>OX016540.1:179783411-180416381 GCA_943590905.1 Sphaerophoria taeniata | reverse complement strand
ACAATGGTAAAAATAACTTTCAGTAAATGTGAATGAAACTCATCTTCTTTGCATTTGTATTAGTTATGGCATTTTCCAAAAGTAATTATGAGAGTGCACTCCTGTCTCCAGTTTCGCACGTCAAGTTGGTTCAGATCCTCTACCACCTGTGTGCTCCACCTGAGTCACGAAGATGGTATGAGCCAGAGCATTATTTTCTATTTGCTCTACATGACCCAAACATCTAAGTCTTTGGACCTTAACTATGTTTGTTTTGTTTATTATTGATAAAAGTTCCTTTTTGGTTTATTTCATAGATATAATTATGCTATACTTATAAATTAACTTATATTATATTCTATTTATTTACTACTAAAAAATAAATAGAGTGGCGCGACAGCTCTTGGAAAGCCAAGTCCTAAGTGGCTTACTTTCATCAACAATTCTCTGAGTGCGTGTGAAGAATTGAGGGGACCTAAAATTTAACGCCGATTCCGAACGGCAAAGTTGAGAAGCACTTTTTCATGACAGATTGATACTCTTGGAAGTTTTGTCAGGTCTTCGCAAGAGGCAGTACCCGTTAAAGATGAAATAAAATCTTTATGGGCACGAGTAGGACTCGAACCCACGACACGTTCTGCTTAGCAGCCAACGCACCTAACCACTAAGCTACGGGCAATTGCTTATTTACTATTACTTATTGAAATAAAAAAAATCTTGAAAACTGTTTTTCGGGTACTGTTCATTATTTTGTCTCGGAAAATATGGTCACCGTAACAATACATCACCATAAGCTCAAGCTGTCACAAGCCACAGCTTTCAACCAACCCAATTCTTGAAAGCAACACAAATGAAATAGCAAGTAACAACTTTTGCTCTCAGTGACTGAGTTTTTTTCTTCATTGTGGCAGCTTTTTGAAGTTTTTTTTTTCATTTTTGTTTCTGAATTCTGGCAGACTGCTAACTCAATGTTTTCTAAAAATCAGTTTTATCCGAGAGGTAGATGATGTCGAACGACGGACGACACTAGTTTTGTTTTTACGGCCGCCATCCAACCGCTACATTTATGTATTTTACTGGTTTAATTTTGTTTCATTCGGGCTTTTTATAATTTCTTATGATCATGTGCTTTAATAATTATTTTTTGTTAAACAAGTTTTTCTTTTTTACCTGTACTCATCACAGTAGAGTTTAATAGTTGACAACAAAAAAAAAACTGTATTTATTTTAATTATTCCGATCAACAGCTTGCTGGCTTTGTTTACTTAACTCCATTTTGGCGTAAACGCTACAACGAGCTGAACTTATTGGAGGTAAATTTGCTCTCAATAGAAAAAAAATATCTATTTTTAACCACTGACATAAACAATGCTCTATTCTTGTGTCTAAAAGACTGTTCATCTGCCACGTTTTGTTTTGTTTATTTGTTGAAGTATTTCTCACCCAAGGCAACTAATAATAATAAAAAAAAGTATGATAATTAGTTTTTTGTCTGTCATCTGTTGGTTTAAAAGTTGAGTAGATATGATCGATATAGGAAACAATTAGCCTTATGTTTCACTATTTATAATCCTAAAATGGAAGAATTGTTTATGTGATAAAAAGATTGCGAACACATGCAAGTCCCAAAAACATCCTTCAGATTATGTTAATTACAAGGTGAACATAATATTTATGTTAATTCAACAATAATTATATACCTGTATATGTTTTTTAAATTACCGGTCTATGAATGACTTAAACGTGGTCATGTTGAGAGATGAAACACTAATTTCTGTAGTTCTAGTTTATCCTTAGACTGAAGAACTGACAGCAGAATGTTTTCTTTGGGCGCGTTCACTTTAACTTGGTTAGGCTATCCGAATAGCTTTTGTTTTTGTTTTCCATAGAGAAAAATATCAGAGGCTCAAACAAAACGGGTCTACCACGAAATCTCGAATGCAAATATCTTGAAAACAAGACAAATTTTTCAGATAATGGTTCAATTCGAGCGCGCGAATGGAACCATTATCTGAAAAATTATTTATTTGTTCGAGATTAATTAGTTTGATTAGCTGAAAATAAAGGTTGTTTATTCATCGCAAAGTACAAAAGAAAAGTTTTGCTAAACAGTATGGAAAAAATGAAAACTTTAGTCTACAAAGGCGAATGCTCAAATGCTCAGATATTTTACGTCAGAGTTAAATTCATGACAATTTCGATACATTGAGTACTTAATCAATTTTCCGAAAGAAGTACCTACGCAAATCGGAAAGTGGTTTCAAAGAAACTACATAGGTACAAATAACTAGAAAATTATGTATTTTCCATCTTTGGTCTTGTGCAGATCAAACAAGCTGATTCATATTTCAGTGCAGGAGTCGGTTCAAGCGAAAGTAAGGTAGAATCCAAAACCAAACTGAACGCGCCCTTTGTATCGTTTGCAATTGACGTAGTAGTTTCACTGTAGAATGCAAGCCTACGTTACGTAGTGTTTTGGGATACTAGATTTTGATGCATATAAAATACAAGAAAGAAGTTTTTTGTTCACAAAAATTGTTTCTTGCATAAATTTGATTAGTTTTGCATTGAATATTTTTATATCTTCGTTTTACCCTGAGGTTAATTTTACGGCGCAATTTTGTATGGGTGTCGTACGAAATCCCCAAATAACAAAATCACAATGGGCCAAAATCTTCAAATAAAACAATAACTTTAAGCATAACATTTCGACGTTAACTAAATAAAATAATATCTCAAAACAAATTATGTTCAAGTCGCGCGATTTAATCTTATGATTACCTATGACTAGTCTTGCCAAATGTGTAGATTTATCTGCATTTAAACCCACAACTCTGCACTTGAGATTTATCTGTATTTGTTCCTTAAAAAAAAATATGTATTTTGATATTCCTTTGTTCAGTTTTTTTTTTTCTCTTCAAAACTATTTTGACTGTTCAAGAGCACTGCATTCAGTCGTTTAAATTGCATCCAGTTCAGTGTTCACAGATTATGAAGTCATGTTTTCCTCAATCAAAATTTAATATTTTGTTCGTTGTTATTAATTTAATTGAAAATCGCAATAAATATGCCTATAGAAATTGGGTTTTTGCTCTTAGAATTGACCATTATATCAACTAATGAACTATGAGGATTGTTGAAAATAAACCAATGAACTAGTTTTTATTCATTTCCATTTTTTACTTGTTACATATAGTATTGAATTCGTAAGAAAAAAGTAAAAAAAAAGATTTTGATCAAATATCACATTACGATGATAGAAAAGTCGAAAAAATTAGGTCCGGCGATTCCGTCCGTCTGTCTGTCTGTCTGTCTGTATACGCACCTACAGTCTTAACCACTGGTATGATTGACTTCAAACTTGAAAATTAGAGGTTTGAGCGAATTAGCGTTGGTCGTTTTTTTGATTTGTTTTTTAAGATCAAAATTTAGAGTAGCCAGTTTTTAATTTTCTCAAAAACAGCTCCTACGATTTTTTTTTCTAAACTTCTTCGAAATTTTTTTTTTCAAAACACTGATGTATTTTATAACAAAAAAAACCTTTTTATCTTTTTTGTTACAAGGTTTTCTCGAAAATAAAAGTCCGATTAGCGTATGTTTTTTTTTTTTGAAAGTACGTATGATGTTGCCAAAAAAATATTTTGTTTTCAAAGAAATTTCAAAAAAAAATATTGTATTTTTCAAAAATATTTTTAAACATTTTTTTTAAAATTCTGTATCTTAAAATAGGTCAATAATAAAATTCGAAATTCCATTATAATAAATGTATACTCTTGAATACTGCCACCCAAATTAATTTAGACATTTTTGAAAAATTTTATGTATTAAAAATTAATTTTAAGAAAAAACCGCTCCAAGAATTTTCTTTTTTAAATTTGGAAAATCAACAATTTCTTAGAAATCTCATGACATCATGTACATATTTCAATTTTAATTTTAATTTATGGATTTTTATAATTTTTTTGTTTTTAAATGTTTTTTATGAGTTATAATTTGGAATACAGGACGAACTTGCACGACCAGTAGTGCACATATTTTTTTTTATCCTAAACTAAGTAAGTTGCTATATTAGAATTAAATGTTTACATTTATTAAAGGAAAAATAATAACATTTTGCTTTGTTTTCATTTCAACTTCTGAAGCACGCGTCGGAAGAAAAATGATGGGCCACCTTCAATCAATTTGTTTGAAACGTTACAATTAAGCCTTCCGTAGACTAAATACGCATTCATTTGTTCGTAAAAAAGTAATTTAAATCAATAACTTATGACGTGCACATCATTTTTCGATCAAATGAATGTTTTAAGAACTAATCTTCCATTAAGTCCAAAATTTGTATCTTTTCAACTGATGATCCAAAATGTTTGAACAATTTGAGAAGATACGTCTTTAATTATACCTACTTTCAACGAAAATTATTGTGAACATTATCTTGGTTTGCTTATAAATGATAAGAAATTGAACTTTTGTATCAAACATATTTGATACAAAAGTTATGTAACGCTTTTTACTAAAATCGATGGTCCTCTTTCAACTTTGAAAATGAGTCAACCAAACCTTTTTTAAATTAAATCGCCATGTTTTAGCTGCAATATCCATTAAAAAATGTTAGAAAGATCTAGGAGTAATGTGTAAAGATAAAGCTCTCAGGAAAAAACCGCGGTGTTTCAACTCGCCCCGTATATTGGGCAAAATGTTACATAACCGGGGTAGGTTGTGCCATGAAATAAAAATAAGAGAAATAATACCTAATTATTATTATTATCATAAGTTAGCATTAAAAAAAAAATAACATAACTCTTCATTTAATAACGAATTGGATGAATATCCTACTGTCATATTTTAGCTCCGCAGCTAGTCTAATTTTAACACATTTTATTCAATGCGAAGTGTCAAAATTAAACCAAACGTCAAGTTTTAACCACTTTTTAACTAAAAAAGCAATCGCATCTCGACTATTGTATCGTCGACAAAATTTTCTTCTGGTGGATCCGAATTATTTGGATTTGGACGATTGTTGACAAGAGCTGATAAGAAATCGTGCTCGAAAAAAGAAATTGTTTGCGTTTAGACTAGCAATTCCATTTTTTTTTTTTTTAACCATTTCTTATGAACTGACCTAAGTGCTGAAGGAAAGGCCTTAGTAACGATTAATGGAATGTCGTGGATTTGGATTAATATGGTTTTTATCTTGTCCCTTATGGTGACTATAAAAAACGCCCTTCTAAATAAGGCCCCATTTTAAATACCGCTTTATTTCTTGGAAGAAATTGAAATAACATCCGACGGGCCTTATTTCAATTACATTATGTAAATCCACATTTTACATGGAAAAAAGGCCGCGTTTTGGTGCATTTGCGCAATATGTTTTCAAGGTTTTTACATGTTACAACTTGTCCCGGAAAAATGTTATACTTTTTCGCAGAAACCAAATTTAAGAAGAAACCGAAATTTTCATACAAATAACATTTACACCCAATTTTGGCACAAACATAAATGCATACGACAGAAAAACACTTAACACTTTATGTTTTTGGTGTAAGGAGATAGACCAAAAATATATTTAAAAAAAAGTTACAAACATGCTATTTTTGGACCCCACTAATATAACTTCGCTTCCCGTGCTCCCGTGCTCATAAAGTTTTTATTTCATCTTTCACGGGTACTGCCTCTTGCGAAGAACTGACAAAACTTCCAAGAGTATCAATCAGTCATGACAAAAGTGCTTCTCAACTTAGCCGTTTGGAATCGGCTATAAATTGTAGGTCCCCTTAATTCTCCTTCACGCACCCAGAGATGTTGATGAGAGTAAGTCACTTAGGCCTTGGCTCTTCCACTCTATTTCTTAATATAACTTCGCCCGCTGACGACTTATCTGCATGCTGTATCTGAAGAAAATGTGCCGGTAGTTATGAAAAAAATATGAAAATTTTTCTCTTTTACGCGATTTTTAATATTGAGAGGGACCACATGTTTTAGCTGTTATCTCTTACCCCTCCCCTATATAACTTTTTGCAAACCAGAATGATTTCTGTAGTTCTTTTTTAATTGGTGAGGGTATACCCCGAAATTGGCTAAAATAATTTAAATCAGATCAAAATGGAACCGGTTTTTTGTTATATTTCATTTTTTTAAATTAATTTAACTTATTATTATATGTATATTATACTAGAGTAGACAAAAAAATTCAAAGCAAGCTTGAGATCTAAAATAATATAAAACTTACTGGCCCCAACCGTGCTCTCCAAGGAGTTCATGTTTTACTAAAAATTAAGAGCGCAAAATTACAGTCCCGCTAATGAACAATTTTAAGAGAATTAAGTGTGATACTAGCTAATAAGTGTGGTACTAGCTAGATTTGATAAGACTACGATTCCGGCTTTAGTGGAATATTATTAAGTTAACTCTAAGAGTTAAGATCTCTCAACTTAAAAAAGAAAAACGCATATAGCATCGCATTAAAAAGTATCTTTCATTGAAAAAAATAAGCACACTATTTTTAGTAAACAATTTGCTTAGTACTATCACGTTAATGAGTAAAACACAGGCCTAATATAACTTTGCGCTACGGCGCGATTATATATCAAATCAAATTGGGTAACATTTATTAATTTTCTTGCAAACTACTTAACATTAGGTCCTTAAAAATAAAATTTAAACTATTAAATCTACCTAACAACTACATACTTATAAACTATAAAAAACTAGAAGAATAGGAGGTTTTCACCTGGTTATGATCAGACTTTCTGCAATTCCACATGCTGTTTTGTCACATTGACTTTTAAATTTTTTCAGTGCATTGACGAAAACGGAATAAAAAATTATTAGTCATTATGAGTCAGGCGCAAAAACCCAAACTTTGTTGTGACACACAAAATTCTTTTAAAATAACTCCTTCGTGTCTTCAGAAAGACAAAATGTTCGTGACGATATCTTAATTTTATAATGTCTTTGAACACTAAGCTGATGATCTGTTAGTGCGCAGATCTAAGAGCAATGAGAAGAAAAGCAAAAGCATAGACAATTAACATAATAGTGGGTGACGCCATACAATTATTATAGTGTTATTCGTTGTTCGTTATTATCAGAATGCTCGATGGATGGGATGGGATTGGGTTGACATCCATGACAATAATATGAATAAAAACTTACTAAGTTAATTTGGATGAAAGTTTGGCAGGTCTAGTTTTACCTAAAAAGTGTCAGGCAAAACTACTTTTGGCTAGGTTTAGGTTTTCCATTACTTATCTTAACTCATTTACACACATATTTTAAGGACATAAACGATATACAATATATGTGTTTTAGTTAGGGTTCTATTTTTGGCTAAAAGCATTTAATATATTTAACGGAAATCTCGCATTAAGTCATCTTGTTGGAATAAGTTGCGCACTCGTTAGGGTTCTATTTTTGGCTAAAAGCATTTAATATATTTAACGGAAATCTCGCATTAAGTCATCTTGTTGGAATAAGTTGCGCACTCGTTACCAAAAATATAATTTTCTTGCAGACCTAGGCATTTGCAAGTTGAACGAATTTTAAATAGATGTCACCTTACCTTACCCAACGCGTTTTTCTTGTTTCGCCCGAAATGATAAACGAAACTCGGTTCCCCTCTCTTTTTGACAGCAGAAAAAAACTCTTAACTATTCGTCAGTAGCAGCTGAGGTAATAGCTGTACAACTAGTTGGGTTTTTCCATACATATGTGTACAAATGCAAACTTGCAAACAAATTTAATATCTTTGTTGACAGAAGATCGACGTCTATCGGGTCATTATTTACATACATATAATTTCAATTTTTTTTTTTTTTACTACAGTCTACTACAATTCGATAAAAATGAAATCGTTCAACACAAATGGACATGACTTCCGGATTTTGTCGGTCAGACGGATGTACTTTTCATCTACTCTCTATTTGGTGTTTGTCCTTTTGATGTCCCAGGCTTCCTGTTGGCCATTGGAAACCAACAACGAAAATGGACGCGATGATGCTCTCATATCCAGTGACAAGGACTATATCGATCCTGATGAAATCGAGGTATGTGTGTATGATAAGAAAATAAGTTTATGTATATGCAATCGTAGGTATGTACATATGCATTCGATTGTACATGGGTACATGACCTTATGTATTAACGTTCTCTGCTTGCAATAATTGTTTGTTCTTGTTCTTGTTTCATTTCGCATAGTGGAATGACTTTGCAGCTGTTGAAATCACACCGAAGGCCCATCCTATTATATTCTACAATGAGGATACAGGCAATGAGGACTATTATGGCATGTCATCAAAATGACTTGCATGATATTTGTTCATTTCATAATATGCCCTGTTTCTTCTATTATAGACCCGAGAAAATATAACAAGAAGACAGTCGGTCACCGAGAAGTTAACCATTTTTTCAATCAAACTAAACCACTCCACGGCCATAAGAACAAAGAAATATCTCGGCATCACAGACACCGTAGTCAAACTAAAAGCGATGAATACATGAAACCCGGTACAGTTGATATTAACACTTACTCGGTGGACCACCAAAAGGCCTATAAATCCAGAAATCACGAGACATATGAGCCAAAAGAAGAAAATATTCATTTTAAGATCATGAATGCCCTTAACGAGGAAAATACCAAAGTGAAAAGTGACCCGACAACCAAAGAAGAAAAAACAATAAAATACATTCATAGATATCCCCGGGATATCACATTTGAAGACGAGCATGTGACCAAAAGCGTACGTCATAAACGAAACCCCTATTACCGAACTATGCACAACGTCAACCAATTGTCAAATTATGGTTTATTTTCACCACCTCAATCAGTTTACTTTGTTGTTGAAAAAAGTGATTTTGCAAAGTAGGTTAAAATAATAATAATAATTATAATAATATTTCCATAAAAAAACTTCTTTTTTGCCAATCTGCAGACATCCAGTCAAATCGACATATTACCACAATGCATATTCTCCGAGCGGCGGACGTAATAGAAAACAAAATTCTTCAATGCCTTTACCTGATGTGATAACAAGATTTGATGATAGCGATAGACCTGTTTGGCCGTTAGATATGGCTACAAGAAAACCACCAGGTAGGACAAAAATTTGGCATGTGTTTGACATAAGGTCCCCGATATTATTTAAAGATAAAGTTAGGATATAAGCTTATCAATAACAGGCAAATAACCCTGAGGCCACCCGAGCAAGTTCTGGCCAGCAAGTAGCGTACATATATTATTTGTCGAATCTCTATCAGTGTACTTGGTGTAACGTAGGTGGCAAGCAACTTGCTAGTCAACTTGTCAGAAAGTTCATATTATTTTTTTCATTTGAATGATGATGGGGTAATCAGTTTTGACTTTCGAAGATGTCGCCAACGAAAAGAGAAATTTAAATTCTCGCTTCAATTAATATCTTAATCGAACTAAAAAATTAAAGAAGTTGAGGAGAGGAAAAAATACATAGGAATTATTGGGGCATAGGTACCTATGCATAAAAATCAACTATTTACTAGCAGTCAATACTTCAAGTAAATACTAGATCAACAAGTAAAAGGTCAGATTTATAGTACATATTTATTTCATTTGGATGCATAAAATAGTGTAAATGCTAGCCAGCATTTACTAGTAGTAAATACCAGATTCATCCAAGTAAAAACTACAAATTCATCGAAAAACTCAGGCATTTACTAACAGCAATTGAAAATAAAATAAAATGGAGCAGTTCTGTATGCAAGTTGTTGTAAGACTTATCCTTGTTCGAGATTGGGTTTGGTGTCATCAACCAAGGAGCGATTGTATACCCCTCATCTCCCAAAAGGACTGTATTGACTCAATTTCTTAAAATTTCTTTCTATAAAAAAGGCTATATTTATAGTCAATCAATCTAAAAAAGTCATATACTGCCACAGATATTTTTATGGTCCATTTAAATTTTATTTTTTAGATAACTTGAATTGCAGCGAATGGGAATCCACTGATAGGAGCAGTAGTTGCTGCCATTATAAAATATTAGTGTAGATTAAAACAAATGTTTCCTATGTAATGGCTAATCCATTTGATATTTTCTTTTTCAAAGCGGTAAAGCCTTTTGAAATAATTTGCTTCAGGAAATTTTCGTTCCTTGTAAACTTTTTCTGTATTATTGTGAAAAAACGCGGCCATTTCCCAAGAATATTGAACCGGTCGCCTTGAAAGTTGATTTTCAAATAAATATGTTCGTTTCAAATACCCAAAATTATTTACTAGCAAATCGCAAATGTTCAAGTTGTTCTTATGAACTTGTAAAAATTGAAGTAAATACCTACTATTTACTACTAGTATTTACTTCAATTTTTACAAGTTCATAAGAACAACTTGAACATTTGCGATTTTTATGCATACCACTTTAAGTATTGACTATCAAAATTCATCCACACCTAGTAAATTCTTTTTCTTCTAGTAAAAGCTTTATTCAAGGATTTACTTGAAGTTTATGCTTACGAAAAAAAAGTAAATTCTATGAAAATTGACTAGTTAAAGCATTTACTACCGTTTATGCATATAGCTCTAGCTGTTGTGGATTCAAACACTGACTTACTCTTATTAAAAAAAAATGACGTTTAAAGCAAGCATATCTACGATAGAAAAAAGAAAAGAATACAAAAATTTACTCACGAAAGCAAAGTAATTCTTCTATATAACTCCTTAGATTCAACAGCCGGCGCGCGGCGCGGCGGCGTGAGACTTAATCGAAAGACACCTGTATATGACGTAAATAACCAAACTGCTGTGCTTAATGTAGATTGTATTGTAGACAATAACAAGAACATACTTGAAATAAATTGTTTTGTTTTGGAGTTCTTGGCAGTTAGCTTACTTGTTCCTGACGTCAACTTTCCTTGGTTAAACCCACTTTAACAATTGATGACCTCTTTACTATTTACCAAGATTCAAGTTACAACCACAAATTTGCACTTGAAATTCTGTAACTACAAATTTGTACTCGAGTTTTTCGTTTCACCCACTACAATTTCTTTTTTCACAATTTTGTGATAGAAGAAGATTATGTAAAAGAAAAAATTTTGTGGATTACATGTGTAAAAAAATTCGGTTTCAACGGAATTAATATTTATTTGTGGGTTACAACTAGTTTTTTATATAATATTGTTGAATGTTTTGCTTAAAACTTGGGGATGAACAAACAAAACACACATATTGCACAGGATCACATAAAAACCCCAGACTATGAGGGAAGGACTGTCGTTTGTTATAATTTTTGAAAAATATTAGTAGATATGTGATTGAGCATGGAATATTTTATTTGTCAACATACATCAACTATCAGCTTAACCGCATCCATCCCGGATCGTGGGGAAAATAAAACATATTATTATTAAAGGGCACAGTAGTGTCCAGCGCACTACTCCCTTTTTGCAGGATTGTACTCAAACTCCCTATGCTTGCAATGTTTCAGTTGCATAGTACGAACAAGAATATGAAAAATCCTTTTTCCCATTTAGGGGCGTGGTTTCCGCCCACTTTCTCAAAATGGTCGAAAGATGTTGAAATAAAGAACAGTGGTAGGTTTTTAGTCTAATACAAGGACATAAATTGTAGTTTCATTAAGGGGCCTAGTTTCAGCCAACTTTCTTAAAATGATCGTAGGATGTTGAAATTCAGAATTATAATAGGTTTTCGGTTGAAAATAAGTAAAACCAACAGGTAGAGACATGGGTTCCACTTTCCAAACACTTTCTTAATACTTATGGTTGCAGAATGTTAAAATTCGGAATTGTGGTAGGGTTAAGGAAACAAAATAAGAAAAAAAATGGAATTCCATTACGTGACACACACAAAATTTTCGAAGTGAAATACAATGCCACCAACTGAAAGGATGCAGGTACCTATAACAAAAGAATTACTAGAAATAAATAGATTTTTCCTTAATACGTTAAAAGCTAATTTCAAAAGCCTTTAAACATTTTTAAATATCCTATTATTTGTTTATCAATTGGCTGAACAATTTCATATTGATAGAATTTGCAAATTGATTGCTTTAAGTGTAGGTACTTGCTGTTAATGCTTCAATACAAAAAAGTTTACAAAAAAACGTGAATTTATTTACAACAAAAACATAAAATGTAAGAAAAAGCCAAGTTTTTCTATTTACGAACTTACTTACTTCAGGTGGTGCTACATTCGGTTGTGGACTTGGGCCTCAATAAACAGTTTCCGCTAGCCAGCGTGGTTCCTAGCAAGCTGTCTCCAGTTTAACACTCCAAGTTTTTATTTTTTTATAATCAACGCGCACTCAAGAGCACAGAAAAAGTTGATTGAACTCACAGAAAGAGTTGATTGAGATCCTCTTCCACTTGTGTGCGCCACCTAAGTCGCGGTATTCCTCTTCTTCTACGTCCCTCGAGAACAGTGTCGAAGGCTTTCCGGGCCGGAGCATTGGTGTCCATCCGCTCTAAATGACCGAGCCATCAGAGTCTCTGGACCTTGACCCTTCTGGCTAAGTCCATGTCGTTATACAACCCGTAAAGTTCGCTGTTGTATCTTCATCGCCATTCCCCTTCTATGCACACAGGGCCAAAGATGACCCGAAGAACTTTCCTCTCGAAACAGCCTAAGGGACACTCATCCGATTTTGTCAAGGTCCATGCTTCTGCACCATCAGGACTGGGATGATGAGGGTGTTATACTGTTTTATCGTAGTTGCTCGAGAGAGGGCTTTTCCACTCAATTGCTCTCTTAGCCCAAAGAAACAGCAATCAGCAAGGGTTATTCTTCGTCTGATCTCGGCGCTGGTGTTGTTGCCATTGTTGCCCGTGTTAATAGTGGAGCCCAGGTAGACAAACTCCCCTAATACCTCGAAGTTGGATGCGTCTACTGTGACAATTACCGTATAATCTATTTAAGCCGCTCTTGTTTCAATTCTCACATAGGCACCATTGACATCACGCTGTGTTCTTCCCATTATATCAATATCATTGGCGTACGCTAGAAGTTGAACAGACTTTTGGAAGATAGTGCCTCTGGTGTTGACGGTGGAGTTTTGCACTTCTCAAGAACGATGTCAAAGAAATCGCACGACAGTGCATCGCTTTGTCTGAATCCTTTTTTGACATCGAAAGATTCCGTAAGCTCATTGCTTACCTTGATGCACGACGTGAGTTCTCCATCGTCACTATGCACAAGCGAATAAGCTTGTGTGTGCCAAAAGTAGACATAGCTTTATAAAATTCGTCGCTGTAGATGCTGTCATACGCGGCCTTAAAAAGGTTTTTTCCACGATCTGCCACAAAGTGAAAATTTGGTCGATGGTTGACTTTCCTGTTCTAAAGCCACATTGTTAAGGACCAATCAGATTGTTGACGAAAGGCTTCAGACGTTCACGTATTACGGCAGAGAGGATCTTGTAGGCGATGTTAAGTAGGCTGATTCCTCTGTAGTTGGCGCAGTTTAGAGGATCTTACATGAGAGAACTTGGCTCTTTTTTCACATTTTTTGTTGTAATTTAATCATCATTAATTGAAACCAATCTTTCTTATAAGTTCCAGCCAGGGAAGAAGGTATTGACGGAAATTCAAAAATTTCTTAAGCTTTTAACAGGTTACTGAGTTTTTACTTCTTGCAGTTATTTAAATCCTTAGAAGTTAGCTTAATATTGTAGAACGAAGATGGTCCAATTTTATACACAAATTTTATCTGTCTTAAATTCACTGTGCCTTGTCTTAGAATTTTACGTCTAGGCAAACAAAAACAATGGCTTTTTCTTTTTGCTTAACATAGTTCCCACATGTTTTAATTTTAATAAATATCAATCGAAAATAAATACAAATAATCATAACCAAACGTTTTTCAACAGTAACTGCACAAACTTTACCTCCAAGGAGGACAGCCCCACCAATTGTTCAATACGGTGATGAGGATTTTGTTGCTGGGAATCAAAATCACATCTCAAGGCCGACAGTAGCACCAGCAGCAGCGCAATCCGGTAAGACTTCAAGTTTGGTTTATAAAGTATTTCAAATAATTATATATTCTTGTGACTGGCAGGTTCAGCATTCCGACCAACAACACGCTTACCAACAACAACAACAACAACTACAAGGCCACAAATATCTCGTGGTATTTCATCATGTATTTGGGCAATATCATCTTGCTGCAATAATAGTGGTAAAATTCGATACGAATGTTTTGAAAGATTAGGCTGCGATGGAGCATTCTGGGGTCTTAATCCTTGTGCTGATGAAATCTTTAGTCGTGCCGTCCAAGCAACAGATGAATATCTCGAATAAGAGAGAGTCGCTCTTAAAACAACAATATGGAATATGGTTTTTAATCGTTACAATTTATTTATTTTAAGAAAATCATAAAGGCTATGTGAATGCATTTATAACCTTACAAGCTTTTCTTAAGTTACCGTTAAGATTAAAATAATGTGTGATTATATTATATTTAAATGTTTGACACTTAAATTAAATTTTAATAATTTTTGATAAACATGGTCTTTAATTAAACGCTTCTTAACTTTGAAAAAGAATGCGTGCGAGATATTATCATTTTTATCGATGTTATTAAGTATGGAACAGAACTTCGTATAAATGTTTGCTTCTTTTGTTGGCAAGTGTCCGATAACATCGCCATATCGGCAGCCCAAATCCACACTAAACCTTATCGGCAAGCTCTGAAAACTTTTTAATCGCAGGTGGATTGGTATCGCCCCGAATTCAACAATTTTGTTTCTTCAAATACGCCCGTGCAATATGCCAAGCGCGTGGAATAATACCTGACAGAAAACCCAATTCGATATAACAGTTTAAATATTTGCACATATTTTTGAACGCTATTTTTTATTGGAAAAACAGACTCTATAAATTACAGCCAACTTGATAGATGTAGCTTCCACAATTTGGCAGCTATCAACTATCAAAGTTCGAAAGTCTCTATTGGAAGAAACTTTACATCTTCACTAGTGTTATTTCTGTTTGTTTATCGTAAAAACTACTGAACCGTAAGAAGTGTTGTCTAGTTATTTTTCATTTCAGTTAAAAGGACTGCTACTACACGTTGCCTCATGTTTCATGATTCTTCTTCGAATTCTCTTTTGAAATTTTATTCTCTGAGTCGAACACTATTACACTATGACTCTTAAGCAAGGACTCAATTTTTGGCGACTTACCGGGCAAATCATTTTCCTTTTCAGCTTTTCGAAATTTGTATAGGTTTTGCATCAACGTAGTTCGAACGGAGTCATGAAACATTAGTTACCGTGTAATAGCAGTCTTTTTAACTCTGAGTCAGATGATCGGCTTGGCACTCTTGGCAGGCGTGAATTAGCTATAACTTCAACTGAACAAGGGAATTGGCGGAAGAAGCAATTGGTGGAAGCATCTCAAAGTTTTTGTTGTTCAAATATGTACAAAATGGATAATGGAATGAAATTGCAAGTGTTGCAAGAACATAAATAAAAAACCAAAAAAAAAACAACATAAAAATAATCATATTGTATATGTATTTAGTTCTTTAATACTGATCCGTGGAATAAAAATGAAAATAAAATTTTAAAAATTTTAAGAAAAACATTTATGAGAATGTTAATATAATGGTGGCTATGGCTGTAACTCTAAATTTTCATTTTCATTAAAACAATAAAAAAACGACCCACCCGAATCACTTATTCACGAACCTTTTCACCCTAAAGTGGGCCTCATTTCTAAAAATGGTTTTTCGACCAAAACTGAAATTAACTTCCAACTGCTTCAAAATCGAATTAGTGAACACATGACGCACGCTGTGTATAGTCGTTTGGTTTCAGCCCTGGACCAGTTAGATTTTATATGGGTGTTGTAATGTATCATTCCATTACCTACTTCCGCTTCCCTACTAAAATACTCCTAATACGATTTTACACCAATAAGCAGTGTACTAGCATAATATAAATTCATTCAACCTATCAGTTCATACAAAAGTACTTAACGTACGACCAAATTATATGCTACCTTTTGCGATGACACACTTTACTAATAAGTAGCGTACTAGAATTGGACTATAAATAGAGCTGCTACGACCGACCAAAAATCAGTCTGGTGCCGATCGTCGCGGTCGTCGAGGCAAGTTGTGCTCGCGAAGTAAATACTAACCGATAAGACTTCCCCCCACCAGTGGGAAGGGGTCTTATCAATAACCAACTCTTTGCCGGATTCATCCGTTGATAGCCGGGTCGCCCGTTGATTGCCAGGTCCGTCCGTTGATAGCCGGGTTCTCCCGTTGATTGCCAGGTCCGCCTGTTGATTGCCGGATTCGTCCGTTGATAGCCGGGTTCGCCCGTTGTTTGCCAGGTTTGCCTGTTGATAGCCGGATTCGTCCGTGGATTGCCGGATTCGTCCGTTGATAGCCGGGTTCGCCCGTTGATTGCCAGGTTTGCCTGTTGATTGCCGGATTCGTCCGTTGATAGCCGGGTTCGCCCGTTGATTGCCAGGTTTGCCTGTTGATTGCCGGATTTGTTCGTGGATTGCCGGATTCGTCCGTTGATAGCCGGGTTCGCCCGTTGATTGCCAGGTTCGCCTGTTGATTGCCGGATTCGTCCGTGGATTGCCGGATTCGTCCGTTGATAGCCGGGTTCGCCCGTTGATTGCCAGGTCCGCCTGTTGATTGCCGGACTCGTCCGTTGATTGCCGGATTCGTCCGTTGATAGCCGGGTTCGCTCGTTGATTGCCAGGTTCGCCTGTTGATTGCCGGATTCGTCCGTTGATAGCCGGGTTCGCCCGTTGATTGCCAGGTTCGCCTGTTGTTTGCCGGATTCGTCCGTGGATTGCCGGATTCGTCCGTTGATAGCCGGGTTCGCCCGTTGATTACCGGGAAACAGCAACCTGAACTACTGCAGAAATAGACCACATTTCTTGAGGAAGACCTGTTTGTGACCTGCACCAATACACCAGAGGAAATCCAGGCCGGGACACAGGGAGAACGAGAAGCTTGCAGCAGCATTATAACAATATCTATGTATTTTGATTCAATTAATTTAAGACAACCTGAAGTTTAATAAAGAAAAGACCTTTAACTAAAGTTTCGTACTTTCTTTAGTAACATCCTGGACATACCGGCGAGCTAAACCTCAGCCTTTGACCCAAAGTACATCACAGTGTAGGTCCAAGTCACGACGCGAAATTCAAGAAAAGCGACACTGTTGTCGGTAGATCTTGCGTTTCGTTGACGTACGGGTGTTGGCAGATTATAAACTGAATCTGGCCACAAAAAAACACTGAATAGTCGACTTGGTAGGACGACCATGTTCGCAATAAGAAGGGCACAACGCGTGCACCGTTGCTACTAGAGACTACCCACTTTGGAAATTACGTTTTATCATTTGCACGTGTTGCCCGACAGTGCAACTTGCCATGATGTTTTGTCTGTAGTTACCCTTACCACATAATTGAAAGACAATGTTTTGGCAGAAAGTAAAAGAAACAATATAAGTTAGTCTATTAAGTTGGCAAGCCAATATGAGCACAAACGATTGGGACCTTTACGATAATTATGTGCTCTTTACTTTATGTGTTAATTATGTGCGAAGTTAGCGATGTTTGTGCTCATCAATTTTTTCATGTATATAAAGTTATGACATTTTTTATTTATTTATTTTTTACAACTTCTATATTTTTCAACCGAATTCAATGAAAACTAGACCATAATTATGTGCTATTTATGTGGTAATATGTGTGAAGTTCGCGATTTATATTTAAATACAAATGGAGATTACGTATATTACTACGGATGCAATGAAAATGTTCACTCGGGCGTATACGTGTTTTTATAGATTTTTTTTTTATTTTCATTTTCATCTCCAGCCCTCCTTGCCAAGACCTCATATGATATTTTAGAATGAAACGATTCCAAAACGGCCACTCATCGTCGTCATCAACAAAAACTCTACTCCTGAGGCTGTTAAAAATAACAAGATAACAATTGATACAAAAAAACGTATTGTTCTCAAACAAAAAGTAAAAAGAACCGTTTAAAATTTAAAAAAAATCTATAAAAACACGTATACGCCCGAGTGTACATTTTCATTGCATCCGTAGTAATATACGAAATCTCTACATATATACTCGTAAATATAAATCGTGAACTTCACTTATATAAGCGCATAAATAGCACATAATTATCGTAAAGGTCCCAATCGTTTGTGCTCAAATGGGTTTGCCAACTTTATACACGTAATATAAGTGCCCTTTATAATTTTTGCATAAGACAAAAATATGTAAATAAATTTTAATATACAAATTATTATTATTATTATTATTATTATTATTTATTAATCTGAACATAAATGTTACAAATTAATCTTACTAACTAACAGCACTAGCTACAAGGCTTTCAATACAAATTATATTTTTTATATAATATTATTCTAGATGTCGCAAGTAAAAAAAGTATAATCTCGATCTTTCAGCCACGTAGGTTTCTGTTATGTGTTTTCCTTCTATGTATCTATCTGTCTCTGTCTGTTGTATTAATGTCTTGTTTTGACCCAGCCGATTATCTCAGTCACCAATGCTACTATTTGTCTTTAGTTCGCCACATTCATGTGCAAGTTCTGTAAATTCAATGTTTAATGTATAATCTCGATATAGATTATAATACTTTACCCTATATGTATATTTTTTGAAACGGACCAGTTGATCTGTTTCTAAAAGTAAAATAAATAGAGTGGCACGACAGCTCTTGAAGAGCCAAGGCCTAAGTGGCTTACTCTCATCAACAATTCTCTGAGTGCGTGTGAAGAATTGATCTTTTTTTACGTAAAAAAATCAATAGAGTAGCGCGGCAGCTCTTGAAGAGCCAAGGCCTAAGTGGCTTACTCTCATCAACAATTCTCTGGGTGCGTGTGAAAAATTGGGGGGACCTACGATTTAACACCGATTCTTAACGGCAAATTTGAGAAGCACTTTTTCATGACAGATTGATACTTTTGTCAGTTTTGTCATTCTTCGCAAGAGGCAGTGCCCGTGAAAGATGAAATAAAAACTATGGGCACGAGTAAGACTCGAACCCACGATGTTCTGCTTAGCAGCCAACGCACCTAACCACCTAGCCACGGATACTACTACTGTTTCTACGTACTAGTAAAAATAAAGCGTTTTCAGCTATATACGAAACAGAATCTTACCATGCTATTTAGACACACAAATGTTGATATTTTGAAGAAATCTTCTTCTGACTTTTTTTTATTGAAATGTATGTAAATTATTTTGATGAAGTAATTGTTTTGATGATTTTTTTCTTACAACTGTCATACATTTATTTAAAAAATTAGGCCGTATGCGAATTGGATGAATTGTGGTTAAAAAATAAAAATGGATGAATTTTTAACCACTACTGTCATATTTTAACCTGCTCAGCAGCTAGTCAAACAATTTTATTCAATGCGAAGTGTCAAAATTTAACGATAGTGGATACGGTTAAATCTGCTTCGCTAAATACCATAATATTTAGGTAGGTAGGTGGAAACTGTTAGTTTTTCCTAAACGTTTTAAAATAACACAATGATTTCTCAAAAATTACGGTTCGGACATTTCTGAACTTTAAATATTCGACATTTTACATTAGCCAGACTAGCAGTTTTTTTGCTTAATTTAAAATTTTATGTGTTTATATGAGTTATGGGTGTTGTCAGTTGGAAAAAGTACCAATACATTAATCTTACCGCTTGGGCTGTCGTAGGTCTTTGAAGCATTTGTGCTGGCCCGCTTTATCTCTCGTCTTCCCATTGCTGATGTTATAGTTACTGTCTTAGTTGTATTTGTGATAAACACTGTAGATGATGGAGAAAACTCACTGTCGATATTTGGAACGGTAGCAGCGTTTGTTTTATGCTTGTATTTAATCTCGGGAAGATCGTAGCCTTCAAGGGGTTGAACCGATTCTTGAGAGTGCGATGAGTTTGTGGTATCTGTGCAATAGGAAGGTTGAATGTGATGTGTATGCTGACGTTGATGTAAGTGAGGATTATGGTGGGATTGAGCTGCTGTTGTTGATGAGGTCGTTGGTGCTGACGCAGAGGAGTTGGAATCGACGGCTGCTGTTGTTACTGTTGTGAGTGGTGACGAGAGTGTGACGATGGCGTTGGATTGTTGTGATGAATGGTGTGCAGCATTTGTCGAGAACGATGGCTTACGTCTTGTTGCTGGTCTCAACCCCTTGACAGGGTACAATGGGTACTATCGTCCAGCAACTCGTACCCAATCGCGGTTTTCACTATTATACCAAATACCTGTAATAATGGGTTTATTAAATCAGGTTTAAATCTATAAGGAAATAGTTAAACATTTTCCTGTAAGTATCTATTCTTTATCGCAAGAAAAGTAAAAATTGGTAATAAATAATTTTGCATATTTTAAATTTATGGTAAAAACAATGGCTTTGTTAAGTTTAATTAGGCAGTTAGAACTGAGAACTCTTCAGTTGTTCTCTTTGTTCAAATTGAGCTAAACAACTGAATTGTTTTTGAATTGAATTTGAATTGTCTTTTACTAAAATTCACTTTCAGTTCCTATTCATTAGCCTTAGGTATGTCATTTTCCAATACAACAGTTAAAACTTAACAAATAGAGACCCTGGATCCACCACAAATACACATATTTCGAATTCCGAATTTTAAATAAACTATTGTGATTGTTTATGTGGATGTCACAAAATCTTTTTCAACACTTCCCTTGACTTGACTTGTGTATCAATTTCTGTCACAGGTTATTTCAGACGAACAGGCCAATTTTGAACAAGAATTATTATTAGGTATTCTTCTTTCGTACTAAATATAAATATAAATGGGAACAATAGAAAGTTCTTGACAGAAACCATGGAAAAATTGCATAGAATTGAAGTCGCATTGGTTTTCAAATAGAAAAATGGATGATTCTTCATGAAAAACTCGGAAATGTTCGAAAAATTTCAAGACCGAAAACCAATTTTTTTCATGGAATTGTGCAACTGTTCCATATTTGGTTTTCAAATGAAAACATGTACACGACTGGGTCACACGATCTTGCTCCTGTACCTGTAGTTTAAAACTTAACTCACGAAAAACATGAAGATATGATGACATGTTATTAAAATTCATAAAAATATATAACTTTGACAGTTTTAACCGATTGACGTCGTCGAACGCATTTTGGAAAGGATATTGTATTATAATTTTAATTATGAATCGGTTCACGCCCACAGAATGCGCGGAAATAGTGACAATATTCATTAAATGTAGTCGTTTAGTATTTGCAACACAGCGCCAGCGTACGCACCAGAAGGCGCACCCTGCATATCCGCTTAGACTAATTTTCAATCCTTTATACAAAAATTATCAACATTGACATTGACTTCACAGTACTTCGCACATAAATGTGACGAACTACAGACACATAGCAACACTGGTGACTGAGGCCATCGGCTGAGTGTCTATAACAAATTATCAACAAATAATACAACATACCTATGCTGAAATGATCATACTTTTCATGAATAAATAATGAATACTTTCAGGTTTTGATAGATTTTTTTTAGTTATTTCATTCCTTTTAAGAAACCGCTGAACCGATTTCGCTGAAAACCAGTACTTTTGTTATTTCTCAATTAAACGATTCCGCGACGATTGAGACCTATATCATATCAATATTATAAGGGCATCTTGAGATAATCATAATTTTCATGCATAAATGACAAATTCTTACTACTTTCACTGAAAATGTAATCAGGTCTTAACAAAGCGGCAAATGAGACCAATTCCATGGAAATACAATGAACGGTTCGCGAGATTATCGAGCAGAAAAAACATAACGCACATACGAACATTCGTACACACACACGCAGACATCATGATAAAAAGGGTTGATTCGGATTCTAGTGACCTCAAACCATGGAGATATGCAAATAAGTACTCGAGATTCACAAAGTCAGCCTAATTACAATACCTTCCTATAGAATTAATAAAAATGAAATTCATAACTACCTCAAAAACACCGTTTATCTAAAAAAAAATTAGTGCCAATCAATTTCTTGAAAAATTGTTGATTTTTCCAATTTCAAACAAAAATTCCTTGGAGCGGTTTTTTTAATGATTTTTTTAATATAAAATTATGGAAAAATGTCCTTAAATTAATCTTGATATGTATGTTGAAAAACCATAATTTTGATTCTTTTTCGAGAAACAGAATTTTGAAAAAAAAGTTTAAAAATATTTTTTAGAAATCCAAAAAAATGTTTGACATTTTATTGAAAATAATATTATATTATATAGGCAATTTACACGCATGACGCATTCTTAAAAAATATTTGCTGATCGGACTATTATTTTTCGGAGAAATCTTGTAACAAAAAAACGATCTCATATATGCTTGGTGGAAAACTCGGAAAATTTAAGAAATGGTCGAAATATTTGATATTTTATAATTGGACTATGTAAACGTGTAAAAATGTAAAATTCGTTGTAAAGGTAAAAAACTTCATATCTTTGACAATTTAATAAAGACTCTTATACAGCCCAACATATTTTCATTAAATTTTTCACTGCCTTGTCGAGTCATGGTTCCTTTGAAAACAAATTTTAGGAAAATCTTACGGAAAAGTCGGCAAATGGGAACAATCGAAATATGGTCAAAAAAAAAATTTCTGGTTTTCTGAGTGCAAATGTTCAAAAATTTATTTTGGAACGGAACAAATTGTAATGAAAAATTCGGAAAACTCGGAAAAACCAGTTTTTTTTTTTTTAATTTTCAACAAAATCTTCCATTTTTCGCATGATTTTATGATTTCGGACTACGTTGAAGTGGACGGTTACATAGTTGTGAAAGTTGGAAAAAATCGTATGGTCCCGTATTTCGGTTGTATTCAATCATTTTCATTTTGACAAAAGCTGTGTTTAATGTATTAATGTATTAATCTAGTAAAAAAAAATATTGTCTGAGATTTGGCAAAAATTTTGCCAAGGCATTTTTTAGGCATACCTATGGTGATAGGACAGAACTGTTTTTAAATGAATTTAACAGTCAGCTGAAACTGAATTATATGCTCAAAAGCAAAACAGGTTTGTATTCTTCTGGTTTTCAGTGAACTCTTAATTATAATAATATCCAAAACGTCCGAAGGATGGTAGAAGTAATTGGATGTATTTGGTATTTTTATAACTACTGGTGTAGTTATGAAAATAAAAATCGTAGATTAATTCCCAATTTCATAAACAACTTACATTTAACAGGATTCTAAACCGTAAAATGAGATTTTTCCATTTCACCAAGCGTTTTTTGAGTAAACAAGCTTTTGAACACCTTTTAAAACTAAATGCCCATTTTTGGCTCATTAAATTTTAAAAGTGTCATTGAATATTTTAGAAAGTGAGTATAAGGCTTTCTCATTTTTTCTCACATATTTTCATGATAATGTCAATTTTGACAAAAAAATTCCCTGAAATTTTCCATTTTAAGTTGGTGAAACTCAAAAATATTAAGGGACTGATAAAATTTAAAAAGATTTTTGATAAAAGTAATTTTAGTGTTTGTTTATGAAATTGGGCATAAGTCTGCTTTATAATACGTCTGATTTATAATCATTTAATGATTTAATGATTTGTGGAAATAAAAAAAACTTACCGTGCATTAAAACAGCAAACAAACTCGTTTTTTTATATTTTATTTGTGATGCCCTCTTGATATTCCAGCAGAATATGAGTAATAATTATTTTGAGAATGTTTTCTCAGTTTAATTCAGTTTAATCTAAAAGTAAAAGATAAAACCGCTATTTATAGAAAAATAATTAATTAAGGCAGGTAAAAATAAAAAGTTAGGGTTAGTGGAAAAAGTAAGGAGAAGTACCTAAATAGAGATTTCATCGTAGATACCAAATCATAAAGTCGGGCAGAAATAATCCGGGCCTTTCTTTTTGTCCGACCAACTTCAAAAACTTAGAACGTATACATAAAGAACCTATAGGTTTGAAAGACTTTATATGGCCAATCATGGGACCGACCGCAATTTTTTGCAAAAAAAAGTCTGTAAATTACTTTAAATATTTTGCTGAGCATCAACATTTTTTTAGTTAAATCTATATAAAATAGGTAACTGATGAATGATATCAAAGTTGGCTAACCCAAAGGTATAGTTAAGGTAAAAACAAAATTAATAAACTAGTTACCAAAAGTTTTTGATAGTTTCTTTCCACAGAAAAGTTATGTTGGAGCCGGTGACAATAAATCTGCACTTACAGGGGATTCAAAAATTTCGAATATGGACCAATTCATTCAACCATAGGTACAATAGGGGTCTGGTGTGCCAGGGCTTATCCTAGCAGAAATATTTTTTTAACAATTTTTATATTTCTTAATATTATGGCAATTTTCCACTCACACGGAATTTAATTTGGAAGATACCATTTTATCGCAAATCTTATGTCCTATCTGGTGTGCCAGCCCTTACCGTGGCAGAAATGTTTGACAGACCGATTTTTAGTCCAAAAATAGACCAGAATAATAATATATAATTTCAACCCTAGGAAATTATAAAGATGGACTGTATGTTAACTACTAACTAAACTAATTGGACTGTTCTTAAATTTGACATACAATATATTATTCTTGTATGCAAAATGCAACGTAATGAAACAACATTTCTGAGAGGATAAACCCTGGCACACCAGATCCATCTTGTACCCATGGTTAAATAGTATTGATCCATATGCGAAATTTTTGAATCCCTGTAACTGCAGTTTTACTGTCACTGGCTACCGATTTTTAAGAAAATAATAACGAACTTACTCTCAGTAAAATTAACTATAAAATCATGTTCCGTTACTAAAATTTTAAATCTTTAGATTGCAGTACAAACGCTGTATTTATAGAGGTACTTAATATTCCTTAACTTACATTATTTACTTTGACTGTTTTCCACTCACAATAATTGTATACCTACGTTGCAAATGCTTTGTATGAAATGCGTTTTGCATTTTATTATTAAATGTATTAATTTGTCCTGTTCTTTCAAAAATTATATTATAGAAATTCTATATTCTTCTGGAAAACCTCTTTCTCGAAGGACAATATTTCACTTAAAAAAAAAGAAAAAAAAAACATTTTTGATAAAATGTTAGTTGCCTTAAAAATAAAACAATCCAAATTTATAAACGAATTCAGGCGAGGTGCTTTAAGCTTTTGGTATAAAGCACACCTCAAAAAGATTTTGCATGTCATCCGTAGACCTAACTATGGAATAAATAATAAATGCGGACGCTGCTTAGTAGTTAACTGAGCTGTTATCCACTCTTCTAAATCAATTTCAGCAAGAGAACGCTGGGCACTAAGTCATAAGTCATAACATTAGAACAGATATCATTTCCAAAAGGAGAATGACCACTTTTCATACAAGTCTGGGCCCAGTGTGTACACACATAAGACAGATTTCAATAAAAAGGTGATACTTAGCTGAATATATATTCCAAATATTTTCAAATTGGGTTTTGTAGTTTTCGAGATATTTGAGCTTGAAGTTGATGTATGTAGAATCACAAAAATGGTTTATTTTCACTATAAAAGCCAATTACTTCTGACTCATGGGCTGTACGGAAATGATTTTGGTACCAAATGAAAGATCATAAGAATATCTTTCTCAACAAATCAGTATTTTTTTATATATATTAAGTACATGATATACAAGGCTTCGATTTTGTTTGAAAACATATTTTTAAGTTGCAATTCAAATGCAAATATTTTGAAAATATCAGTGATGACATATATATTTTTATACATAGTTCTAATCCTTATTTCATAACCTTTAATTTGATATATAAATCAATTATATTTTCTTACATAAAAACCATCTTATTAAAAGAATTCTTCTGAAAATGTCTTGTGAACATGCCGCGGACAACCATTAGACGACATATATCTGTAGCCAGGACAAGTTTGTTAAACCTTTTTGTGCAATTCAACTTGGGTCTGCAGCATATTTCTATTTCAAACGTTGCCAGTCGGAACAACTTAATTCCAAATGGTCTGTTTTGAAATACAAACCTTAATGAAAGTAATCGACCAGCAATTACCATCTGCGACGGCACATACATCTATTTGCAAAAAAGCTCTAATTATAATTTTCAAAAAAAGACCTACAGTCTCCATGAGTACCAGAATTTGGTCAAACCGTTTATGATGACATCTTGTGACGGGTATTTTCTGGACGTTATGGGACCATATGCTGCAACGACGAAAAGCATTTTTAGAGACGAAAACACCTATGCAAGACAATTCTTTAGACAGGACGATGTGTTCATCTTGGATAAGATGATTTAGAGATGCAATTCCTTGCTAAGAATCCTATTGTTACAAGTGTCACATGCCTGAATCTGTGTTGGAAGATAATTTTCAACTCACAACAGCACAAGCGAATAAGTCCAGATGCGTAACAATGGTTCGATGGGTCGTTAAAGTTGTAAACGGCCGATTTAAAAGAGATTTTACGCTGTTTCGGCAGGACTTCAACAACTTAGCAGCGGGTCATTATTTAATGGATGATTTTAAAGTTGCAGCTGCGCTTCTTAATAAATTCCATCCATTGATAGAAGACAATTCTGATACGAGCTCTTTCCTGGAGTTGGCATTAAATAAATTAAACACTCCTAATTATTTGGGAGATTTTGTTAAAGAGCAAAATCTAAATAGAGCAAGGGCTGCATTTCTTCGTATTAGTGGGCAAATTCCAAGTCTGGACGACTTCCCGCTTCTCAATTTAGTGGAGTTTCGAAAAATATCTTTGGGGAATTATCAAATTAAGCACGCCGTTCCTACTGTGGAGAGCATTTAAAAGAAAATGGCGACTACGTTATAGAAGTCTGCGAACGCCGCGCCGCACAGTGGGGACACTTGTATGGGAGAATGGAAAAAACTCCGTAAAAACCAAACCACTGAACCGATTTTGTTGAAATTTTCAGAAAAGATTGCCTAAAGCAAGGAGAATCAACTCCAGAAATAACCACCTCCTGCCACGCCCACAAGAAGAGAAAATGGTTTTCAACCAAAATCAAAACTTGTTTTTTTCTTAAATCCAACATTGAAAAGGATAAATATCATTTGAAACTATTGAAATTTATTTTGAAATTAATGTAATGTTTGAAAAAAAAATAAGAAGCATTTTTTATGTTTTTTTTTATTGAAATCTTATTTTTATCTCTAATATAATATTTGGGGCCCTCAAAAGGGCCATTTTAAAAGAAATCTTTCTCAGATACTTTGTAATGACTGCTTTTTTTGACATTACATTAACAAGTGTTTAGCTTAGATTCTTCACTCATTCACGTTCACGTGAACGTGTTTAGTAGAAATACAATCATATTTTTTATATAAGTATTTTTAAGAGAACAAGTTTTGAAGTTACTTAAGAAAATATTAAAAATATGCCAAAATATCAAAACCAGGGCATTAGCCCCTCCCCCTAATCACCGAAACTACTGCACCTAAAATTTTGAAAAAAAATTGAGTTATACGTCTATAACATGAATATTACCGGAAAAATAATTTGAAGTCACAGTTATTTATGTAACATAGAAAATTTTTCAATACACTAATTTCCAATTTCATTTAATTTTAAAACCATTTTTTTGAAAAGGTGGTAATCCTATTGACTTCAAATTAAGTAAAATCATTCATTAATTGCCTGCAATGACAAACATATTTTTTTTGTATTTTTAAGACAAATAGTTTTGAAATTATTCAAGAAAACACAACAAAAAAGGTCGAAAATGCAAAAAACCAAACTTTACCCCCTCCTACTCACCGAAAAAGGTGGGCCTGGAATTTCGAAAAAAAAACTTCAGAAAATAGTTTCATATGTATAGATTACAGAAAAATAGAAAAAAATAACAGTTATAATGTAACTCACGGTTTTCGCCTTGTTGTGGCGAGGGGGCTTACGTCTAACTCTTCAGCAATCCAGCTGCGGAGAAAGACAACTAAGAAAACCAACAAAAGCAGAGATGTTAATCGAAAAAACAAAATGGATAAAAGTTTACTAGAGAATAAAAATCGAACGGGGATATACGTTCAAAAGTCGGCAGAAGTCACGGCTGCCGGCGAGGGCTTGGCTTCGCAAGAAGCTAAGTCGCCAGTGACAACAAACGTAAACTTCGAGAAAGAAAAACGAGAGTTAAAGAGACAACCGGTCATTCTCTCAGTGGATCTCCTTCCCGCCCTAGATGGTCTAACTATCAAAGGTACGGAGACCTCGGACCGACCTCCTTCTATAGGTAGTCAAACCGAGGACGAGCTACTGATGGAACCGAGTCAAGAAGAGACTATGCTGAAGTCTGCTGCACCGCTCAATTCGAGGCAACGCAGCAGCTACAGATCCTCCAAAAGATTCGTGGAAACGACCGAGTTGAAAGACCCTGCAACGCTCAGTTCGAGAGATAAGGCTCTCCTAAAAAAGCATAGAAAGAGAGTTAAGAACTTCGAGCGGCAGCTGGCAGAGACTGCCACTGCACCCAAGGGCACAACAGAACATGTGGAAAAGTCAGAGAGCAAAGGAGTAGATGCTGCCAAATCTAGGTCTGTCCCTAAAAAGACAAACCGTGAACAGGCTGGCAATAACTCGACCGCTCGGAACGACAAAGGAAAAGTTCAGGCGACTTCCAGCAAGAAACAGCAAGCCAACGCTAGGAAAGACCAAGCACCGGCGAGCACCTCTTCTGGAATGAAACCAGGAACGTCCAAGAGACCAAGATCGGAGGAGACGGTCAAGCAAGATGGTGCTAAGAAACAGAAAACCAGCAGCTTCGACACCACCCCGATTGACCTACAAATCGCCATAATAAGCCGTGACGACCCAGATGGGAAAATCTCGGCAAAAAACTGGCTCCTTGTGGAAAATGAGATCCTTAAAGCTATGATGGCGACAGCAGAGAACGATAGTTCTGAGGACTATACCTTTGATGGTGCCGGATGGCGGCGAGGAGTTAAAGTGGTCTGCTGCGGTGACCAGAAATCACGGGAGTTCCTGAACCGTACAATCGCCAACATTGGCGAACTATGGGAAGGCTCCTCCCTTGATGTTCTACCCGCCGCAGCTCTTCCACTCCGCCAGCAGTTTAGCATCTGGATCCCCCCTCCTGCAGAACATGAGGACGCAGCCATTGTTAAGCTGTTGGCGAAGCAGAACAAAGAGCTTCCCATTTTAGAATGGAAGCTCCAACATTCAAGAAAGAGCCATGGCGGCGAAGGAAAGGACCTCTTGTTTGTGGCAGACAAGAAATCTGACCTTCTGCTCAGAGAAAGAAAAGACGTGTTGAGGTATGGTCTCGGAACCGTAAAGGTTAGGAGGCATGAAGGCAAAGGGGAGTCAAAAGCTGCAAGTGGTGCAAATAAACCTGCACCACGCTAAAGCAGCAACGTACGACCTTACGCTCTACATGTCTCACGAGAACGTGGATGTGGCCTTGATCCAGGAACCATGGTTAGGCAAAAACCGAATCCGTGGGTTGAGGTCAAAACACTACAACCTTTTCCATTCCACGTCAGATGAAGGTGATTTTAGAAGTTGTATCCTAGTGAAAAAATCAATTAACGCTTTCTTCCTATCTAGGTACAGCAACAAGGATAACACGGCAGTCAGCGTCGAATCGAATGAAGGAAACTTCATTCTAGCGTCGACGTACATGCCGTATGAAGAGGAGAGCCCACCATCAGAAACAGTCCGCGACCTTGTGGCTCATGCCACAGCAAGCGGTACACCTTTGGTGGTGGGATGCGATGCCAACGCTCACCATACTCAATGGGGCTCTAAGGACATCAATAAAAGGGGTGAGTCAATTTTTGAATATATTCTCTGTTCTAATTTATCGTTATGTAATAGGGGCAATCACCCTACCTTTCGAAACAAAAACAGGGAGGAAATCATAGATTTGACTCTTATTAGCAATAACAGTAAAATTTCAGTCGAAGACTGGAGAGTCTCACCTAAAGAATCTTTTTCAGATCACTTTAGGATACTCTTCTCTATAGACAGGAACTCTACTCAAATGAAACCTTACAGGAACCCAACTAGAACGAATTGGACAGAGTACGAAAAATGGCTGAAAAACTGTATTGATCCACCAGAGGACAATACAAGTCTAAGTATTTCAACCATTGACACTGTTGTCCAAAACTTGTCTAGCAAAATGAGAAAGTCTTTTGAAAAACACTGCCCTTTATCTCGTTCCAATAACTCCACTAACCCACCCTGGTGGAATGGTGTACTAAAGAAACGTAGAACAGAGGTTAGAAAACTTTTCAATAAAGCTAAACTGAGTAAATTAGAGGAGGACTTAAAGTCTTATAGAGCTGCACTTAACACTTACACCAAAGAGTTAAGGAAGGCCAAAAAGGATTCGTGGGCTAAACATTGTGAATCCATTGAAAAAACAAGCGAGGCGGCGAGGCTACGCAGAACCCTGGCCCTTAATCCCACGGTCCCGGGGTACATAAAACACCCTGATGGATCATGGTCGAACTCGAGCCTAGAAACGCTTGAACTCTTCATGGAAACTCATTTCCCCGGTTGTAAGAACCCAGAAAGTTCCGATTTGCAATCGAACATGCTGGATTTTACTCACACGGAATCAAATTTAGAACTAAAACAGGTTATTACTGAGCAGAAGATTATCTGGGCAATAAACTCGTTCAAACCCTACAAATCAGCGGGACCAGACGAGATTTTTCCAGCTCTTCTTCAAAATGCTCTCAAAGTAATAACTCCGTGGCTTAGGGTAATCTTCATAAGTTGTATCAAACTTAGATACGTCCCTAATAGCTGGAAAAAGGTCAAGGTAGTCTTTATCCCAAAAGCTGGGAAACCGACTCACTCGACCGCTCAGGATTATAGACCAATAAGCCTCTCTTCGTTTCTTCTTAAGACACTAGAGAGGATAATTGATCTACATGTTAGAGAACTTCTCAACGAAAACAATTTGTGCAGCTACCAACACGCTTACCTCAAAGGTAAATCAGTGGAGACTGCTCTGCACGAAGTAGTTTCACATATTGAGAAAAGTCTTGAACATAAAGAATATACCCTGGCAGCATTTCTTGATATCGAGGGTGCGTTTAATAATGTTAAAACGGAATCGATAAAAACTGCCTTAGTTGAAGTCGGAGTTGAATCTGTCATTGTCGATTGGATCTTCACCATGTTAAATGGCAGAATTATCAACTCTCAAATAGGAGCTAGCACTATCGAGAAAACAGTTACTAGAGGCACACCACAGGGAGGAGTCATCTCACCCCTGCTCTGGATCCTCGTAGTCAACAAAATTCTCACAAAGTTCAAAGATCAGGGCATTAAAATCGTAGCATATGCAGATGACATAGTGGTTTTGGTATCAGGCAAGTTTCTTACCATCATCGGAAACATTATGGAAAATGCATTAAAGGATTTATCTTCTTGGGCAACTAAGAACGGTCTCGGGGTCAACCCCACCAAGACAGAGCTAGTTTTGTTCACGAAGAAAAGGAAACTGGAGGGCTTCAACCCTCCCAAACTTAATGGTACTCCTCTAAAACTTTCTAAGGAAGCTAAATTTCTAGGAGTAATCCTTGACTCCAAGCTTACATGGAAGCGTAATACTGAGGAAAGAATGAAAAAAGCACTATGTGCATTCTACACATGCAAAAAGACCTTCGGTAAACGTTGGGGCATGCGACCGCAAGTCATCCAATGGATGTACACAGCGATTGTCAGACCCATTCTTACCTATGGCTCTATTGTATGGTGGAAGGCGGTGGAAAAATCAAGCTATCTCAAGAACCTGAATAAGGTACAGAGACTAGCCTGTATAGGAATAACAGGGGCTCAAAGATCCACACCACAGGCTGGGTTGGAAATGATCTTGGACCTCCCGGCTCTGGATGAGTTCATAAGATGCACGGCAGCCAAAACTGCAATTCGTTTAAAAGAACTGAGTTTTTGGAGGCACAGCACTTATGGACACGGGTCAATCTTACAAAGATATGACACGATTCCAGGACTGATGGAGACCACCGATTATATTCCCCCTTTATTAGATTTCGATAGGAAATTTTCTATTTTTATACCAGAGAGACAGGGTTGGGATCCTAATTCACTTATAAGTAAACAGGGTATCCCTTTCTACACTGACGGTTCAAAAATGGAATCAGGAACAGGTGCTGGAGTGTTTTGCCAATCTCTCAACATCAGAGCATCGTATAAACTCCCAGCTGACTGTAGTGTCTTTCAGGCCGAGATCTTTGCCATTGAAAAAGCAGCTGAACTGGCACATCACGAAAAGCTAAGCTCTTCGGAGATTACTTTTTTCGTGGACAGCCAGGCTGCTATCAAAGCCTTAGCCAGCGAGACCATAAGATCAAAAGCAGTTTTAAACTGTAGGAAGGAATTAAATAAAATCTGCCACACTAACCAGGTAAAGCTCTGCTGGGTTCCTGGACATAGCAATATAGAAGGGAACGAAATAGTAGATGAACTAGCCAGGAAAGGGTCAGAAGCAGACACAAGTAGTAGCGACCATTCAGTTAGGGGACCACTCGTCCCAATTGGGGTACTCAAGAGGAAGTTAGACCTTAAATTAAAAGAGAAAATCAATAACTCCTGGAAATCCAGGGACGATTGCGTAATCTCTAGAAGTTTATGGCCTAACACAAATGAAAAACAAACTCGGTATATTCTATCGCTGAGTAAAAAGAACATTAAAATCTTGATAGGTGTACTAACAGGTCATTGCGCAATTGGCACAATGGCCAACAAGATAGGGGCATTTGCACCCGATTTTTGTAGGAGCTGTCAGGATGAGGAAGAAATAGAAACCATTAAACACCTGCTCTGTGACTGTCCGAACCTCCAAACAAGCCGCCTCCGTCATTTCGGAAACAGGTTTGTTGGAGAACTGGATGATCTAGCACAGGTCTCAATGGCAAACATGAAGAAATTTATAGATAGCACAGGCTGGTTCGTTAACGAGCCAGTCTACGTTATTCGAGTTTGAGGAACATCGATGCTAACTTTTATTTTATAGGGGATCACAATGGACCAATAGGCCCCCGTGTACGCAACAGCTCACGCTGTGCACACCCCTCATAACCTAACCTAACCTAACCTAATGTAAATAAGGATATATTTTCAAGATAAATGGTTTTGAAGTTATTCAAGAAAACCCAACAAAAAAGGAATATGAAAAACACTCAAATTTACCCCGTCCTCATCTCCGAAAGGGCTGGGCCTATCATTTCCAAAAAAAATTAAAAATGTAGTTAAAATGTATAGATTACAGAAAACATAAAAGAAATTACAATGATGATGTAAATAAGCACAATTACGAATATGTATTAGGGTTCCGTACACAGAGTGTAAACGAAACCCTTATAACATCACTGCGTTTCCTGTTCATTCGTCTTTCACAAGCGATTTCTTCGAATCTGCTAAGCCGATTGCAATGAAATTTGGTACCCATATTTTAGAATTCAATAGTAATCTAAAAATGTTGTTTTTGTATTTATGAAATAAATAGTTTCTAAGTTATTAAAGAATAAGGAAAAAACTCGAAAACACGTTTTTCACACATTTTTAGCTTCAAATTGCTCTAAAAATCGAATTCGGACGTATTCGGATGAGATTTTTTTTGGAAAATATTGCTGAGATTCAACACTACCTTATGATATATGCCCGCCTACAGAGGGAAACAGAGGAAATAGTTAAAACCATTTTTGAAGCTAAAATTCCGGAAAATTATAAGTTTTCTTAAAATAAAAAATATAAAAGAAAAATGTCTAAGCCAAACTTGCATCTCATATTGTTAATCTGTTTATTTTTAATATATTTACAAAAAATTTTTTTTTGAAAAGTCAAAATTTAACCGATTTTATACAATTTAAGAAATACTCATATTTACATCAGTTTTCACTATTTTTCAACATTGAATACAAATTTTCATGTCTAGAATATTTTTTTGAAGAAAATTTTTTTCATATCCTGATTCTACAACATTATTACTATAAGAAATGATTCCAACATATAAAAAAATCTAACTTTCATAAAAATGAGTTTTTCCACTTTTTCCCCACTGTGCGCCGCCGCACAGTGGGGACACTTGTATGGGAGAATGGAAAAAACTCCGTAAAAACCAAACCACTGAACCGATTTTGTTGAAATTTTCAGAAAAGATTGCCTGAATTAAGGAGAATCAACTCCAAATCACCACCTCCTGCCACGCCCACAAGAAGAGAAAATGGTTTTCAACCAAAATCAAAACTTGTTTTTTCTTAAATCCAACATTGAAAAGGATAAATATCATGTGAAATTATTGAAATTTATTTTGAAATTAATGAAATGTTTGAAAAAAAAAATAAGAAGCATTTTTTATGTTTTTTTTTTTATTGAAATCTTATTTTTATCTCTAATATAATATTTGGGGCCCTCAAAAGGGTCATTTTAAAAGAAATCTTTCTCAGATACTTTGTAATGACTGCTTTGTTTATCATTACATTAACAAGTGTTTAGCTTAGATTCTTCACTCATTCACGTTCACGTGAACGTGTTTAGTAGAAATACAATCATATTTTTTATATATGTAGTTTTAAGAGAACAAGTTTTGAAGTTACTTAAGAAAATATTAAAAATATGCCAAAATATCAAAACCAGGGCATTAGGCCCTCCCCCCTAATCACTGAAACTACTGCACCTAAAATTCTGAAAAAAATTGAGTTATACGTCTATAACATGAATATTAACGGAAAAATAATTTGAAGTCGGTTATTTATGTAACATAGAAATTTCATTTAATTTTAAAACCTTTTTTTTTAAAGGTGGTAACCCTATTGACTTCAAATTAAGTACAATCATTCATTAATTGCCTGCAATGACAAACATATTTTTAAGACAAATAGTTTTGAAATTATTCAAGAAAACACAACAAAAAAGGTCGAAAATGCAAAAAACCAAACTTTACCCCCTACCACTCACCGAAAAAGGTGGGCCTGGAATTTCGAAAAAAAACTTCAGAAAATAGTTTCATATGTATAGATTACAGAAAAACCGAAAAAACAACAGTAATAATGTAAATAAGGATATATTTTCAAGATAAATGGTTTTGAAGTTATTCAAGAAAACCCAACAAAAAAGGAATATGAAAAACACTCAAATTTACCCCGTCCTCATCTCCGAAAGGGCTGGGCCTATCATTTCCAAAAAAAAATTAAAAATGTAGTTAAAATGTATAGATTACAGAAAATATAAAAGAAATTGCAATGATGATGTAAATAAGTACAATTACGAATATGTATTAGGGTTCCGTACACAGAGTGTAAACGAAACCCTTATAACGTCACTACGTTTCCTGTTCATTCGTCTTTCACAAGCAATTTCTTCGAATCTGCTAAGCCGATTGCAATGAAATTTGGTACCCATATTTTAGAATTCAATAGTAATCTAAAAATATTATTTTCGTATTAATAAAATAAATAGTTTCTAAGTTATTAAAGAATGAGGAAAAAAACTCGAAAACACGTTTTTCACACATTTTTAGCTTCAAATTGCTCTAAAAATCGAATTCGGACGTATTCGGATGAGATTTTTTTTGGAAAAACTTGCTGAGATTCAACACTATCTTATGATATCTATGGCAACAGGGTAAAACGACATAAGTCACTTTTCGTAGGTTTTCAGGAGAGCAATTGGAATGTTTGAAATAACATTACAAATCGAAAACATTACTTATGGAAAATGTACCAATGCAGAAAAAAGCTTTATCACTATAAGATTTAAAATTTATTGAAAAAAAAACAATTTTTTTTAAAGATTTATAGTTAATTTTGACGAAAATAAGACTTATGTTGTTTTTCCCTTTTTGAACATTCTTATAAGATTTTTTTAAGTAGACTTCTGTCGTTTTTCCTAAATTCATTACAAGAAATTTATTTGCTCAAATTGATTTATGTCCTTTTTCCTCATTTGAATCTAAAAAACATTTTGATTAAAGTTGATTTAAGTGCTTTTACCAAAAAAAATTATTGAAGTTTATTAAAATAACTCAAATATCGTGAAAGGATTAAATTCAAATTTTCCCAATCAAAATCATTAAAAACGTCAAAATAAAAACATTTTATTTTATGATGATAAAAAAAACAAATATTACTTTTATTTTAGAAATTCAGAAAAATAATTCATTAAAAATTTAAAGTAATAACTAATAATTACTTAAATAATAATGAAAATATATATTTATAATAATTTTTTATAATAATAATATAAAAATCATATTTAAATAATTTAATTATTAGGTACTCATAAAAAAATCTACTTCTTCACTTTAGAACACATCAGGAATCAGGATGAACGTCTTCAATGTTTGTTATTGTATTTACAACCAAGCTTCTGTAAAACGCATGAAATTGTGGATCAACAAAATCCAACAGAAAAAGAAGATCTTGGGCTTTTTCCGTAGAAATAGAGGGAACATTTTGAATCTTTTTAATTTCAGATTTTTGAATTGAGTTCATTCCATTTTTTTTTTAATTTATTGATTTGAACGGCTCATCATCATTTAGGCTGTTTTTGTAGAATAAAGTACCAAACTCATTTTTTTTGTAACGGAGCCACCTAAATTCTCTCCACGAATATTTGTATCCATCGGTGTTAACTTTTCGCCAAGTAAATTTCTCCTTGGACAAAGCTGCAAAGTCCAAAAAGTCCGCCTGCAGCATTTCTCTAACTTTAAAAGGATTTCTGTCTCTAATGCCTGAAATTAAGTTTTGCCAGTCTCTGGGATGATGTATCTTGGCCGAAGTCAATTTTTGTTTCCTTTCAATAACTGAATGGTCGACATCACATTCCATATGAGTATGGCCTGGCTCCAAAAATTTATGGTCGATGACTTCAAGTTGTTCACTATTTTGTAAAGCGACTATGAACATGCAACTAACATGAGAATTTTTATTTTGACCTGGACAGGAATCGCTATAAAAAATCATATTTTTGACGGCAACCGGAACTTCTTCATCAATGTGCTTAAACAAACAACATGCAATCTCATTGCCACCTCTCTTTGCTGCTCCTTCGTGCCACATATAACAAAAAGGCTGATCATTAGCCAAATTATGGATCGTCAAATTATATGTCCATAATTGACGCTTATAAAAAGCTATATTTGATTTTAGAAATGGAGTTGGTAAGCATTGTTGAAGATCAAAAGCATAGGCTGCAACATTTTGGTTTGCTTTAGCTACAATCTTATCCGTTTTCTTGCTTGTGTAGGCAGAATCAGCTTTTTCTTGATGGGCCTTAAGCTCGTTTTCCAACTTCAGCTTTTCTTCTAGGTTCGTTTCAGATGATATCTTATGATAGAATTTATCGCACGTTCCGCATGTATCAAGGCTTGGAGACTTAATTTTTAAGTTCAAATCATGAAAAACTTTTGTATACATTGATAGACTCTTGGGCTCTTCAATTTCTAAGCAATAGAGGCTATACATTTTGGAAATTGTCAGACCAGGTTGTAAATACTTTTTTGATGTATCACGTCGCGTATAGTGGCTTTCGTAGGCCGGAAACTTTTGGATATGCGCTTTTATCTCGGCGTATTTTGCAGCAGGAAGGGCATTCGGCGGCTTTGAAAATCCTCTTTGGTCAACCAAACTTGTAGAAGGTGAATTCAATTTCTTAGTTATGGCCGACCTTATAAAACCATCTGTTTCACAAAAACAATCCAAAAAACATCTTTTGCAAACTTTGATGGTGTCATGAGAGATCTCAACGCGATATTCAGCTGTAAATTGTCGGTTCTTCTGCATAACTCCACTCTTTTTAGTTTTGGTAGAAGACTTTTCGTTTATGGTGATAAGAGAAGAAATAAAGAGAATCCTTTTGTTGTAGCAGCTTAAATCCCAGTAAATTCTAAATAACAGTTCTTGTTGATCAATTGTTAGTTTGTTGGAACATCCATTTCGACAAGATGATAAAGGTTTCATATTTCTTTGCTGAATATTTTTTCCGCTTTTTGTGCTGTAAGGTAATCCTTTGTTTCTTTGCTCCTGTCGAAATTTCTTGATTTGTCTTGGTTTATTAATGGAATTTTGAGATGTCATTTCGTTTTCTTTTTCTTCAGAAAAAAGTGTCGTTTCCATTGAATCTTGGCAAACTTTTTCTAATACCTTACCCCAATGCTCCAAACGTTCATCATCACTGCTCATTTCGTAGTCAGGATCCTCAGCAGAATCATCCGAGTCTTCCCAAATTGGACATCCCGAGTTTGTTAAATAAGAATCATTTTCTAGATTGGAAATTCCGGCTAAATAAATTGAAAGTATTTTCTTGTTAATAACGTAACAGATGATCACATATAAATGATATGTATGAACTTACATCCTAAAGGTTCATCGGATCTATGATCCGTATTTTCGCATGCGGTATCGCGCTGAATATTTTGTGAATCCCTTAGAGCAGACGCTCTTTCAATGGCCAAAGCCAACATCTTGCTTCCTCGCGATAACATTTTCCCACAGATGAATTATTCTTCAAAATTAAATTTAATATTTAAAACTTGATAGCATAAAACGTAAACATAACACAATTATTGAAATGAATTTATTCAAGAAACTTGTTTTAATAAACTCACTTAGAGCCAATTTATTGACTCTCCATTAACTTTAAAATCGACATTAAAAAAGGAAAATTTTTAATTAAACGCAAAATTGTTTTATTGAGTCTCTTTTAACGATTTTTTTGACACTTGCTTACATTAACTAATGGGACTTTAAATTTAAAAGTGTTTTTAGTTAAAATGCCAAATTCGGCTTTTTAAGAGGGATATTTAGAACTAATGGAGCTTTTAAAGAAGGTTTCTATTTATTCACTCTCCGTTAGCGCTAATTGTCAAACTTTATTTCATTTATTAATTGTTCGAAAATGTCTGCGTGAGTAGAAGTAGTTAAGAATATTTGTTGGATTTGAGTGAAAGTCCTTCAACAGAATGAAGAAAATACTGAATGATGGCTAGGCAAGGTTGAATATGGGATAATAAAGACTTTTTTCCAAAGATTTCGGCTAATGAAAACCAATGTGGTGAGAGTACTTGGGATCATTCTATACGATTTGGAATACTCTCTGCAAAGGTAAGGTAGGTAGAAATGGCTGTCTTACTTCCGTGTAGGACACAATTAGCGCTGAGTGCGCCGTTTTGATCTGCAAAGGTAGAGAAATATGAAAGAATGAATAGTATAGCTCAACTTGATGTATCTTCTAGGTCACGGTGTATAACACCGATTGCTCAGTTAGTAATTTAATTACGTTTTTTTGCTTCTTGGTCTATGCAAATTTATATTGCCGATTTTGCTGGTGTTAGCACTTCGTCAATATTCCTCAAAAATCCAATATTTGTAATACCCAAAGTTTCTTGGCCCATTTTCAAAACTAGATCTAAATTAATTCGCGCGCCTGAAACTATTTTCGAAATGACTGCAGCTAGTGGACACTGGACAGTATTTCTTGAACCATCGGAGCTAGGTGGGCTTAGAATTTCGCCTACAGAAAAGGATGGTATTCTTTAAACGTGCATGAAATGTATTCAGCCCGCTGCATCACATGACCAATCTTTTTTCAATAATTTATCAAATTAAAAGGAAACTAGAATGCATTACATCATTCATTCATTAGAGACTCAGGGTGTTATATTAAAATATTATGGTAAAGGTTAAGTAAATTCGCCTTCATACTCAAAGTGAAGTACTACTCAAATAATAAAATCATTGTCTCTCTAACTAGTCGTTTCAATTCACATTTCATTTTTTTTTATTCACTTCAAATTGAAGTTAAATTAAAATAATTCTTCAAACTGTTTTGACATTTCACTTTAAATATTTCAAAAACAAACAAATATCCTTGGGATATTTTTAAAAGGCTGTCATATTTAAATGTATCATTAGAAGTCGGGTTTTTAACTAATAGGGGTTGAATAAAAAGAAATTTTAACTGAGTAATCGTTATGGAGGCAGTAATTAAAAGCGATTTTAACTAAGAGCGTATTATTTCAAATTTAATTGAGTGTCAATAAATTGGCCCTTAATTATACTCAAAGTTAAACAACACAAAAAAGGACAAAACTTTAACACAACCTTCAACCAAGTTACTCAAAGCCGAATGATTATACGACAAAAATAACATAAGTCACAACTGCGCATAGATTTGCTTTCAGAACAACGACACAAGTTTATTTATTTTCAAGAATTAACAATAACGTCTTTTAGAATAACTACACAAGTTCACTTATGTTCAGTCTTCGCACAAAAACAGAATATGGAAAAACAACAGAAGTCATCTTAAATTCGGTTAACATACACACTTGTTTTGGAAAAACAGCACAAGTCAACTTACGTTCCCACATCAAATGTGTTTATTTGAAAAAATGTTGTCTTTGAAAACAAAAATCTTTATTTTCAGAAGAATTCTTTTAATAAGATGATTTTTATGTAAGAAAATATAATTGATTTATATATCAAATTAAAGGTTATGAAATAACGATTAGAACTATGTATGAAAATATATACATATGTCATCACTGATATTTCCAAAATATCTGCATTTGAATAGCAACCTAAAAATATGTTTTCAAACAAAATCGAAGCCTTGTATATGATCATGTACTTCATATATATAAAAAATGCTGATTTGTTAAGAAAGATATTTTTATAATCTTTCATTTGATACCAAAATTATTTCCGTACAACCCATGAGTCAGAAGTTATTGGCTTTTATAGTGAAAATAACCTATTTTTGTGGTTCTACATACATCAACTTCAAGCTCAAATATCTCGAAAACTACAAATCCGAATTTGAAAATATTTGGAATATATATTCAGCTAAGTGTCACCTTTTTATTGATACCTGTGTTATGTGTGTACGCACTGGGCCCAAAAATGGACATTGTCCTTTTTACAGAAATAAAAATTGAAAAATCAAATGATATAAATCATGAGCTTGCTCGGTATAGAAATCGAAAGGACAAGTATGCAAGCCACTGTTTGGAATCATAAATATTTTTGGAAAAGAATTTCTATTTAACATAGCAACAGGCAGAGCGGCTTATCAACAGGGCACAGGCAACAGATTTTGTTTTGAATGCTAATGAACCAGAACATATACAAAAAATTAAATCTATTGAAGAGTGTTCTGAAAATATTGATCGATTTGACAAACCAATAGAGCACATAAAAATTCTGGCATAATTTAGAATGCCTTAAAAAGTACGAAAAAATAAAAAAAAACATATATGGCACGAAATAGTCTCTTTTGAAAGTAGAGTGGAATGTCTTTGGGAGGCTATTAGCAATTGCATTAGAAAAAATAGTAAACATGGAGGTATGTTTATCATATCCATTATCTCCAGCCCTTGCAACTTATTTTCCACTATTCTGGTGATATGCACAAATTTGACAAGGACGTTTTGGAAAAAAAATCTTAAATCTCGAGTTTGTACGTCCGAGCCGATGAAAAAAGATTCGGAATTTATTGATGTCTTCTACTTCTTTCATCTCTTGGGGTAGGGTAAGTGTCTCAAACGTGTGATAAAATATCTGAAATGATTTAAAAAAAAGAGAAGGTAAATATGTTCCACGGCAGCTCCGGCAATGCATGTTGCTTTTGACCTATATTTTCACCCATTGATTAAATTTTTTTTTTTATTCCCACGCCTCTTCCCCATACCGCGCTGGGGTCCATTTTCACCGAGTACGAAAAAGTTATGGCGATACGAAAATTAGGAAGATAAGAGTTTGGGACTGCTTAATGCAAACAGGTATGAAGGAAAAACAAAATAAATTAAAATTTTAAATTAAAATATTACAAAAAGTAAAAACAAAAGAATAAATGCAAAATTTTAAAATCAAAAATGAAAAAAAAAGAAAAATGTAAATACGCATGTAGAAGACACTTATGAAGTTCGTAAAAACAAACTTTGTTTAACAAATTAATAATAAAAAAAAAAAAAATAACAAAACAAAAAAAACATGAAAAGACAACAAACAAATTTACAAAATACAATGGTAGTCTGTTCTATGTTTAGGAACTTTAATCAAACTATGAGAACGCAAACTTGTGATGCATATTCGAGATGGGGTCGAACTTAACTGTTGTACAAGCTAAAGGTAACGTTAGGATCAAGAAATTCCTTGAACCAACGCTTAATAAATCCTAACATTGAGTTAGCTTTGTTGACGATGTTGTTAATGTGTTTTGAAAAATCTAAATTGGATGTGAAAAGAACTCCTAAGTCTCTAACCTGAAAGACACGGGATAAGATGTGTAGGGAGATAACATAATCATATGATGTAGGATTGTGCGTGCTACAACAATCCATTGAAAATGTGCATAATCTTTTCAAACAATTAAAAATCGATAATTATATCCTAAAAAAAATGTCCATTGGCATTAAACTTAACTGTGAAACCCTTAAAACATATCATAAAGTTGGTGCTGATCTAACATTGAAAAATTGGCAATATTACACTCATGATCTACCGTCAGAAAGGTCATTCAAAGTAATGTTGTATGGTTTACACGAAGTAAGTGCCACTGTTCTTAAAAACGAACTTGTTTCGCTCGGACTTAAATGCCTCAATGTTAAAATCATCAAGAAAAACTATGACAACTTTATCGACGTGTTTTATTTAGTCTATTTAGATATCGGTTCAATAAGATTAAATGAACTTAAAAAGAATGTTCGTTCTATCTTCAAAACACAGGTCCGATGGGACTTCGCTCGAAGACAACGAAACAAAGTAACACAATGCTTCAATTGTCAATTATATGGTCATGGTGAAAAAAATTGCCATATCAAAACACACTGCGGTATTTGTTCCGAGAACCATGAGACGAAAGAGTGCAAGTCAAACACTATTAAATGTGCCAATTGTAAGGAATCTCATAAATCTACTGATCCTTCGTGCATTAGTCGCAAAAGTTTTTTTGAAATAAGAAACAAACTATCTGCGAGAAATAAATCTGGTGCTCTTATTAAAAACATTAATCACGATCCAAAATCAATTACATTTAACCACAACATCAACGACTTTCCCGCTCTAAATTCTCGAAAGAGCAATGTTACTTCGTCAGCAGAAGCAAGAGCAACTAATAGAACTGATGACGAAAACATCACAAATGCCAATCCAGTCCCAATCCCAAACCCTTGGTCAAGCAGCAAAACCGGTTTTAAGTCAGCGAACACTCCGTGCTCCGATGTTCTCTTTACGATGGAAGAAATTAATTCTCTTATGGCTGAGATGCTCACTCTTCTGGGGAATTGTAATTCAAAAGTAGATCAATTTAATTGTATTGCACAGTTAGCAATTAAGTTTTTATATTCAGGTAAATAATGATGAACAGTAGCTTAAATATAATATGTTGGAATACTAATAGCATTCGGAATAAATCCTTAGAATTTTTTGCTTTTTTAAGCAAATATAACATTGATGTATGTCTGGTATGTGAAACATGGCTAGATAATAATGTAAACATTTCAAATAAAGTTTACAAATACTAAAGATTAGACAGAGAGGATAAAAAGGGAGGCGGTGTTACCGTGGTTATAAAAAGAAAAATTAAACACAAACTACTTTCGGTTATAAGCACTAATGTAATAGAAAATATTGGAGTTGAAATATCATTTTCTAATGGTAATTCCCTCAAAGTATTTTCGGTATACTTTCCAGGGGGTTATACTTCTGCGAGAAAAAGGTACGATCTCAAAAATGATCTTCGGAGATTAGTTTCACTAAATGGTGTTTTCTTAATTGGTGGTGATCTCAATTGTAGACACCGAAATTGGGGATGTGTCAGAACCAATGCATGGGGAAATATTTTATCAGACGTTAGTTCTAGACATCCGTTTCACATCCTTTACCCTCCTAATCCTACATATATTCCACCTGACGATCGAACAAATCCATCAACGATCGACCTTTTTTTGACAAATATGCCGGCTCTTTTTAGCCATCCAAACACAATTAATGAATTGAGCTCAAACCATCTGCCTGTTTTATGTAGTGTTTATTGCTCGCCTATTCAAAGTGAAAACTGGTATTTAGATTTCAAAAACGCTAAGTGGGGTAGATTCAAAAAAAATTTAGGGCTAAAATTACAAAATGCATCATTAATAGATCTCAACAATGTCAGTAATGAGGATATCAACGATGCCGTTGGTTATTTTACAAGTGTGACTCTGGAAAGTGTTGCCAGTCTGTTCCTTAGAAAAAACCATACACTGAAAATTCAAATGTCCTTCCGTCTAACATAGTCGAACTTATTAAATTAAGAAATAGGAACAGATCCTTATGGATGCGAACAAGAAATAATATTTTCTTAACAGAGACCAAATTGCTTACTAACATAATTAAGTCAGCAATCAATGATTTTAAAAACAATTCGTGGAACAAGAAACTAAGAACTCTAAGCAAAGCTAGTACACCATTCTGGAATCTTGTTAAAATTGTAAGAAAAAAGAATTTTCAGATCCCAGCGTTCAAAATTGGGTCCTCGATCTGTTTAACTAACACTGAAAAAGCTTATGCTCTAGCGAATGAATTCTCATCAAATCACCTCGTTTCAAATAACATCACAACCAGTTGTTATATTGAAGATACTTGCATCAATCAATGTCATTGTTGAAGTCCCATCATGTTCAAGTTGATGATAACATAGTTTCATTGGAAGATGTCAAAACGGTTCTAAATAATTTAAGAGTTTCTAAAAGTCCTGGGTTAGATGGATTAAGAAATCTTGTATTGAAAAACCTGCCAGAAACAGCAATAAGATTTCTTCAAATAATTTTTGTAGCATGCTTCAAAACAAGCTACTTCCCTAACGATTGGAAAACAGTTAAAATTATCCCAATTCCAAAACCTGGGAAGAATCATTCATCACCTAGCAGTTATAGGCCAATCAGTTTGCTTAGCTCTGTAAGCAAATGCCTTGAAAAACTTATTAAAAATAAAATAGATATGCATTTAAATACTCATGACATTCTTCCCGCAGAACAATAATTGGTGTTAAGTCCACCCTAAACAAATAACCACAATTAAAATATAACTGAATTCCATCATTTCGAAATAGGCTATTGTATGAAGTTATTCACTCTTTAATGAGTTTTAAGGATTATATGCAGGGCAACTTGAGTAAATGTGGAAATTTTATTTCTAAAGCAGAGTCCGAATTACGGCATCCGTTATCAAATAATACGTTACTGGGGTCGAATCACGGTATCAGTGATCGAATAATACAAGACCTGAATTGTGTGCATTTGGCACGTTATCGAGTTCTGGGGCCTGATTATGGGCTTCGCGGCGGATCGTTTTCAATTCGACCTTTCAAATTCGACTCGCTTCGTATTTCCTTATTAACGAATACGCGGCGGAACGAAAATATTTCTTCCAATATTCCTGTGATTTCACACTTTTGGTTTGACTATTTCTTCCATTATTCCACTCTTTCGCCTGTGAATCCGCCAAAAAAAGGTGTCGGATTTCAACTCGCCAGTTAACATTATGACATTTCAAATTCGCCTTCGAATACGTTAATTGGTCGAATTCAAATCGAAGAAGGCGAAAGCGAAAGCAATAATTGAAAAAATGTCAAACTCGCTAGAAAAACGATCCGCCGCGAATCCCATAATCAAATCTATGCTCAGTTATCGAACTGAATTTCATTCGACACATAAACAGCTCACTGATGGGAGGAACTTTCCAAAAAACAAATTTAAATTTTTTCTTTGGGTTATTTTACCATGAAATTCTTAGCCAATAATTTATTAGGGTTAAGAATTTCCTCTCCAAGGCTTCACACTCTCGTCTTCTGTTAACAGTCAAACTGTCTTTTTTTATTTTTTTTGTTTTTTATTTGTCAAACCTCTCATTCTTTCAAAATAATCGAAACTCGACAAAAACTACTACAATTTTGAATTCTCAAACGATACGTGAGCTAACGAATGTCATTATTTCAATGTGGCTACTCGTTCGTTCGTTCACTGATGAGACTTACTCACTCGTTCACGTGAGCGGTAATTCGGACACTGATCTTATTAATAGAACTTAGATAAGATGTGATAACTCTTTATTTAATTTAAAAAATAAATACCCATATTTAAAAAATGTGTTTTAATTTTTTAAGGATCGATTTTAATTTTAAACATTTGGCCCGCTGTTTAGTCAAATGGCCCTCAAAATATTTCGAAGTGGCCCGCTTTGCTTCTTTCTTCGCGGCAACGCTGGTTCAGAAGTCATCATAGTACGGTTCAACAGGTTCACCGAATAACGAAGGACATTAAAAGCAATCTCGCGTTAGGCAAAAGTACTGGAATGATACTTTTATTTATTTATTTATTTCTTCATCAATGGATATTTATCTGTTGATTGCTTCACAATTTTTACATATTTACAATTATTAATGCGTATTCAAAAACCTCAAAACAGTTTGTTTAAAAACATTTCTATTCAAATCAAGGTCGACCTCACAATTCACAAAATTAAAAAGTGTTAAAGAACGAGTTAAAGGTTCATTCAATCCATAGTTTGTCCTGTGGCTCGGAACAAGAAAGAGAACGTTTCTGCTTCTTAGATTTCTCTCTGGAACATAAAAGGGTATAAGATTTAATAACTCGGGTGAGTTTATCCTTCCGATAGCAACATCTTTAATAAAAAGTGTACAAAGAGTTTCCCTACAGCTTTTCAACGATTTGAGATCTATTAAGGCGCATCTTGACTCATAGGAAGGTAAGCCCTCTGGCCAACTAAGGTTTCTCAATGCAAATCTTGTGAATCTTCTTTGGACTTTTTCGATTCTATCAGAAGAGTTCTCATAAAAGGGAGACCATATAACACAACAGTATTCTAGTATAGGTATAACTAAAGAAACATAAATAGCTTTTATGGTATAACTATCCTTAAAAACAACAGTATTTCGCTGTATAAAACCAAGAAGTGAATTTGCTCTTGATACTATAAAGTTTATATGCGATGCAAACGACAATTTTGTATCAAAAAATAACACCAAGATCTTTAATTTCACTAACAGTACATACAATTTCGTTACCCAGTCTATAATAATAAATTACTTTTGGTGTTGAACGAAAGGCTCTAAAGATTTTACATTTAGAAATATTTAAATCGAGATGATTGTATCTACACCACAGAAATAATCTATCAATGTCTTTTTGAAAGTTCTCACAATCTTTATTTGTGGATATTTGATGATAAAGTTTTAAATCGTCTGCAAACATTAAACAATCTGAAAATTCAAAAAGGTCTGGTATGTCATTTATGAATAGGTTGAAAAGCAGAGGCCCAAGGTGACTACCTTGTGGAAGACCTGACAATACTTCAATATAAAATGATTGATCATTTCCAATTTTTACAATCTGCTTACGATTCGACAAATAAGATTCCAGCCATTTAAGAAATCCAAGATTGAATCCAATTTTTTCCAACTTTGTTATAAGAAGTCTATGATGGACTCTATCAAATGCTTTTACAAAATCTGTGTATAAAACATCCACTTGCATTTTGTGCTCCAATGAGTTGACGCAAAAATTCGCAAAAAGGCACAGATTTGTAGTAGTGGATCGACCACTACAGAAGCCATGTTGTCTTGTTGTTACAATTGACTTGGTCGCAAAATTAAGCCTATCATACACCAGTTTTTCAAACAGTTTTGGTATGGCTGAAAGTTTAGATACTGGTCTGTAATTGTTTATCAAATGCTTAAGGCCACTTTTGAAGATTGGACTAATTGAAGACAGTTTCCATTCTTGAAGGAAAACACCAGTATGGAGCGATGTATTGAAAACAATTTTTAAAATTTTGAAAAGCGAAAAAGCACATTTGGAAAGCAATAGTGGTGGAATCGAATCCACACCCGCTTTTTTGCTCACATCTAGATGAAGTAAGCCATCTAAAACTTCTTGGTCTGAGAAGGAAAAGCATCCAAAATCAACTTGGCAATTTATTTCATTGTACATATTTGAACAATTATCTATAATTGCTAAATTGTAATTTGATTTAAAATAATTTGCAAAAAGGTCGCATGTAGATTTGTTATCGTTAGAGCATTCACTATCCAGCTCCATAGAAGCTGGAAATTCAGAAACTTGACGTTTCGAATTCAAAAAGACCCAAAATGATTTTGAGTTATACTTAACATTCCTCTCCACCGAGCCTAGATACTGAGAATAAAGAAACCTGCTTAAAAAATCAAATTCTCTTCTCAACTGCATAAAACGAATTCTATCTTCCGAATTCCCCGTTTACTTATACTTTTTAAAAGCTTTGTTTTTTACATTTTCCAAATTCTTAAGCCGTTCATTGAACCAGGGAGATTTAAAAGACGCTCTCTTTCGAACCAAAGGGACTAACTTTTGAACACCCTCAAACAAATAACTCTTAAACTGGAATACATTTGAACTAAAAACTGATTGGATATAACTGATTCCCAATCAATAGAATTATAAAAACTATTCAGTGAAATGAAGTCGGCCTTCTTATAGTTATAAAAACAACTGTTATTATCAATACTGATATTTTCAAAGTTATAACATTCAAGAATAACAAGAATAGCCTTATGATGAATTTGATTTTTTACTAATGGAAAGTTCGCTTCAAAAACCTTAAATTTAATATCATTAAATATGAATACAAGATCAAGAAATCTGTTTAAACTATTTTTGACATGATTAATTTGAATTAACCCTAACGAGAAAAAATTGTCAACCAATTCAATTTCAACATCCTTAGTAACATTGAATGGAATAAGCAATTGATCATCATCCTGGTAGCGCCAATCAATGTCACCAAGATTAAAATCACCAAAAATGCATGGGTATTGATTAGATGACAAATTCTTCACCAAATTATTTACATTTGAAACTAGTTCATAAATCTATACTACTTCTAGGTCTTATGTAACTAACTATGAAAATATAATCACATCCATTTTTTATATTATTGGTTACATTATTTGAAAAAACATTAACACATAATTGTTCAAAATGAACCGAGATCGATGGAAAACTTATTTGTTTACTATTATAAGAACTGCGAACAGCAATTAATACCCCTCCTCCACGAACCATTCCGGACTCAATAGTGCGATCCATTCGGTAAACTGTATAAGATGAATCAAACAACTCGGACGAATAGATATCTTGTTGCAACCAAGTTTCTTTCATAATTATTATATCATAATCGTTTGCAATAGAAGTAATAAAAACATCATTGGTTTTAGTGCGTAAGCCGCCAGCATTTTGATAAAAAACCTTCAATTTTGACGGATGTAGGGAAGAAATTGAAGCACATGTCAATTTTCTGAGGTTTCGGTCACAGCCTTCTCGTTTTTTGATTTTTGTCGCTGAGTAAAAATTTTTATTCGCACGCCCAAGGGCCAAAATGAAGCATTAAATACTTCTTCGAATAAAACCTCCGGAACACCGAGTTTAAAATTAACAAAATGAAGAGTTGAGACTTCAACACCCTTCTTAGTCAATCTCTTACAGAACAGCACATTATCAGACAATTTGAGCCTATGTGCTACGAATGAAATTATGTTTTCCTCTGTAACATTTTTTTGCAAGCGAGAGAGATGTAAGAATTTCATTTTTGGTACAGATGAAAGAGATAAGGAATTAGCGTTATCAGGAACAATGCACTTTCCAGTAAGAGTTCGTTGACCTGATGGTTTTTTATTAGACTGCACTCCGTTTTCATCCAATTTTTAGGAAACAAAAGTTTCGCTTGTGGGTAAAGCTGGTGAGGGAGTTACTGCATGAGATGAAAGACCAGTTGCGACACTGGGCTGGCAAGAAATTGAATCGATTGTTTTTGTTGGATCAGATGATGAAGATGACGAAAAGAATAATTGTGATGACGATGATGATGATGTTGTTAATGATAACGTTGTTGTTGGTGTTAATGTTGTAGCTGGGTTATTAATTGATAATAATGATTGAACATTTTTTGATGTTGTTGCTTGCTCATTTATCAACGTTTCTGGGTGACACTCTGGAGCTTTTTGTAATGGAGTAATTACAACCGTGTCCAAACTATCATTGTTGCACATTTTAGATTTAATAACCGCAACATCGTTTTTCAGTTGGACAAGTAGCGATAAAAGAGAGCCACTAACACTACTACAGGCATTACACCGCCAGGCAAGATTGGGTTCAGATTTGAGAACTTTAAGTGTTTCATCGGAGATATTTACACATTTTTTATGAAATTTTGAATCACAAAATCCTTGACATTCAAGTAACTTGTCACCAAGAATTCTTAAGCCACAAATAGCACAATTGTTTAGCATTATGAAAGTCTAAGTAGTAAACTTTAATAGAAATATAAAATACAATGTAGAGCAAGAAATAAACACGACTGCACGATTCAACGTTCAACTCAGGTTTTTAGATGTTGAAAAAGCATTTGACACAGTATGGCATGATGGTTTGATTCACAAACTTATGCTACTTGATTTCCCAATCGCAATTGTTAAATTAATATATTCGTTTTTGTGTGATAGGTTCTTTAAAGTCTATGTAAATAACTGTTTTTCTGATTTGTATTCAATTACTGCGGGTGTACCTCAAGAATCAGTCCCAGGTCCCGTTTTATATATAATATACACCTATGAATTTCCACGATTTACGGATTGTACATCTGCAATTTTTGCCGACGATACATGTCTGTATTCATCTGATTCAGTTGGTTTCAGAATTGAAACTGACTTGCAATCTGCATTGTAAACAGTACAAAATTATTTTAACGACTGGAAAATTAAAATTAATGCTGGGAAAACAAAAGCTGTTTTTTACACGTAAAAGAAAAGCTAGTTTGTTACCTAGTAATACGCTTCAAATAAATGGCATTACAACAGAATGGAAATCTAGTTTAAAATATTTAGGAGTAAACTTAGATAAAACGCTGACCTTTGGATTTCACATCTAGGAAACAATAAAAAAAGTTAACTTGTATGCTAATATTTTGTATCCCTTCCCTTCATTAATAGGAAATCGAAGCTCTCAATTGAAAATAAACTCATAATTTATAAAGTAATTTTCCAAAGCATAATGCTTTATGGTTCGCCTGTATGGGGCAATTGCGCAAAAGTGCACCTACTAAGATTACAAAGAACACAAAATAAAATTTTAAAAATGATTTCAAATCACTACTCGACTGAAAATCTTCATGCATTGGCTGGCATCGATAAAATTTCAAGTAGAATTTGTTATTTATTTCAGCGCTATAACGATTCCTGTAGTATGTCCGAAAACTACTTAATCTCAAACCTGGCTATTCAATAAAAACATGAAAAAAAAATTAAAAACTACAAAAATTACAAATAAAAATGTTAAAACCAAAAAAAAAAAACAAAAAAAAAATTATTTATTATACATTTATCTATTATATATTTATTTATTTTTTTATTTATTTATTTATTTATTTATTTATTTATTTATTTATGTATTTATTTATTTATTTATTTATTTATTTATTTATTTATTTACTTATTTATTAATTTATTTATTTTTTTTTCTACCTATTAATTTTTATTTATTTGTTTATCAATTGTGTTTTTATTTGTTAATTACTATCTAATTGTTTTTTCTTTCCTATTTGTCTGTTTGCTTGTATGTTTTTTGTTCATAAAATGCTTATATGAATGTTTATTTCTCATTTTCAGTCAAAGTCAATAATTGAGGTACTTTTTCGCCCCCTTTTCCTCCGCTCATGGAAATCACAAACACAACTTTACGAAGGTTTTTTACTGTAGCTTTTTCCTTCGCCATTTTCTTATTAATCTGTGATAATTATTGTAATAAAAATATTATTCTTTTCAGTTGTAAGGTAGAGTTATACCAGATCTCTGTAAACTGTGCAATATACGTACTATTTAAGAAAAAATGTTAATAATTTGAGCTACAATAAAATACAATACAATTATTATTATTAGGATTGTAGGATTCTGAGCATTCGGAATGAAGTCAATGTCTAAAATCTTACGATTTCAGGACCGAAGCAAAACGAACAAATAGTTTCTTTAAATGTTTCAGAAATCCTAAATTCAAGGACTCATTAGTAAGATTTGTAGGACTCCACTGGGAGAAGAGAATAGTTCCTTGATTCCAATGTTGGGAGACAAAAAGGTATTTTTAACAGTAGATGAAAAGTATTTTGTATTGTAGTTATGAAGAAGCCGGCATAAGGTTAATTTATCATAAAAGCAATTTTTTTTTAAATGGAACAAGCGTCTGACACAGACGTAAGAGTACGTCTACTTTACTTGGAAATATGCATTAAACTCAAGGATTTAGAGATTTGCCTAACAAGTGGCAGCTTGAAAAAGAATAATCTCAATAGTATAAATTGTACACAACACTGGAAGTTAACTTATGTGCAGCATTTCACTGCGACTACACGGCCACTTTTTTGAAGAAAAAGAAAAGCTAAGCCCCTTGATATCGTCGAAAAAAACCGTCGTTATCAGGCTGCCTTTGAGGCATTGAATAAAGAAACTTAACCTTAACTCAGTCTCACATGTTTTAAAATATTATTTCAACAAAAGATTTGGAGCTTGAACCAAAAAATGAAGCAGATACAGTAATTTTTAGCGAGCGAAGCGAGTGGAGAAAAATTCGCGCGAATTTTTTTATTTTCATACCCCAAATTGATTCTCTTTTGGGCAAAATTTTTTCCGCCCGTTTCGCTCCCAATCAAACCAAAATCGATTTAGAATGTTCCAGATCGTCATCATCCTCAGACGAAAGTGAAAAAAGATGCTCAAAATCAATGCAATGCAGAACCTGCTTTCCAGACACAAGCGTGCATTACAAAGGTGCATGGTGGTTCCTTTTCCAAATCAAAGGAAATGGCAGCAGCTTTGAAAAATGAATTGCTCTGTCAGTTTTGTTGACAAATAGTAGATAAAAATGTTTTTTTTTCTTATAAGACTTTTTTATTGTTGTAGTTATATGTGTATACACGTTTTTACGATTTCCATATCATAGAGACGAGTATAAATAAATTTATTGAATCTTTTGTCCGATAGAAGATAAAATAAATTTGGGACCACTGACCCACCATAGTGACCCACATAAGTAGGACTTCTGACTTCGGGACCTAATCCTGCATAACTTCAAATCGAAATAGTTCCAAATTGATATTACTTCGTTTTCTAAATCGAAATAAAGCCAAATTGAGAATTTTTTCTAAATCGAAATAAAGCCAAATTGAGAATTTTGCGTTATTTCGTTTTTAAAACGAAATACTGCCAAATTTTACGCAATTTGGCTTTATTTCGTTTGGCGATATTTCACGTCACCAAAGATAAGTGTAACGCCTACAAGCCAGAGACAATTAAGGCTTTAAAGGACTATATTCGTGAAGCCATTAGCCAAAAAGTTATTTGGCTGACCCTTTATATGCATTTGATCTAGAAGAAGCTTTGGAGAAGAATGCGTGCATTTGGCGCAATTTTTAAAATCTGACACATAGGCCGATAATTCTACCTCCGCTAGTGCAGTTAGTAAAAAGTTTTAATGTTTCATGCATGCTCCTGAACGTGGAGATAATATTAAGAATTTTTTTGACAATGAGTGTTAACAACTGCATCGGCGAAAGGTCTTTTTCAGCACTTAAAAGAGTAAAAAATTACTTGCGCTCCACACTCCGCCAGCAAAAACTTTCAGCTCTCACGCTTATGTACATAGAAAGTGATTTTTTACAAAGTATTAAATTTTTAAAATTTTAAAAAATTGTTTAAATATTTGCAAACGCTAAGGCACGAAAAAGGTCTTTTGTATAATCAAATAATAATAATTACTTAATTACTATAGGTAATTTTCTTCTTTTTTTTTTTTGTAGTGTATGTGTATGCACGCAGTGCCGGCTTTAGGCTCCAGGGGCGCCGCGACATCTGGCATAACTTCAACATAGACAAGAAACAAATCAACAAGTTGTGAAGATGTTAAAATTGAATTGAATTGAATTGAGTTGTCAATCTCTTGCTCAAAAAAATTCATATCGAAAAGTTTCATGACTTTCATCTTGTTTTGTTATTCCAAATGTAATTTTGTTTTTATTTTCACCATACACTATACATAGAAAACACAAGAGTGAATTGAGGTAGTGTTTGGTAAAAAAAAAAAATTGAGTTTTGTTGTATGTAGCATTGTATTTTAAATCGCGATAGCTTCTCAACAGTTGGCGCTGTTTATTTCCAATTGCGTTTGTAGATATTATCTATTTTAGTAAGGCATCTTTCCGTTTAAAGCACAACCATTCAAAATCAACCCATGAACTTTTATAGAGAAGAGAAATACAATGGATATGCATATCACATTATACAATTATTATCATTAGAGAAGAGATTGCAAATTAGGTATTTTACAATTACTGTCAACTATTTTTTTATTATTGTTTTTGCTGTCATACAGCAAATTTTGTTATAATAGGTATTCCTCTGTTCGTGGCATTTTGACATTTTTTCTTGTAAAGTTGCGGAATGATGAAGAATCAAATATCATAATATCTTTAGAAATACGTAATACTAAAACTAGTAGGAGAGGCGCAGTGACCACGGAGTCACTATTTATGTATAATTGTACACTCTAAATCTACGAACATCTATGAGCCCCGATGAAAAGCTAATGTTACCATTAGCATGAGGTAAATTAGAAGTTATGGAACGATATTTAGAAGATTATTTTGTGGTATGGCGATTTTCGGCTCAAGGCACTTTATATCCACGGTAGTCCAAGGGGAGCCGCAAAATCCTACCCGTCCGACGAGCAAGCCCAATTGGCCATACTAGCTAGCCTGTCGGCAACTCTTTGAGATATTATGGATCACGGTATAATGGTGTATTAGCATACGATTGCAATAGTTAAAACTTCGATTTAGAACTTTGTCAGAATAATTAGAACTTCGATAAAATTAGACCCTCGCATTCGGGGGTCTAGTGCCTTAAAAGTCGGTTTATTTATAATTTCGTTTTTTCAACGTTTAAAATAACAGAGAATAATAGGTGGAGGGAGATATAGAAAATGGATCAAATTTTCGATGATTTCCTATTGATGGACGTCGATTTTGAGTACGATGCGAACGTTATCCTGGAAGAACGGCGTATTTATCGAATGCCAATACGTGCCATTATTAATACATGGGACGACACTGATTTTTTCGGCGCTTCCGTTTAACGAAGCAAACGTTTTTAGCAGTCCCTTAACTGGTGGCAGAAGACCTTCAACATCCACAACCACGGTAAAAATTGGAATGAATTTACTATGCACTTATTTTTTCTTGACAATTTTTCGAATCCCACATTCTACGTAACAGCCAACGCACACAAACACCACACCACGGGCATCAGCATCACAAAAATAAAAATAGGTACACACAAGTCAAAAATTATTTGTATTTTGTATCGAATTGAAGGAAATGTCTGTCGAAAAATACTGTCGGGTGACTAAAATGTTTAAAAAAAATGCTTGAACTAGGTTTAAAAAATAACAAGTTCTAAGCGCTTAGAACTCAATGATGATTTTAGATCGAGTGCTTGAGAAGTGAAGAAATGTCGAGTTCCAAATATTCTAAAAACTAAGTTCTAACGTTAGATCGAGATTCGCTAGGTCGAGTTTTAAAGATAAGTTTTAAGGGCTAAAACTTTGTCAAGAAACTAGGCGTAAGTGTATTTGTGTTTAACATTTTCAAATTCAAAAGAAATTCAGGATAAAATTAATTATATTACTAAATTATTAAGAAAAATTAATGAAAAATGCATTTAAATATGAATAGCTAGCGTGTAACATAGTGACTTGAAATGTTTCTAATATTTGCGTAGGTATAGGAGAATAATACACAGTTATTCCTTAAAGCATAAATTCTACTTTTTCATCAACTTGCAATTTTTTAAGTGAGATACAAGTTTCATCTTTTTTAATTCTGGAGGAGGAGGTAATATAATTTGTAATTAAAAAAAAGGGCGCAAAATATTTGATTCGCCTGGGGCGCCAAGATAGCTAAGGCCGGCCCTGTATGTACGTTTTTACGATTTCCATATAATAGAGACGAGTATAAATAAATTTATTGAATATTTTGTCCGATGGAAGATAAAATAAATTTGGGACCACTGACCCACCATAGTGACCCACATAAGTAGGACTTCTGACTTCGGGACCTAATTCTGCATAACTTCAAATCGAAATAGTGCCAAATTGGTATTATTTGGTTTTCTAAATCGAAATAGAGCCAAATTGAGAATTTGGCCTTATTTCGTGTTTAAGAACCAAATGTTGCCAAATTTTTCGAATTCGGCCTTATTTCGTTTGGCGATATTTCACGTCACCGAAAAAAAATAATCATCGTTCAACAAAATGATCGTAGGGCAACTCTGATCTAAAAGTCAGAGAGAACAAAGACCATAGAAAGCATTCAGTTTAGAAAACTTAAGTGTTCCGTCTAAAATTCCTTTCCTTTAACTGTTCCAAACAGTTATTGACAGACTCAACGAACAGGTCGGAACAGAAAATGCCTAAATGAACACCAAAAACCTATACTTTTCTATTCCAATTTCCAAACAGTGCAGAACAGTGTCACTGAATACATTATTTGAAATTTGCAAGCTTTAACTAGATGAACTTATACTTAATACTAAAACAATCGTGTAGATTGACAAATGAGATAATCATTGTCAAAATGAGCTGGTAATAAGCTGAAAATTAAATAATTTAAACTTAGTTTTAAATGCTAGTTTTTCTACTAAAATAAGGCTAAAATGAGGTCCCTATAATATTAGTACCTACTGTCAGGTCTCAGGTAAGGGTTCACCAAAGTATAGACAATAGCATAATGTGCTTAAAATTGTGACCAAAAATTCCTATTTATCAAAAATTCCTATTTATCATTATCCAAATCATATTATGAAATGGTGTTTGATTCAAAATTAATCTATACATTTTTTTTCTGAAAACTGTGGTGAAATAACAAAACTACACCCGGCCTAACTGATAAAACAAAATTTAATGCTACTCTGGAGGTAATCGAGTAGAGTCCTTGTCATCCCGTTACATTGCTCAAGGTGCTGGATTATTCGCACAAGTATGTTTGTTATACAGAAAAGAAGATACAGATACAGCATATAGGTACATATGTAGATATATTGTGTTTTGTGTATATGTATTTCTTCACTTTATTGGATTCTATCAACAAGGATTGGTTCATGGGTTGAAAAAATTAACAAAACGGGAAATAAAAAAAAACAAAAGTATAATATGTGATCGACTTTCTAAAGTAAATGCAATTTGGACTACCCGAACCTTATGAGCCTGGGTGGGCAGGTATGATGTTTGGGTTAATGATGAATTAGGATTGTGAGTCTTAAATTCCCTTGACAATTTCTGAAAGCACATTTCAATTACCTTGCCATTTTTCATATCTTAATAAAAAAAATTGTATCTTGAAAAAATAGATGAAACAATGTGTACTTACTTATCATAAATTTTCATTAATGCAAAAGATAATATCTGGTAATGGACGAAAGATGTTGTAAGGTTTTCATTGGATTATGCTGTATGCAGAAGAAGCCTTGAATGCACTATTTCCCGAAAACAAGCTCGAAATGAAGTGAATTTGTTCTTTTTTTTTAGTAGAAAATAATATACATATGTACACAAATTATCCTTTTTCCTTCAAAAGGCTCAACAATTATATATTTTTTTTTTGTGTGATAAGTACAAACTAACTTTTCACGTTTCGTTCATCCCGGCGACTAAATTAAACTATAACGAGAACAAAAAGCTGATGTGATAAGAGACCTATGTATTCAGAGAATTTTAGGGTGTTGATTGTAGAGCTTTTCACCTCATGGAAGTCCTTTGAGGTACCGAAAAAGTAAGGACTTTCAAATTCTATTTGTGCGCGCGTTCGGTGTTTTAAAGCCATACATTTAAGATATTTTCTTATGGTTACATATAACAAAAGGCGCAACAAATTGTTGCTTTTTCTTATACTACCTTCCAAGGTTAGGTTAGGGAATTGGTTTTAATGCAACTAATAAGGTAGCTATTGAATCATTTTGGAGGAACTAAAATACATCACACAATGAAAAGTTTGGGTCCAATTTGTTGACAGTTAGTTGTTATATTAATTCAATTGGGATATTAATGAAAAATTAAACAAACGTAGGTATCTATGAAATCAGATCCTACCCCATATGTAAGATTGTCCTGTAAGTAAACATTTGTATGTATATTTTGAATCTTATGTGGTTTTTCCAACAACCAAGAAGAATTGCTACTAAAATTCAACAATTTTTGGCGTGTAAGAAATATGCAAGAACGAAGCAATTGCTTTTTGAATGCGTGCTTTTTCGTAGCTCTAAAATCGTTTTGTATCAAAGGGCACGGTAGTGCCCAGCCAAGCCAACTTGTAAATTTTTATCCAAACTATTTTCTACTTTCTTTATTTTATTGTTGTATTATCTTCTATGATTTAAAATATTCAATATAACACTTTTACATGTAAGAGCTTGGCGTTCTTTTAATTCTCATAACTTTTGGTGGCTAACTTTTTACACAGTGTTGTTCGCACATAAGAGAACTTGGCTCTTTTTCTTACATTTTATATTTTTGTTCTGTAATCATAACAATATAAAACTCAGAAATGTCAAACTAGCAGTAGATATATGTGTAAAATCCGGGAACAAATATGTGTCAATCCGTCTCCAAAAAGCGATTCGAGAGAAATCAATCCATCGAGAAATAAATTCCATTTCTTTGTGTAAAAAATTTGTTTAGGTAAGGGAAAAAAATTGCCACTTATGTGTCATGGTTAAATTCTTTCATTTGACTTGCTGATGAATTCTGAAACATTCTGACGCTTGGTATTGGTATCACGGCACCTAGCAGTCAAAGCGTGAACCCTATAAGTAGTATATATAAGTGATATACCTATTGTATAGTTTTTTTCTGATTTTGCCGAGAATGTATTTTCCATAAGAAAAACACAAAACAGGGGCCGAATTACGGCGTCCGTTATCGAATAATACAATACTGGGGCCGAATTACGGCATCCGTTATCGAATAAAACGTTACTGAATTGTATGAGTGTTTGTGTGCTTTTGGCATTACCTCTCACGTTATCGAGTTCAGTACCGAGCTTCTATTACAAACATTTTTAATTTTCTACTCAGCTATCGAGCTTAATTTCTTTCGACAAACAAACAGCTCACTGCAAATCTATTTATTAAAATTACTCAAATGATAGACTATAAGGTGTTCCTTTCTAAAACAAGTGAAAAATATATATAACATTTTTGGAAAATGTCTTAAAATTAATTTCGTTATGCAGTTTTCAAGAATATATGTATAAATATACATTTTATAAGTAAATTTCGAATTTTAATATTGATCCGTTTTTGAGATACAGAATTTTGAAAAAAAAGTTTCAAAATAGTAGCCATTATATTATTTTTGGCCAAAAACGAAAAGTTTCAAGTTTCTCAAAAACGGCAATTACAATTTTTTTTTTAAACTGCCATGAAAAAAAAATATTTTTGTATAGCTCCAAAACAGTACCTACCTCTCATAGAAAGAACCGTTTTTTTAGTTATAAGATTTTCTCCAAAAATTAAAGTCCGATCAGCGTACTTTTTTTCAAAGTAGGAATATATACATTGTACATAATATTGTCAAGCAATATTTTGTTTTCAAAAGAAATTCAACCTAATTTTATTTTTGTATATTCTTAAAAAAATATGTTTAATCTTTTTTTCAGATTTCTTTATCTCGAAAATGGATCAATATGAAAAATCAAAACTCCATTATAATTTATAAAATGTATATCTACATATTCTTGAATACTGCATACCGAAATTAGTTTTAAGACATTTTTGACAAAATTTATATACCTATAAAAAATTTATAAAAAAAAACGCTCCCAGGATTTTTGTTTTAAAATTAAGAAATCAAATATTTCTTAAGAAATCATATGACATCAATTTTTTTCAGATAAATGTAATTTTGACGTAAATATTTCAATTTCAATTTCAATTTTTATTTATGAATTTTGATTACATGTTATTATTTCTTAATGTTTCTTATGAGTTATAATTTAGAATACAGGGGTGGAATCGGCTAAGGCGATTGTTGACTATCACTTTGCTGATAGTCGTTTTTGATTATCAACTTTATTTTGCTCTGTGTAAAATGATCAATAAAACAATTTGAATTTCTGGCAACACCTACAGTAAGCTATGTCGTTTTGCTCAACGTAAGGTGATTATCAAAACGATAATCACTTTTTTCCATACATTTGGAAGTGACAGCTATTTCCATGTTGTTTTCATATATTTTTTTTTCTTTTTCATTTTTGTTTTGCTTATAAAACTATATGAAAACGACACCAAAATAGCTGTCGCTTTCAATTGTATGGAAAAAAGTGATTATCGTTTTGATAATCACCTTACATGAAGCAAAAGCAATTATTTTGACTATCAACTATCGACTATCAGCTTAGCCGATTCCGCCCCAGGAGTAAGTTCAGACGAAGTCGTACACATACTTTCACTTTTCACTTTGCAAATTTGTGGTTGGTGAAACAAAATTTGAAAAGAAGGGTTTTTATTGTTTACTTTTCAAAAAAATAATTTCCTCTCTGCAAATTAGCGTTTGGTGAAAAAGAATTTGCAAAGTTAAAGTGAAAAGTTGCAATGTGATAAGTGAAAAGTGGTTGGTGCAATAGGGCCCAGGTCCAGGGTTCTACTGAACTCTTCAAGAATTTAAGGGTCGTACTTTAAAATGGTTAATAAAGGAGAGATGCGACTTGTTTTTTTTTTTTTTATTTACCGCAACACGAAGTTAAGCTCATACTCTCGAGAAGAGTGATCGGACATGCACGATGCACTTCTGCTTAGGTCCAGCAAATGATCAAAATTCAAGATCAAGAAGCCGAAAGACTCCACGCTGAAAGATATCCCAATATGAAGTGTCCCAGTCACTGGGGCGGACGGCCCAGGGCATAAAAGAAAAAATTGACATGTAAATCCAATACTTTTCCACTTTATTGAGTCCTCATAAGGCTCCAATTTTAAAAGAATAATTAAAGAATGTTTAAAGTGTCATGAATTAACTAACCTTAACGTCCAGCTACGTAAAAATACAAAAAGTCTAACATTATTATCCATTCCGGAAGGTCTATCAAGAACAAGGTCAATCAGCTTTGTTTAGCTTTTTGTTGAGCTTTTTAATTGGTAATTTTCAAAACTATAGCAAAAGCACAGATAATAAACCTATACAGATATTTTGTCTCTGCAGAAAAATATAAATACCTATTTTTTTCTTATCAGGCACGGAGCTTTCAAGAAAAAAGCTAAAACTAAATAAAAGAGGAATCAAATAAATTTTGTGTGCATTTAGTGTATTTGCTACCTTAGGCTTTTAGAAAAGCTTTTTGGTTGATTTCAGTTTCATATAGGTATATCATTTCTCGCCATAAGGATAAATTATCTGTTTACATTTATTATCCGCGGCAAAAGTTAAGTGAAAAAGCTTAAGATAAAATGAGGAACTTATTTTGAACCATCTTCTTATAAAAACAAGAAGTGGTGACAAAACATAACGCATGGAAAATATAAAATATAAAACGCGATGTAGGAAAATAGTTAATTAGAAAATGTCACAAACTAGAACCTTTGCAACTACTTTCGTTCACCTTGACTTCCTTTGAATCTGTGGCGAATATATCATGAAAATGTAACACCAATAAGGTACGAAAACCAATATCGTAGACAAGCATACACATATTTCAGAGGTTTTTTTTTTTGGCAAATGAAAAAATAAAAAATCAACGGTTCGCAGATTTTTGTTAGATTTTGGATTTGTCAATATCGTTTTTCATAAGAACCTAATTTCTTTTTGAAAATGCAGCGTTTTTCTTATTAAAATGCAATAAATGAAACTGAATTCGACAGCGTTTTTAATTTTGTAGCTTTTTTGTTTCTCGTATATTAGACTACAAGCCAGATACAATATTGATCAAGTATTTCTTCTCGAGCTTCAAGCTTTACTTCGCAAAATGCATAAGGGAGTTATGCTATGATTACTCCCAACCGTCAGCTGCGACTCCATGAGTGGGGCAGTCACCCACGCTTGAAAAAAAAGGTTTTGCCAGTCATGTGAAAATTTGGCATATTCAGCCCTATTGTGAGTTTCGCCGAACAGTATTCCGCCTGAAAAAATCCCTTATTTTTCTTCCCTTCTGGGTGAAAAAAATTCCATGTTCGAAAAATTCCCCTTGTCCACATCAATCATTTCGGGCAAAATCAAACGACATTTCACCTTAAAATTGTAATTGTTTTTTCGGGGGCGAAAATATAAATAACCAAAATATTAGAGTTAAGAAACATAAAGATTTAGAATCGTTTGGACTAAAAATGAATCTAGCAAGATGAGCTAACAATAAACGGCTACAAAATCTATTTCAAGTTAGTGAACTCACTACAAGCTAGCGGACGGACGAGTGAATCACTAGATTAGGTTGAAACATGCTTTCATAAGCCGCTTAATCAAATACCTAACGAATTTCATTCTTTTAACACCTTTTTTCGATTTTATTTTTCAACTTCCAAATAGAAACAAGAAATATTAATCAAAATCAAAATTAATTTATTTAAACTGACAAAGACTTCACCTTGACGTCGAGGTTTTCAATACAGTGATAACACACTGAGCACACTTGCTGTATATTTAATTTTTTGTTTTTGAAATGAAATGAAAAAAGCTAATATCTTACAAATAGCAAGACCTTTGGGGGCCCTGTATCCAATTTTTTTTTTTGGGCCCCCCTCACCTCTTACCAAAACTGGGCCATAACCTTAAAACCTTTTTTTTTAAATTACAACACTAACGTCAATAAATAAGATCAATTTAATTCAATATACAGGGTGATTCACGAGCGTTGTGCCAAAAAGCTAGAGCGGGTAGGTTGAGTTGAGACAAGAAAAAAATCGTATGGGAGGGGGGGGTCTATTCCCCCCCGTTTAGCCGGGAGGGGCAATTTTCTGAAAAATTGACTTATTTTGTAAAAAAAAATATTAAAAATCAACGGCTTCGTTTACAACACCGTGCTATACCTTTCTGAAAAGCCAAAAACTTCTTCTTTCACTTTGTTTTTAAATTAAATTGTTTTAACGAATAGTTTAAAAAAAATAAATTTTCAAACTCAAAATTTTCAAAAAAAAAAAACAAAAAAAACATTTTTGAACTAATTTTTTTCAAAATTTTATGTAATTAAGTACTAATTTTGTTTTAAAAATTCAATGTGTTTGTTAATTTTTAGTCGAAAACAGAAAACCGAATGCAAAAATGTCTTTTCGTTTTTGAGAAATTTAAAAAATACCAAAACCACTTTTTTCTAAGAAAATCTTTGTTTTTATTTTTACCTATCTGGACTTTTAGTTTAATTTATTAGTTAAATTTATAAATTTAATTTTTTGTGATTGGAGTTTTATGAGGACTCAATAAAGTAGAAAAGTATTGGATTTTTCCTGGATTAACCATTTTGTTCATTGATAACGTCTGCCATTTCCTTTCACTTCTAGCTCTCCGTGCTCTGGTCGGCAGATTCTTGAAAACATGCTACGACTTGGGCGCCATCTATTGGGATATTTTTCAGCGTAGAGTTTTTCGGCTTCCCGATCTCTTCAACAAGTTAAACCGTAGCAGAAGGTCCTGTCCGCTAACTCTTCTCGAGCGTATGAGTTTGTTATTATTATGTGTTGATGAGTTAATATTTTAATTGTAAATGGTTGTTTAGTAAATATGCGATGCCTTTTATTTACCTTTAGGTTGTTAATTGTTTTTGTATTCAAGAAAAATTGCGGTCTGACTATCTTAAGCCTCTAGCAGGTACAACCCTTCGCCGGCGAGTGGCCGGTATAGTAAGAAAAAATTGCAGGTCAGTTTTCAGACGTTATCAATGAACAAAATGATTAATCCAGGGAAAATCCAATACTTTTCTACTTTATTGAATCCTCATAAAACTCCAATCACCAAAAATTAAATTTATAAATTTAACTAATAAATTAAACTAAAAGTCCAGATAGGTAAAAATAAAAACAAAGATTTTTTTAGAAAAAGTGATTTTGGTTTTTTCTCAATTTCTCAAAAACGAAAAGACATTTTTGCATCCGGTTTTCTGTTTTCGACTAAAAATTAACAAACACATTGAATTTTTAAAACAAAATTAGTACTTAATTACATAAAATTTTGAAAAAAATTAGTTCAAAAATGTTTTTTTTGTTTTTTTTTTGAAAATTTTGAGTTTGAAATTTTTTTTTTTAAACTATTCGTTAAAACAATTTAATTTAAAAACAAAGTGAAAGAAGGAGTTTTTGGCTTTTCAGAAAGGTATAGCACGGTGTTGTAAACGAAGCCGTTGATTTTTAATATTTTTTTTTACAAAATAAGTCAATTTTTCAGAAAATTGCCCCTCCCGGCTAAACGGAGGGGAATAGACCCCCCCTCCCATACGATTTTTTTCTTGTCTTAACTCAACCTACACGCTCTAGCTTTTTGGCACAACGCTCGTGAATCACCCTGTATATACAGGGTGATTCACGAAACACATTGAATTTTTAAAACAAAATTAGTACTTAATAACATAAAATTTTGAAAAAAATTAGTTCAAAAATGTTTTTTTGCTTTTTTTTTGAAAATTTTGAGTTTGAAAATTTATTTTTTTTAAACTATTCGTTAAAACAAATTAATTTAAAAACAAAGTGAAAGGAGAAGTTTTTGGCTTTTCAGAAAGGTATAGCACGGTGTTGTAGAGGAAGCCGTTGATTTTTAATATTTTTTTTAAACAAAATAAGTCAATTTTTCAGAAAATTGCCCCTCCCGGCTAAACGGGGGGGAATAGACCCCCCCCCTCCCATGCGATTTTTTTCTTGTCTCAACTCAACTTACACGCTCTAGCTTTTTGGCACAACGCTCGTGAATCACCCTGTATATACATGTTTTATAAAGCTTTTAAAAAAAAAATAACATTTACACTTCTTCTCGAAGTACTACTTTTCTTGCCTTTTTTCTTTTCAGAGCTCCGCTTAGATACTCTCTTTTATTTTCACTCATTTTTCCACAAAAATAATATTTTAGGCAACGCACAAATAGTCACAAATATCTGATTACAAATAATCACAAAAAACTTTAGAGGAAATTTTGAAAATGTATATCCACGCACAGACAGATTAAACAATCCAGTTAACGTGTTGAAATTCGTTTTGCCTTTAGGTAGCCCTAAACGGCAAACATGTTCGCCGCACATGCTCGTGCGCATTTTCTCTATGAGATAACCATAAGCGCAGTGACTTGCTTCTCTTTTTGACAACTCCTCACGCTTTCAAAAATCCATAGATACGAACGAAATGATGTTCGCCAATTATGTGTTGACCGTGTAGGGTATAACGCAAACGATCATGTTCGGCAAACATGTTTGTCGCTTAGGTCTACCTTATACCTAGTTCACTCAGACAATTAACGGGACTTTTTTTTGGTTGCAGATACATACAGGGTTCGGAATGGAGTAATCGAATTTTTCAGCTGTTAGTTCATGCAAGTATCTAAGTATTTTTTAATCTACCGCTGGTCCTTGGTTTCTATTTCTGTGTGATGTTGGAGTTGGTGGCTGTGTCAGGCAGGACGATATATTTTGAAAGCTCGAATAAAAAAAGTGTTTGCAGGTTGAAGTTGTAGTATTGTTGGTTGGTAGGACATGAAAAAAAGAAAAAGATACACAGACACAGGAAAAAAATATTTGACGCATGTAAAAAATGATCATCGGAACGTCTTGTGCTCTGTATCTTTGGGGGCCCCTATATCTCGGGGGCCCTGTTACATGGATACAGCTGATATAGCGGTAGCTACGCCACTGTCAATAGCTTTAAAAAATGTAAGCTATGAGTTGAAAAAGAATATTTCTTAAATGAATTAGCCATTTGGATTGTAAGTAAACAAAAATATAAAATTATGTAAAATTAGTAATTTTAGTAATTTGAATTGAAAGGGATATTTTCATTCCCTGAAAACTGGGAGCAAGCATTATTTATTTAGTTTATTGTATTCGAACTGTCAGTCACTCCTATTGTGAGTTTCACCCGGCCGGAAAGTTATTCACCCGAAACAATATTGATCGCTCGGAATTTTAAAAGTTAATGCAGATTCCATTCCACCCGAATAGAATTACATCGAATTGAAATTGACATTTCCAAAAAATAAAAATGTTCAGCAACAAAATAAAATTTGAAATTTACTGATGTAAGAGTGAAGCATAAAATAAATTTTCTAATAGAAAATTCAACAAAATTGTTTGTTTAAGAGCAAAAAATTGGAATTGGAAATTGCATGGTTCAGAGGATAGAGTAGTGGATTCAGTCGATCTTTGACTTTCGAGCGAAAAAGACTTGAGCAGCGGAGTTATTTTTTCAAGTGTGTGAAAATCAGTAGAAGTTACAAGTAGTGAGTTAGTCGCTAGAATTTTAACATTCAAGTAAGGTCAGTGGTAGAGTCAGGGGCGGATCTAGAATTTGTGGGGCCCTGGTCTGAAACTACTTAGGGGCCTATCTAAGTACTCAACTAATATCCATGTCAAAAAAACTGTTTCTATAATAATATATTATTATAATATATTCTTCATTGCACAAAAAACATAAATATTACTTAAATCTACGCAAGTATTAGCTGTACAAAAGGCGACCTTATTGCTGTGGTAGCAATCTCTTCCAGGCAACCTTTGGTTGAGAGAGAAACCAAAATAGTGATATATATACTATATACTACTAGAGTAGTGGCTTACCAATTCAGGGGTCGTGGGTTCAATTCCCACTCAGAGGCGACAAAAAATATAGAAGCTTTTTTTTATAACCGTGAAGTCGAGAACTTTATTGTTTGGGAGAAAAAGCAGATGGGAAGGGCGAAGAAGGCAGAGGCATCGAAAGATGCCTCTGCGAAGACATCGGATGAGTCTGCAGTAAAATCAGACCATACGAAAACAGCTATTGAAGCAACAACATCGGCAAGGAAAAAGTCATCAGAAGAGGTGACGCAAAAAAGGAGGCGGTCCGTGAGAGCAATTCCAAATCTGGTGAAGAGGAGAGCACCAGGCACCCCAGCTATGCTGCAAGCTGGGGGGAGCGACGAGCGGTCATCCAAGACCATATCAGCAAGCAAAATACAGCGACAATTGAATACCTCACCATCCGATGACGACAGAGTCGTCCTCAGAGGAGGAAGAGATTGAGGAGGAAAAGGCCCAGTCAATCGTAAATGATTTGAACGCCGAAATTGCGTCCATAAAGAAGAAGATGGAGCCGTATCTTGAGCACCTGAAGAAGAAGCAACAGGCCAACAGGGAAAAGGAAGCAGAGCTCCGTAAGAAAATTGCAGAGGAGAAAAAACAAAAGCAGCAACAACTACAGCAGCAAAAACAACAACAAGAAGAGAAGCAGCAGCAAAACCAAGCTGCTTCAAGTAAGCAGGTGGCACCCAAACCCCAAACGGTGTCCCAGCAACAACAACAACAGCCACCCAGACCAAATACAGGGGCGGCACAGTCAGGCCCCAGCACATCGGGGGCCCCAAAACCAGCAACAGCGGGAGCATCAGGAGCAGTACCACCAGAGGAACCAGCAAAGGCGTCAACGTCAGCAGCAGCGAAGCAGCAGCAACAGCAACACTAGCAACAACCACGGCAAAAGTCCGAGAAAGTGCCACCAATCAGGACCTACAAGGTCGACCTACAGGACGTTAAACAGGTATGTAAGTCGGCCACTGGTAGCAATTTTGTCATTAAAATTATAAACTGTTATGATCTTATAATAATTAAACAAAGATATTGTTAGATCGAGAATTGAAATAAAGAAAAGAATTTTTCAATTAAATTAATTTCAATAATCTTTATTTAATTTTAAACTTCAAAATTGTTCAGATACATGTTAATAGTTTTAAATCTCGAAACATACTGATTGATAATTAAGAAAATAAAGTGGACTGTGTTTGAAACAAACAATGTAGTAAAAAAATGTAGTTGCTAAGAAAGAACTGAGTAATTTTGTATTCACGGTATGGATTAAAAATTATTAAAAAATAATGAATTCTAAATTGTGGAAACAGCGATTGAACATGCCGCCCCCTCTGAAAGAATTGCAAATTCTTTAAGTTTTTTATGCCAAGGCAGTAGATGTTATTGGGGCGTATTTATAAGTACTATCGTCTTGTTGTCGAGTTATTGGAATTTGTTTTGATATAAAAGTTGTGGACTGAAAGCGATGAAGTAGTGAATGGTGTGGTTCCTGACATTCCTTGCATTTTGACAATGAGCAATCCTTGACTGAGTGTCCAAAATTAAGACAGTTGATGCACAATCCAATGCACTTGACATTGCGAAAACGATGATATACTGGAAGATCGGTGAACTTGTTGCAATTTTCTATATTGTGTTCAGTAGCGTTACAAAAGGCACATCGCAACTCTGCAACCGCTAAAGTCGTGGCAGAACGGAGTTTACATATCATATCATTACTTTTCGATGACGATGTCACTATTCTACTTTGGGGTTCCCTTATATCGAGATGTTGACTTCGTTTGTTAAGGAAGATTGAACATTCTTTCCAAGTAGGTAACGTTTGAAGCTCGAATGTTTCGTCCAACTTGGCATAGGTTTCAGGATCCAATTTTATAGAAGCTATGTGAATTAACAATGCGTTCACAATGTCTGTATCGGAACCTAACGATCTTAACGCTCCAAGATGCCCATCGACATTATTGAGTATTATAAATTAATATTGTCAGTCTGGCAACACCATAGATCTATAAAGCTTTTATTAATGATCATTAAGAATTATGTATACCTGATCTCTAGTTTGTAAGAACAACATAAATGGCGACGAGATAAAAAAAAATTAAAAATCAAGTTTTGATTTATTAATAAAATTTAAATTTATATTAGTTTTTTTTTCGATTGAAAAATTTAAATGATCGATCCTGATAAGGTTACTGAAATTGATAATAAAACGAATATAATGACGACGACAACCGTATATCAAACAGCAAATTTGCCAGAATTTTCTCCATCAATTGAAACGTGGTTTGTGTGGAAAGAAAAACTGGATCTGCACTTTTGTGAAATAAATTGTGACGCCGAAAATACAAAAAAGGCTATTTTGTTAAAATCTATTGGTGCTGTTCCATACAATTTGCTTCATAGCTTGTGTTCACCAAATTCACCAGTTTCAAAATCATTTATGTCGTTTTCCATTGGTCGTCCAGAAGCATTCGGAAGAGTCCAGAAGTCTTTTGAAACCATTCCATTGGACTGACTTTAACAGACGGAATGCTTCTGAGAAGAGCAGAACTCTTCTGTTTTGAAAACAGAATGGTCCGGAGAATGACAGATACATCATAACCCGTTCCATTGGGGGCAGAAGAAGAAACGTCAAAAAAAAATACCAATGGAAAACGACATTAAGGAATTGTGCGATATTTTGGAGACTCACTACACACCTCCTACTATAATATATCGTGAACGTCGCAATTTCCATAATGCGAAAAATGGAGGTGAATCTGTGTCTCAATGGTTTGCTAAAGTTAAAAAATTAGCCATCAATTGCAATTTTGGACATCACCTAGACGCATTTATTCTTGATAAATTTATTATGGGTCTACCAAATCAAATTTTTGATAAAATTTGTGAGGAGGATGGAACACTCACAGTTGATAAGGCCCTAAAAAAAGCATTAATTGCAGAAACGAAATTTTCAACTAAAGAAGAAGCAGCAACCGATTGCAGCGTGAACATGATTAAAAAGCTCAACAAATACAACAATAAATTTAACAAAGGCAGCAGTAGCAGTAACAACAGTAACAAAAGCAACAACTGTAACAAAAGCAACAACAGTAACAGCGATAATCATAGCGGACAAAAATCATGCAAGCATTGTGGATGGCGAAATCATATTTCCAGCGCATGTAAATTCAAGAACAGCACTTGTAACTATTGTTCAAAAATTGGACATTTGGCATCTGTTTGTCGTTCTAAATTAAATAAAAGTGTAAATTATTTTTCTGATTCAGATGATATTGTAGTTAGTGATGACATTAATGTAAAAAATGAACTTGAATATTCTGTTTTTAGTCTCTCCACAGGTAATTCGTCTGATGTGTACTCGCTTTTGGTGGAATTGAATGGAACATCCATGAACATGGTTTGCGATACGGGTGCTCCGTGTACATTGATTTCAGCTTCAATATACCGAAATTTGCATAATAAAAATGAGCTAAGACAACGTAGCATACCATTATGTTAATTATAATGGTGATCGAATTAAAATACTTGGTGAGTTTGATGCTACAATTAAGTACAGAGGTTTTAACAAAAATATAACAGTTGTGGTGTCTGATACTTCTAATCCACCTTTGTTAGGACGTTCATTTTTAAGAAAATTTAATTTTGAACTAACACAAATTAATTTAATTAATGATGATCAAAAGTATTCGGTTGTTATTGAACAGTTAGAGGCCAGTTATAGCTATCATTGAAATAGATCCGGAAAAATCTTTGAATTGATATTTAACTATGTTTTCATTTGAACAGAAGTGCAAATTATATACCAATCGATCGGAAATCACTTCAAGAATTTTTATTGACATAAAAAAGTTCAATTACACACTTATTTTTTCTTTAAAATGTATTTTTCCATTTTCCGGTTGAAAATTCATTTTCCTGAACAGCTGATTGTTTTATGTCAAAAAATGAAACAAATCGTTCCAATGATTTGCGTTTCAATTTTGCCCAATTCCAATGATCTGTGTTTCAACTTCTCATAATTCCAATGATAGTATTACGGCAGGAAAAAATTTCCTGACAGAAATTTTCAATGATTGCTATAACCGACCTATCAGAAAAATTCCAATGATGTGTTTCAATGATGAAAACCAATGATAGCTATAACTGGCCTCTTAAAAAGTGAATTTAGTGGTGTTTTTGATGAACAGTTGGGTTCGTACAACGGTCCGAAAATTTCATTACCAATAAGTAATGACGCAAAACCAATTTTTTTTAAACCGCGTTCCATTCCATTTGCCTGGAAAAATAGAATTGAGAACCAATTAAGAGACTTAATTAAGAAAGATGTTCTAGAACCTGTAGATAGTTCTGATTGGGGAACACCATTAGTCCCTATACTCAAACCAAACGGTGATTTACGTATATGCGGTAACTACAAGGTGACCTTGAATAAATATTTAGTGGATATAAAGTATCCATTGCCTCGAATAGATGAAATATTTGCATATTTAGAAGGCGGCAAGCTTTTCACAAAGCTTGATTTATCAAACGCCTACAATCAACTTATTTTAGATGATGAATCACAACTTTTGTGTACATGGAGTACACATATTGGAACTTTGAAAATGAAACGTTTACCTTTTGGCGTTAAGCCAGCCGCGGCAATATTTCAAAAAAAACGATTGAAAGTCTTTTACGTGATATTCCTTATGTTGTTGTTTATCAAGATGACATTACTGTCACTGGTAAAACTTTTCAAGAACATGTTCAAACATTGAAACTCGTTTTTTTTTTGACGAATTTGGGTTATCTAAAACAGATGAACGAATTTCGAATATTTTAAAAGCCCCTATTCCAACTAACGTTTCTGAATTAAGAGCATTCATCGGCATAATAAACCATTATTCGAAATTTATTGATAGATTTGCTGATAAAATGATTCCCGTATACCATTTATTACAGAAAGGAGTTTCATTTCATTGGTCAAAAGATTGCCAAAACACTTATGACTCAATTAAAAAGGAAGTCACTTCAGATAAAGTTTTGGTACATTTTAATGCGAAATTACCAATAGTTTTAACCACAGATGCTTCCAACAGTGCAGTTGCTGGTGTACTTTCGCATAAATATTCAGATAACACCCTTAAACCTATTGCTTTTATATCACGGTCCCTTTCGAAAAGCGAAAGAAATTATAGTACGCTTGAAAAGGAAGCTCTAGCTATAATTTTCAGTGTAACCAAACTAAGACAGTATCTACTAGGCAATCATTTTATTCTACAAACTGACCATAGGCCTCTCATATCAATCTTTGGTGAAAACAAAAGCCTTCCAATCATGGCAGCCGCAAGAATTCAAAGGTGGGCATTCATTTTGTCAGGCTTCAATTACACGATTCAGTACGTTAAGGGAAGTTTGAATGAAGCTGATAATTTATCACGTATTCCTCATGTTGTTTCTTTGGAAGATTCTGCCATTGAAGAAATCTATATCAACTTTGTTGAAAAAGAAAACCATTTAAGTCTTAATTTTAAAGACATTGCTATTGCAACAAGACGAGACCCTGTTTTGTCAAAATTAAATCATGCAATTCAAAACAGTTTAGTCAAAAATTTAGATGATTCAGAATTCAAATCGTTTAAAAATAAATCTTTGGAGTTGACGGTTGAGCAAAATTGCATTTTGTGGGGTTTCCGCACTATAATTCCTCAAAAATTGCGAAATTTAGTTTTGAGCGAATTACACATGTCACATCTTGGCATCGTTAAAACTAAGGCACTTGCTCGATCATATGTTTGGTGGCCAAATATAGATGGTGACATCGAAAATTTAATTAAAAACTGCAACCCATGTCAAGAGTTACAAGCAAACCCAGAAAAAAGTCCATTAATTTCCTGGCAACCGTCATCTTCAGTTTGGAGTAGAATCCATATAGACTTTGTTGGTCCAATAAATGGTTTCCATTTTCTCATAGTGATTGATTCCTTCACTAAATGGGTCGAAGTTTTTAAGACCACCGATTTAACCACAAGATTTGTTATAAAAAAAATGAGGGAGCTATTTTGTCGCTATGGTATTATTGACACTTTAGTTAGTGACAATGGTCGACAGTTCACCTCTGAAGAATTTAAATACTTTTTAGAAATGAACAACGTAAAACATGTCTTAACAGCTCTGGGCCATCCAGCTACTATTGGCCAAGCTGAAAGTTTCGTTAAAATACTAAAAAAATCACTTTATGCTAACATTTAATCTGAAAAACAACCTGATATAGACACTATATTAAATCGATTTTTATGTGATTACCGTAATACAAAGCATTGCACAACTGAAGAATCACCAGCAAAATTATTTTTTGGCCGAACTTTAAAAACTCGATTTAGTTTATTGAAACCACCATTAATTAAAGATAATATTATCAAGAGTCAAATCAAAAGCCAACAGAATTTTAAAGGTAATCGTCAAATAAGTTTTAACAAAGGTCAAAAAGTTTATATTCGTGATTACAGAAATCCCAATAAACCAAGTTGGTCAGCGGCAACCATTGAAAATAAAATTGGCCCTCGTACTTATTGTTGTATCATCTCAAGTAATAATAGATTAATCAAAAGACATTTAGATCAAATTCGGGGTGAAAACAGAAGCGATTCTCAGATAACTGATGCTGAGGTTGTTGATAACGTAGCACCCGAAACACATACAAGTACAAATACCATTCCACCTAAGGAGAGTACACCTCATGGCAGTTCCTCAAATCAAATTGAAAATGTAGATTCTATTCAAAATAGACAATTAAGAGCAAGATGCGATAAAGGTAGAGCGATTTGTGCAAAGAAAACTCATAAATAAATGTACTCTAAGTCTAATGTAATATCTTTTTATAGAATATAAGTAATATAAACTTGAAGTAATTTTCTTTTATATTTTTTTTTGTGTAAATATAATAATTTGAAATAATTATGATTTATTAATTAAAAGCTCATGGAGAGCATGTTGAGTATTATAAATTAATATTGTCAGTCTGGCAACACCATAAATCTATAAAGCTTTTATTAATGATCATTAAGAATTATGTATACCTGATCTCTAGTTTGTAAGAATATGAAATAAAACACTCTTGTATTATCCATCGAACCATAAAGGTCTTTTTTCTGTAGTTACAGTACACAACAGACATCATCAACGAAGCGACCATAGAGAACCTATATACCTAGAGTCGCAACTCGTTCTCTTTTTTAAAAAATCACTGTCCAAAATTTTTTTGGTGAGTACTCTCATTTTTCGTGTCCGTGAATCTGTGAAAGAGGTGAAAAAAAAATCAATATGGCGCCTGTGCTCAGTTTTTTTCTTGTTGTTTTGTTGTGAAAAGTGACAGATGTACAAATAAAAAAAAATCCATTCATTGAGTAGGCTGGTTTTTCTCAAATTTTCTTAATTTTCTATTTAAAATATTATTTTGTGTGATGTATTTTTCAAAAGTTATGCAGACATTGATTTCTATAACGTTGAAGTCAAATTGTGAATCAAACTTGAATTCACTTGTTGTTTCTGGATTGTATGTGATTGGACGAGTGAAAAGCAATGGACAAACCTTCTCGGACATTGGAGTCGCCTTTTTCAAGACCAAAGAAGTAAGTTGATTCTTTATCCCTTTTCGAAATGAGCTGAATCAAATGTTGTTGTTTTTTCTACGATTCCCTCTCTTAGCAGTGTCAAAACGAAGCGCATCAAATACCTCTAGGCAAAAGCTCATCCCAATTCACAGATTCATCCATTTGTCACACCCAAGTTGGGAAAGAATGGCGAATATCTGTTTTAGGGTGTAGCTCCTGGAAAATATGTTTTCAAGACAGTTTTTGAGAACAAAAATCTTAAACTGCACATAAACCCAGACCAACTGGAAATCGAGGTGTTCAAAGATACAGTCGTCATGAAGAACGCTTTCCAAATCACTGGGTGGAAAGGGTATTTCCAAAGCTACAATTAAATTAAACGGTCAAATTCTGGCTACCACATCAACTGATGGGCGCTACGTTCTCAAAAACGTCAAGGCTGGTACATTCTCACATCAAGTTGAGGCTGAAAATCTGCAGTTTGTTGAAGCAGCCATCGGGCAGTTGTAAGGTTTTTTTCTTTCAAAGGAAGTGTAAAACCAATTGATTTCTTTCAATTTCAGATGCATTATGGACTGACAGCCAAGGAAGATGTAAAAGCTCCTATCAATGTCATGAAAATCATGTCCTCGGTCAATACTTTCTGCGATCTCAAAGCCGGTGAACACAGCATCAAATTGGAAAGTTGTCATTTCTTTGAATCAACACTCCCGAAGACATTCAACACCTACGACAAAAATCCCGTCATGTTTACTTGATTTTTTTCCAGTATTCCTTATCACAAATCAAAACTTCACACTCTGAAAGAGTTCCTCACTCGCTGGACCATTGCCAAACCAACTCTAATTTAAAACGGACCCGGAAAATGACTCATGAAGAACTAGAAGAATACGCGTAAGTTTAAATCAAATCTAATCGCTCACTCAAGTGAAGAGACACATCTTTCTATGAAACACCTTGAAGAACGTGACAAGGAAGCTCCTGAATTTTTCAAAAGTGAATCAGAAGATGAACTTAAAGACGTTCAAGACGAGGAATCAACAACAGAAAAACTTCAACTTCAAAGGCAAAGCAGTCTGAGGAACAATCCAAAGCCACACATCCCCTGATCACCCAAGAAATCGATCAGATTCTGGAAGATCATGAGTATATATCGCAACCTTCCACCCAAGATATTTTGGGAGACATTCAAACTGAATCCGAAAGTCAGTCGGCTCCCTCCACTTCATCAGCTCCCAGCGTTGAACCAAGCAATGCCGCCAAACCATCAGCTTTGGCCGAACAGTCAACTCCCTCCACTTCATCAGCCCCCAGCATTGTACGAAACAATACCGCCAAGCCATCAGCTCTGGCCGAACTGAAACGCCGACCCATCGCCGAGAAGAATATTCCTTTGGTGCCCAAGCTAAAGGTGACTCAAATATGATAATTGACTTCGAAACCGGCGATATGTTTGCAGGTGTTGAAAATCTTTTCGAACGTTTTATGAAGTCCAATAAAAATAAAAAGAAACCGGAAGATCCGACCCCAAGGTAAGGACAGTTCCTGGGAACTTTCATTCATAATTTTCTTTAATTCGTCTTGCTTCCACCAACAGTCAAGAACTTCAAACAACACTCAAAGATGCTGTCATCCAGGAATCCAACAAAGAAAACGAACCCAAACCGGGAGCAGCTTATGTCAAACGAGCGCTGATTAGCCGAAAACGAAAGGAAGAATTCCATACTTCTACAAGTGTTCTTTACGCGGAAGAAGAAAAGAAAAACCTTGAAGAAGTTGAAACTGAGCTTCTAGGCTTGTGTTCGGGTCAGTTTACGGAGACTCAAGCTGGGCCAGACATAAGTCAAATAACTATTACTCAAACCCCCGGAAATGTTACTGAAACCGAGCTGGAGGACTTGTGTTCGGGAGTATTTAACGAAGCAAATACACAAGTGCAGGAAGTCGTGACCACCCAGGTTGAAAAGCCTCACAAGACTGCGATGAGAATTGTGTCTTCTGACGAAGAAAAGGAACCAGATGAAGAGCCAGATGTGAAAAAGTACAAGAAGCTCAAGAAGAAAAAGAAGAAGCATGTCAAATTGTGATTTTCCGATGATGAAGAGGACGATGACGAAGACGACCAGGAGGGGGAACAAAATTCTGTCGATGAAAATTATCAAGAGGAGGATGAAGAAGAAATCCCTCAAACTTTCATCGATTACGATTCCAAAGAGAATGAAATCGAAGTTAAAATGTCGAAAAAAGATCTCGTCAAGAAAGCGAATGCCTTTTTGGAGAACGAAGCCGAACTCTCTGAATCCGAATGGGGAAGTGCAGACGAAGACGAAGAAACTGAAAAATGAATGCTCCTCTCTTCTGTTTCAAAACGAAACTCTGATTTTTATTATATTCAATTTTATTGTACATTTTTATACAAATTTAAACAACAAATGCGCAGCGAAAGCAATAAAAACACAAACCAGAAAGTATCCACGGGCGTTTTTACTTATCTTTGAGTCATCTTCGAATAATTGGTCCTTCTTCGTCACTTACTTGCTGTGTCCGTTCATTTGCTTTTCCTTCTTCTGGCTGCATTTCTTCCAAGGTTGTCAATTATTTCGGCATTCATGCTAAACTTCGTAGTCGATAAAATTCTCACTCGTACCGCCGCAGTTCCAAGCAGATTCTCTTTCATAGGGAGAAAAACCTGTTCGTTACTAGATATGCCCTACACAGTGTTTTTGTCGTGTGAAATTTCGGTGACCAAGACACTGTAAACTTCGCCCACTCGTCCCGCATACGGTTCGTAGCAATTGAAAAATCCGTCAAGCGTTTGGTTCTCTATTTGAGCATAATCGCCAGAATACAAGTCATACGAGCAGCTGAAGTACCAAGTCGTCGAATGTTCGAACTCATTGCGGCAGAATTCGCGCTTCATCTCGCCTAAGACACTATCGCTGCCGCTTACGAGCACATGCAGAAAAGCATACAACCGTGGGTGGTTCAGGATTTTTGCTACTTCCTCCAAGTGTTCGGGAATATATGCGGATTGGTAATCGCATTTGGAATACAAGCCACTGGTTTTTGCTGGGAATTGGAAAAATAATCAAATTAGTTATCTACATGATTTACTTACATAGCTGGGAAATAAGTAAACTCACTCTTATCATCTTTTTTTTATTTTTCTTGAATTTCAAAATTTTTTGATTGAATTTTAATTTTCAATCTCAGTTGACGTTTTTTTCAAGGTTTCTGTCAAAAATTCTCACCTCATCGTGGGCAAATTATGAATTATATTTAGGACATGTCCGCACTGTAAGGCTGTGTACAAACTCTGTCAACACATTTTAATGTTTGTTTTTAGATATTTATTCGTAAATAATAGTTAAATTTCATTCGATAAGCTGCAAAATATTATGTACTGCACTTTATATTATTATATATGTACTAAGAAATTAAATTTCATACAAATATTTTTTCTTTTTACATTTTCGAATTTAACTGACTCTTAATTTTGAATTTTGAGCGCAGGTTTTTAAATTTGGGCTCCGGCTTTTCACCTTATTGAGCCCAGCCCAATGTCCATTAAAATTAGAATGGATTGGTTCGGTTTCCCATTTGAAATGCATTGAGAAACCTACACATTCGCATTTTAATGGATATTTTATCAAATTTAATTTTTTAGGTCGAAAGAGAGCAAAATGCCTTGAGTTGCGACTCTAGGTATATCTCCTCTGGGGAAGCGACGAAGATGAGAGCCTGAATTTTTTGACACGGCTGTAATATTGTATAGTCCTCTTATATGCGATTGAAATACAATGCACTTATTATCATATCGTTGCTTTAGAATATCCAGGGCTTTCGAATAATTTTCTTCAGTTACATCTAACGACTGGAGAGAAAGTTTTGCATTGCCCTTCAAGCACTCATCTACCAACAACTGAAACTTTCTTATTGTTGGAATAGGTTTTTCATCTACTGTAGCTCGAAACTGTTGAATGAATGTGTTGTACTCTGTGTACTCGCCTGAGAATGTTGGAGGCTTAATTCTAGGGAGGTCATCACGACAGTGTACAGATGAATGAGCTGAAAGAGAAAGAGATTGAGACTGATCGGACACACTAAGTTCATCGGTAAGTGTAGCTATTTTGGTTTTTATGGTACAATACAAATCTTCCATGGATTCCCGATAATCTTCTTGTTCTCTTTCTGAAGGTTTTAAATTGTCAATAGAGTCCTGGATGTCTAAGTAATCGGCAAAATATTTTTCCAGAATTTTCAACCGACAGGCAAGTTCGTTTACTGTTAGTGTCCTTTCATTTATTTTGGTGTTGATTCTAGTCATGCTGGCTTTTTTCACAGCACGCGACTGTTTAAGTTCATTCAAAGCTGCATCCGACATTTTATTAAATGTTTGTATATTTTTGTTTTAATTTCACAAATATTCAAACGACAATAGTATGAACACAATGAAAGTCAATACAGCAATAATTCTATTTTATTTTGTCGACCAAGGGAGACAATATCAAGGATTTGGCAAACTATATAACCGAAGATAAGCAAACCGAAGGATGTTCGTTGAACAGAGTCCACGATAATTTTTTGGAAACCGATGTGGATTTTGTCAGATAATTATCGAATTAAATATTTGACAAATAGAAAAACGACGAAAATGTTTTTTAGAAAGCAAAGTTTTTATTTGACCGATAGAGAACACGATAGTCTCCTTATTTTTTATTTATTCTGAAACAGAACCGACGAGAAAAAACGACATATTATGTAAGCACATAAAACGATTTGTGGGTGTAATCAATACAAACGAATTTGATTTGGAATTTAATTGTGTGTGTGCACTTTCGTGTATATTTTCACGTCGAGACTATTGTACACCTATACACTTTTAAATCTTTTTTCACGTCGAATATCGTGATTTTTGATTGTTTTCAATTAATTCCGACGAAGCTGAGTTACACCTTTATTAACACGTAATCCGGCTTTAAGGACCAAATGTTAGATCGAGAATTGAAATAAAGAAAAGAATTTTTCGATTAATTTAATTTCAATAATCTTTATTTAATTTTAAACTTCAAAATTGTTCAGATACATGTTAATAGTTTTAAATCTCGAAACATACTGATTGATAATTAAGAAAATAAGGTGGACTGTGTTTGAAACAAACAATGTAGTAAAAAAATGTAGTTGCTAAGAAAGAACTGAGTAATTTTGTATTCACGGTATGGATTAAAAATTATTAAAAAATAATGAATTCTTAATTGTGGAAACAGCGATTGAACAGATATTTTATATCAATTACGTATTTATTAAAATAAAGAATAAAGAATCGCATTCAAACTGTATAAAACTTCAAGCTCGTGTGTATTCAAGATGGTGTTCAGCAGATGGTGAAGATAATCGTTCAGGGACGTCAACAATGGTCAATAGTATCTCGATTATGTCCAGGGATGTCAACACCTCCCTTACTTAGGAAAGATCATAGTCTCTCATCCAACCTGGAGCACGAACACATCTTCCAGGTATTGTCCTTACTGGTTCCGGAGTGACGCTACTTGATGGGAATCCGCAGAAATCTGAATCATTATCAATCGATTCGTCGACTCTTGAATCGTTTCCATTACTTGTTATATTTGGAATTATATGAGTTTCTTCAACCTCTGGCTGATAATGCGAAAATAAATCCAGCAAGTCCAAAAACGAATCTGATGACTTTTTATTGTTCTTTGGTGGAGTATCAGAATATCTTAATTTGAGCTGATTCGTATGAGAGCGAATAAGTCGATTTTTGTTTCCATCACTAACCAGGACGTTGTAGTTTACGTTGCCTTTACGTTCAATCACTGTTCCGGGAGCCCAATGCTCCTGATTGCTACGATATATCACCAGCGATGAACTGTCTACTCTTGGCACTGTGTTGTTTATTAAATTGTTGATTTTGCTTTTCATTTGTCGTCGTTGAAGAACGTTTTCTTGGCTTTAGCAAAGTTTTGAAGTTTTGATTTTCCTAGCGATGAATGCTTCGGCTGGAGATTTAAAACCTTCAACATTTCGGTTTGGCGTGGAGCGGTAAGTTTGTAAAAATGTTTCCATGTTATTAAGACTCGTCCCTTCGTTTTTAAGTTTTTTCAAGGTCCGCTTGAGGGTATCCAAGAACCTCTCCGCTTGTCCGTTCGATTGCGGATGGAACGGCGCTGTTCGAAGATGCTGGATACCTCGAGATTCAATAAAACTTGGTAAATTGAGTTCCGTTGTCCGAAACCAATTGTACACAGTCTCCGTAGCGAGAAAAGAATTCATTCAGCTTACTTACAATGACTGACGAAGTAATGCTGGTAATCTGGAAGACATCAAGCCATTTCGAAAATGAGTCACTAGCAATGAAATAGTAGAAACCATCGGTTGGGCCAGCGATATCGATATGAATGCGCTCCATGGGCAATGTGGTCACGGACCATGACTGAAGCGTTGTTTTAATTGGTGTCTTCGCGGCGCTGGCACATGATTGACACTGGCGGACGAACGTTGTTATATCGTCATCTATCTTAGGCCAGTAGACATGGCCTCTAGCTATTGTCTTCATTCTTTCGATTCCTGGGTGTCCTCGATGCAATTGTTTTAAAACTCGATTTTGAAGGCAAGATGGAATTACTATTCGGTCGTTGAACATGAGACATCCTTCGACAACAGATAACGCATCTCTTCTGGCGTAGAATGGAGCTAGTTCTGGTGAATGTTTGGTTTCCCATCCGGATTCCATAATACTGATGACTGATTGAATTAATTTACTCTTATGAGTTGCGCTTTTGACCATTTCGAAATTTAAGGGTAACACTTCGAATGCGCTAAGCAGGTTTGTTGTGAAATCTTCTTCGAATTTCAAATTTGCGATGACAACTTCTTCGTCCAATTCTCTTTTGGTGTCCTGCAACCGGGAGAGAACATCAACAAATCCGAATTCTTTGGTGGAAACATATTGGATGTTGAAATCGTACATCGTGAGAGTCAGTGCCCATCTTTGTAATCGATTTGCAGTATGAGTTGGTATTCCTTTTTTATTTCCAAATATGGCTTTGAGTGGCTTGTGGTCAGTCAAAAGAGTAAACCTTCGGCCAAAAACCATTCGGTGGAATTTTTTCACAGCAAATATTAGTGCCGCTGCTTCCTTCTCTATCTGACTATACCTTGCCTCAGCTGGGGTGAGAGACCTTGCCGCGTGCATGATGACGTTTTCAGAGCCATCTGGAAATATATGAGCAATGTATGCACCCAAACCAACGTTTGAGGCATCTGCTGCAACTCTGATTGGTAGGTAAGCTGGGATTGTAATGTGTGAGCAAAAGTTCGGAAGACAGAATAGCCTTAAACTTTTCGAATGATTGACGACATTCATTGGACCATACGAATTCGACGTTGTCACGTAGCAAATTGTCCAAAGGTGCTCGAATCTCCCTCATTTGCTTCACAAATTTGCCATAATAATTTACAGCTCCCAGAAATGACCTGAGCTCAGTGATGTTCGATGGTGCTGGCATACTCTTGATACGCTCTATTTTGTCCGGCTCTGGTCTCAAGCCGTTTTTATCTAAAATATGGCCAAGGTACTTGAGTTGAGGAACGAAAAACACACATTTTTCGATTTTGACTCGGAAATTAAACTCCAAGAGGCGTTGAAGTACTTGGTGCAAAATGTTCAAATGGTCTTCGAAATTTTTCCTCCGATGATGAAATCGTCAATATAAGCTGCGGCACCTTCAATACCCGCCAAAACAGCATCTGCAATTTGTTGAAAAGCACCGGGGGCTGGCTTTGTTCCAGGTGCTAGCCTGTTTGGTCTAAATAACCCCTTATGGGTATTGATAGTAAGCAACTTAGCTGATTCAGACGTGACTTCGACTTGATGAAACGCGTCCGCTAAATCTATATGAGTGAAGATTTCGCTGTCCCCAATTTTGGTAAAAATAGCTTCTGGTGTTGGAATGGGGTATCCATGCGACTCCAATTGATCATTAAGGCCTGATGAATAATCTCCGCAAAGACGTACCTCTCCTGAAGACTTCTTCACAACCACGATCGGGGCTGCCCAGTCCGAATAATCGACTGGAGTGATATACCCGCGATCTTGAAGACGTTTGAGCTCCCTTTTTATTAGGGGCAGGACAGCGTATGCAACATCTCGCCTGGCAGCGTCTGGTTTGAGATGGAGCTCGACTTGCATTTTTGAGCAGACAGAAGTGTCGTCTGACTGGAACAGTTTTGCAAACCGCTTCTTAACACTGGCTATGGCTGCGTTGCGGTCAGCGATTATCGGCTGAGTGATACGACTGATTCAAACCTGGTTTATGGGCTGGTCCCATAAGTTGAAAACTTCGCATAAATCTGTTCCTAAAATATTTAAGGACTCAATTTCAGAAACAAACAATTTACAAAGTTGTACTTTCCCATTAAGCTGAATTTCACAAGGAAATTCAGCGATGAGTTTGATAGAGTTCAATGAAGCGCTTTTAGCTTCCATATCTGCGATTGTGGTTCCTGGTCTTCCAATTTTCGTCCACGTACTAAGGTCAATGATGCTTATATCGGACCCGGTATCCACTTGAAGACGGATAGAATGGGTTGATTTATTCTCTTTTGTGTGAATGTTGACATTCACAAACTTCCTTCGTTTTGCATGATGGACGCAATCAACGAAAACAGCTTTGTTTTGTTGAGAAAATTTTCTGTTCCCACGTCTAGCCTTGTTTTTGTCTGTCTTTGACGGATTTTGTTTATCACCTTTCGATGAAAAACAACTTCAATATCCCTCCTTGTGACCAACACAATTGCAACTAGTGCACTTATGATTTTTACAAGTGCAATCTCGTGAAAAATGCATTTCACCGCAACTCCAACAAGGGGATTTTGGCAAAACATTTTGTTGCTTTTGCTGTTGCGTCAGCTGCTGATGTTGATGTTTAGGTTTTTGCTGCTGTGTTCGGACTGCATTGACTGATGTTGATGAAGAAGACGCTTTTTCAATTAATGCTGCGTCTTTTTTAAGGCTAAACCATTTCTGAACGCCGGACAACAATTTACTCAAATCGGTGCTTGCGTCTTCTTCCAACTTAGATAACAGCTTTGTTCGAATATCTGCGTCCGATGATGATTGCAGTCCAGTCACAAAAACTAAACACTTGAACTGGTCTGATGTGAGGGCACTTAGCTTAAAATCTTCGCAGTTTTTGTTGACGCGTGCTGCATAAGTGGTAAAATCTTCTACTGGACTCTTGACTGTTTGGAGACATCGATACCGAGAATTTAAGAGACTCTCAGAAGTGCCAAACATGGATTTGAGGCTTTCCACTGTGTCTTTGAAGTTTACGTCCCGCGTGTTTTTCGGTAAAATGTACGAAGCATACTTTTCATGCGCAATCGCATTAAGTTTTCGCATTAACAAACGCACCTTGGATGCATCGTCGAGATCTTTTCCGTCGACGTTGAAAACATCTTCGTGACGCGAAAACCACGCTTCAAATGTAATGGAATGCTCTGGATCGTAGCAAAACTCGGAAATATTACTTCCCAACGAATCCATTAATAGCTCTGGCCGTGCAGAATGTGAACTCGTGCCTGAATTACTCATGATTTCTTGTAGCAATTTGGATTGAACATCCAGAAGTTTCAGAATTTTCTGCTCATTTGCCATTATGCTAACCAAGATCCTCGTCGCCAAAATTGTTATGATCTTATAATAATTAAACAAAGATATTTTATATCAATTACGTATTTATTAAAATAAAGAATAAAGAATCGCATTCAAACTGTATAAAACTTCAAGCTCGTGTGTATTCAAGATGGTGTTCAGCAGACGGTGAAGATAATCGTTCAGGGATGTCAACAATGGTCAATAGTATCTCGATTATGTCCAGGGATGTCAACATAAACGAAAAGCAAAAGCGGTATTCGGTCCAATGCTTCACATTGGCCGAATACAAATTAGTCAAAGACTGTCTAAAAAGAGCCACGGCTGAATTCTTCAGCTTCACTCCTAGGAGTGAAAAACCGAAGACGGTCCTTTTGAAGGGCATCAGTTCCTGCACGGAACCAGAAGAGCTCCTAGCTGAGCTCCGTCAGAATGCCAGCGATGACCTCGAATTCATCGGAGTCAAGCCTTTTACTACGGTTAGGTCCAGACGGGAGGGGCATAAACTGCCAATCTTCATCGTAACTCTGTCGCCCCAAAGTAGACTGGAGAGTCTCAGGAAAATTACTGTCCTAGACTACCAATTGCGAAATGCAGTTGCGCTGTGTGAAATGCGCCGAAACCCACAATAGGGGTGAATGCAGGCTAGGGACTGAGCGGGTCGAAGACATGACCCAGCTCAATTCTGTTATATGCGGGAACGAGGGGCACCCTGAAAATTATCGGAGCTGTCCTAAGGTCCAAGAGATACGGGACAAACAGGCCAGCCAAAAAGTCGCAGAACGTCGACCCGTACGACAAGCTCCGACAACAAAGTCACTCGTGAGACCCGATGTTTCTTACGCAAGATCTGCGAAAGGATGGGTAAAGCGAGACAGGCTCCACCACCGGTTGCCCAACAGGCCCAAGTGCCTAAGGCGCCGGAGGGGCAGCCAGACATTCTGTCCTTGTTGCTGAGCATTCAAGGCCAATTGGCAGGACTGCAAAGTCAGATCGTGGAGCAAGCCGGAAGAGTAAATAAACTCTACTCTATGATGGCTGGCCAAACGCAACTTCAGGGTTAAGGGCGCGCTGCCGAAGACGCGCCTTAGGATCCTAGGTTTGAATGTGAATTCATTGATAAGGATCAAACGTAGAGCCAATTTGTTCCAGCCGTTAAAAGACCACAGTCCTGATGTGTTTATGGCTAGCGAAACCAAGCTAAACCAAAAACATAAACTGACTAACAACAATTACAATATCGTAAGAAGGGATCGACCCGACTCTACTCAAGGAGGCGGTGTTGCAATCTTCATACGTAAGGGCATTAATTATAAAGTCATATACAATAATGATTTGTGAAAGCTCAGGACGCTAGAAGTTTGCGTCGTATGCATCTCTCTCACTCAAGGGAAGCGGATGTATATGATTGCGGCTTATGCGGGTGAAGCTCCGCAGCCTACTACCTTTATTTCAGAGCTCGAGATTCTCTTCAGGGTACTAAAACTGAGCTTGGAAGAAAACTACTGCATTATGGCCGGAGATTTGAACGCGAAACATGAAGATTGGGGAAATCAAACTAATAATCCAAGAGGTAATCATCTTTTTAATTTGATGAATCTTCACAGTGTTGAATATGATGTCGACTTGCTGGCTACTGAAAGGCCATTGTTCCCAAGGAGCGGTTCCTTCCTGCACCTTTTGCTGTACGATACCAGACTGACAATAACGGACAAAGTGGGTAATCACCCTCGAAACTGCTTACAGACAGTCGAGTACGACAGTGATCACTGTGGCTTGGCTGCCACGAACGAGCTTGTGGAATTCGATGAATTCGTTCCAACGCATTCTTACAATTACAGTAAGATGCGATGGCCGCGTTTCACCCAAGTCCTTGCAAAGGAACTTCGTTCGAGTGACATAGCCCCACCAAACAACAGAAACTTGACAAATACAGAAATCGACCAACACCTTGAACTGATGGACAACATAATAAAACGAATAATGGAACGGACAATACCGAAGTACAAGGAACGCGGCCAAAACAACGTCTACAGTAACGCGACTATAGACGCACTACACAGACAGAAAAGCGGACTACTGACAAGACTGAAAAACTTGTACAGACGATTTACAGACCCGAACGACCTGGAGATCAGGACACTGAAGTCGTCAATTAAAAACGTCAACACCCTGATCAAGGAAAACTACAGGTTATCTATTAACTTGTATTGGGACAAGAAAATTCGGGCCGTTAATTCTAGCGACCCGAGTATGTTCCCTAAGATAAATAAGATATTTAGGTCCAAGAAGCAGAACGACCTTCCGTGTCTTAAGCTTCAGAGAACAGTAGAGAACAGAGACGTACTTCTAACAGCGCAAATTGATCCTGAGGGAGCCGTCTTGGACGATGACTTCTTTGTGATTGAAGATCTGCAGGAGAAAGTGGAGACAGTTGGTGCTGCTTTCCAGCAAGTGTATAAGGTGAATGCTTGCACTCGCCCGAACAACGACCTGGAGAACAGAGCCTTACTTCATCACTTCTACCTGAGGAATGATATTTCCTAGAGGTAGAACTCCAGCTCATCTTCTATTCAATAAAGAATAAGAAGTCAGAAGGTGTCGACCGACGGTATATCCAACATTGTACTAAGACACTTACCAATTGAGGCAATAGACATCTACACCACTCTGTTCAACAACGCGCTGAATAATGCATATTATCCAGAGCGTTGGAAGACAGCTGTGGCTCATCCTCTCCCGAAAAAGGGAAAGGACAACTCCAATCCTTCGAATCTCCGGTCGATAAGTCTTCTTCCAAGCATCAGCAAGGTATTCGAAAAGGTAATCAATAGAGCTCTGGCTGAGTGGGCTGCGGACAACAGTATAATTCCGGATAATCAGTTCGGGTTCAAGGCAGGACATGACACTATTCATGCCGCGTCTAAACTCGTTTCTGATATCCAATGGAATAAGTCCAAGAAACAAAGCACGGGTGCTGTTCTGGTGGATTTTGAGAAGGCCTTCGACACCGTATGGTTAGAAGGTTTGTACCTAAAACTCACCAGACTAGGCATCAGTAAACCATTATTGTATATGCTTTATGATATGCTCAACGGTAGAAAGTTTGTTGTCAAAAGTGGCAATGTAACTTCTACCACAACCTTTGAAATCAAAAACGGTCTTCAACAGGGAGCGGTAAACTCCCCGATCCTCTTCAGCATTTACACCAGCGATCTGATAGGTAGCTTAACTAACGCATTTGCGTATGCCGATGACCTGATTGCGTACAGAACGGCTCGAAAGATTGAAGTGATAAGAATTCTCTTGCAGCGTGACTTCGAGAAGATTCAGCGATACTGCGACGATTGGCTAAAGCCTCGCGAGATACGTGTAAGAATTGGCGCAAGATGGTCATTGTTGATCCGCACGGAGAGGCATTGACGAGCAAAAGTGTAGTGAAGTACCTCGGTATCTGGTTGGACCAGTATCTGTATTTCGACAGACATATAGATGCTGCTCTGACTAAGGCCAGAGGAGCCTTCGCTCTGACGAAACGGCTGTTTTACAGCAGTCGGCTTGACCCCAGAGTGAAGGTAATTTGCTACATGGCCCTCATACGGCCAATGATTGTTTATGGTTGTCCAGTGTGGTTCAACATTGCTCCTTCCCAAATGGAGAAGTTTCGGGTGTTCGAGAGGCAGTGTCTTCTGCGCTGTCTCGGTTGGTATCGGACACCGGAATCTTCTTATCTGCATTATTATTCAAACGAGGTTCTATACAACGGGGCTCGAATCAATAGAATTGACAATTTCGTGATAAAACTTGTTCTGGGCCATATTGCGAGAGCTATGACTTCGACCAACAATTTGATTTTCGGGCCGTTCTATCCGAACGACAATTACTTCGACAATGCACGCTTGAGCGGCTTCATCCCACCAGAGGCATTCTTCTATCTAGACCAGTGCGGCATGATACAAGATAGATTGGCAGTACCGATTATATACCACGTCAGGCGAAGAACCGTAGACCGGCGGCTCCTTAATGAACGAGGCATCCTCGCTCGTGATGGAGCGGAGCTGCTTCGGTTCAGTAGGGCTGTGTCCGAAAAGGACCGTTTTGATAGGGTGAAGCAGGAGAACCAGTTTTGGTGGCTTCAAACTGCATCTGATAACGGGTAGTCCGGGGTGGGGTATTTTTGCCTTGGCCGGCTTACATGCTTGTACCTAGAATAGGTACGGTGGCACTATAAAATATGTATAAAAACGAAAAAAAAATACCTAAATAGTGAAAAATAGTAATAAAAAAAGTAAAAAAAAAAGACAATTACAAAAATCAAGAACACAATTACAAGGACATAGCTAGTTTTTGCCGCTGTGGTTGTTCTAGTTTTATAGTTTTAAGTAGTTTGTAGGTAGATTAGGTAATTTTAAGTTTTATTTTAAGGACCCTAGTTTGTAAGTTAATCCCCAAAAACAAAAGTTAAAGCCATTAGTTTTTTAAATTTTCTAATTAAAAAAAAAATAATAATAAAATGAAGAAAAAATGAAATAAACGTAGTTCGTAGGCCGAAAGGCATTAATTTTACGAACAATGAATTGCTTAGAGCGCCCGATTAGGGCCAATAAGTTATATATAAGTAGAATTAATTAGGCTAGTTTCCCATTTTGTCTAGCGTGTAAGTAGATTTAAGATAAATTGAATAAAAAAATGAATTTGAAAATAATGTAATGTAATGTAATGAATTGGAAATTGTTGCAAATAAGATAAATTAATAAAAGGTTATAGGTATGTAGGCAATTCAATGTTTCAAGAGATCAAGTGGAATTTTGTTGAAATGTTTAGCATAGCTCTGAAGATATTATTAGAAGCTTAAGCAGATAAAAGTAAACGAAAATTTATCCGAAGAAGATTAAGGGATGACTCCAATCCTTTAGATTTGCGCGAGCCATTGTATAAGATTTAAGTTTTTGCAATTCTTTTAAAATTCCACCAATATTACTTTTTGAATAAGGGTCCCTGCAAGTATTTATTTCTTTTCCAGCTTCTTGCCACCTGTTACGCAAAAATTTGGTGTGTCACCAATTATTAAACCTTGCGTTTCTTGGCAGAGGGTGGGTACCAAAATGTTTTAAACGTGTTGGAAGAGAAGCTTTGTCCGCATTGGATTAAATGGCCAAATAATAACGAAATGAGAAGATGTAGCGAAGACTTCTTCGTGAAATTTAGGTTTCCAAGCATTATAGGCTGCTTAGATGGAAAACACATAAATATTATTTCTCCATCGCAAGACAAACACCTCTTCTACAATCGAAAAGGAAAATTTAGCCTGAATTCATTACTCGTAAGTATAATTATATAGGTACATATACATATTTACATGTGCTTATAAGTTCCTTAAGTATGTTGTTATTTAATCAAGTCCAAGCTCGAGGAAAACTTTTTGTCCAACGGAGGAAATGGTTGGTTCTTAGGAACCTAAGTATAATTGAAAAGTATGCTCATCGACTGTACCTAAGCCAAAATTATTTTATTTTTAAAGGTGATGCCGGATACCCATTACAGTCTTGGCTTCTTACACCCTACAGAACCCCTGAAACAGGTTCCATTGAAGAAAAAATTAATGCGATACATTCACGGCGCCGAAATATCATCGAAAGAAACCATGAAGTTATCAAAAATAGGTGGACATGCTTACTTGGTGCTCGGGAATAACACTATAATAGCCCTTCTAAAGCGTGCTTTACACGATATGGATTTTTCATATGCACTGTCACTTTTCCCATATGGAATATTGTACAAATCGTGTAAACGTATTTAGAATCCTTATCGAAATACAGATGGAAATTTCATATGGATTTTTTTCATTTAGAACTGTTTCTACATTTCATCTATATACAGACGAAATCGGATTTTTTAAACGATAAAAAAAAGTGTATATTTAAAGATGGAGAGCGCGAAAAAGGTGAGTTGTTATGTTATTTTGTGTTTTTTCATAAAAAATGATAATAATTAATAATATAACACATTTTAGGTGCTTTGGACGAAAAAAATTGTTTGAAACTACAAACGAAAAATCCAATTCTACTAAATGCTTTTCTGATCTTACAAACAAAATCCAATTTGACATACATATGAAAATATATTTGGAAATAAAAAGGGACAGTCCATATGGAAAATCCATATCGTGTAAAGCACGCTTAAGGCAGTTAAAATTACAAATGTGTGTTTTGTGTTGCATAATAAATGAATTCATTATAAAAGTTTTATTGAATTTTCAAACATAAATAATGAAATATCCAGTGAAGAGGTTGAAAACTTTCATAGTATCTGTGCAAGAACACAAAAACTATCTTTTAATCAGTCAGCGAATACGAGCTAAAATTGAACCTCCTTATAAAATTTCGAAAATAAAGACGTTTTCTTTCTTTGAAACTTGTTTTTCTTTTTTTTACTATTAATACTCGTAATATAACTGAGCTAATGTTGAAACATATGCACATACATATTTTTTTTTTTGTTTATACAAAATATTTTTCAAAATTTCGTTATGTCGTTTATCTTCATTTAGTTGCTCTTTGAATCCTTTTTTGAATTTCGTTATTTTGCTTTTTATGAATCTAGTACTATTTGAACGAGATCAGCCGTTGTTACTGCAGTTAACTTATCATTCCTTGCTTTTTCTCTCGATGTTGACTGCTCTTTCACATCATCGATATCAGGTTCGCATGAAACTAGAACATCAATTGTGTTTCTCATTAGTTCATCTATTGAGGCTTCTTCCTCATCAGAGAAGTGTCCATTTCCTCCAGGCTCTTCGCTTTTATTTTTTTTGGGGGGAGACAAACCGAAGGTTGTTCCGAATCCTTCGACGGCCTTCTGTAGTCCAATAAGTTGTATGATGGCTTCCTCTAAAGGAGAATACTTCACCGTTTTGTTTGGCCCTCCACCAGTTGCCCTCTGATTTTTCCATATTTTGTGAGGCTTTCTTTCGCACATACCTTTTTTTATCGTTATTAATTTGTGTTATTAATTTTGCCAATAGTATATTGGTGGCACTGGGCGTACATGCAAAAAAATAAAAATAAAATGGTTTCAAACATATAAGACTTATAAGAAAATGCTTTGAAAAACTCGAAAATGTGTTTCTATCAGTTTATAAGAAAGTTACTGCGAGGCGATTCTTATCACCGCTAACGGCATCTCTCCAAGCCAGATGATACGAATCTCACACTTCAGTAATCAAGAAGTAGTTCTCCGTTTCGCGTGGTATTTTGCTTAAAAAAAAAGAAGAGACAAGCTTACCTTTTTCCACTCCGTGTCGTAGTTTTAAATGAAGGCATAGCACAGTTTAGTTCCAATTGTAATTTTCTTCCAAAACTCGACGATTTCTTCCTTATTTCCTTCTGAAAAACCTCTGGGGACGGCGTTCAGTTGCATTTTGTTCAAAAGAAGCTTGCTTTGTGTTTTTTTTTAATGGTGTTGCTCCTAAAATTTATAAAATGCATACTTTATTTACTTATTTATTTATATTTCTAAGCAGCACTTACATTTTTCGCCGAATTTGTTTTAATCCTTCAGCAAAGGGGTATGCTCATTTTCGGCCCGGAGTGTACACCAATGAGTTTGGTATCAAATTAAAGGTTGTTCCAAGCCGGATATATCTGCACAAATATTTTGTCGATAACTCATGGGAGATCCGAGATATTTGAGATTGAAGTTCGAAAACTGCAAACAATAAAAATCAACACTTTTTCGACATAAATGCTAATATCTTTGGATTTAAAATAGCTAGGAAAATCACAGTGGTGTTAAATTAAAGCTGCCAAACATATCTTTCAAGTGAAGCAACAATTACATTTATATTATTTATATATATTGAGATATTTTTAATTGAAGCCTCGAAAAACGGCATTTTTTAGGCAAACTTTTGTGCGATAATATCTTTTGAAATTCAATGACGACATTTATTTCTTTTCGCACCGTAAAATTCCCTAGTTCACAACCTTTATTTTCATATACAATTTATCGGGATTTCCTTAACAATTTCTTCATTTTGACAATAATAGATAAGAAATATGCTTTCAAAATACATAAAAAATCTATGACACTAAAAATAATTCGTATAGTAATGGTGGAAAAATTAAAACAATAAGTAAATAATTTTGTTGCAGTTCCCCGTAGCTTAGTTGGTAGGTGCGTTGACTGCTAAGCAGAACATCGTGGGTTAGAGTCCTACTCAGGCCCATAAAGTTTTTATTTCATCTTTCAAGGGTACTGCCTCTTGCGAAGATATGACATATCTTCCAAGAGTATCAATCTGTCATGAAAAAGTGCTTCTCAACTTTGCCGTTCGGAATCGGCGTAAAATTGTAGGTCCCCTCAATTCTTCACACGCAATCAGAGAATTGTTGATGAGAGTAAGCCACTTAGGCCTTGGCTCTTCAAGAGCTGTCGCGCCACTCTATTTTTTTTTTAAATAATTTTGTTGAGAATGGTAGGAAAATTGAAAGAAAAATAAATAATTTTAATGGTAATGGGCTTGGCAAAACATATGTTATTCTTAATGTGAATAATTAGCTATTAAAAAGTTATTTAAGAATTGGGAAGGGAGTCTTAAATTACTTTCATATCTTCCCCAACTTAAAAACCATATTATAGCCATAACACGAGCGCTGCGTCCAACCATTCTTCAACCTACTGGGCAATTGCAGTAACATTGAACAACTGCTTTTATGTCCTGTTGATCATCATCATAACACACGTGTTATGAGTTAAATTCATTTTTCCATACTTTTTGAAGGATAAAAGCAAAATAAAGTGTTTCTTTCATTAAAATACTTAATTAACCTGACACTAAAAAATTAAAACAAGCTTCCCCGACTATTTACAAAATATCTTTCGAAATATGAACGAAATCTTTTTTAGTTTTGATTATTTAAAATAGGTATCCAGATCCATGGCGCTTGCAAGTTCAAAAACTAATTTTGAAATCCTATTAAGTGTGTGTTATAATATTATAACTTAAAACGATATGCAAATTCTTTAAGACCCCTACAGATTACGATACTGTGGGCGGTCATGAGCTCAAAATATATAAAAGTCTTATATTTCTTGGGTTACAAAAGAAAAATGGAAGCGACATCATAATTTTTTTATAGGAAAAAGTTTTGTTTCAATAAGGTCACACGTCATATCTTCAGAAATAAAATAAAATTGTTTAACTATACAAATGACCTAAAAGGTACCTATACATTTCTTGCACAGACAAAAATAGTAGATTCACACAAAAAAATGTTTTTCGTTGACAAAACAACGTTTGTCGGGTCAGCTAGTTATTTTATTAAATATATGCAAATTATACTTGCCGGCTTATACATATGTATGCTTGGAATCCTACCACATAATAATTAACAATATATCGTTAAGGGTAAACCTGCTAGGAGATTGTTGGTTGGGTCCTTGTTTATTATAAGAGCCATAATTTCTGTTAAAGAAACATTTATAATCTGTACATATTATAAAAATCTAGCCCCGTTCGTTTGCGGCATATAGGCATAAAAACCGGTTGGCCGATTTTCTTAATTTTTGTCTTAAACTAAAGAGGATTAAGGGTAGATGGTTTAAGACTAACAAAATTAGCACTTTTTAAATCACAAACGGTTCAAATGTTAAATAATAATGCTTTTCGCACTACCTCAAAATATATCAATATACTTCGTTTTTAATTTAATCAAATATAATTATTCTTCAAAAAAGAAAAAAAAATGTCATTGAAGAAAATATAAGTTCGTCAAAAATTGTTTTTCATAGAAAAAGAAAACATACACTTGACAATTTTTTGTTGTCGATATTTTTCCTTTTTTAGATTTGTTGCTTTTGATATATGGACTTGGAAGCGGGTAGTGAGGTAGCGACGAGCGGGTATAAGGAGGAAGTGGATAGCAAGTAGCTATGGAGGGTAGGAGGGTAGTGGGTAGGGTGCTAGCAGGGTTCAAAAGTTAAGGTCTTTTTTTATCAGATTTTTTTTATGAAAAACTCGGAAAACTCATTCGTTTTCGAAGGGAAAATTGCATGTAATTGCAGGTGCATTGGTTTTCAAATGGAAAATTTCAAAGTGGGTTTTCGAATAGAAAATAGAAATTTCTTGATGAAGAACTCGGAAAACTCTTTAATTTTCAAAGGGAAAATTGCATGTAATTATAGTAAAGTGGCTTACAAATGGAAAAATGAAAAATTTCAAAATGGGTTTTCGAAAGTAACTGGGAAAACTCATTGCTTTTCAAAGGGAAAATTGTATTTTATTGTAGGTGCAGTGGCTTTCAAACGAAAAACTGGAAAATTTGTGATGGGGAACTAGAATGCAAGAAAGAGTAAAAAAATGGAAAATTTGAAATGCAAAAAAATTTTGATTAAACAAAAATCTCAAAAATACTTTTGAAATTGTAAAATGGGAAGTTCGTGCTGGGAAACTGGGAGAAGTCCTGGAAAGCAAGTTTAATAAAAAAAAATGCATTGCAGAAATATAACAAACTCGCAATGGGAAACTCCTGAAGCGCAAGAAAACCCCAAGTCATATTTTGCATGGATTTTACAAAAATAGGAATATAGAGAATTCGTGATGGGAAAATCTCCTTAAGAGATTAGACCATAGTCCTCGCGGCCTTAGGAATGCTTACAAACCCAGCTTCGGTCGACAGACCGAGTGACAGGCGACATCATTTTTTTGAAATGTATCTCTATTTTCATTTCATATCATTTAATTTCCTTTTCATTCTTCCTTATTATATTTAAGGCTGAACTCCTTCTTAAACTTTTGGATCAAGATCTTGGGCACGATTTTCTGAGCAAAAGAAAACTTTAACAACGACATTTTAAAATGGCATGGATTTAAATTTACACATGAAATTTACGTGCATGAAAATTTCGCATTATTAATATTGGTTTTCAAAGGGAAAATTGCATGTAAGTGTAGGTGCATTGGTTTCCAAATGGAAAACTTGAAAATTTTAGAATCGAAAATAGAAACTTCTTCATGAAAAACTCAGAAAACTCATTGGTTTTCAAAGGGAAAACTGCATGTAATTATAGGTGCATTGGGTTTCAAATGGTAAACTAAAAACTTCAAAACGAGTTTTCGAATGGAAAATAGAAAGTTCTTGATGAAAAACTCGGAAAATTTATTGGTTTCCAAAGGAAAAATTGCATGTAAATGCTGCTTTGTTTTTCAAATGAAAAACTGGATAATTTCAAAATTGGTTTTTGAATGGAAAACAGAAATTTCTTGATGAAAAACTCGAAAAACTCATTAGTTTTCAAAGACAAAACCGCATATAATTGTAAGTGCATTGATTTTCAAATTGGCAGTTGCCCGTAGCTAAGTGGTTAAGTGCGTTGTCGTGAGTTCGAATCCTACTCGGGCCATAGTTTTTATTTCATCTTTCACGGGCACTGCCTCTTGCGAAGAATTGACAAATCTGTCGAAGAGAGTATCAATCTGTCATGAAAAAGTGCTTCTCAACTCTGCCGTTCGGAATCGGCGTTAAATTGTAGGTCCCCTCAATTCTTCACAAGCACTCAGAGAATTGATGAAGAGAGTAAGCCACTTAGGCCCTGGCTTTTCAAGAGCTGTCTCGCCACTCTATTTATTTTTTTTTTAACTCAGAAAACTCTGCGAGAGCACGAAGAATTCAAGACCTTAATTCAAGTTTTTGCATATAATTTGAGCTGTGTTGTTAAGTTTGTAAGTCCGGTAGAGAATCTATATCCGCTCAATCCTCAATGCATTTTTATAGAATTTTTACTTTAGATATAGCCTGGGTAAAATCAAATTTTTGGGCAAGTTTAACGTGAAAATCAGCAAATAAGAGGGACAACCATAGTGGTTACTAGGGTAGCGCAAAGCGGGTAGCGGGAAGAGGGGTTAACGGGTAGAGGGTAGCGGGCAGAGTAGTAGGGGTATACCAAAGGCTAGAGCTTTTTTTTGATTGATTGAGGCAGTACGAAGTCTGCAGGGTCAGCTAGTCGTAAAATAAATTCGTCTCCTATTTAAATTGTTTTCAATAAAAAAAAATCTGCTTGCATATAATTCATGAATAGATTATAGCGTGAGTGCTGCAAAGTGGTTAAAACTATATAGTATGATAGGTTTATGCCACTCATATGATACTCTTTTAACAATTTAGAGATGAAGGTTATCAAAATCTACTCAGCTTCTTCTAAGTTTTCAGGAACTATATCATGGTATTGCTCAGGATGTTTTAAGTACCTTTTCAAAAATGCATGTTTACATAACTAAATATATAAGAATAACTAAAAAAGAGAAACTTTATATTGTTTTCGTTTGAGGCATACTTTGAAAGATTTGTTGCTTATAATCAAAAGTTATTGAGGAAATCCCGATAAATTGTATATGAAAATAAAGGTTGTGAACTAGGGAATTTTACGGTGCGAAAAGAAATAAATGTCGTCATTGAATTTCAAAAGATATTATCGCACAAAAGGTTGCCTAAAAAATGCCGATTTTCGAGGCTTCAATTAAAAATATCTCAATATATATAAATAATATAAATGTAATTGTTGCTTCACTTGAAAGATATGTTTGGCAGCTTTAATTTAACACCACTGTGATTTTCCTAGCTTTTTTAAATCCAAAGATATTAGCATTTATGTCGAAAAAGTGTTGATTTTTATTGTTTGCAGTTTTCGAACTTCAATCTCAAATATCTCGGATCTCCCATGAGTTATCGACAAAATATTTGTGCAGATATATCCGGCTTGGAACAACCTTTAATTTGATACCAAACTCATTGGTGTACACTCCGGGCCAGATGTCCCTTATAAAATGAGCAATCCCCTTTCTAGTGAAAGATTAAGAAGTTTCGAAGTGATGTTCCCTCTCTTAGGGAGCAGGGGGTCGATTCCCGATCTGTGAAGATGTGAAGTGAAAAATTTTATCACCGCTTCACCACAAATGCGATTCTAAATTTTCTTCATATGATAAAATTCTCTTCACGGTCAAATTATTGTGTGAAGAGGCGTGAAGAGCTCAAATCGAAACAAAAATTTTATTGGATTTTTTGCTCTCCGTCTTTAGATCGAATATCGAAAGCTCAAGGATACCCTTACAGCTTTCTCTTCCAATAAATTGAGATCTCCTTGATGTGAACAATTTTCAACACTAATCAATCGCAATATTGCAGGAAGTTTTGTGTTTTCGTTTTCTGATTACAAATTCACGTGTTTTTCTTTTATAAAGATTAGTTTCTTTCTTTCCTTCTTTTCGAATAAATAAAACGATAATGAACTTGAAAGGGTTTAACACCGTCGAACAAGGAAACAAAAGGCTTTAATTTATATTCAAAGCGCATCTAGTCTCAAAAGAGCAGCTTCTTTGTTTTCAACCACGAAAAAAAAAACATTAAATGACACACAGCTGTCGGAATCTTTCATTTAGAAGACTTTAGTACTTTTTCGTACAACTGTTTATCATACACAGTTCCAGATTCGCATTAGGTGTGTTCGTGAAGTGAAGAAATGAAAAAACTTCTTCACTTCACAGCTTCACAGATCGAGAGGGGTCGAGGGGTCAATTCCCGATCTGTGAAAATGTGAAATGGTAAAAAAATTTCATTTTTAAATTTCATAAACTCGCTTAATGCGATTCTCTAACTTTTTGTGATAAATTACTGTAAATGTTTGTACTAAAAAGTACTAAATGATAGATTCTGCCAATTCTAAGTCCCTTTTTTATTGAGAGATAAATATTTTGTGTCATGTCCGCAATAATTATTCGTTTGATTTTATTAAATTATTACACTTTTTTGGAAAATTAACTTATCGCCTGAATTATTTTAGGAATAGTGTGAGGTTATTGCGACATTCCCTTTGGGATGGCCAGAATCTATTCGAAGTTATAACAAAGGAACACTTTATTCAGCTCTACACTCTACAGATTCCCGAAACATCTATGCATGGACTTAGTAAATGAGTTAAAGCCAATCTTGAATTCAAATCAACGAACAAATGCGATTCCGTGTTACATCAAAGCGCTAAGTGCCATTCGATTTTTTGCTACGGGTAGTTTTCAACGTGCTGTTGGGCAAGATTCCTTGTCGTGTTTGTCTCAGACGTCATTGAGTCACTGTGTTACAGAGATTTCCACTGCATTGAATAGGATAGCTCACAGATATGTGAATCAAAGTTCTACAACAAATTTGGATTTACCGGGATAATAGGATTGATTGATGGCACTCACATTAAAGTGTCAGCACCACGGAAGGAAATCGAACATGTTTTTCATTGCAGAATGTGGCATTTAAATTTAATGAATGTACAAATTGTTTGTCGAGCAGATTTTATAATCTTTAGTGCTAATGCACAATACAGAGGAACAGCTCATGATGCATATGTTTGGCGAAGCTAAAGAGTTAAGTCAACTCTTGAAACCATTTATAATGAAGGTGAGCGAAACTTTTGGCTTTTAGGAGATAGTGGTTACCCACTACAACCGTGGCTCATGACTCCTATTCTTTCGACAACCTCTGAGACAGAGAACACATACAATTTGAAACATAAACAAACTAGAGCTCTGGTAGAGCGATGCATATGCATTAGTGTGCTAAAGAGTCGATTTCGTTGTTTGGCCAAAGAGAGAGTACTATTTTATTGTCCAGCTAGTGCAGGAATAATAATTAGTGCCTGTGTTGTGCTTCACAATATATTGGTTAAGGCTAGGGTTCCATTGCCGGAAAATATAGAGATGGGTGATGATCACGAAGTAGATCTTAATGACGAAAACGAAATGCAACCCGCTTCCAACCCAGTCCCAGGCGTACCCAAAGGAAAATTGTTGCCGAAGCTTTAAAATCTTAAAAATTCTTACATAATATGTATATGTATATATATGTTTGAAAGAAAAATCAATAATACTAAAAAATAAAATTGGTGTATTTATCTTTATTCAATTTCTCTATTAATTCATTTAGTTTCTGTTTAATTTCCCCCTGTTATCTATTGTTTTCTTTCATAAGGTAAATTTTTGATGCTAAAGCTTCATTTCTTTCTCTTCTATCTCCTGATATACTTGAAGAGCATCGTCCGTGGAGCCTAAGAGTGTTGTTCGTTTCTTCAATTTTCCTTTTTGTCGCGATGCTGACGGCATGTTGACGCTTTGGGAAGGAGGTGGCTGATATTTTGGTAATTGTGGCAGCAAAGTTGCATGTTGACTTAGTGTTTCCTTCTCCTCTTCATCGCAATTTATAATCTGAGACTTTAAAATGAAACAAACTTTAAATAACGGACTAATATTTGAAAACTATAGTAATCATTCTTACCACAATTTCGCCAACCGAAGCAGAGACTCCTTCGATGATGCCAATGATCCTTTTGTCGGTGTCCGACAAATCCTTAATAGGAATGGGGCCATTGACACCACTTTTCTCCCTTTGCTCCTTGATGGCACTGTCGAACACTTATTCTGTTAGAAAACAATACATTTAAAATATAGCCAATTTTAATAAAAATTGTACATACGTTAAATATTTCCAATATTTCCTACATTTCCAACCATTATTAGCTTCACCTAAACTGTTGAGTCTATCACTCAGATTGTCCCATTCATTTTGGCGGTAATTGGCACCGTCAGCTGTTGTGAATCTGTGAAATCAAATATTTTGGTACTTATTCATAACTGTTCAATGAATGTTGATGATGCTTACTTGTCATTTGCCTTATCCGGTCTTTTTTCCAAAAAATTAGTAAGAAATTCTTTTTGAGTTTCCGATGCTCTTGCTCCGCGTTTTTTTGATTCCATTACTTTTATTTTTCACAGCTTTTCAAAAAATAATATATGTAGCTGTGATAAGTAATTTATCATATGAAAAGTTTTGAAGTTTGTTTTGATTTTTTCACAGATCCAGAATCGAATTTATAGTGAAAGTGTGATAAAATTTATCATTTCACAGTTTCACAGATCGGGAATTGACCCCCTGGAGGGGGTTGCGATTTTTTTTTTCAATACGTTTGAGAAAGGAGTAATGAGAGTTGAATCAATGCGGTTTTGTTCAGGACTTTTTCCGTTTGCTGCATTTTATGAGATTTTATGTTTTATTTGCAACCATAGTAACGCATAACAAAAAAGGTAAACAATAAATAACGCTGTCGATAGCATTTTTATAAGAAAATCGTAAATTAAGAATATAATAACGCTACTCAGATATCCAAAATCTAACTAAAGTCTGCTAACAGATCCCCCTGGTTCTGGGGATACTTGTTTATGGTAAATTCCTCTTCACTATGTATGTAGCGCCCATGGTGTACTGTTTATATGCGTTGGCTGTTACGTAGAACGCGTGGTCGTGCCCATAAAATGTTTATTTCATCTTTCACGAGTACCTACTGTCTCTTGCGAAGAACGGAAAACACTTGTAAGAGTATCAATCTTGTCTTGAAAAGTGCTTCTCAACTTTTTCCGATCGGAATCGCTGTCAAATTGTGGGTCCCTCAATTCTTCACACTCCCTCAAAGAATTGTTGATGTGTGTAAGTCACTTAGGCCTTGGCTCTTCTAGAGCTACATTCTACATATATGTAGGTTTGTATGTGTATAGATTTGCCAAAAAAACTGACGTAATAACTAAGGGAAGTTTACTTCAGGTATTTAATGGTATTTACATATATTAGAGCCTTATTAATAATTTCCAACATAATTCGTGTTATGATTTTACTTAAAATGGATATAATACGTAGTGTCAAAAAAAATAATTTTTTATTTTAGTTTCTAAATTCCTCAATTACGCGCATTTGAAGTAGGGATGAAACTTACTTCACTCATAGCAAAGTCATGCCTAAAAATTATCATTTTCTAAACACGCACCAACTGTTAACATTAAAACAACAAACGAATTGATAAAGGTGTTTACTAATAATTATTGTAAAAAAGAAGCAAGAAAGTTTTGTTCATTTGGTTTTCATCGAACCGGACGTTATCAACTAAATATGTATTTAAAATTGACTCTAACAAACAAAAAATATGTCATTAGTCGTATTATTTATTTGTGGTATTACTTATAACTTGAAAAAAAAATCATAATTTGAAATAGAAGTATTTAGAAGAAGAAGTTTTAGAAATGTTCACAAGTATACACCGCTTATACCATAAAGTGTTCGCACATAATTCCCATACATAAAGCTGAAAGAAACGAACATAATTTCCATTAAATGTTCGCTCTTCGTAAAACTGTTATAAATAAAAAAATAAGTTCTATCATCATAGCAACTGAGTCCTTCTGAGGTTGATTTTTCTCTACAATACGGGTGCAAAAATGTAAGTAGGAATGTCTTTTCAAATAGTCTTTCAGCTTCAGATATGAATAAGTATCAATATATATGCAGATTTTACGGTATTTATTTGCGCCTATTAAATGGCATCACGATGTTCTCTTGTCGACCTCGGGGCTGAGCTTACATTACATGTTTCCACTAGTTTCGTTGGCATTAAATTTTATTATAGCGAATCACCAATCTGCAAAAGAATTTTTGTTCGTTATTATATGACAATGTTCGTAGGCTGTAATGATTTCTGAGTGTTAGGGTTGGGCCGAAAAGAGAGTGTTGCAAAATGCTTGATCACTAGGACGCGATAAAGTTTCTTTTTATTATTCGTATAAGCTAAGTTCACAGCTTCGGGGTAATTGAATTTTATGATAAGATTTAAATGGCAAATTCGTCTAGTTGATATCCCACTATAGAGAATGACTGTAAGAGCTTTGAGGACACATTTTTTATTGTTACACAGACATTTTTTTCTTCAACAGCACACTATGTATATAGTATTTCCAGTCCTTTGTAAGTAAATAAATTGTTTTAAACATTTCAAACCGCTTATCAAAAAATGCACGACTTGGTCGCAAGAAATTTGTTCATTTATCCCAAAACCGAAGAAGTAGCTATAGATTCAAACCAACGTCTGCTTGATGTTTCTCTATTATAATCGGTTAATGGAGTGGAATTGACACCGATCTTGGAAAAAGAGTTGGAAACGAATATCTGGTTTAAGTTACTAATTTCCAATTTTTCAATAAAATTGTTTTGAAAGAAACAGATGCCAGTTTGGTTGACTAATTACCTATCTTTATTGCTGTTTTGGAAACTATTAAAGTGAACAATATTGTGTAAGATGAATTACAAATTTCAGATGAAAAAAAAATGTTCGATAGCACAGTTTTACTAAAAACTAAAATATATAAATATGACAGTCATACTAATTTTCTAATGAGGAAAGATTTGTGTTTTTATGCTTGTTACTAGTTAGCTCAAAAACTCAAAGACTTTTCCACCATTAGAAACCTACATTCATCCTGCGTAACACTAGGCAATATGGTGCAGGGAACTAACTTCACTGGGAATTAACTTCACATGGGAATTAACTTCACCTCAAGTGGGAAATATCTTCACATTTTTCTGAAGAAGTTATTTCTCAACTATGGTGGGAAATGCCTTCATCAGAAATTTGTGTGAAGTTAATTCCCACCCGTTATTAATAGATTTTGACATCTTCTCAATTACAACAACAACTTGAATTTGGAAGAGAAAGTGCTCATCAAAGCACAAATGCTTCAATCGTTGTTTCTGCTTCTATGTCATCACAAAAGCTACCTGCTGTCGAACTGGAGATTCAGAGGGAGGGTGAACGGGTACAGACAAGGAATACACAAACTGATAACAATAGTGATCTTATTACAACAATGGAAGCAAATGATAATGCCTCAATTGTTGTTTCTGCATCTACGTCATCACAAAAGCTACCTGCTGCCGAACTAGAGGTTCAGAGTGAGGGTGAACGGGTACAGACGAACAATCGGAAAGTACGACGAACTTCTAAACTGTTTGGTACAGCATGTCATACTTCTGCTGACACAATTTTATCATCGGTGCCCAAACTCCGCTACCTACATCTCTCTCGTTTGGACAAATGTGTAAGCGAAAATAACATCAAGTCTTATATAGCAAGTGTGCTAAATTTGCCCGAAAATGTGCTTCAGTGTAAAAAACTGATTAAAACTGATGCTGATGTTTCTAAGATGCATTTTATCAACTTTAAACTCGGAATTCCGATCCATGCTTTTAATAAGGCACTCAATCCAGAGATTTGGCCCATTGGGGTTCAAATCAAAAATTTTTGAATATTCCAAAAAACCAACCTGTTGGGAAGGAGGCAGCACAAACCTAAAATGTGCTTCTCCGTCGGTGCCTTCTCCGTCTAAGCTCAGTGTTTATTATCAAAATGCGGGAGGCTTACGCACAAAAACTAATGAGCTTTTCATAAACACTTCATTACATGAATATGATGTGATAATTATTACTGAAACTTGGCTAAAAGAAAGCTTTCTCTCTTCTGAAATGTTTGATGCATCTTTTGTTGTTTATCGTGCGGATCGTCCGATTGAATCTGGAATGGAACGTGGAGGTGGAGTTCTAATCGCTGTACGTTCCACCTTAGCTAGTCGGCAATGCGATTTAGCTACTTATTCACCATTTTTCGAACAACTTTATGTACATGTAAACACTGTAAAGTATCAATTTTGCTTCATTGTAAGTTATATAAGACCGAATAGTAGTTTCCAATTATATGCCCAACTTTTGTCAAATATAAATGTTGCAGTGAGAGATTTAACAATTGATCAGTTTCCATGTGTGTTAGGTGACTTTAACGTTGGCGAATTAGACTGGTGCTTTATGGCTGATGAACAAATTCTGGTTCCATTTAATGTTACATCGGACATAGAAACTGAAGTTGTTGATTCTCTTACTTCATTAGGCTTATTTCAAATAAATTATTCTAAGAATCTAATCTATTGGGAAGAATATTAGACCTTATTTTTTATATATATTTATATATTAAATACCATCTTTATGAATCAGATTTTCCCTTAGTTAATAATCAATTTCATCATAAAGCAGTTTATGTTATTTTTGAATTTTATGAATTTAACCAAAAATGTTCGGCCGTTAATGGCGTTAAATATAATTTTAATAAGACTGATTTCATAGGACTAAACAATTTCTATAGTTCAATTGATTGGGAATTTAGACTTTGTAACAATTCTGTTAACGATATGTATGAAGTTTTCAAAGAAATAATTTTTCATGGTATTGAACAGTTTGTTCCTATTTTAAAGAAAAGATCATGTTTTAAGTTCCCATGGTTTAATAAAAGATTAAAAAATTTAGAAAATGTTAAGAACAAGGCTTTCAAACGTTCGAAAAAATCAGGTAAACCTGATGATCATGCTCGCTTTCTTCAGCTTCGTAAAGAATTTGCTTTTTTGAATACTTTTTTGTATCATCAACATATAAGTACAGTTGAAAGTAATATTAAAAGGAATAGCAAATCGTTTTGGGTCTTTTTAAATTCCAAAAGAAACAGTTCTTTTTTGCCCTTAGAAATGGAACTTGATCACGAAAGGTCATGCGATATTAAGTCATCCTGTAACCTATTTGCTAAATACTTTCAATCAAACTATAATAAACACGTTATTTCAAATATTGTCGATTTATATCCATCTATTCCTCCTATTATAGATTTTGATTTAAAATGTTTTTCAGAGCAAGATATCCTTGATGGTTTGACTGAACTCGGTTCAAATAAAAAGGCTGGAGTTGATAATATTCCGCCATCTTTCCGCCTCGTCTCTTTGTAATGCTTTAAAAATCATTTTTAATAAATCTTTACAAACTGGTGTCTTTATTGATGATTGGAAGATTTCTTATGTAAATCCAATTTTTAAAAGTGGCCTAAAACACCTGGTTAAGAATTACAGACCAATATCAAAATTATCTGCGGTGCCAAAGTTATTCGAAAAGTTGGTTACCCAAAGGCTATTCTTTTCAGACAAGGAATTCATGTCTACAAAGCAACATGGGTTTGTTAGTGGTCGCTCAACTTCGACGAACTTGTGCCTATTTTCTCAATTCTGTTTAAAATCTATGGAAAATGGTAAGCAAGTCGATGTCTTGTACACAGACTTCGTTAAGGCTTTTGGACTATGCTCCAAAAACTTCGGAAATTGGGCTTGAATGCTAATTTCTTGAATTGGTTGAGTTCTTACTTGTCGAATCGGAAACAGGTCGTTCAAATTGAAGGTTTTTCATCGAACTTTATTAAGGTTGATTCAGGTCTTCCCCAATTCTGTTCAATTTATTTATAAATGATATTCCGCAAGTTCTCAATTCTGCGAACTGTTTGATGTTTGCTGACGACGACGTTAAACTATATAGTGAAATATCTTCGGATCGCGACTGTTTAAATTTCCAAAACGATATTGATTTGTTCCTTGACTGGTGAAAATACAACCACCTGGAACTAAATATTGCTAAATGCAAGATTTTTAGTGCCCATAGAACTTTATCGCCGATAACCTTTATTTATAAGTTTGGAAATGAATCACTCGCAAGAGTCAAAGAAGTTAAAGATCTAGGAGTTATATTCGACTCAAAACTTTCTTTTTCGGCTCACATTGATTTTATTGCATCAAAGGCAAATTCTATGTTAGGTTTCCTTAGAAGAACATCAACTGTATTTAAAGATGTGTATACACTAAAGGCAATTTTCATGGCATTGGTATTACCCATATTAGAGTATTGTTGTGTCGTTTGGTCACCATTTTATGACAACGCTATTAAGAGAATAGAAAAAATACAAAGAAGGTTCACGCGTTTTGCACTCAGTAATCAGAGATGGTCCGCAGAGTTACCTGATTATTTCTCAAGGTGTGCGTTACTAGATTTGAAAACCTTGGAGAGTCGCAGACAAGCTCAATGTGTTGTTTTTATCAAAGATATATTAAGTTCTTATATTAAATCTGAAGAACTTCTAATGTTAGTTTCTTTTTACGTTCCGGAAAGAATACTAAGAATAAGAAATGATGTGCTCTATGTTCCCAATCATCGAACAAATTATGGTCTTAATAGCCCAATAACTCGTTCTATTTTGTTGTACAACTCTATTTCATGTGAAATCGATCTTTCAATGAGTAGGGATAGTTTCAAGACTATTATTCAAAATATATTTCACTTTAAGTCGAGCTTAAATAATAATTTAGTTTAAGCAAACATTAGTAGTCAACAGATTGTAAATCCATTGATGAAATAAATAAATAAATAAATAAATAAATAAATTTAAGAGAAACGACCAGCCGAATGAAAAAAAAATATGAATATGAATTCAATAAAGCCATGTTTTTGATAATAACCTACGAGATTAGACAAAGGGCTTAAGTTCATAGTTTTAGCTTCAGCTTTTAATAAATCGAACGCTCTTTGTATGTTATTTAGACTTAACAATGGCAAAACCAGGAGGCCTTTCTACCATTTAGAAAGATTGGGATTGGATGTCAGGTTTGCTTTAATATCGTGGAGTTTGCACATCCTTCTGCGGATTGCCAGCGCATAATAGAACCAACATCCTTTGAGGTCTTCTTCGGGAAATACAATATACAAAGCTAGCCGAATTTTTTTTTTGCCAAACAGAGAAACAATTTGGGTTGTGAAAATAAAAAAAATCGCGCGAATTTTTTTATTTTCACACCCCAAATTGTTTCTCTGTTTGGCAAAAAAAATTCGGCTCGCTTCGGTCGCTTTTCAGTGCTACAATTAAGTTCTCTTACACAATTTGCACTAACATTTATTTTTTGTACGATAATAGTTAAAAAAAAAAAAGAATTTGAAAAAATTTTCAAACGAAATTTCAAAACGAAACGAAAAACCTACACATTTGTTTATTGATCAACTCAGTTCATATTTTGTTGTAGAAGGAAATGTATTATCTTTTAACATTTGTGATTTGAAAAGTATACAATTTGTTTATCCTAAGCCTTCTACATTATTGCTCTTTAGTTAAAAAGAAAAAAGTCAAGAAAATCGATCAACTGGGGTGGAATCGGCTAAGGCGATTGTTGACTATCACTTTGTTGATAGTCGTTTTTGATTATCAACTTTATTTTGCTCTGTGTAAAATGATCAATAAAACAATTTGAATTTCTGGCAACACCTACAGTAAGCTATGTTGTTTTGCTCAACGTAAGGTGATTATCAAAACGATAATCACTTTTTTCCATACATTTGGAAGTGACAGCTATTTCCATGTCGTTTTCATATATTTTTTTTTTCTTTTTCATTTTTGTTTTGCTTACAAAACTATATGAAAACGACACCAAAATAGCTGTCGCTTTGAATTGTATGGAAAAAGGTGATTATCGTTTTGATAATAACCTTACATGAAGCAAAAGCAATTATTTTGACTATCAACTATCGACTATCAGCTTAGCCGATTCCACCCCTGGTTTGGCTCGGTGATGGGGAATATCAGGAGATAGGAAGGATTGGTTCAATTGGTTGTTTTTTTTAAATTAAGGAAACGAAAACTCTATTTTAATTTTGATGTAATTTAAGTAACTGTATAAATGTATGTATTAAAAGTGTTCGGGTTTAATTAAATTAGCTAACTGTATTGTATATAAATGTATAATGTTCAATGTAAGGATAGGGAAAAAAAGGTAACTGTACTTTGTATAAATATTTAAGGCTAGGATTAGGAAAAAAGGTACGTCTTACACAAGCTCTGAATCAACAATGAATTGAAAAAGAAAGAAATAAGCTTAAGTTAGATTACAATTGAGTGCAATGTATGAATGAGTGAAAGTTAAAGTTAAAATGAGCAAATGAGTAAATGAAAAAATTAGTACAAATAATGTTTAATATAGGGTGTTCCTTGCTGCAATCGGTTCTTCAGGTTTGGTTCCAAAACATACAGCCCCCCTGAAAGATTAGGGTCTTTCAGAAAAAGGCAGTGGTGACACCTTAACGACTGGTCTGAGGTACTCTCCAAAATTGGTTTTTACGGTCACGACTCTGACCTTTCCGTCTTCTCCAGGGTGTGTTTGTATTATTCGCCCGATGATCCATTTGGATGGTGGCAAGTTAGGCTCCTTCAATAGAACAACATCATCAACTCGAAGATTAGGCCTTGGTATTTGCCACTTGGGACGATGTTGAAGGGAAGTCAAATATTCGCGATGCCAGCGAGTCCAAAAACCTTGGAGCATTGCCTGTAGGAGAGACCAGTTAGTTGTCATAGGTATACTGGAATTATGAACAGAAGGTTGAGGAACACTTGTATAGCGTTCTCCTATCAAAAAATGTGCAGGACTAAGGGCTACTGTATCGGAATCGGCTGTTGCCCACATAGGGCGAGAGTTAAGTAATTACTCTATTTTGACCAATAGTGTATACAACTCTTCATAAGTGAGTTTTGATTCACCTATGACCCGTTTTAAATGTAGTTTTACTGATTTTACACCAGCCTCCCACAACCCACCAAAATGGGGTGCGGATGGTGGTATAAATTTCCAATCAATGCCGTCGTTAGCAAGATGATCCGCGACGATGGTATTGTGATGCTGGTCCCAAAGTAATTTATGCATTTCGTCTAGCAAACGTTTAGCTCCTCTAAAATCTGTGCCGTTATCGCTCTGAATTTCATAAGGCTTACCACGACGCGCGACAAAACGATCCAATGCGAGTAAAAATGCGGTTGAAGACAAATCTCCCACAAGCTCAATGTGAATAGCTTTGGTAACAAAACACACGAACAGTGATATGTAGCATTTCGTAAATTTAGGGTTTCTTCCTCGATTTGAACGCACCGTAATTGGACCTGCGTAGTCACACCCAACCTTACTAAACGGCCTCGAGTACCGAATACGCTCGACCGGAAGATCTCCCATAAGTTGCTGGGTTGTGGTCAAACGTTCGCGGAAGCATCTAATGCAATCGTGTACAATTTTGCGCAAGATTTCTACATCCTAGTATGTAGTAATTTTGTTTAGTTAATGCAAACAATAGCGATACGCCCGGATGTAAATGTTTTTCATGAAGAAAAGTCACTATAAGCTTAGAAATGTGATGTGAACTGCACAATATAATAGGGTGCTTTTCCGAGTATGAAAGTTCTGAATTTTCTAAGCGGCCACCGACCCGAAGTACACCGAAAGAGTCAATAAAAGGGCTTAACGACCGAAGCTTATTTTTGGGAGGCAGATCCTGATTGTAAAAGTTCGATTTCCTTACGAAATAATGTCATCTGCGCGCACTTGATCAATTTAGTTTTAACATGGTTCAATTCTACGGTTGACAACGGATTTAAATTACGATCTTCTTCATTCTTTAATACATAATTATCTATATAACGAATAGCATATGCAACGACTCGAATCAAACGAAACCAATTCGTTGCATTTTGTATTTGTGATTCTACAAAGTTAGTTTGATATGTATTTGATACGAATACGTGTGTCGGAGATACTTTTCGAAAATAATGTATTGACCAATGAATATTTACTTATGTGTATTGGAAAAATTAGGTTTTCCTTCGGCTTTTTTGGTCACTTTGATCGTTGCAATGAAACAAGGTTGTTACATTCGTTTTTCCCGACGTTTCGGCAGGGGTTGCTGCCTTCCTCAGGGGAACTTTATTGCACATGAAATACAAAACACTTAGTACAATATTGTGGACAACAAGAATAAGAAAAAACTTACAATTTAACAATTAAATTTTAAAACGGTGTACAAAAAAAAACACTTCTAATTAAGAAGTTCAGTCTATAACTACAAAAAAGAAAGAGAAAACTTTTATGAGGAAACAAGGGAGCAGTATACAGATGATATACTCTGTGTGTCTTGCTTGGGATTCATATTGTTTTTGTTGTTCAGGACAGGATGTGGAGCGTTTCGAGTGTATATCGCTTAGAGGTGTGTTTTTCCGTTTGAAGAACTTTAACACCATCGAAATCCGGAGAATGACCTTTGTCTATTGAATGGGTCGCCAATGCGGTTTTAGCCGGGTTATTGCTTTTGATGTCAGATTTGTGGTTGGACAATCTTTGGCGCAAGAATTGCTTGGTGGTTCCGATGTAGCAAAGGTTACATGTTTCGTCAGGTTTACCTTTACAGTTTATTTTATAAATGACGTCAGTGCGTTTATCTCTGTCTATTGGGGTCTTTAGTTTGGTGAAAGATGATAAGGAACAAGAACAGATCAGAGCACAGTATGGTAATATGTTGCACTCGTTTCAACGTAGTCAAAACAACGACCAGTTTGCCAAATATGTGCTTAATGTCAACAAACAAGCTATCTCTTTCCTCAAGCAAAACAAAAATATTATTATTCTCTCAGCGGATAAAGGTAATGTGACTGTAGCGATGGAGCGTAATGAATACGATGACAAAATGAGTGTACTTCTCTCTGACCGAAGTACGTATTGGCGTGTTAGACATAACCCAACAACAACACTACAGAACCGAAACAATGAGTTGGTTAAGTGGCTCCACAACAACAAACACATAGATGATAAGCAAAAGAACAAAATGACAACATACACCGCGCAGCTTCCCTCTATCTACGGACTACCTAAAACGCACAAACCGAGCATGCCTATGCGGCCTATTGTATCATCTTTGAATTTACCATGCTATGAGCTTTCTAGATTTGTTGGTAGAATTTTACAATCAGTGACGAACGAAACAAAATACACTGTAAAAAATTCTTACGAATTTGTTGACAAAGCGAAAAATGTTAAATTACAAAGTAATGATGTATTGGTCTCGTTTGATGTTATTTCATTATTTACTAACATCCCAGTACAATTGGCTATTAATATTATTAAAAAGAAATGGGATACGATTAGCAGACATACCAAAATCAGCCAAACTAAATTTGTTGAAATCATGGATTTTTGCTTGAAAGACAACAACTATTTGCAGTTTAAAGACATTATCTACAAACAAATTTTTGGAATGCCAATGGGCAACCCTCTTTCGCCTACGATTGCTGATTTGGTAATGGACCATTTACTTGACGAATGTTTAACTGGATGTAATGCCAAGCCAAATTTTATAGTGAAGTATGTTGATGACATATTTGCGGTTATGGACAAGGATAAAGTCGCAGATTTATTATTGATCCTAAACGGATTCCACTCCAAACTACAGTTCACTGTTGAAAATGAAAATAACAGTTCTATATCGTTCCTTGATGTCAAAATCCACCGTATGGACACCCAATTGTAGTTTGATTGGTTTCAAAAACCAACAGCATCAGGACGTCTGATCAACTTCCGGTCCAACCAAGCCAAACACATAATCTTCAACACAGCTTCCAATTTAATTAACAAAGTTTTCACGTTAAGTGACGAAAGATTCCACCATTCAAATACCATCAAAGTGACTAAAATTTTAAGCGACAACGGTTTCCCGCCAGCAATTATTCGCGGCTTAATTTTACAACAACAATGCAGACGCGCTAATCAACAAAGTGAAGACAATAACAAAGGATACTTCAAAAGCATTGTTTATGTTCCAAAACTGGCTGAGAGTTTTAAGCAAGTTGTCACCAAAAACATCCAAGAGGTCCGATTGGCTTTCAAATCTAACCAGACAATTAGACACCTTTTCACCAAACTAAAGACCCCAATAGACAGAGATAAACGCACTGACGTCATTTATAAAATAAACTGTAAAGGTAAACCTGACGAAACATGTAACCTTTGCTACATCGGAACCACCAAGCAATTCTTGCGCCAAAGATTGTCCAACCACAAATCTGACATCAAAAGCAATAACCCGGCTAAAACCGCATTGGCGACCCATTCAATAGACAAAGGTCATTCTCCGGATTTCGATGGTGTTAAAGTTCTTCAAACGGAAAAACACACCTCTAAGCGATATACACTCGAAACGCTCCACATCCTGAACAACAAAAACAATATGAATCGCAAGCAAGACACACAGAGTATATCATCTGTATACTGCTCCCTTGTTTCCTCATAAAAGTTTTCTCTTTCTTTTTTGTAGTTATAGACTGAACTTCTTAATTAGAAGTGTTTTTTTTTGTACACCGTTTTAAAATTTAATTGTTAAATTGTAAGTTTTTTCTTATTCTTGTTGTCCACAATATTGTACTAAGTGTTTTGTATTTCATGTGCAATAAAGTTCCCCTGAGGAAGGCAGCAACCCCTGTCGAAACGTCGGGAAAAGCGAATGTAACAACCTTGTTTCATTGCAACGATCAAAGTGCCCAAAAAGCCGAAGGAAAACCTAATTTTTCCAATACACATAAGGAGATACTTTTCTTTCTTTTAGGTGCTCGATATTTATATTTTCCTCCAAGCTAGATAAAGGCCACTGATCTACTTCCTGGCTCAGCCAGATAGGTCCATTCCACCACAAACTCACTGAAGCTAAGGCTGTTGGGGATATTCCTCGGGTTGCCAGGTCTGCCGGATTAGAATTAGTTGGTACATGCTTCCATTGCTTGAAGTGTATGGAACTGAGAATTTCTGACGTTCTATTGGCAATGAACACTGACCACTTCTTCGGAGGTGCAGATAGCCAATGAAGCACAATGGAAGAATCGGTCTAGGCGAATGTTTTAATATCAGTTTCCTACAAAGATAGCTTAATTTTATTTATTAGACGAGTCGGTAATAAAGCCCCACATAACTCGAGCCGAGGTAAAGATAAAACCTTTAGGGGAGCAATACTTGATTTGGCGGCGACAAGTTTTACAGAAATCGTACCATCTGATGAAATACTTCGGCAATAGACACTCGCAGCGTACGCATCCAATGAAGCGTCACAGAAACCATGTAGTTCCCAATTTAATTTATTTTTTACCATTGACCTTGGGATAGACAATGATTCAAGAGTGGGAAGTTCATCTCGTATGGCCGTCCATTGAAGAGCCAAGTCATCATCCCACTTCAATTTTCGTCTCCATAGCTCTTGAAACATAATCTTAACGCTGACGATAACAGGCGCTAAAAATCCGAGCGGATCAAATAAACGCGACGCGTCCGAGAGTATTCGACGTTTCGTGCAGGCAACACCGTTAGTCTGCTTTACCTTGTAAGAGAAGCAATCCCTTGATGGACAGCACTGTAAACCAAGAATTTTGACCGAGTTCGAGTTCTCAAAATCAACTGGAGAGAGCTCGCGTTGATCTTCCGGCAACCTTAACAGAAGAGGGTGGCAGTTGGTTGTCCATTTGCGAAGGTTAAATCCTGCAGAACCCAATAGATCTACCAATTTAGATTGAAGAGCAAATACATCATCGACTCTCTCCGCTCCTGTTACAACGTCGTCGACATAAAAATCATTTAGTAAGGCCTTTGATGCAAGAGGATGAGTTGCGGTCGAATCCAGGGCTAGTTGCTTCAAAACACGAACGGCGGAAAATGGAGCTGAGGCTGTGCCGTAGGTAACAGTAAGTAAGCGATAGTGTTTCAACGGTTCTGTGGGACTACACCGCCAAATGATGCTTTGAAAATCTGTGTGGGCTTTCGTAATCCAAATCTGCATGTACATTTTTTCTATATCTCCAGATATAACGAATTGATGTAGGCGATAGCGAAGACAAATTGAAAATAGGTCACGCTGTATGGTGGGTCCGACGAGAAGAGAATCATTTAGTGAAATTGAATTATTTGACCTAGCAGATGCATCGAAAACAATCCTTATTTTCGTTGTTGTGCTATCATCCTTGAAAATAGTATGGTGCGGAAGATAATAGACATTTTTATCTGTTTTCAATTCGTCAGGCGGAATTTCTTCCATGTGGCCTAGAGCTAAGTACTCATTTATGAATCCACAGTACTGTGATCTTAAATTCTCATTATATTTTAATCTCTTCTCAAGTGAATAAAATCGACTAATTGCGGTTCCAAGCGAATTACCAAAATCAAGAGCCATCGAAGGCTTAAAGGGTAGAGCAACTTCGTATCTACCGTCCAAACGCCGAGTTGTGTTTTTTACAAACAAATCTTCAGCTAATTGTTCTTCGAATGACAAGGGAATTTCACTTAAGATTTCCTCAAGTTTCCAAAAACGTTCCAGGTCAAATTCCTGACTATAGTCTAAGCTTGTATGAAACCATGTAACCTCTTCACTATGATCAGACACTGCCATTGTTCCTCCAGCTATGATACAACCAAAAATGGTAGGAATCGACACCAAGTTTGAATTAGAAATATGCTTGGATCCTCCCTTAATCACATCAAAAAATTTATCAGCACCTATTATAATGTCGATAGGGCCTAGTTCATAATAGGTTGGATCAGCAAGCTCGATGCCTACGAAATTTTGAGGATTATGATTCATAGAAAAGGCAGGTAAGTTTGATGTCAATTTTTGCAACACATGACAATCAACGTTTATAGATTCAGCGCTATAATTCGAAAGCAAATTTAAAGAAACCAGTCCGTTGGTCACACCTGCACAGGCAGAACCAATTCCAATTATTGGGATGCGGGAACGTTTGCGAGAAAGCCCCATACGACGAACTGTTCCTTCAGTAACAAATGATGCTTGCGATCCCGAATCGAGAAGCATACGAACATTGTGATAATTTCCAGATTTTTCCTTAATCCTAGCAACAGCGATAGGTAAAATAGTTGTGGTACGACGACGCGAAGACTCAATAGAATGATTAGCAATGACAGGTTGTTCAGAATTCTCATTCGATATGGGAGAATTAAGACTTGATGAATCTGAAGACAACGAAGATGTATTTTCAGACGGATGTACTAAATTACGATGCCTGGCATTGCACAGACTACAACGAGAGTTAGACCGACACTTCCTAGACGAATGCCCTTGCCTCAAACAATTAAAACACAGAGAAGAGTTTTTAGTAAATTCACGACGTGCAGCTACTGTCAAAGCCTTAAACTCTGGACACTGTGAAAGTACATGATCTATTTTACATTTAAGACATACTGAACGATTCTCAACGACATGCGATAAAACTGCCTTAGAAGTCTTTACAGCGCGATTTTGACTGGGACGGGCGATTGGTTGACAGGTTTTTAAACATCGACATCTATCTTGCAGAAAGTCCAAAAAGTCATCTATCGTATGATCATCCCTCGAACCTTTTTCTGCAGCCCAAGCCTTTTTGGTTTCAAAGTCCAACTTTTCATGCAATACATAAATTAGCCAAGGGTCCCTACTATTACAATCAAGTGCGTTAAGACCTCTTATAACTTCTTCTGCTCCGTCCGCGATCTTATTCCACGATCCAATATTTCCGTTAGAACAGTTTGGAAGCGAGATAAATGAGTCTATGAAAGATTTAATGATTAAATGTCTTTGGTCATATCTTCTTTCCAGTCTATCCCATGTCTCAACGTAATTTGCTTCAGAACATTTAACATGACTGATAAAAACCGCGGCGCGTCCACGAAGGAATGCTTTCAGAAAATGTTTGGAACCGACGACAAAGTGCTATTTGAGTCTACCGTTCCTAAGAACATATCGCGGAAAGTTGGCCAGTCTTTATAATCACCAGAAAAGGGTTCTATTGTGATTTTAGGTAGCTGTATCGGATTGTATGCAGGTTGAATTGCAGACTCTGTCCTATCCTCAGGGATATCCTGTGGTGTAAATTGAGTAGATACAGAAGCGTGTATAGGACCTTCGTTATCGTTTCCTTGGGTCAAACCTTGTGGAGGGGGTAATTTAACATCGGAAGGTGCTTTCTTAAGATTTGAAATTGCGTTTGAAAGAGCCACGTGTGTACGGAAATATTTTTCCTCATATTCGGCATACTCTGGTTCCCGATCTACGTACCCTTCCGCGTCTATATGGTCTAACAGATCATTTTGTAAGCTAACAAATTCTAGCCACGTTTCTTCGAGTTTATTCAGACGAAATTCTAATGTGGAAAGGGTCGTTGTTGCATCGATTGAGTCCACATACGATGATGCATTCGTAATGCACCCTTTAGCCCGACCACGTTTAGCAATAATTTTGTTCATTCTTCGAAATATTAAAAAGTTCGCAAAATATTAACAAAGCTATACAATCAAGAATGAAATTGAAAGAATGGCTTGGAAAAGAATAACTGTTCCATTGTCCCGTTGCACCGCTTGTACCGTGATCACGTGATCAGAAGTTCAACTGTACTTTCACTGTTCCTATGTACATGTACAAATATATATGTATATTAGGGTGGTCCTTAAGATAAAATTATTGAAGACATCCGCTCAATCGTCTCCAAATAAATAAAAAAAAATCCTCTAATTTTTTCAGATTTTTATCTATACCCCTTACTGGCCCTGTAGCGAAGTGAAATTCTAATACTAGGGACTTTGCGGCTGATTTCTTGATTATTCCCATATATCTCCATTTCAGCTTTACCGATTTTGTTAAAATTTTGCACAATTGTACTTAACATTACCCTTAATAATATTGCATTCCAAGATATTTTTTAAAATATATTCTTGAATAACAAAAAAATCGGAAAAAAACCCATTTTTGTAGTACCTTTTGGGTTTATAACACTCTTTTCTAGATTTCTCAAAAACGGCTCAACCAATTTATCGGAAATTTCGTCAACACGTTTATATGCAATGTCTTAATAATGTTGCATACCAAAAAATTTCATAACGGTTCTTATTTCCCTGATTTTTTTTACAAGTAAATTAAAACACTTATGAAATTTTTTGGTATGCAACATTATTAAGACATTGCATATAAACGTGTTGACGAAATTTCCGATAAATTGGTTGAGCCGTTTTTGAGAAATCTAGAAAAGAGTGTTATAAACCCAAAAGGTACTACAAAAATGGTTTTTTTTTCCGATTTTTTTGTTATTCAAGAATTTATTTTAAAAAATATCTTGGAATGCAATATTATTAAGGGTAATGTTAAGTACAATTGTGCAAAATTTTAACAAAATCGGTAAAGCTGAAATGGAGATATACGGGAACAATCAAGAAATCAGCCGCAAAGTCCCTAGTATTAGAATTTCACTTCGCTACAGGGCCAGTAAGGGGTATAGATAAAAATCTGAAAAAATTAGAGGATTTTTTTTTATTTATTTGGAGACGATTGAGCAGATGTCTTCATTGATTTTCGAAAAAAAAGCAAATAAGAACCACCCTAATGTATATATACGCAAATCAAGCACCTTTTCATATAATGCCCGAATAATTCCACTTTTACTTTTTATTAGGTGATACTCACAAATTCGAACTACTTCACCTGTTCGTTTTTTATACGAGTTTACTCTTCAAACTTAGATCCTGGTAGCGACCTCCTGAAACAACCCATAGAAATTAAAAGCTCGCTGATTCACGCATCTGACGACGAAGGACCATTATGATGGGGAATATCAGGAGATAGGAAGGATTGGTTCAATTGGTTGTTTTTTTTAAATTAAGGAAACGAAAACTCTATTTTAATTTTGATGTAATTTAAGTAACTGTATAAATGTATTTATTAAAAGTGTTCGGGTTTAATTAAATTAGCTAACTGTATTGTATATAAATGTATAATGTTCAATGTAAGGATAGGGAAAAAAAGGTAACTGTACTTTGTATAAATATTTAAGGCTAGGATTAGGAAAAAAGGTACGTCTTACACAAGCTCTGAATCAACAATGAATTGAAAAAGAAAGAAATAAGCTTAAGTTAGATTACAATTGAGTGCAATGTATGAATGAGTGAAAGTTAAAGTTAAAATGAGCAAATGAGTAAATGAAAAAATTAGTACAAATAATGTTTAATATAGGGTGTTCCTTGCTGCAATCGGTTCTTCAGGTTTGGTTCCAAAACACTCGGTATTGAACGTACAGACAAAAAAGCTATTCATTTATATAGATTCAAAGAATAAGGTACTCTTAAAAAATATGCTTAACACCCAATTTAAGCAGACTTTCCGATGCAAACATTAAAACAGAAGAGCACCATTGACCTCACGAAACTTTATTTTTCCCTACGATTGGAAATAAACTTGTCACTGATTTTGATGCGAAAGTAAACTTCAAAACATGTTTATAGTGCGTTACTCTTATATACAAAGTGAAATTAATTCCCACCTTCTGTGGGAAATAGCTTCACATCAAAGTGAAGTTATTACCCACAGAAAAGTGAAGTAATATCCCACCATAGTTGGGATATAACTTCACCAGAAAAAAGTGAAGATATTTCCCACTTGAGGTGAAGTTAATTCCCATGTGAAGTTAGTTCTCAGTGAAGTTAGTTCCCTGCACCGGCAATATTTAGTTACTAGCTGGCCCACCAAACGCTGATTTGCCATATAAATGTTTATCTTCGGAAACACTAATCCGATTATTTCACTAATAGTTAATAGAAAACTATAATATTCAGGAGTAATATAGGCTAAATTTTATTGTGCAAAGTAGTTGTGCACGAGCCATCGAAGGTGGGTGAGTTTGTACGACCAATTTTCGACAGATGTTGCCACTGTGGTTCCAATGAGCTTAATGCATGTCTCAAATCATCAGTTTTATGGAGTTTGACTTTGAAAACCAACGTGTGTGTACAACTACAACGGGATGCATGATGCATCGGCTGGAAACTGTGGAAAACAAATAATTGATATTGGAAATGGGCGAACGCAAATGGATGAATCTTTGCCATATATCATTATGGCCGAAAACATCAATACTACCAACTTCACTATTCAGAGTGTAATACACGGCGAAACAACAACATTATAAGTCCACCGATACTGTTGTTGTCAAGACGAAGGAACAGGGTAACGAGTAGCGAGGTACTGGGTAGCGGGATTGACCGGTAGTGGGGTATCGATGCGGGGATGGGGGAATTATTAGAAACAATTCATATGGCAATTCTGTTAATAGTCGGGAAAACTGCATACTCAAGCTTTAAGTTACCACTAGCAATTAAGAGCGGAAACAACGTGGTTGGCTAGTAATTTATCTCAAGGCTAAAAGAGATCAAAAGTAATTGAACCTTCGAACTTTAAGTGAGTTGTTAACGAGTACAGACGTGTTGTGAGAAAGGAAAATTAAAGTATGAGCGGTAGAGGAACAAATTGTAAAATCTGTGAATCCAAAGTTAACAGAGACGATTGCAAAATAAAATGTAGTGAGTTTGATTTCTTTATGCATGCACAATGCGTAAATCTGAAACCCACAGATGTTGAATATATAGTCAAAACAAAAACACTGTGGAATTGTGATATCTGTATCAAGCAAAAGAAAAATAACCCAAACCGATTATCGCTATCAACATCATCTATCGTTGAGAGTGAAAAAAACCCCAATAGTGATGCAGATGACATAACTTTAGAGGGCATTCACCTTAAAGTCATGGAAATAAAAAAATCAATCGCCAACACTCTCCGAACATTGGGTCAAATGCAAGCACAAGTTTCCGCACTTGAGCAAACCACACGATTGCTTACCGAAATAAAAGCCGAAAATGAAACGATCAGAGCTGAACTAAAAACAACAAAAGAGAGACTTGAAAATACAGAGTAAGAGTATATGTATCATTCAAAAGACATCGAGCTGCGTGAGGTTCCACTTTTTGAGAGCGAAAATGTGCGTACAACGGTAGTCCAGAGATTCTTAATAAAGGAATTGATATGCAACTGACTGATGATGATGTCGAAGACTGCTACAGAAAAAAGATCAAGGGGAAAGCATCTGGTACAGTGGTAGTGCAACTGCGAAACAGGAGGGTGAAGGAGGAAATATTGGCCGCCGCATACGCTAAGAAAGCGCCACTCCGAGCAGAAAAAATCTTCTCTTCTTGCAGAGGCAACATTTACGTCAACGACTGGTTGTCACAAAGCACCAAGATGTTAATGAAGGAGGCGAAAACTGCAAAAATAAATCACAAGTATGAATACCTATGGGTGAGACGTGGGAGAATCATGATGCGTAAAACTACTGGTATGGAGGTCAAATTCATAAGGTGTATTGATGATCTTAACAATTTATAGTTAAGATTACTCTTTTTTTCATTATTCTTTTTTTTTTTAAATTAATAACTTAAGAAATGTTATGTCATAATGAATTATTTGATCTAAGTAGCAGTAGTGCAAGTAATGATATTTTCGTTGGATTGAATTATTCTTTATCTAATAACGATTTTGTGGTCTTCCACCTGAACATACGAAGTATGAGAACAAATTTTGATAGCTTTTGCATGCATTTACATAGTTCATTTAAGAATTTACCTGATATAATTGTTTTAACTGAAATTTGGATCTTTGACCATGAATTGTGTAACTACTGTATACCGGGCTTTAATCTATATGCTGAATGCAATAATTCATATCCATCGGGTGGAGTAGCTTTATTTGTTAAAAATCATATTGTGGTATCTGAGATTTCCACTCCTGATTTGAAGAGTGCCGACGCGATTATACTGAAAATTAAACTTGAAAACAACACTTGCATTGACATTGTCGGCATATATAGGCTGCAGTTTATTCAGAAGAATATATTTTTAAAAGATCTTGAAGACCTAGTTCGTGGGTTACATAGTAATAATATATGCTTGATTGGTGACATAAATATAGATATTCTTGGCTTTCCATCTAGCTGTGATGATTACTTAATACTTTTATCTTCACTTGGTTTTGAATCGCTTGTAAATGTACCAACGAGAGTCACTGACTCTACTAAAACATGCATTGACCATATTTTTGTTCGCACAAAAAATGTGGATAACGTACGTCCGTTCTTACTAGAGTGGGATGTAACCGACCATTTCGCTATAGGAGTTTCATTTTTAAACTGTATAAAAAACAATAAACATAGAAATGACCAGTCCAATAAAGAAGTATTTAACAAGATAAATTATACGAATCTCAGTGATTGTCTCGCTACAGAATCCTGGAACTGTGTCTATAGTTGTAACAGCCCCTCAGTTGCTTTTTCGAGATTTATAAATATTCTATCTGATCATTTATCTTCTAGTAGATTTATAATACGAAAACCAAAATATAAACTAATCAAACCATGGATGTCCCCCCAGCTGTGCGAAAAAATAAATGCTAAAAACGAATTTTATGCTAAAAACAAAAGCAATCTACAAATGCCCTGCATTAGAAGAGCGTATAAAACTATGCAGAAAGACATTTCTGATGAAATTAAAAAACAAAAACAGGTATATTACAAACGCAAATTTGACGAAAATAGGTTCAATCCAAAACAACAGTGGAACATTGTTAATAATTTACTAGGCAAGAATAATGAAAGAGTTGACTTAAAATGCGTACAATTCCATGAAAATTTTATTCCTGAGAATGATTTAGATACAGCAAACAATTTCAATATCTTTTTTAAAAATGTAGCTGAGAGCTATAAACCAAACGTTGCAAGATCAAATCAAGAATATCTCCATAGTAACGAAGTTATGACGTCATTCTTTTTTACTGCAGTAACTGAGAATGAAGTGTATCGCATAATTGGTAGTTTAAAATCTAAAAGCTCTTGCGGAATGGATGGTTTTAGTAGCATAGTGTTAAAAAAAATTAAAACTCTTATCGTTAGGCCCCTTACTTACCTAGTTAACCTAAGCTTTGAAAGTGGAATATTTCCAGAGTATTCAAAAACAGCTATAATCGTTCCAATTTATAAAAAAGGCAACAAAAATGACCCAAATAATTACAGACCGATATCATTGCTATCTGTTTTTTTCAAAAATCTTTGAAAAGATAATAGCAACGAGAATGCTAAAATTCTTTGATAAATACAGTATTCTCAGCGCACTACAATTTGGATTTATGAAGGGAAAATCTACTGAAAATGCAATACTCACATTATTGGAATACATAAATGTGGAGCTTGACAAAAGTAATAAGGGAGGGGCTTTGTTCCTTGATCTGACAAAAGCTTTTGACTTAGTCAACCATAAATTGCTCTTGTTAAAGCTGTACGGGTATGGGTTCAGAGGTAACATATTGAATTGGTTCTCATCATATCTCCAAAATAGATCACAACTGGTTAAGATTAATTCAGTTCTCAGTGAATCGATATCCAGTCCAAGTGTGGGTGTTCCCCAAGGGTCAGTGCTTGGACCTTTACTTTTTATAGTAGACTCAATTTTTCAATTGCCCTTGAACGGACGTATTGTTGCTTTTGCCGATGATCTAGCTCTGTCCTATGCTGATACTGTCGTTGAAAAAATAAGGGACTCAATGAATGTCGATTTATCCTTACTTTCAAGCTGGTTCGCTTACCACCAAATGATCTTAAGCAGTAAATCAAAAGTAATGGGGTTCTCCTTATCAAAAGAACTAAGAATTGATAATGTCGGACTCCACAGCCTTGATTGTGGCTTCCGAAATTGTAATGCTTTCTGCATGTTGCTTGAATGCGTTCCTGAATTTAGGTATTTGGGCATAACTTTAGATTCAAAGCTTAACTGGAAATCCCATATCATGACTGTTAAAAAAAGCTTGTATATTACTTTGAATAAGATTTTTTTCTTGCGTAAGTTAGTCCCACCAGAACTACTAACCTCTATTTATTATGCACTAGCGAATTCACGTCTTGAGTATGGCATAACCTGCTGGGGAAGTGCCTATATCACCAATTTACAGCCTCTCATTATAGCTCAGAAAAAACTCATAAGAGTAATGCTACACAAAAGAAGATGGGAACCATCGTTTCCATTATTCAGATCACTTTGCATTTTGCCGCTGAGACATTTGTACGTTTATAAGGTAACAAGACTGTTTTGCCTGCGAGGTGGTCACAATACACTTCGAAGAAATGCTACGGCCTATACACTAAGATCTGCAAACACTGTTCCGGTTCCTAGAGCTAAAACAGAAAACCTAAGACGTTCTAGTATGGTAATTGCTCCATACATATTCAATAAATTGCCTGCAGATATATGCAACAACATTGGTCAATGCAATAGGTTCCTGAAAAATCTAAGAAAATGGCTTATATCCAAATCAGATGTGGAAGACTTAATGCAAGTAGTAGTTTAATTAAATTAACCTCAATGTCGCAAACTCCATAAAAATATCTTGCTTACTAATTAACTTAATAAAATCTAATTTCTCATTTCTCAAATTCATACTTAACCGCGTTACTCCTTGCTATTGCCCCTATAAAATTTAAAACTTAATTACTTAACTTTGCTCCGTATTATTATCTTTCACTTTCTCACAACATTCCCTCATATACGACTCTCAATTTAAAAATTAATATTAAAAAGTGCACTTAACACTGGCATTCTTGCCACAAAGTGTAGGAAAGTTTTTCATTAAATATTCATAATTCATGGTTAAAGAATTTTGTTTTCTTGCTAAAAAGTAAAATGAAAATGTACATACTTATATGCAAAACATAAACTAATACTTATAAGGAAAAAAATCAAAACATTTGCATAAAGTATACAAAATAATGGAAACGAAATGAATGTAACATAAATAGAATTGTAAATTTGAAATGAAAAAATAAATAAATCTTTAAAAAAAAATCTTAAAAAAAAAAATAAATAAATAAATAAAGCTGAGATAAATTGCTCCATAGACCTCCAACATTTTGGTAATAAATAGATAAATTATATGAAGATGAATTAAAATATAAAAAGGTTGCAATACTCTGTCGTTTTGCATTAATTGTCCCTCGACACTATTTAGGCACTTTCGTTGTTTTTTGAACGAACTATGAATTGTTTAAAATCAAGAGCATAGTAAAGTCTTCAGCCGGTACACACAATTGAAAATTAACAAATTTGTCATCGTCCTCAGACCTTTTTTAATTGGCTATGCATTTTAAAGGGGATTTCAACGGGATCTCAGTTCTTCCAACAATAAATTTAGATATATCATCAGCCTTTGTTTTTGGATGGAATTTAGAAATATAGATCCATTTGGATGTTTACCTACCCATTTATCACATCTGAAAATGAACTATGATCATCACCAAAAATAATGTGACGATTACTACTTGCCGATTCAAATCCAGGGGCCGAATTACGTTATCGAGTTCAGGGGCCGAATAACGGCATCCGTTATCGAATAATACGTTACTGAATTGTGAGTGTTTGTGTGCTTTTGGCATTACCTCTCACGTTATCGAGTTCAGTATCGAGCTTCTAGTACAAAAATTTTAAATTCTCTGCTCAGCTATCGAGCTTAATTTCATTCGACACAGAAACAGCTCACTGATGGGAGGAAATTTCTAAGAAGAAAATTAAATTTTACTTATTTTGAGAACTTGAGTTATTTTATTATAAAAATTCTTTGCCAATATTCTATTTAGGTCAAGATATTCCACTCCAAACCTACATCAATCTCGTCTTCTTTAACAGTCAAACTATGTTTTTTCACAAAAAAAAATAGTACTGCCTTCACTATTTCACTCAAGTTTTTTTTTTTTTTATTTGTCAAACCTCTCAAAATTCCTTCAAAATAATTCGAGACTCGATAAAACTAGTACAATTTTTAAATCCCAAACGATACGTGACCTATCGAATGTCATAATCCCAATGAGGTTACTTGTTCGCTCGATCACGGATGAGACTCACTCACTCGATAACGGATGCCGTAATTCGGCCCCAGTATCGAGCTTCTAGTACAAAAATTTTAAATTCTCTGCTCAGCTATCGAGCTTAATTTCATTCGACACACAAACAGCTCACTAATGGGAGCAAATTTCTAAGAAGAAAATTAAATTTTACTTATTTTGAGAACTTGAGTTATTTTATTATAAAATTCTTTGCCAATAATCTATTTAGGTCAAGATATTCCTCTCCAAACCTACATCAATCTTGTCTTTTTTAACATTCAAACTATGAACATTTCTGCCTTCACTATTTCCCTCAAGTTTTGTTTTTTTATTTGTCAAACCTCTCAAAAGTCCTTCAAAATAATTCGAGACTCGATAAAACTAGTACAATTTTTAAATCCCAAAAGAAAAATGACCTATCGAATGTCATAATCCCAATGAGGTTACTTGTTCGCTCGATCACGGATGAGACTCACTCACTCGATAACGGATGCCGTAATTCGGCCCGGTTTTTGAAAGTTCATTGTTAATTTCGAAGCAGCTAATTTGGCCGCAGCCAAAAGGTTAGTCGCGGTAGCATTGGGGTTAGTTGAAGAGCTTATCAACGAAAAATCAGTTAAATTAAACCCCGCATTGATAGTTTAATTGACGTCAACATCGTTTCCAATAATATTATCAGCAGCATTGCCACCAATATTAGCAGCACCAAATTTAGCAACAACATCAGCAGCACCAGCAACATCGCAAATCGTCCACCGTAGCAAGAGTCGGAACGTTCTCAGCAACATTCGTACAAGCTTCATTTACAACACTGCCCCGCAAGTAGTTTTAGCAACATCAATATTTCCCACACCTTCAACAGCAATTGAAGCAACACCAATACTGGAATAGTTAGAAACAAACAGCAACAATGGGTGCAACAATACTTATACATCTTGGATCAAATTCTCAGCCGGATGATCTAAGCCAGTAGATAGAGAACGAGAACATGATGCAACAACATCATCTTCAGCACATTTGACTAATTCACCACTCTAACTCACAGAGCAGGAATTGTCTATGTTTTTTGTAGTTTTTTTTAAATTTTTTTTATTTTTACACCCCAAATTGATTCTCTCTGGGGAAAAAAATTTGTTCCGCTGCGCGAATTTTTTTATTTTCTCACACCAAATCGATTCTCTCCGGGACAAACAAATTTGTTACGCTAGTTACGCCTTGCGAGGTAGTTTAAATAAAATTCGCGCGAATTTTTTATTTTTATACCACAAGTTGATTCTCTCTTAGGCAATTATTCTTTTTTTAGTTCGCTTCGAGCTGAGCGAATGACAATTATTATTTTTCTTTTAATTTAAATTTCATATCTATATCTATACAGGGTGATTCACGAGCGTTGTGCCAAAAAGATAGAGCGTGTAGGTTGAGTTGAGAAAAGAAAAAAATCGTATGGGAGCGGGGGTCTATTACCCCCCGTTTAGCCGGGTGGGGCAATTTTCTAAAAAATTGACTTATTTTGTAAAAAAATATATTATAAATCAACGGTTTTGTTTACAACACCGTGCTCTACCTTTCTGGAAAGCCAAAAACTTCTTCTTTCACTTTGTTTTTAAATTAAATTGTTTTAATGAATAGTTTAAAAAAATAAATTTTCAAACTCAAAATTTTCAAAAAAAAAAACAAAAAAAACATTTTTGAACTAATTTTTTTCAAAATTTTATGTAATTAAGTACTGATTTTGTTTTAAAAATTCAATGTGTTTGCTAATTTTTAGTCGAAAACAGAAAACCGGGTGCAAAAATGTCTTTTCGTTTTTGAGAAATTAAAAAAAAACCAAAACCACTTTGTTCTAAAAAAATCTTTGTTTTTATTTTTACCTATCTAGACTTTTAGTTTAATTTATAAATTGAATTTTTTTAATTGGAGTCTTATGAGGACTCAATAAAGTAGAAAAGTATTGGATTTTCCCTAGATTAACCATTTTGTTCATTGATAACGTCTGAAAACTGACCTGCAATTTTTCCTAACTGTACCTGGGGCCGCGGCCCTCGCCGGCGAAGGGTTCTACCTGCTAGGGGCTAAAGATAATTAAACCGCAATTTTTCTTTAATGAAAAAACAAGTAACAACCTAAAGGTAAATAAAAGGCATCGCATATTTACTAAGCAACCATTTACAATTAAAATATTAACTCATCAACACCTAACAATAACAAACTCATACGCTCGAGAAGAGTTAGCGGACAGGAACTTCTGCTACACTTGTTATCGGGATCGAGCCGAAAGACTCTACGCTGAAAGATAACCCAGTAGATGGCGCCCAAGTGGTAGCATGTTTTCAAGAATCCGCCGACGAGAGCACGGAGAGCTAGTAGTGAAAGGTTATCAATGAACAATATGGTTAATCTAGGGAAAATCCAATACTTTTCTACTTTATTGAGTCCTCATAAAACATCAATTAAAAAAATTAAATTTATAAATTAAACTAATAAATTAAACTAAAAGTCCAGATAGGTAAAAATAAAAACAAAGATTTTTTTAGAACAAAGTGGTTTTGGTTTTTTTTTTTAATTTCTCAAAAACGAAAAGACATTTTTGCACCCGGTTTTGTGTTTTCGACTAAAAATTAGCAAATTGAATTTTTAAAACAAAATTAATACTTAAATACATAAAATTTTGAAAAAAATTAGTTCAAAAATGTTTTTTTTTTGCTTTTTTTTTGAATTTTTTTTTATTTTTTTTAAACTAATCGTTAAAACATTTTAATTTAAAACTAAGTGAAAGAAGGAGTTTTTGGCTTTTCAGAAAGGTATAGCACGGTGTTGTAAACGAAGCCGTTGTTTTATTATATTTTTTTTTACAAAATAAGTCAATTTTTTAGAAAATTGCCCCCCCCCGGCTAAACGGGGGGTAATAGACCCCCCCCTCCCATACGATTTTTTTCTTGTCTCAACTCAACCTACACGCCCTAGCTTTTTGGCACAACGCTCGTGAATCACCCTGTATAATATAAAAATGATATCCTGTTCGTGTGAAACCGCATAACTCACAAACGGCTGGAAATATTTGGCTATTTTTTTTTATTTTGTTCGTGTTAGTCTGTAGATGAAACTTAGGGAAACAATTTTTAACCCTCCGTGCACCACGTGGGGTTTAATAGACCCCAGCGAAACAAAAATCGTTGTATCTTTTTAAACGGCAGCGCAAATTCCACGAAACGTCGTGTAGCTGGAGAAGAGACATTGCTGGATCGCATAGTAACAGTCATTTATAAGTAGTGTTGGATGCGCAGCTCACGGCCGCTCTCAAAGATTGGCAGGGTGTCACAAACCCAACGTGGTTCGGGACGTCGTCTAAACGATTGGACTGGGATCTCAATGGGACAAATTTTGTTTAATTATTTTTATTTTTTTTTTGTTCCCAAAATCATTAAGCCCCTTAATAAAAGGCAATAAGAAGTTTTTTGTTAAGTTTTTTTTTTTATTATGCTAACAGTAGGAAGGTGGTATCCTCAAGTTATTAAAAACGTACAATTTTTGTTAAAATGCTAATAAACATTAAAAATGTTTACTATTTTTAACATATTTGTTTTATTTTTATCTCCCCATAGTCCAGAAAAAGAAAAACTACAAATATTATTGACGTTATTCAAAGAACAAAACGATTAAAATGGAACTGGGCTGGACACATATATCAAGAATGGAAGACCGAAGGTGGACGAAGTTGGTAACAAAATGGATGCCTTCAAACACAAAACGACCAAAGCGAAGATGGACCGATGATCTTAGACAATTCAATCAACATTGGTACAGCGACGCAAAAAATAGAGATGTATGGGCAGCTTTGGGGGAGGCTTATGCTGGAACCTAAAAATCTTTTATTAATTAATAATTAACATTTTTTATCTATATATGTATAAACTATGATCTTAACTATAATTGTTGAATCTTAAAAATTGTTAAAAATTGTAAAGTACTTATCTTGACAGAAATGCTACTATTCATGAATGTTAACATTTAATTTAAACTAACTGTTATGTTGTATTTAAAACTATTGGCAAATAAAGCTTTAAATAATAATAATAATAATAATAATAATAATTATAATAATAATAATAATAATAATAATAATAATAATAATAATAATAATAGTCCAGAAATAATATTAATATCAAAAAAATAAAGTTTGAAAAGATATTCTTTATATACCTATAAATAGAATGAAGTTTGGGGTATAGGAAACCCCACATGGTGCAGGACGTAACTTTTGCCCACGTGGTGCACGGAGGGTTAAATAATTTGCATGTTATTGCAGGTGCATTGGTTTTCAAATGGAAAACTGGAAAATTTCAAAATGGGTTTTCGAATGGAAAATAGAAAGTTTTTGATGAAAAACTCGGAAAACTCATTGGTTTTCCAAGGGAAAATTGTTATTGGAGTTGCTCTGAAGGGTGGCGAGACGAAGTTCGCGGGGTCCCGTCAGCTAGTCAAGTAAATAAATTAAAATCTATTCTTGAGAATTCATAATGTTTTCTTCTTGACGATATGGCAAAAAGTCGCAAATAAATATGGCCAAATCACGCCTTACAAAAGCGACAAAAAGCCTTTATGACACTTTTACAATGTGTCATATGGCCATAGGCCATAGTTCAAAATATTGCCATATGACACGGTACCGTTGACAAACATTTTAACAAAATTAATATTAATTTTAAAACGAAACATCTATGGATTCTCTGGGACTTTTTTTGTTAATTCCACTGAACCTACCCATTTTTCACCGGGTTGCACCCCATCGCTGCTTGATGTTTTTCTTGTTAGTGACCCCAGCTGTGTTAAGTGTTCAAGTCAGCTATCTGTTCCTATGTTTTCGTATCATGACCTTATTTTTACTACTCTTGACTTACAATTTGACAAAATACCACAATCCATCCAGTTTCGTGATTTTCGTAATATAAATGTCGACCACTTGTTTAGTGATTGTTCTGTCGTCGATTTTCATCCCGTTTATGCAACGTCTAATGTTAACAATCAACTTGAATTCCTTAACACTACTATTAACTACCTTTTTGACAAACATGTTCCTATTAAAACTCGGACTATAAGATCTCGTGGTGGTTGGATCGGTGGTTGGGTGTTGTAGGATCTGGGGGCTTCGGCTGTATCTTTTCCTACACACCAAGTGCTTACTTTACCTCCTCGTGGTAGCCACCGGGTACTGGTTATATCTTAGATATAACTTGCGAAACTTGTAAGCGCGGGTGCAAATCGGGAAAAAAGAGCACCTTATCTACGGCCCAACAAATTTGGAGGTTAGTGCGAGGGGCTAACAACCCCTCCACGGTGAAAAACTTGACAGTTATGAGAGAGATACCAGCCTCGGATACAGTGGCGATTCCTGGTCCTCATCCTTGGTTTACCTACGACCCTCGGTAAAGTTAAGACAATAATAAAAAAAACTCAAAACTGTTGTTGTTCAAAAGTTTTTTTTTTTAATTTATGATAAAATTTTTAGTAAGGAAAAATGTTAATTTTATATATTTCAAAAAAAAAAAAATAACATCACATAATGTTCGACAGTTATGAATTAAAACAAATATTAAAATACAAAAATCAAAATAATTAAGAAACTCGAAAAATATTTTTAGTGAAAATTTAAATATAGGTAAAGTTAAAACTGCTTTCACAATTATTGAAATTACAATTTATATTCAGTTTTAAATATTAAATTGAAGTTATAAAAAGAAAAAGATTTGTAAAATCCTTAGAGCAATTTTTTCGTAAAGAATTTTTTTCTTCTTCTAAATAAAATGTTTAAAAAATTCTTAAAATAAGAAGTTAGTGTTTTTAGCGAATTCATGACGGATGTTTTTTTTTATTATTTTTTTTAAGTCAAAATTAACCTTAGTAGCCATTCAATTTTGTTGAGCAAAAATCGACAATGTTTGTTTTTTGTTCACTATGTTCTTCTTGATTGATCAACGAAAAAAAATATTTTTTTTTATTTCACAATATTAAAAATTTTTGTTTGCTTTTTTTTCAAAATTCCAGATTTCACATGTATCTTTATAAAACCTAAAAACTGACATACCAAATTTATTTTTCAATAATTTTCAAAAAATTTGATTAATACAAAATTATTAAAAAAAAAAAAAAAAATCGCTCTAACGATTTTCAAAACAAAAATTTTTCATAAATTTAAATTTTGTACTAGAAAACTCTTTTTCAATTGAAATTTTCAGTTTAAGAACAAAACCTTTTTTGAGTTTCTTAATATTTTATATTAAACCCCGCTGTTGAAGACATGGGCAAGTACGTGCGACCCGAATAAGAATATCTAATTAGAATGTACATAATCCGCCTTATTTATTATCAAATCTTAAAGGTATCTTTAATATTTGATTTGTTTACCGCTTTGTTTTGACGGTAAGTTTTCATTTTATGACTATTCTTAAGTTTACTTAAAATACATATTTCAAGGTCTTAAAAATCTTAAACATAAAAAACGTCAAAAACTGAAAATTTGTCATCTAAATAAAGCCGTAAACAATCGGCTTTAATATATTATTTAAGATTTGAGTATAGGTACATTACATAAATAAGAGGAATTATGTACTAAATACTCAAAATGAAGAAATTGATGTACCTAAATCAAAACCATAGAGAACCTATTTACCTAGAGTCGCAACTCGTTCTCTTTTTTAAAAATTCACTGTCCAAAAAATTTTGGAATAAGAGAAAAATATACTACCCATTGCAAATGTATTGGTTTGGCCTCCCATTTGAAATGCATTGAAAAACCAATACATTTGCACTGGGTAGTATATTTTATCAAATTTAATTTTTTTAGTCGAAAGAGAGTAAAATGCCTTGAGTTGCGACTCTAGGTATACCTCCTCTGTGATCAAAACAGCGACTATGAGCTGAGCATAATCGTTTCGTGTTGGCGAACACGTGCGTCATCGTACGTCGTCGTGCTAATTGATATAGAAACATTAGAAACACTACAACTACGACCACGAAAGTTGCTTAAGAGTTAAAAATGTGTATCTGTGTGCCTTCTCACTTTCTCAGTCGAAGGGAATCGCTTTTTTTTGCGCTCAACCTTCTCTTTATTTTTACAGGCGTTTAGTGGAATGTATGCGTCTGTCTCTCTCTGAAGATTGTATGAAAATAGTGACCGCAAATTTTTACGGTATCAGAGATTTTTTGTGTATGCCAAATTCTCATCAAAGGGAAGGGAATCGCTTTTTTTTGCGCTTAACCTTCTCTTTATTTTTACAGGCGTTTATTGGAATGTTTGTGTCTACTGTTTTTGAAGATTGTATGAAAATAGTAACCGCAATTGTTTACGGTAGCAAAGCGGTGTATCAAATAGATTTTCTGCACAAGTTATTTCTTGTGTATGCCACGTTCTGGTTCAAAGGGAATCGCTTTTTTTTGCGCTAAACTTTTTTTTTTGTGTTCAGGCATTTATTAAAGTGTTTGAAACTATAAATTTTTGAACTGTTGATTTGCGGAAGAATATTAAATAGGTATCTGAAAATACATTTATTTTTTGAAATTCTTGGTTTACCGCCGATATACTTGGTTACTATGAGGAATCGCCCCTGCTCGGATAATGAACCCCCTCTTATGGTAACCAGACCCGGAACGACAACGGACTACGCATTGAGAGTTTGTACCTGGAATGTAAGAACCCTCTACACTCCAGGTGCAACTCAGAAACTTGAATCTGTCCTCTCGCAGTATAAGGCAGATATTACTGCGATCCAGGAAATACGATGGATAGGATCAGGGACAATAAAGAGAAAAAATTGCGACATTTATTATAGCTGTCATCAAAGATTGCATATATTTGGATGCGGATTCGTCGTGGGAAATCGGCTTAGATCGAAAGTCATGGATTTCAAGCCAATAAGTGATCGCCTGGCTGTGATCCGCATCAAGGCCACATTACAGAACATCAGTATAATATGTGCACACGCCCCTACCGATGATGCTGAGGAGTCTAGCAAGGAGGATTTCTACGACCTCCTGGATAGAGCCTACGGAGCCTGTCCAGAGTACGACGTCAAAATCGTACTCGGAGACTTCAATGCAAAAATCGGGAAGGAAGACATCTTTGGCGGATTAGTTGGAAAGCACAGCCTCCACGAAGAAACAACAGATAACGGCTTCCGACTAATCGACTTTGCTGCAGCTTGTAATACGGTGATAAGTAGCACTAGGTTTCCAAGAAGGAAGATCTACACAGCAACCTGGCGATCTCCGGATGGTCGAACCACCAACCAAATCGACCATGTGCTAATCGGCGCAAGGCACGCATCCAACATCCTGAACGTGCGCACTTTCCGAGGAGCAAATGTCGACTCTGACCACTTTCTGGTAGTGGCTAAGTTTAGAGCTCGAATATCAAACGACAAAAAAACACGTGCAGCCCAAAGAAAGAAGTTCAACATCGGTTGCCTTAGCACATCAGAGAATGCCAGAGACTACAGCGAGCGCCTGAGCGAGCGACTCTCCGCCGTCCTCCCAAATACTACAGACGTCAACACACTGTGGAACCAATATCGAGAAGTAATAAAAAATGTAGCCGAGACCACCATAGGTTACCAGCCACCCCCGAAAAAGAACCCGTGGTATGATGATGAGTGCGTGACATTGAAAAGAGAGACGGAAAATGCACGCCTGCAGATGCTGCAACGGAAAACAAGAGCAGCAAGGGAAGAGTACCGCACGAAAAGGAGAAATGAGAAAAAGACCCTGCGAAGAAAGAAAAGAGCATCCGCAGTTTCTCAGCTCAAAGATCTAGAAGAGTCTCGGGCCAAGAACAACACCCGGCGTTTCTTTAAAAGGTCGAAGCAATTAGCTTCTGGTTTCAGAACCGGGACACAAGCTCTTCGAAACAGTGAAGGAAACCTAGTCACCGAAGCACAGGGAATTGTAGATGTTTTCAAGCAGCACTTCCAGCAGCTGCTGAATGCGCAAAATGTCGAGCAAGATAATGACGAAAGAGAAGCAAGACCAGTCAATGAAGACCCAGTCCCAGCCCCCAGCAGAGAAGAGGTAGAAAGAGCCATCCAAAAGCTAAAAAATAACAAGGCCGCAGGGTCGGATGGCATACCCGCGGAACTCTTTAAACATGGAGGAGATGTTTTGATGAACCGCATGCACCAGGTCATCACCAAAGTGTGGGAGGAAGAATGCATGCCCACTGACTGGTCGATAAGCTCCATATGCCCCATCTACAAAAAAGGCGATCCGATGTTATGCAAAAACTACCGTGGCATATCCCTGCTTAATGTTGCATACAAAATCCTATCCAACGTATTGTGTGAGCGTCTTAAACCTTTCTGCAACACAATAATCGGCACGTACCAGTGTGGCTTTAGGCCAGGCAGAACAACGATAGACCAAATATTCACACTGAGGCAGATCCTGGAAAAGACCAACGAATTTCAAGTCGAAACCCACCATCTTTTCATCGACTTTAAAGCTGCTTATGATAGCATCCACCGCCAAGAGCTTATGATTGCGATGTCTGAATTCGGGATCCCGAACAAACTGATCCAGCTGTGCCGCATGACGCTAAACAATACGCAGTGCAGTGTGCAAATGGGTAACAGCTCATCCGAGTTATTCCAAACTTGCGCAGGGTTTAGACAAGGAGATGCGTTGTCATGTGACTTCTTCAACATAGTCCTGGAGCAGATAGTGCGCAAGGCAGGTGTGAGCACGGAGGGCACTATCTTCAACAAATCCACCCAGCTCCTAGGCTATGCGGACGACATAGACATCATCGGTCGATCCAAGAGAGCTGTGCTTGAGGCCTTCACAGCGATTGAAGAACAGGCGAAACTAGTTGGTCTTGAAGTGAATGAGGACAAAACAAAGTACATGTTATCAACAAACAAAGCAACATCTGTCCACCGCCTAGGACAAAACGTCACTGTTGGTAGCAGCAATTTCGAGGTAGTTAAGGAGTTCACCTACCTTGGAACAAACATCAATCCCACGAACGACACCTTAGTGGAGATCCGAAGAAGAATCACCCTAGCGAACCGCTGCTGCTTCGGTTTGGCCAAACAACTGGGTTCAAAACTCCTCACTCGAAAGACAAAGTGTCTGCTATACAAAACTTTGATTTTACCAGTCCTACTCTACGGCGCCGAGTGCTGGACGATAAGTAAAAAAGGGGAATTGATACTGGGCACTTTCGAAAGAAAAATTCTTCGACGGATTTTTGGTCCCGTATGCGACGATGGCGAATGGAGAAGAAGATACAACCGAGAACTGTATGAGCTGTACCAAGATGTGGATGTAGTCCAGAAGGCCAAGAAAAGACGACTACATTGGCTCGGCCACATCGAGCGAATGGACGACAACGCTCCAGCCAAGAAAGTCTTCTCATCCCAGCCCCCAGGTTCAAGACGACAAGGAAGACCGAACCTACGGTACAAGGACCAAGTGACTGCGGATGCCAGAGCGCTTGGTCTCGGTGACTGGAGAGTGCATGCGAGGGATCGTTCACGATGGAAGACTGCAGTATCTAGGCTGTGACCCTTCATGGATCGTGAGCCGGTAAAGTAAGTAAGTAATAAGATCTCGTAGTTGCCCCTGGCTTTCCTCCGAAATTCTGAACGCAATGAAGACGAGAGACGTTTCCTATCGCCGTTGGAAACGATTTGGTTGCTTAGAAATGCTTTCCCAGTACAAGTCATCTCGCAATTTGGTAACCAGGTTAATAAAACTTGCTAAATATAACTATTACAATTTAAGGTTTAACTCTAATAATTCATCAAAATTTTTTTGGAAGGAAATACGAAATATTGGTTTAAAAAGAGATACTACTTTTTCCGATGATGGTTTTGATTTGGATGAGTTGAATAGGAAGTTTTCCACTTCCCCAGTTCATACCAACGTTACTCGCTTAAGCTTAGCTGCAGACGAGAGCCAAGACACATTTTCTATGAGTGCTGTTGATGAATACCAGGTAGGAAAAGCAGTATTCTCTATCAAATCTAAATCCACAGGTTTAGATAATATTCATCCTGACTTTGTCAAAATCCTTCTTCCTTTTGTACTTCCTCATATAACTCACATCTTTAATACGATTATTATGACCTCAACTTATCCTGTCTCCTGGAAAATATCCAAAATTATCCCTATATTAAAACCTGGAAAGAAATTAGAGTACAGACCGATAGCAATCCTTCCATTTCTCTCCAAGGTCTTTGAAAAAATCACGAGCCACCAAATAAAAATGTACATTGACGTAAATAAACTACTTAACCCTTTACAATCGGGATTCCGATCAGGACATAGCTGTATTTCAGCACTTTTAAAAGTATCTGACGACATTAGACTAGCATTAGACAAAAATCATACAACCGTGTTAACTTTACTTGACTTTTCTAAGGCATTTGACTGCGTTAACTACAACCTTCTCTGTGATAAACTGACGACTTATTTTAATTTCTCTGACACAACCAAAAACCTTATTTATTCTTATCTGACAAATCGCTGGCAAGCTGTATCGTGCAATAGCAAGTTGTCCTCGTTCCTTCCTGTTAATACTGGTGTTCCCCAAGGATCAATTCTGGGACCTTTATTGTTTTCACTGTTTATAAATGACTTGCCATCTGTTCTGTCTCATTGTAAATTTCATATCTACGCCGATGATGTTCAACTATACATTTCATTTCCCATAGGCATGGTTGAAGATGCGACAGATAAGTTGAATTCTGATCTAAGATCCATATACAATTGGTCCATAAGCAACGGACTCTCACTGAACCCTGAAAAAACAAAAGCTTTACCCATCTCCAAAAATAAACCTTACCTGGAAGACTTCCCAACCATATTTTTAAATAATTGTCCAATTGAATTAGTTAATCACGCCAAAAACCTCGGTATTATATTTAACGATAGGCTTCACTGGGACAATCACATTAATTCAATTATTTCAAAAATATATGCTTCGCTTAGAGGCTTATCTGTTGCAAAATCGAGTCTTCCAAGTGAGACAAAGCTGAAGCTTGCTAAATCACTTATCCTGCCAATTGTATCCTATAGATGTGAACTTTTCTCAGATCCTGATTCTCAGTCCCTTCAAAAATTGAAAGTCGCATTTAACGCAATTGCCAGATTTGTTTTCAACGTTCGCAGATACGATCATATCTCGTCTTATACTCGCCAACTTTTTGGATGTAGCTTAGAAGCTTATTTCAAGTATCGATGTTGTTCTTTTGTCTTCAAATTAATTGTTAACAAGACCCCAAGCTACTTATTTAATAAACTTAGTTTCTGTTCAACAAATCGCTCTATTTTATTGCGCTCCTTTATGTATACTTCGCTGACATCTCGCAGGCAATTTTTCGTATATGCTGTCAGACTGTGGATTAATCTTCCCAGTCATATGAGGTCTAGAGTCGAACACGGAAGGTTTCATGAACTTTGCTTTGAGAATTTCGCTGATCTTTGATCTTTGAACTGATCTTTAATATTTATTTTTCTCTTTTTATTTAACATTGTAATTGTGATTGCTTTCAAGTTTTTAATTATTAATTTTAATTTAATTTTTAATTTTTAATTTTAATTTTAATTTGTTGAATTTATGTTTAATAGTTGTTTATTATGTAAATTTTGATTTAACAATTAATATTATATTATTGTACCTATTGTATTCTATAATTATATCCTGTACTTTTAATAAGTTTTACTTAATGTACAGCTGTCTCATTTTTCAATAAATATCAAATAAAATATCAAATATCGAAATAAGACCAAAATGGGCTAGTTTCATTTTTGCAAATAAAATAAAACCAAATTTCAAATTATGTTCTAATTTGTTTTCGAAATTGAAATAAGCACAAATTTTCGATTTTTGGCCTTACAGTTTTTTACTTCAAATTCAAGCTTTTACAAATCAAATTCACCCTATTACAAATCAAATTCACCCTTTTACAATTTAAATTCACTCTTTTACAAATCAAATTCACCCTCTTGCAAATCAAATTCACCCTGTATTTGTAAAAATAAAATCACAAATGATCATTTTAATGTAAGATAAAAAAAAAGCTTTATTGAATTCATTTTTGTTCAAAAATATTGTTACTACTATTTCAAATCTTCTCGTGCAGCTGCAGTGGGTGACAATTTTCGGAATTTACCGTCTCCTCGTCCTCAGAAGTGTCTACTACCTCAACAAAACTTTGGTTAGTTATTGGATCAGCTATTTAGTTTCTTGCATGAAGTTTACATAATTTTCGAAAAGAACTTCTTCTTAACTTCTTAAGAAGTACGGTAAAAAATGAAGCCAATGAGTTGTTTGATCAACAAGGTTAAGAGCTTCGTCCGTTTTGTGAATATATGCATACTAGCATTATCAGATATTAACCACACATGGCTAACATTTTGTCTCTGTAGCTTTTCGAATAATTCCCTACAAAAACTGGGTGAATTTGGTTATTTGATTTGTAAAAGGGTAAATTTGATTTGTAAAAGGGTGAATTTGATTTGCAAAAGAGTGAATTTGATTTGTAAAAGGGTGAATTTGAAGTAAGAAAACTGCATTTCGGTATTTCGTTGGGCGTTATTTCACGTCACCTGCGTGCTACTTAATATATTCTTTTTATTACTTATTCCTCAAATATAATCGGAGCCAGATAAGAAATAATAAATAAATAACAATTATAAAGGTTCATTCTTTTTCATGGCTCAATATTAATCCCACTTGTAACCACATTTTTTCCTAGCACAGATTTATTTTCCTACATACTTGTGTATAATCAGCACTTATAATAATTATTCCATTTATATATTAAATAAACTTAAGAATTTTCATTGAAAGGGGTGAATAAAATGAAACTTAAAATATAAAACACTTTCTTGTTTGTTCATAATATTGGAATATGAAACAATTCAGTTGTAAATATTACATTACATTACATTACATTTCACAGTACTTCGCACATAAATGTAACGAACTACAGACACATAGCAGCACTGGTGACTGAGACCATCGGCTGGGACAGAACAAGACATTAACAGAGAGAGACAGATAGACACATAGAAAGAAAGCACACATAACAGAAACCTACGTGGCTCAGAGGAGGAGACTTAGATTTGTATTGTCTCATGTTATCGCACAGGTGGCCTCAGATAAGCTGGCGATTTTTGTAGAAAAAGAATGCTGCTGAAGCTGGGGTTTGAACCCGTAGCGTTCGGCTTAGCAATCCACTACTCTATCCTCTGAACCATGGCCACCTGCAGTTGTAAATATTTTTCAGTGGCGTGACAGATGGTAATAATTGAACCACGAGATTTGACAACAGGTGAGGTTTCCGCAGGTGTAGTAGATGATTTTTTTAGGGGCTGTCATATCAGAACTGAGAACTGAGATTGACAATGGGGCAGGTTGCTCAAGAGTGCCATTAACATCTAAGGTGCCCGTGTATTGAAAGGACTAGTATGTAAATCAATCCAGGAATACTTGTTTCATTTTCAATCATTTTCAGATTCTTTTGTTTAGCGCAACGTAGCTTAATATTAATGTGCGTATTTTTTCCGTCTTTGTTTCATAATTTGTATGTCCTAGTTTGTTTAATTTTTAAGTTTGAATTGTTGTTCTTTTAAATAATATAGAAATATGAATGATTTTAAACACGGTAATCCAGTCTGGCAGACCAAGAACCCACTCCCACATCCGACGAGCTTAACTAAAAACAAGCATGCAGGCTGGTCTCTGCCGACGGGATACTGTTCCAGCGTTCCAGGGGTAGAAGAGATATATAAAAATTAATACCGCTACCGTCTTATTCCTCACATAAATTTAACAATGAAATTCAATGAAAATTTTCTTTTGAATTTGATTTAATTTTCAGAAAACGCAAATTTATTTTGTGGTAGTTTCCAAAAACAAACAAATTTTGTCACGGACAGATTCGGCACAAACTTTTTCAAACTTCGTTCATGCATCTCAATGTTAAATTTGGAGCCTAATTTTAACCAACGATATTTAAGTAAAACCACATTTTTAAATATATTATTTTTATGGTTATCGATAAAACAGATAGATTGTATGACGGACTTTTTGAGCAGCTTGGCCCCTCCCCAAACGCTAAGCTGAATTCCTAGATCTGCCACTGTGTAAAGATGCTTGCCTTCGAGGACTGGTTGAAACATGTAAGGGACCGTGCACGATGGATCTTATCATCGTACACTGTATAAATACTACAGAGAAGAGATTGAGAACCGTATAAGAAGGTAATGAAACACAAGGGAAAACGTTAGCTTTTTAAAGCCAATAATAAATAAACAATGCTTGCAATATTCGATTCCGACCAATACTGAATTGTTGTCGAAATGTGAACGACTGTTTGGGTAGCAAGTACCCAAATCATAGTTTTTTTCTTGTCGCTTTGATAGCACTCAGTCTTTCCAATATACGTACCTTCATATCATTCAATCATATTGACTATAGTCATTTGTTACTTCATAATTACATCAAAAGCAGAACATCAACTACGACTGACCAGGTGTTGTGTAGATTTTAAGTTAACATAAGACTTTAAGAAATTTCACTTCGAGGGCTTTATAGAGAAGCTTTACATTTTGATACAGTTAGGAAAATTAATGAAATCATATAAATTTCATTACAATATTTTTTCCCATTTTCTGTTTGTAAATAAATCATCATCTGCAAAATTTCATTTGTCATTCAAGCTATACACACTAGAAATACTCCCTCATCACCTCTTCTTCCAAAAACACACCTATATGTATCCTGCAAGCTGTTCTTCTTTCATCTCATGTGTTAAATGTGCCTATCAACACTCTTGACACATTGTGATTAAGCGAAATGACGGTTGCCATTTAACCACCAACATCGGCTACTTACTTACATACATATACACAGCTTCGATAGATGAGATTTTAGAAGTTTCCTTTGTCATCTAGGTTGCCTTTAGAAGCACCCCACGCTCAAGAATTTGATTGTTGCCCTGATTTTCGTTCCCGTGACATCAGTTAAATCATTGAATTCTGGTTTTGGGATTCGTTTTTGTAAGTGTAATATTTATGAAGAAAAAAGAAATATGAACGTAAAGTAGCTGAGAAATATGTCACATAAGAGTAAAAGCAAAAAACGGAGAACCTGAAAATATTTGCCCCGCAATCCATTTACCCATGAACCGTATTACCGGGAGTTAGGAAATGTGTGTATCTCATCAACATTTTTAATATATATTAACAAGACCATTTTCCGGTGAAGAAAGTAGATAAAGACATAGTCAGGAACCGTTACTTAGCTACAATTTATATACACATAAAATATCAACAACGTACAACGTCCTTGATTTAAGGTGGATTTCTTCATAGATTTGTAATACGGGTTTCTGATTCTAGATTGAACAAAGGACTTTATATGAAAAGGAGTAAAATTATGGTCCGCTAATGCACAATTTTAAGAGAATTAAGTTTGATAATGACTCAAACGTCATTTTAAGCTAGTATCACACTAAGGCCCATTTGCTCATTCGGAACATAAATTTATTTTCCACATAAAGTTCATCTTTAGTATGGGGATTTTATGTAGGACTTATCGAATTCCGGAACGTCCCATTTAAAAATGTAAACCTTAAGTTGAACATAAGTTTATGTTCTGAATGAGCAAACGGGTCTAAATTCTTAAAAAATTGTTTAAAACACTTTTTTTTCATTCATTTTCGGGCAGAGCTAATTGTCCTACCGAATACAATTTAATCATAAAAAATTCAACAGAATTGAGAAATTGTTCATGAACTTAATATTGTTTTAAACATGGCATTAACATGAATTCTTATGTTATACAAAAAAAAAAAACTTTTTGAGGATTAAAGGACAGAAAAATAATAATCTCAGTTTTTCCTTTCTTTTCTTAAATGAAAGAAAATCAACACTAGATCAAATAGCACAGAGAAATTCTTCTTTTTGCCGTGGCATGGCGACATTGTAGTTGTTAAAACCACGTTAAAATGTGCCAAAGTGTGACACTTGCTGGATATGGTCGTGGAGACAAAAACTTTTTTCATTCTCTTGGTTTCTTGGCAAGATTTCTTCTCTTGTTGGACTTTTTTTTATTTTCAAATAATTCAATCAAAAAATAAACTGCGTGAGTATGGAGAAAGTTAAACTTACTGCGGAATCAAATTTTCTCCCTTTTTTTCATGCAAGAGAAGAAAAAAGAAACTCCCTAGTTCGTTTTTCCTATCTATGGTGTTGATGCTATGCAGGAATAGCGCAGCTAAATTTGAGTTGACAACGTTTCTGTCTGATTAAATTTTAACGCCAAATTTGGTGTCATTAATAAATTCTGCATGAATTATTTGTTAATCCGAGAGTTTGAGATTGTGGCGGAAAAGTGGTCTAGGGAGGATTGGGCGAAAAATGTTGTCATTCCAATATAGGTTATTTTACGTGTCTATACCAACGGAGCAGTCTCAATTTGTTTTAGATGGACAGGCACTTAATTCACCCTAACTTCCTTTGACACAAAAGTGATTATGCCAAGGAAAGTAAATATAATTTAATATTCTTTGGTTTTTCACTCGGTAAGCTGATGATTGACCTAACTCAGAGGCCACATTATTGTTTAACTGCTTTGCAACAGTTAGATACTATGTATATTAACTAGGGTGAAGTTTTTCTTGCTACGTTCCTTGAGAAAACGTGTTTTAGTTTTAATAATAAAATAGCATTGTTTCAAATAAAAAACATATTGATTTAAATAACTTTAAGATTAATTTTAAAGATTTTGAATGAACCTGAAGATAAATAGGCCTTTGCTTAGTTGGGGGAGCGCTATATCTTCTGAACGGCAAAGATTCAAGCTGTTTTCATTAGAGCTGAGGGGAAGACAAATATCAAAGGATCAGCTTACATTTATTAATTTTAGTGTCGAGGCTTTTTTCATATTAAGAATATGCATTAACTATTTGGGTTTTTTTTTTTTTAATAAAAAAGGGAAACTTTTAGTTGTCGATTTAGCTTACCAAGAAAATTGTATGACACACATTATTCTGGTGGTAAAATGAGTAAAAATATTGGTAGATAGATGCTAATTTTCGACTTGCTGGTTTACTGAGAGCATCAAGGAAAAACTTTGAAGATGATGAGTTTGTAATAATTGTGTTGTTAGTGGCTAAAAGAATCTTATTCTAGGCTAATCAAACAAGAATAATGCAATAATTTTCAACAGTATGACAGTATGTACTTACATTAAAATAAAAACTTTTAAAAAAGCGGTTGATAAATTAATTCAAGAGCCACGAAAGACGGACATTTCTCAAGTCAATCCAAGATTTCAACACAAAAACATTTCTTGCAAATGGAAATTGGTTATCAGCGAATTTTAAGGAATCGCTTGTGGCTGCTTGAACTATCAAGTGATTCATCAATCATTGACATAGCGATAAGATATGGTGGATTTTCATGTACGTATCTGCATCCTTACTTCTACAAAAAGGGCGCTGCAACGTGTGTATGCTAGTTCGATGGAGAGGGAAAATCAAAATGCAGAATATCTTGATAAGGCATTCATTTTAAGTTTAGCATGCATTTCGAGAGCGCTCGGTTGGGGCCTTCAGTGGGAGGACTATACGTTTAATAATCTGTTACCGGGCTGTAAAAAATGTTGGCAATTAAAAATTAATAAGTATAATTAACTCTCTTTCACAAGTGGGTTGAAAAATGCAGATCAAGATGTTCCAGATAGTTAGGTATCTTCATATAAATCCACCAATAATCAAAAATCATTTGAATAACTATGTAGATACAAAAAATTTATTTATTTTATCTTAAGAAGTATGCTGACAAAGTAATTCGCGATCACTGCAGTAAAGGCATTCTATCACAACCTTAAATTCTACTGAGACAATCGAAAGAAAAAGAAACCATTCAGATAGATCAAGCAGCAGCAGATGTTTTTTAATGCTAACACATTAACCATTTTTCTATTTTTTACTGTGGTGCGATTGTTATTAACAAATGTAGTATTTATGTTTAATCGTGTGTAAGCTTCTAAACAAAAATCCCAAAGATATTGTAGACGCCAGCGAGTTACAATTAACACTTAAATATTCATACTCATTGTAATAGGTGTAACCACAGTTCACAGAATACAAGGTATTATATTCCCGATTTTCTTCTTCTCAAGTTCGCGCATATTATGTCAAATTTCAGATCTAAAATGTCATAATAAAAGAAAAGTGAAAAGAAAAGAACAAAACTTTAGATTTCTGTCTCTGTCTGTCTCATTTACTAAAAATATCAGCCATTTTTTTCCCTTGACGAATTTGACATTGGATCTGAAATTTTTTGCATTTCTTTTTGTGCCTTTTCTCACTTCTGTCATTTTGGTTTCTGACAGATGCGCAATATACTACCTTGTATTCTGTGTACTGTGGGTGTAACGCTCAAACTACGACTGTCATATTTTCAAATATCTACATGTATTTCGAAAGGCGTTTCGTAGTAGATTTCTGAGCGTTAAGCGTTTCACTTTATATATTTGACAACTTAAACTCCGTTTTCTTCGCTGCAACAGCACCGTTCCAGATCATGAAGATGACCAATCTCTGCCGCCCCCAATTATCAAGAATCTGACACGTCCAGCCCCGACAGAACTACCTGGACCTTCCAATTCAAAAACCAGAGCAGAACATCTACATCGGTTCTAAGACGCCAGAAAGCGGATTTTCGGCACCTAGATCACAGAAGTCTCGGATAAGGTGGAGAAACTGAAGCAAAAATTCCACCGGCTAGGACATTGACATTGACAACTGCTAGTTGCCAACTTCACGAGTGTTCAGCGTAAAGAGCGCTATTGGTTCATGGTGACCAAAAAAAGAACGATTCCAGCTGTCAAAAATGAACAGAAACAAAAACATAAACAACGAGGTCGCTGTGCAGTGTTACCGCAGGGAAAAATATTTTCGAGTCCAAGATGTTTGAAAAACATGTCCACGTAAAAAAAAATTAAATACTTTCAGAAATCATTTTGTTTTAAATTTTTAAAAAACCTACTTATTTGTGTTCTGCAAAAAAAAAATGACACAAACGTTATAAAAACGAGTCCCCGAGCCAAGGAAGAAAAAACGAGTCCATTTTCACTCTATAGAGTCCATGTGGTAACACTGTCGCTGTGAATTCAAACATATTTTTTGGGACTAATTTGGCCGCTTATATATATTATTATGTCAATAGGCTAGGAAGAAAGTCTCAAAAATTGAGAATTATTTTGAAAACTAATAAGAATGATTGAAAATTATACTTGTCAAATATGTGGAACGCAAGTTATCCAGTTATAAATTTATGTTGTATATAAAGGTCTTTACAAAAATTAAATCTAAGGATAAAAAACTGTAAAATCGTGTATTGTCTCTGCTTTTGCATTTTTATTTCAAATTCAGAAATCAAATATTGTAAAATGACAATCAAAAGAGAACAAAAGAGAGCTGGAAGCTACTGCCTACTGGACTTTAATAAATCAAAAAGCTAGTTTTAGAAGAAGATTTACAGCCAAATTAATAAACACAGACTAGCGAAGAACTAACTGTTAGTCCGCGGACTAGTGGAAAATGCTATGTATGTATAAACAAAATAAAATTATAGTCCAGTCACTTTAGAGAAAAAAAGGGGTCAATCTCGGAATTTGAGATAATAAGCTGGAAACTCGTATACAGCTTTATTTTGGTGTTCTAAAAGTTGTCTCAAAAGTCTCATATTATCTCGTGTCTGCGTCGTAAGTTATTCGAGGTCAAAGGTCATGAAAATCGGTTTTTGGCAATTATCTCTGTTTCTATGGTTCCAATCACTTCAACACCTATTATAAAAATTAAAGATAAGAAAATTTGCCACAACTTTTATCTAAACTTTTTTTCTATACGCTCAACCCTTATCGAGATAGAGGGCGGAGAGCACCCAGCGCTCAGGCATATATACTGTAATACAAGGTCAACCGTGAATCTCGGTGAATAATACCTTGTATACAGTTACTAAATTATTAATACATTGTATTAAATGATGTTATATATATATATACTAGCTGACCCGGCAGACTTCGCACTGCCTAAATCGATAAAAAAAAGATCTAAACTTTTGTAGCCCACTACACAACCCGCTACCCTGCTACCCTACTACCCCACAACTCTGTTAACCAGTTACCCCGCTACCCGTCACCCCACTAAACACTGCCGGATACCCAGTATTTCTACGCGATACACGCTACCCTTTTACGCTGCCCCTTACCCTGCTTCTAACTACTCACTATCCGTCAACCCGCTATCCGCTTCCCATTACCCCGCTACCCCATCAACCACTACCCTGGCCATTTCTCATGAAAACGGCGTGGTCGATTTTGTACAAAATAATAAGAACCCATCTACGCCACTAACCGAACATTCCCTCAACATTTGGTTCTAAACACTCCACTGGTATAAAATCAGTGGGTCCTCAGCGAATTTGTATGAGATTTTTATATATCTAAGAAAACAACGTTTACTTTGTCAGCTAATAAGGTCGTGACAACTCAGAAATCTTCGTTGCCTCATGCACAACAACTTTGTTAAGGATATGGTCAAATGCAAAGTTAACGTTCTGTAGGGAAAATTGTGTTTCCACATTTTTTTCTATATCTTATGAACGGCTTGGCCGATTTTGTACAATTTTCTTAAAAACCCTACTGTAATAATACTCGAACATTTTGTCAAAATTTGATGACAAACGGTATGAACTTTCCATTTTACGAACTTTTCATTTAACCATTTCAAAAGTAATGCATTTCATATGAAACAGTGTTTTTGAAATTTTGTTTAATCAAATTTTTTTTGCATTTCAAATTTTCCATTTTTTTTACTTTTTCTTGCATTCTAGTTCCCCATCACAAATGTTCCAGTTTTTCATTTGAAAACCACTGCTCCTGCAATAACATGCAATTTTTCCTTTGCAAAACAATGAATTTTCCGAGTTTTTCATCAAGAAATTTCTATTTTCTATTCGAAAACCTACTTTGAAATTTTCCATTTGAAAACCAATGCACCTGCAATAATATGCAATTTTCCATTTTAAAACCAATGAGTTTTCCGAGTTCCTTTCGAAAACCCATTTTGAAATTTTCCAGTTTTCCATTTGAGAGCCACTTTACTACAATTACATGCAATTCTCCCCTTGAAAACCAATGAGTTTTCCGAGTTTTTCATCAAAAAAATCTGATAAAAAAAAGACCTTAACTTTTGTACCCTGCTAGTACACTGCCCACTACCCTCCTACCCTCCATAGCTACCTGCTACCCACTACCCGCTACTTCTACCTGATACCCGCTACCTCTTACCCGCTCCTCGCTACCCCACTACTCCGCTACTACACTGCCCGCTTCCAAGGGCATATCTCAAAAGTAACAAATCTAAAAAAGGAAAAATATCGACAACAAAAAAATGTCAAGTAAAGTTTTTTTTTCGAAGTCTGCCGGGTCAGCTAGTATATATACATAACATCATTTAATACAATGTATTAATAATTTAGTAACTGTATACAAGGTTTTATTCACCGAGATTCACGGTTGACCTTTTATTACAGTATATATGCCTGAGCGCTGGGTGCTCTCCGCCCTCTATCTCGATAAGGGTTGAGCGTATAGAAAAAAAGTTTAGATAAAAGTTGTGGCAAATTTTCTTATCTTTAATTTTTATAATAGGTGTTGAAGTGATTGGAACCATAGAAACAGAGATAATTGCCAAAACCCGATTTTCATGACCTTTGACCTCGAATAACTTACGACGCAGACACGAGATAATATGAGACTTTTGAGACAACTTTTAGAACACCAAAATAAAGCTGTATACGAGTTTCCAGCTTATTATCTCAAATTCCGAGGTGAAACCCTAAAGTGACTGGACTAACTCTTACGTGACGTTTACTCGTTCTCATCCAAGAGCCCTGGATTGTGAAATCCCTGGTTCGAGGATTGAGAACTTCTGGCTACTGCGTCTTATATGTAACGGGAAAAGGTAACCCAAGGTCCTGCATACTAGTAAAACGTAGTCTAAATGTATTTTTACTCCCTAATTTCAGTTATAAAGACGTCACCACAGCCAGTATGGTAATAGACAACCATATCTACCTACTGGCTGGTATCAGCGTATTTATGCCACGACCACCAGGGCCCACTGCCTGGTACCACTCTGGAGAAGACGGTCGCTGAATCAACAAGACTCAAAACCATCATAATTATCGGTTGTGACGCCAATGCGCACCATACTACGTGGGGTAGTACCGATATAAATGACAGAGGTGAGTCTCTTTTTGATTTCTTCTTAACAACTAATCTGGTAGTAAGTAACGTTGGTAATGAATCAACCTTTGTTACTAAAAATCGACAAGAAGTTTTAGATATCACTCTTGTCTCGTTGCATCTCTCGAATAAAGTATTGAATTGGAGAGTATCAAAGGAGCACTCGTTCTCCGATCATAGGTACATCCAATTCACTCTTAGTGAAGAGTCCCCAAAACCGATCCCTTTCCGGAATTATAGGAAAACAGATTGGCCAAAATATAGGACAACTCTGAAAAGTCTGATTAAACCAGAACTTAATGATCCTCCCTTATGCGCTCTTGAACTCGATAAAAAAAGTTGATGAGCTTACAGCAGCCCTCAATAAAGCTATGGAAACTGCCTGTCTCCTCACTACAGTGCGAGGAAAGAGAAAACCACATTGGTGGGCTGCTGAACTAGAAATACTCAGGAAAGGTTGTAGAAGGCTTTTTAACCGTGCAAAAAAGTCTAGACACCTCCAAGATTGGGAGTCCTATAAGGAATCCCTCAAAAAGTATAAACAAGAATTGAGAATAGCCAAAAGATCCTCATGGAGATCCTTCTGTAGCTCAATAGAAGAGTCCTCGGAGGCATCGCGGCTAAGGAAGATTCTCTCGGCAAATCCAACCATGCCTAGTTGTCTCAAAAACTCAGATGGTACATGGACTAACTCTTGCGAAGAAACGCTAAACCTGCTATTAGATACCCACTTCCCAGATAGCTCCAAATCCATTAATACAATAAACCGTCCTGGATCGGGTATTAACTTAACTTTTCCTCAAGGTCTTGTCACAAAAGAAAAATTGACATGGGCTCTGAATAGCTTCAAACCTTATAAATCTCCAGGTCCAGATCAAATCATACCAGCTGAGCTACAGCACACCATCGATTTAACTCTGCCCATCATTGAGATGATGTACAAAAGTTGTCTAGATCTGGCCTATATACCTCAGCGATGGAGAGAGGTAAAAGTAGTATTCATTCCCAAGGCGGGCAAATGCTCGCATGTCAACCCTAAAGATCTAAGACCTATTAGTCTATCATCTTTCATTCTCAAAACGCTGGAACGATTGATTGATATCCATATACGTAATAGCATTGATAAGGGACTATCGATGTCTCAGCATGCTTACTGCAAAGGGAAATCGGTAGAAACAGCCTTGCATACTCTGGTAAGAACTATCGAATACTCCCTAGAGCAAAAGGAGTATACTATGGTTGCCTTCCTGGATATTGAAGGTGCTTTCAACAACGTTGACACATCTGCTATCACTTCTGCTATGACGACCCTAAACGTCGAATACTCACTCTGTGAGCTGATCAATCTAATGCTTAAAAGCAGGATCATCAACTCTGAGATGGGGGATTTTTGTACGAAAAGGTCTGTCAGTAGAGGCACTCCGCAAGGTGGTGTTCTGTCCCCTCTCCTGTGGAACATAGTAGTTAACGAATTGCTAATATCCCTCGAGAGGGAAGGCTACAGAGTGATTGCGTATGCCGATGATGTTGCTATCGCCGTCACAGGAAAACATCCTAATACACTGAGAGACCTCCTCCAAAACGCACTTAATATGCTCACTAGATGGGCTGATCGTTGTGGACTTAGTATTAATCCTCAAAAAACGGACCTTGTCCTTTTTACACGGAAATACAAGATCCCAGTAGGTAATTGTACCCCCTTCAATAAAAGATGTACCACTAATATTTACCAATGAAGCCAAATATCTTGGTCTGATATTAGACAAAAAATTAAGTTGGAGTTCCTTTCGAAAACCCATTTTGAAATTTTCCAGTTTTCCATTTGAGAGCCACTTTACTACAATTACATGCAATTCTCCCCTTGAAAACCAATGAGTTTTCCGAGTTTTTCATCAAAAAAATCTGATAAAAAAAAAGACCTTAACTTTTGTACCCTGCTAGTACACTGCCCACTACCCTCCTACCCTCCATAGCTACCTGCTACCCACTACCCGCTACTTCTACCTGATACCCGCTACCTCTTACCCGCTCCTCGCTACCCCACTACTCCGCTACTACACTGCCCGCTTCCAAGGGCATATCTCAAAAGTAACAAATCTAAAAAAGGAAAAATATCGACAACAAAAAAATGTCAAGTAAAGTTTTTTTTTCGAAGTCTGCCGGGTCAGCTAGTATATATACATAACATCATTTAATACAATGTATTAATAATTTAGTAACTGTATACAAGGTTTTATTCACCGAGATTCACGGTTGACCTTTTATTACAGTATATATGCCTGAGCGCTGGGTGCTCTCCGCCCTCTATCTCGATAAGGGTTGAGCGTATAGAAAAAAAGTTTAGATAAAAGTTGTGGCAAATTTTCTTATCTTTAATTTTTATAATAGGTGTTGAAGTGATTGGAACCATAGAAACAGAGATAATTGCCAAAACCCGATTTTCATGACCTTTGACCTCGAATAACTTACGACGCAGACACGAGATAATATGAGACTTTTGAGACAACTTTTAGAACACCAAAATAAAGCTGTATACGAGTTTCCAGCTTATTATCTCAAATTCCGAGGTGAAACCCTAAAGTGACTGGACTAACTCTTACGTGACGTTTACTCGTTCTCATCCAAGAGCCCTGGATTGTGAAATCCCTGGTTCGAGGATTGAGAACTTCTGGCTACTGCGTCTTATATGTAACGGGAAAAGGTAACCCAAGGTCCTGCATACTAGTAAAACGTAGTCTAAATGTATTTTTACTCCCTAATTTCAGTTATAAAGACGTCACCACAGCCAGTATGGTAATAGACAACCATATCTACCTACTGGCTGGTATCAGCGTATTTATGCCACGACCACCAGGGCCCACTGCCTGGTACCACTCTGGAGAAGACGGTCGCTGAATCAACAAGACTCAAAACCATCATAATTATCGGTTGTGACGCCAATGTGCACCATACTACGTGGGGTAGTACCGATATAAATGACAGAGGTGAGTCTCTTTTTGATTTCTTCTTAACAACTAATCTGGTAGTAAGTAACGTTGGTAATGAATCAACCTTTGTTACTAAAAATCGACAAGAAGTTTTAGATATCACTCTTGTCTCGTTGCATCTCTCGAATAAAGTATTGAATTGGAGAGTATCAAAGGAGCACTCGTTCTCCGATCATAGGTACATCCAATTCACTCTTAGTGAAGAGTCCCCAAAACCGATCCCTTTCCGGAATTATAGGAAAACAGATTGGCCAAAATATAGGACAACTCTGAAAAGTCTGATTAAACCAGAACTTAATGATCCTCCCTTATGCGCTCTTGAACTCGATAAAAAAAGTTGATGAGCTTACAGCAGCCCTCAATAAAGCTATGGAAACTGCCTGTCTCCTCACTACAGTGCGAGGAAAGAGAAAACCACATTGGTGGGCTGCTGAACTAGAAATACTCAGGAAAGGTTGTAGAAGGCTTTTTAACCGTGCAAAAAAGTCTAGACACCTCCAAGATTGGGAGTCCTATAAGGAATCCCTCAAAAAGTATAAACAAGAATTGAGAATAGCCAAAAGATCCTCATGGAGATCCTTCTGTAGCTCAATAGAAGAGTCCTCGGAGGCATCGCGGCTAAGGAAGATTCTCTCGGCAAATCCAACCATGCCTAGTTGTCTCAAAAACTCAGATGGTACATGGACTAACTCTTGCGAAGAAACGCTAAACCTGCTATTAGATACCCACTTCCCAGATAGCTCCAAATCCATTAATACAATAAACCGTCCTGGATCGGGTATTAACTTAACTTTTCCTCAAGGTCTTGTCACAAAAGAAAAATTGACATGGGCTCTGAATAGCTTCAAACCTTATAAATCTCCAGGTCCAGATCAAATCATACCAGATGAGCTACAGCACACCATCGATTTAACTCTGCCCATCATTGAGATGATGTACAAAAGTTGTCTAGATCTGGCCTATATACCTCAGCGATGGAGAGAGGTAAAAGTAGTATTCATTCCCAAGGCGGGCAAATGCTCGCATGTCAACCCTAAAGATCTAAGACCTATTAGTCTATCATCTTTCATTCTCAAAACGCTGGAACGATTGATTGATATCCATATACGTAATAGCATTGATAAGGGACTATCGATGTCTCAGCATGCTTACTGCAAAGGGAAATCGGTAGAAACAGCCTTGCATACTCTGGTAAGAACTATCGAATACTCCCTAGAGCAAAAGGAGTATACTATGGTTGCCTTCCTGGATATTGAAGGTGCTTTCAACAACGTTGACACATCTGCTATCACTTCTGCTATGACGACCCTAAACGTCGAATACTCACTCTGTGAGCTGATCAATCTAATGCTTAAAAGCAGGATCATCAACTCTGAGATGGGGGATTTTTGTACGAAAAGGTCTGTCAGTAGAGGCACTCCGCAAGGTGGTGTTCTGTCCCCTCTCCTGTGGAACATAGTAGTTAACGAATTGCTAATATCCCTCGAGAGGGAAGGCTACAGAGTGATTGCGTATGCCGATGATGTTGCTATCGCCGTCACAGGAAAACATCCTAATACACTGAGAGACCTCCTCCAAAACGCACTTAATATGCTCACTAGATGGGCTGATCGTTGTGGACTTAGTATTAATCCTCAAAAAACGGACCTTGTCCTTTTTACACGGAAATACAAGATCCCAGTAGGTAATTGTACCCCCTTCAATAAAAGATGTACCACTAATATTTACCAATGAAGCCAAATATCTTGGTCTGATATTAGACAAAAAATTAAGTTGGAAACCTAATATTCAGGAAAGAGTTAAGAAAGCCACAGTAGCTCTTTTCTCTTGCAAGAAAGCCAAAGGAAGCAAATGGGGTTTTCAACCTCGCATAACCTATTGGCTATACACATCGGTCATTCGACCAATTCTCATGTACGGGGTTGCAGTATGGTGGACTGCACTGGAGAAAGTCACTTACTGCGACAAACTCAGCAGAGTCCAACGCACTGCTTGTCTCTGCATAAGCGGGGCTTTGAGAACCACACCCTCAGCAGCGTTAGACACTCTCCTCCATCTGGCACCCCTCGACATTTTTAGCAAACAAGTGGCAGCGAGTACAGCTATAAGACTCAACTCCTCATCTCAATGGACCAACAATAATGTGGGACACTCCATCATTTTGAACTCTTTCGGTTCTATACCAAAGTACATAGACTACACCATTCCAAAACCACTACAGTCAACTCCGCTTAACTGAACTCCGTTTAACTGAAAACTTCGGTTATCTGAAACAATAAATTTATAACCGAGCCATTTTGAACATTTCCCACCAAAACTGCTTCGCTTAGCTGAACTCCGCTTAATTGCAAACTCCGTATAACTGAAACAAAATCATTTGCCTCAAATTAACATTTTTCACATATTCAACTCCGCATAAGTGAATCAGTTGAATGAAGTCACAATCATTGACTATTGTTTAAAAAAAAAAAAACGCAACACATATCTTGTCATTCTCTCTTGGTATGTCGTATGTGGTCTTTGTATATCAAAATTATGGTACGCGCATGAAGTACCTACACTAGCGTCTTCTACGTAAGTTACTTTCAAATCAGCTCCATGAATAACGGTTAGCAATAAAAGAACAGATTGACTGTGCGAGTATTATAATTAATAGCTTTTTTTTTGTGGTCGTCCGGAACTGTTCCGAACGATTCTGAATTCGTTCACTTGGCACAAGATGACAGTTCTTGTTCTGAATAGAACAGAAAAACGATTCCGAATTTTAATTCGGAATCGAAAACAGAATCATGCATACATGCACACACTCGCACATATGAGGTTTCACAAATACATAACCATTCAACCCTAAGAAGCAAAAAAATGTGTCTGCATCTTTGTATATGGATTTGCCTAGTACTATCAAGAATGGTTTTCAAGCAAGCAAGCAGAGAACACACATTACAAACGTATGTAAAAAGCTGTCAAAAAACTGTCAAACCAAGCAGAAAACCATTCTTGATATTACCTGGTAAATCCATATACAAAGGTCTGCATGTTCGTTTGGTATCCGCAGCCGGACAGTTCTGTGTACCAATTCTGGATTATCAAAAAAAAAAAAACGCTATAAGATTATAACAAAGATGTGATGTAATGTGTCAGTCGTTTGTTTGTTGATGATTGCTCTGATGAAATAGAGATTGTAGAGCCCAAGAAGCCCACTTAAGGGAGCGTATGGTTCTCTTCACATTTTAAAACAATTCTTTGCTGAAAACTCCAAAGTTTCCGATAAAATAGGTGAATCTTGAAGATGTCTTTTAATAATTTGCAAAACAGAAAACACACAACAATTGATTTATTTTTTTCTTAAATAATTTTTAATCTTTTTACTTAACATGAGCTTTGAATAAGATAAGACTCGATTTTAAACCATTTTCTTCACTACAAGTTGAACTTAGCTTGAGAATTTGTATTCTGAACTTCTAATTTTGGTTTTTCTCAATCACAGTCGGTTTGTGCTTTCGGGTGAGGTTGTTTTTCGATCCATTCTCGAAGAGAAGCAAAGTCTTGGGGTATGCAGTATGCTTGGCTTGTTTCGACATCGTTTAATTCTTTTCTGGCCTTTTAAGCAAATTGATCGAATGCTGGGGTGGAATCGCGTAAGCTGATTTTTGATAGTTGACAGTCAAATTCAAGAAAATTCGTCTGTGTAAGCTGATAGTCAAAAGTGGCAGTCATCTTTTTTTGACTTTTTCAGCTGACACCTATTTAGGTGTCAATTTGATACAACTGAACAATTTTGGTGTATTTTTTGCAAATGTTTTTGCAATTGCAAAACAACGAAAATTAAAACCAAGATGAAATTAAAATATTAAATCCACACCTTTATTTTGGTCACAAGAATGAGAAATTATTTTTCATGAAACAAGAAACAAACTTTATTTATCGTCTGAAAACATTCACAACACATTACGATTACACTCATTCATTGGCCTCGCCAATATTTCCACAAAAGACAGAAATAACAAATAAAGTTATTATTTGGTGTTATTGACATCAACAAAATTCTCATCGCCCCAGTTAAAGAAAAAAAAATGTGAATTTACAAAACAAACTTCTTGACACACAGTCAGCTGACTGGATAAGAATAAAAAATAGGACACATAGATAGAATATTCATATTCCCATCTCTTTTTTTATTTCCTTGTTTGTGTCTCACAAAATTTGAAAGCATGTAAAACAACAACAACAATTGGGTTTAAACATGAACTAAACAGAGTGATGCCAAGAATCCAAGAAAAAAATTTGATTTCAGAATGATCACCTTACACAGATGGAAAGTTGTTGACTATCAAATTTGATAGTCAAAAATTTGATAGTCAACTATCATCTTACACGATTCCACCCCTGGTTATTTTAAGTTGAAAATGAATTTGCAGAAAATGGAATTCAGACCGAACCGTTTGAATTGAAAAAAAGTGTGCGGACTGATAAGTTCTTTCACGTACCTAAGGACGTTTCCAAATTACAATTTCCACCGGTATGTAAAAATTGATTTGACATAAATTCAAATCTAAAAGTTGAAACAAAGTCAAACATATTCCAGGAAAATTTTGAAAAAATGAGAGTATCAAACTTTTGAATTTCAACTCTGGAAGAAGAACAAGTAGGTAAAGAAAACGATTTTCAACTTGTCCCTTCACTCTCAAGTTTTTCTCAACCCTAGAATTGGTCAACTTGAGAGTTTCGTACAAGATGAGCAATAGTGAAGAGAATGGCTCTAAGTTAGGTATACTTACTTTATCTTTTGTTGTTTTTTATTTATTTTTGTTTTTAAAAAATGGAAGTTTTTCCAGTTTGACAAAACTCCGCTTATTTGAAACAAGTTTCAGTTATCCGAAGTTCGGTTAACTGAAAACTCCGCTTAACTGAAACAAATTGTCTGCAAAAATGGTGTTTCAGTTAAGCGGAGTCGACTGTATTTGGTAAAAACTTCCAGATATCCATTCCATCCAGAGAAGAATGGGAAGACAAAAAACTTCTGGATGACAAAGGCATTCATTTTTATACAGATGGATCCAAGACAAGTGATGGAGTTGGTAGTGGTGTGTACTCAGAAAAGCTTAATCTAAGCATCTCATTCCGCCTTCCCAATCATTGTAGCGTCTTCCAAGCGGAAATCTTAGCGATCAAAGAGGTTCTCTCCTGGCTAAGAGAAAACGTGATATCAACTTCTGATACCCGCATCTTCTCTGACAGTCAGGCTGCTATTAAATCTCTCGATGGTGTCTCAACCAAATCTCAAACGGCCCTCGATTGCCGATCGTCTCTGATGGAGATGGCGCAGCAATTTAACATTCACCTCTGTTGGGTGCCGGGTCACAGAGACATCGAAGGAAATTGTAGAGCCGATGAACTCGCTAAAAATGGAACCGTCATACCTATTTCACCTGAAAGGGAGAAGATAGGTATACCGATAGCTACATGTAAACTTTTGCTAAAAGAAGCAGCTTTAACGAGAACAAACTATAGGTGGAACAATTTACCAACGTGCGCAGCTACGAAACTCATATGGCCTTCACTGGACTTAAAGCGCTCTAAAGACTTGTTATCTCAAAGCAGACTTCATATTAGCTCCCTGATAGGTGTCCTTACGGGACACTGTCTTATAGTTATAGGCAGACACGCAATACGACTTGGTGTAGCCTCAAATGACTTCTGCAGGAGCTGTATGGATGAGGAAGAAGAGGAAACAATCTCTCACCTTCTCTGCACTTGCCCTGCTCTTTCACTAAGACGCAAACTTCATCTGGGAGAGTACTTTTATGATAACCCCAGTGAACTAGCTAATAAGGATATAAAATATCTTCTTCGCTTTATAAAAAGCTCAAAATGGTTCGACTAGTAAGAAGTAATTCTCTAGATTCATGTGGTATCACAATGGGCCTTTCCTTTTGGCCTAAGTGTGTGGATTCTAAATCCGCAGCCACTGTAACCTAACCTAACCTAACCTGACGTTTACTTAGTCCACCGTGGAAGGAGGATAAGCGAAAGACTTAGCAACAAATGTGTCAATCGTGAAAGACTTTTAATAGGTAAGCAAACGGAATACCTAATAAAAAAAAAAAATACAAACGTCAGTTTGGCCAAGTTATTCCAAAAATAACAATTTTCTTGTGACAACTTCACGCAGAAGGAAAATCTCATTTGATCACATGTGACTATCACAAATGTGATAATCATTTTTAAATCTAGAAGATTCCACCCTAGGGTATAGAGACAAGCTAATATATTTGAGAATAAAGTGTAACTTTAAGATAAGACTTAATGCCAGTCTTAGAAAAAAGATTATATGCACTTTTTCGTTCAATAAGATCAGATATTCTTAACCGCATTAAAACATTGAAGTAATTTTTGTATTAAAGTGACTACTAAAAGGTTGTCACAGAAAAAAAAAATCACAAAAATGTGACTGTCACGGGTGATTATCATAAGAACACATACATAATTTGTGATCTGTGATTATCATTTATCACAAATTACCTACCTTAGCGGCCAGTTATAGCTATCATTGAAATGGATCCGGAAAAATCTTTGAATGGATATTTAACTGTGTTTTCTATTGAATAGAAGTACAAATTATATACCAATCGGTTGGAAATCACTCCAAGAATTTTTATTGACATAGAAAAGTTCAATTACACACTTATTTTTTCATTAAAATGTGTTTTTCCATTTTCCCGTTGTAAATTCATTTTCTTGAACAGCTGATTGTATTACGTCAAAAAATGAAAAAAAATCGTTCCAATGATTTGCGTTTCAATTTTGTACAATTCCAATGATCTGTGTTTCAACTTCTCACAGTTCCAATGATAGAATTACGGCAGGAAAAAAATTCCTGACAGAAATTTTCAATGATTGCTATAACCGACCTATCAGAAAAATTCCAATGATGTGTTTCAATGATGAAAACCAATGATAGCTATAACTGGGGCCTTAGCCGATTCCACCCCAGCCTTTTACTTGGATCAATTTTTGTGATCCAGAAATTAATTTTTCTTCCGCACACAAGTTGAAATGTTGGTGTATGCGTTCATTCAAAAATGTGCTACCACTTCCTTACATTCATCTATCTGGGAATGAAATATTTCTCAGTTGCATAGCGCAAAGCTTAATATTTATTTAATTTCCATGTCATCGACAAAATAATGGAACTGTTGAACTAAACAAAACATAAGTAATTGATATTAAAATGAATAAGTGCAAAACCTGTAAAATTATAAAAAAAGGACAGGGCTCTCATCCCGTAAGCTAGACGATATCGTTTTCGGTATCGCCTTCGATAGCTGTGCCTCACGTAAGCAGTAAAAAAAAAATGTCTATCGATCAAACGATATCGACTTCACAGTTTGATTATTGCTTCACATAACGTTAAGCGATATCGTTTTATCGATATCGATAGCACGATAGCTATTTGTTTATCGCTGCTCATTTAAAATACCAATTTGTTGCAAAAATATATCTATAATTTTCTTGGAAGAAAAATGTTTCGCCGGAATTTTTTAATTGTTGTAGCGTATAAAAATAGAGTGGCGCGACAGCTCTTGAAGAGCCAAGGCCTAAGTGGCTTACAATTTAACGCCGATTCCGAACGGCAAAGTTGAGAAGCACTTTTTCATGACAGATTGATACTCTTGGAAGTTTTGTCCATTCTTCGTAAGAGGCAGTACCCGTGAAATATGAAATAAAAACTTTTATGGGCACGAGTATGACTCGAACCCACGACGTTCTGCTAAGCAGCCAACGCACCTAACCACTAAGCTATGGGCAGCTGCTACTGTAGCGGATACAAAATAAATTAAAAAAGAAAAATAATTGCAAGAAGAGAGCTTAGGGATGCATCAGTTTAAATTTAATACACGGTGCGTTGAAATGTAAACCTAATACATATATAACAGTGAATACGTATTTCACATTAACAAACAACAACTACAATAGATCAAGCTAGAATTCATTAGTTTTCTAGCTAAGGGTACTTTGAAATTTGTATTGGAACTTGTTGGCCAAAGATTGTTTTTTGCAAAAATAGTTCTATTAAACGATGCACAGCATCAACGTTTTTCTGTCTCAGAAATGAAGAGCACAATGAAGGGGATATGAAATATAAAACAAAATATCACATTTGCAAAAGATACAAATAAGAAGACCCCAATATTAACCGCCTTCCAATCAGTCCAAGCAACTCTTCATACTCGTCGAACAGATCGGCAGCGGGTTTTTGATCCGAAAACTATTCACTGGCAAAGCACGCCTTCCAAACTCAAGCCAATCCAAAGATATCCTTTTGTTTAAAATAGATTTTCTCTGCTAGTTCTGTGACACTTTATGTTTTGATGTTTTGTTCAGTGCCTTTCAAACTTGAGGCTGCGATAGCGATACACGATACGAGAGTAGGTGTTTTCCATGAAGTACATTTTTTTCGACATCGCTAAATACAATCGCATCGGCGACAGTCGACAGTGAAATTACGTGATGAGGGCCCAGAATAATCGTTCAACAGAACTATCGTAGGGCAACTCCGATTTAATTGTCAAAATGAACAAATTTCAAACAGCTGTTGAAGTAAAAAATAAACTCATGATTCAGGGTGGCGCACGAATCGTGCTACAATAATCCTCTACAGGCTTCTTGATCTAATCCGGATCAAATCATGGGGTTAATAAAACGCAACTAGTATTAGGGTTAAGTGGGCCGATTCTCCAAACAAATTTATGAATTTTGAATTTTGACTAGCTGTTAATAAATTGAAAATTCAATCAGAAATAAAAATTGAATGTGTTCAAACATGGAAATTGAAGCAACAGAAGAAATAAAGTAAGTTGACATAAAATAACTTTTATCAAAAATCTTTTTAAATTTTATCAGACCCTTAAAATATTTGAGTTTCACTTCACCAACTTAAAATAAGAAATTTCAGGGAATTTTTTGTCAAAATTGACATTCTCATGAAAATATGTGAGAAAAAATGAGAAAGCTTTATACTCACTTTTTAAGATATTCAATGACACTTTTAAAATTTAATTAGCCAAAAATTGGCATTTAGTTTTAAAAGGTGTTTAAAAGCTTGTTTACTCAAAAAACGCTTGGTGAAATGGAAAAATCTCATTTTACGGTTTAAATGCCTGTTAAATGGTAAAAAGTTGTTTATGAAATTGGGCATAAATTTATTTTATTGACAACATCTTTGTTTTAGAATAATTGAAGAAATGCTGATTTGAGGCAGTTAAAAGCAAAAACTGCCTCTACGATAAATCCCTTATAGTCCAGTCACTTTAGGGTTTCACCTCGGAATTTGAGATAATAAGCTGGAAACTCGTATAGAGCTTTATTTTGGTGTTCTAAAAGTTGTCTCAAAAGTCTCATATTATCTCGTGTCTGCGTCATAAGTTATTCGAGGTCAAAGGTCATGAAAATCGATTTTCCGCAATTATCTCTGTTTCTATGGTTCCAATCACTTCAACACCTATTATGAAAATTAAAGATAAGAAAATTTGCCACAACTTTTGTCTAAACTTTTTTTCTATACGCTCAACCCTTTTCGAGATAGAGGGCGGAGAGCACCCAGCGCTCAGGCATATATACTGTAAATCAAGGTCAACCGTGAATCTCGGTGAATAATACCTTGTATACAGTTACTAAATTATTAAAATATTATCAACAATAAATAATTTGTATTATTTATTAGTTAATACATTGTATTGAATGATGTTTTATATATATTATTTAAGGCTGTTAGTGTGTTTACAGACAGGCAGACGGACGGAATCCCGGGACCCACTTTCGACTTCTCTATCATCCTATAAGCTATAATGTCATATTTGTTCAAAATCTCCATTTTTTTTCTTACGAATGCATACAATACTTGCCACATATTCTATATGTAGTATGTACGCCAGTCAGGGGCGAACGCAGGGGGGGGGCAGGGTTTTGGGGGTTAGAACACCCCCGAAATATGAGAATATGTGCAGTAAACAAATATCCATTATTGTTGAAAAGAAAAAAAAAGAAATGGTACAAAATTTTCCAGCAAAAATTCTCAAACTATGTTAAACGAAAAATTTTAATAAATTTGCTACGATTGGTGGGTCCCAAATAACGGGAGCTGAGACGAAAATGTACAAAAATTCAATTATCTGCTTGCAATTTCATTGAATCGGTCGTTTCGAATCTAACGGGGGTTGCAAAGAAAATCTACGAAAATAAAAAAAACCTTCATCATCGCCACACCAACTCACAAATACTTAAAGGAAGCCCTAAACGACGAACATGCTCGTGCTCGACTTAAATTCGTCATAATAAGTAGACGGTTCGCTGTTGCCAAAAATTTTCGATTTTCTCATATTCGTCGGTTTCATTGTTCGCATGTAGAGAGATGTTTGCAAGCAAATCTCATTTTTTATATGAAATAACATTAGCGCAATGGCTTGCTTCTCTTTTTGACACATTCTCACACACACCTTAAGAAATCAACCCGTACGAATAACGAAATGATGTTCGCCAATTCTGTATTCGCCGTGTAGGGAATAATGCAAACGAGCATGTTGCGTGTTCTTGCCCTATAAGGCAAGATACAGATGTCTCATCCCTGCAGAAAAAAATGAATCATATTTTGGCCGTTAAGGGACAAGCCTTAACAGACAAGACCAAATACACGCTTCCTGTGTCCTGTCCAAAAGCAAAACAAACACGGCTTTTAAAATATTACGAAACGAGTTGGGTTGAGCATTTAGACTCCCTTAGTTTGTTATATGACGTTTATGAGCATATCTGCTGCAGGTAAGAGATCCTGGATTGTTCATCCAGGATGGAGTCAAACCTTACACTTTACTTTATTAACAGCAATTCAAATTGCTCACTTTATATTGCTTCCTTAACAGTGATAAAGCCAATTTTTAGCCTTTTGAAGAATCTTAGTGAGTTTCTCGAAAAAAAAGATTGCATATATATAAAACATCATTCAATACAATGTATTAACTAATAAATAATACAAATTATTTATTGTTGATAATATATTAATAATTTAGTAACTGTATACAAGGTATTATTCACCGAGATTCACGGTTGACCTTGATTTACAGTATATATGCCTGAGCGCTGGGTGCTCTCCGCCCTCTATCTCGAAAAGGGTTGAGCGTATAGAAAAAAAGTTTAGACAAAAGTTGTGGCAAATTTTCTTATCTTTAATTTTCATAATAGGTGTTGAAGTGATTGGAACCATAGAAACAGAGATAATTGCCAAAAACCAATTTTCATGACCTTTGACCTCGAATAACTTACGACGCTGACACGAGATAATATGAGACTTTTGAGACAACTTTTAGAACACCAAAATAAAGCTGTATACGAGTTTCCAGCTTATTATCTCAAATTCCGAGATTGACCCCTTTTTTTCTCTAAAGTGACTGGACTATTAAGATTTATCGTAACAAGATAATTAAAGAGAAAGCCTGGATCGAAGTCGCCGAGGTTGTCGGTGTCGATGGTAAGGATAATAAGGACTATTTTTTCAAATTTATTTAATATGTTTCTTTTAGTGGAGTTCTGCCAGACTTGGTGGAGATCTCTTCGAGACCGATATCTAAAAGAGCTGCAGAAGAAGCCGAAGTCGGGAAGTGTTGCGGTAGAAGAAAGCGAATTTAAATTTTTCCCTGCCATGCAATTCCTTCAGAGGCATATAAATTCACGAAGGTAAGCATTTCGTTAAATTGTTTTTATTATATTTCTTAGTTTTTATTATTTTATGTAGGACGTTTTCAAACGTAACGTGGGGCGGAAAAAGAAAAGAGCACGATTTCTCTCAGTCACCTGTGACTCCACCGGCTGCATCTTCTTCAAGTTTTTTTCGGAATTTCTTTTTTAAGAAGAGGAGGCAATGTAAACGAGCATACCGAGCTGCTCTCCTTGAGCCGGCCGGCGCGCGGCAGCGGCGGTCGACAGGCTTGAGGCAATTGTGGAGACGTTGGATGCCCTCATCTAAAAAAGGAACCGTGCCAAAACTAGAAACGACAGCTTTTACAGCGTTCTCGAAAACTGCCTGCGGAATTCAAGACACGCTGAAATTTAATATGCTTGAAATGGTGGTAAGTGAAATAAACAAACGTAAATAATAATAGTTCCAAAAAAAGCAAATGTAGTTCAAGTGGTTGCTAATTACTTAATTTTTGTTTGTTGCTTATTGAGTGGAAAATAGAAAGTTTTTGATTGAAAACTCGGAAAACCTTTTGGTTTTCTAAAGAAAAATCTGCATAGAATTGTAGGTGCACTGGTTTCAAAAATTTCAAGACTGGAAATTAGTTTTTGGATTACCTATGCAATTGTTCCAGTGAACAATGGCGGAAAACTCGGAGTATTTATGAAAAGAGTGAAATATTTGTTTTTTTTTGTTAACCAAGAAAAACTGTATATCTTTGAAGTTGGAAATATCTGTTTTATAATCATTGTGCACAATTGCACATTATTTAAAGCGGTTAAATTAAGGTGAAACGAGGTTCTTTTAGAATACAACAAAATGTATGTATGTATGTATGTTGGTTTGTTTGTATGTCCGGTTTGCATGCTGTTGTATATTGAACCTTAATTTGATAAAAAATAAAAAGATGAAGACATCGACATGTAAGTTTAAGTCATCTCATAAGTAATATATCAATAGATACATACATACGTACATAGCCTAATTATATAAAAGGTAACACTCCACCGGGATACAAAAATACCGAAGGCATTTTCAATCACGCGTCTTGCTCGTGAAAGACGCTTGTTGAAGTATTCTCGGTTCGCTGGAAGATGTTGGCCTAAATAAAATAAAGATTAGTAAAAGAAAGAATTATAAATTAAGGTTGATACCACACCTGGATATGGCCGCGTTTATAAGGTTTTTAAAGGGTTTTTAAATGCAGCATCACTAACAAAATAGTGCGGAAAGGTGACGTTGGCAAAGAAATTTCTTCTGGTAAATCCAGATTATTTTGGAAAAGTTTCTGGCCAAATTCTGAGTGCCATAAGACTCCACCGTCCATATGCGACCCATATGCGCCAATATCAATCCCAGTGAATATATAATTTGCGTCGAATATCGCCGTAGAGACAATCGAATATGTCCCCTTATAATAATTGTAAAATAGAGATCCTGAGTTCGAAGGGCAAGTAATTTTAATGTGTTTGCCATCAATGGCACCCTTACAATTCGGCATATTGCACATGCTGTAATCTTTGGCAATTTGGCTCCAGTCATATTCATTTGGAACTGCCATGTTAATTTAGGCCCAATGTATTCCGAAGAACACTACAAGTTTCATTTATGATCCGCTTTACACTTGTGAGCCCCATTTTAAACAACATTGAAAATATTTGCTTGCTGTCTCTATGTGCCAAACACCTATTGTTATTACCAATTCAAATAATAACCGAATACCTACAAATTAATATATACTCTACATACACAAGAGTAAGAAACAGCCTGATGCACTTTGCTGGTATAAAAGGCCTGTTGGAATGTTTTGTCAAGTCTTCTTTCATTAGACTAAACAGAAAATCAAAAATGTCTCTGTTCATCCGTACTGCCACTTTAAATTGTTCCTAATTATTGTACAAATCATCAAAATTTTGTTAATGCCGTGGCCTGGAATAAGGGACAAACCGAAAAACGTAGCTGCTGCCTAATTTCTTTAAGACACTCAAACGCAGTAGCGTAGCGTGAGGGGGGCAAGGGGGGGCAAATGCCCCGGGCGGCACTTGTTTGAGGGGCGGCAAAAGGGGGCGGCGGCAAAAAAAAAGGTTACCAAAACAAAAAACCCTGCACTTGTTTGAGGGGCGGCAAAAAAAAAAGGTAACCAAAACAAAAGAACCCTGAAATAATTTTCGGTAAACAGAATTTCGTATGGGGTGGCATCCAATCGACCTGTACCTATACTACCACAAACTTCATTTAACCACAAATTTAACATAAGCATTAGACCGAAAATCTTCGATGGTAAATCTTTTGCGAATTAAGATCCACCCATCACACATTCAGATAAACGACAAAATTTTAAATAACAATTGCTTCACGATTAGCGGTTGTTGCGACCGAAAATCTCAAAGAAAATTTCTGAATAAGCAACGCAGCAAAATAATCCCTCATTAAATTATTCTTTGACAAGCAGAACACATATCTTTTGGGACGGGTGGTGAGGCAAGAATTGGGAGTAAGACACGGTTGCCGTTTTGGTAGAATTCTACCAAATTTGGTAGATTTTAATTGCTCTGGTAGGTTGGTAGATTCATGTTTAATTTGGTAGATTTTAATCCTTTCGAATGCAAATGTTTATGAAAATATTAACAAGCCTGCCCTAAATTTACTTTTCAAATTAGATTATTTTAAACAATCAAATGAAATCGTGGTCTTAAATTTTCAATTGAATCTACTGTTGTGTGTAAACCCATTATGCTAAGTTTGTTAGACTGAATGCACTCATTTGCATCTTCTGTCAAAAATTTAACTCGAAAAGTTGAAAATTGTTTTAACGAATAGTTTTAAAAAAATAAATTTTCAAACTCAAAATTTTCAAAAAAAAAGCCAAAAATATTTTTTTGAACTAATTTTTTTCAAAATTTTATGTAATTAAGTACTAATTTTGTTTTAAAATGTCAATGTCTTTGTTAATTTTTAGTCGAAAACAGAAAACCGGATGCAAAAATGTCTTTTCGTTTTTGAGAAATTAAAAAAAACCAAAACCACTTTTTTCTAAGAAAATCTTTGTTTTTATTTTTACCTATCTGGACTTTTAGTTTAATTTATTAGTTTAATTTACAAATTTAATTTTTTGTAATTGGAGTTTTATGACGACTTAATAAAGTAGAAAAGTATTGGATTTTCAATGGATTAACCATTTTATTCATTGATAACGTCTGAAAACTGACCTGCAATTTTTTCTTACTATACCTGATGCCGCGGCCACTCGCCGGCGAAGGGTTCTACCTGCTGGGGGCTTAAGATAATTAAACCGCAATTTTTCTTGAATGAAAAAACAATTAACAACCTAAAGGTTAATAAAAGGCATCGCATATTTACTTAACAACCATTTACAATTAAAATATTAATTCATCAACACATAACAATAACAAACTCATATGTTCGAGAAGAGTTAGTGGACAGGAACTTCTGCTACGGTTTAACTTGTTGTCGAGATCGGGAAGCCGAAAGACTCTACGCTGAAAGATATCCCAATAGATGGCGCCCAAGTCGTAGCATGTTTTCAAGAATCCGCCGACGAGAGCACGGAGAGCTAGAAGTGAAAGGTCAATGGCAGACGTTTTCAATGAACAAAATGATTAATCCAGGGAAAATCCAATACGTTTCTACTTAATTGAGTCCTCATAAAACTCCAATTACAAAAAATTAAATTTATAAATTAAACTAGTAAATTATACTAAAAGTCCAGATAGGTAAAAATAAAAACAGAGATTTTCTTAGAAAAAAGTGATTTTGGTTTTTTTTTTAATTTCTCAAAAACGAAAAGACATTTTTGCATCCGGTTTTCTGTTTTCGACTAAAAATTAACAAAGACATTGAAATTTTAAAACAAAATTAGTACTTAACTACATAAAATTTTGAACAAAATTAGTTAAAAAAAAAATTGTTGGCTTTTTTTTTTGAAAATTTTGAGTTTGAAAATTTATTTTTTTAAAACTATTCGTTAAAACAATTTATTTTAAAAACAAAGTGAAAGAAGAAGTTTTTAGCTTTTCAGAAAGGTATAGCACGGTGTTGTAAACTAAGCCGTTGATTTTAAATATTTTTTTTTACAAAATAAGTCAATTTTTCAGAAAATTGCCCTTCCTGGCTAAACGGGGGGGAATAGACCCCCCCCTCCCATACGATTTTTTTCTTGTCTCAACTCAACATACACGCTCTAGCTTTTTGGCACAACGCTCGTGAATCACCCTGTATTATATCTTAAATAAATGTGATGTTTTATAAAATTGAACTTTGGTAGATTTGTCTTTGAATTGGTAGATTTTGGAAAATTTTGTGGTAGAAATTTTTTTCGGAGAACGGCAACCGTGAGTAAGACTTCAGAAAGATCAAACCATTGATCAAACTGAGGAAAAACTCTTGGCTAATAAATCAAAAAAATGGCAAGAAATTCTTGTTAGAATGGTTGACATCATTAAATTCCTAGCAAAAAAAACTTTAGCTTTTCGTGGCCATAGAGAAGACCCTAAAAGCTCTAACAGAGGCAACTTCTTAGAGCTAGTACATCTCATCTCAAAGTATGACCCAGTCCTTCGTGAGCATCTTGTAAGAATAAAAATGAATGAAAAAATATCAACAAGTTATATGTCGCCACAAATTCAAAATGAATTTATAAACATTTTAGGAGAAGAAGTGCGACATCAAATTATTTCTGAGGTGAAAAAAGCGAAATACTATTCAATATTTTTTGATAGCACTCCTGATATTTCCCACAAAGACCAGACCAGTCAAGTGTTGCGGTATATAAAAATTGAAGATCATCATATAAAAGTGGTGGAATCCTCTGTTGATTTCATTGAAACGAAAGAAAAAACTGCTGAGGGCATTGCCGAGATGATCCTTTGTAAACTAAAAACCGACGGCCTCGATATAATGGATTGCAGGGGTCAAGCTTACGACAATGCCGCTGTTATGGCCGGAAAAAACACAGGAGTCCAAAAAATAATTCAAGACATAAACCCGAAAGCCCCGTTCGTTCCATGCTCAAATCACTCTTTAAATTTTGTTTGCCTGCACGCTGCTGCAACTGAGTCCGACTCAGTTACTTTTTTCGGAACATTGGAACGATGCTATGTGTTTTTTGCAATGTCAACTCATCGTTGGGACGTCCTGATTGCGACTACTGGTAAATCGTTGAAAAGGATTCAAGAAACAAGATGGAGTGCAAGAGAGGATTCTGTGGAGACCACATACTCTTACTATGAGGATATTTTAAGTTCTATAGAAAAGCTTACTGAGACAGGCGAAAGCTTAAATACGAGAACAGATGCAGGAACTTTGCTTATAGCAATGCAATCCTTTTCTTTTCTCTGCTTTTTGGGCTTTTGGAAACCTGTTCTTCATGAAATAAATGATTGTCAAATTTACTTACAAACCGAAGGTCTTGACCTTTATCAGTGTGCAGCTAAAATCAGTGCTCTACTAACTTTTCTTGAAGATACAAGAGAAAAATTAGTCAATGATGCTCCTGTTTACGCAAGGAATTTGTGTGAGAGCTTAGGTATTTCCTTGGATCCTCCCAGAAGGAAAAAAGGAAGCACATCTTTGGTGATGAAAGCACAGATGTTAGTCTGTCTCATGACGAAGAGTTGAGAAGAAAATTGTTTTCTTCCTTAGATAAAATCATCGTCGAAATCAAGGAGAGATTTAACCAATTGCAAAGTTTGGCCAACAAATTCGACTTTCTTTCAGCTTCCAAGCTACTGGCTGAAAATTTTGATTACGATTCGGAACTTGCATTTAATGAGCATGATGTATCTCCCGATGATTTCAAAATAGAACGTGGTCGATTGAGAGCCTTTGCATCTTCCTTGGAAAGACTTAACGATCTTGAAACAACAAACCCGTTTGAAATATTAAATTTCATAGTACAGTCGAAGTTAGAAACAAGTTTGCCAAACATTATCATTATGCTGCGTATTTTTTTAACAATAGCAATAAGCAATGTCGGATGTGAGAGGAGTTTTTCAAAACTAAAACTAATAAAAAACTATCTCAGGTCAACAATGAGTTCTCTAAGGTTAAGTTATCTAGGAATTCTAGCCATAGAAATGCAAAAAACTGATGCGATTGACACCGAAACTATAGGGGAGAGTGGGTATGTTTGGGACACTTTTCGAATACATTAAATTTGACGAGATCTTATAGATCGTATCTGAGCAAAATTGATTTCTAAAGATAAAATAACATTTTGGCAACCTATTTTTAGTTAAAAAGAAGGCGAAACTCCGACAGAAGAAAAGCAAAAAATTAATTTCATGAACCATTTCACTTTGTCCCATTCCTCCTACGAGCAGGAGGATTGGGACAACTATGGGGTGGAATGGGACACTTTTCGAATACATTACATTTGCCGAGATCTTATAGATCGTATCTGAGCAAAATTAATTTCTAAAGATAAAATAACATTTTGGCAACCTATTTTCAGCTATAAAGAAGGCGAAAGTCTGACAGAAGAAAAGCAAAAAATAATTTCATGAACCAACTCACTTTGTCCCATTCCTCCTGCGAGGAGGAGGATTGGGTTTGTCCCGTTCCTCCTGCGATCAATAGGATTGGGACAACTATAGGGTGGAATAGTGATGTCCCAATCATCCTGCGTGGCACTTTATATAAATAATTTATACTATCACTTTTCGTGTGGCAATAATTAAACAAAACAACGATGAATTCACTTAAAAAATGGTGTTGCTACCTAATTATTACACTCTTTTGCGCAGTAAGTTCACACATTAAAAAAAAAATTCACTCAAAGTTTACACAGATGTTTTACTTTTTATGCACATATTACCTTTTTTAATCTCCACTCCGTAATTTTTTTCCTAGACACAACTTGTTTTGTTGAGGGATGGGGACAGACTGAAGACAGAATCTGTCATACAAGGAAAGAGAAAAAAAAGGTAGGAATTGAGAAAATGCCTAAGTCCCATTCCTCCTGTGTCCCAAACATACCCACTCTCCCCTAATAAAAGAATTTGTATGTAAAAAACAAAGAAGGCAAATAATTTAAACATTTTCTACCTTTTATAAATTATTGTTAAATATGGGTAACGTAAAAACGTACATACGTCAATGTCAGTTGAGTTGCTTGCCACAATGTAATTAAAAAAATCAAATTTGCTTAATTTAAAAATCGAAACAAATGTTCATTAAAAATAAAAATATACGAAACTTTCCTTATTAAAATGAATACAAAAATTAAATGTTTGCTTTATATGTACTAGTAATAACCAAAATGAAGTGATTTAAAAAATTAAATATAATTTCTTAATCTTAATTTATTTTTTGAGCTTTATTTTACAGTGAGTATGCAATTTAAAACATTAACCAAATTTGAATGTAAGGTTCCTTAAAATGTGGTTACTTTCAATATGGTTATAATCGATATACATCACCTACAAATAAATGGATACTTTGTAAGTATGGGTCATTATGGAAGAAATGGTAGTGTTCACCAACTTTGACAAAAAAAAAATTTGGGGCGGCAAAATTTGATCTGCCCCGGGCGGCAAAATTTGATCTGTCCCGGGCGGCAAAAACCCACGCTACGCCACTGCTCAAACGTTTCCATTAATAGAGAAACACAAGTTAATAAAAAAATATCTTCGTCTCCTTGAACAATTTTTAATTATTGTTAAATTTGTTTAATAATTTTCACGTATTCAAATTAACTGGCACACCAAACAAAACAATAAATTAGCAAATGAAACTGTCAGAGTATACAACGTATTCTATGGGACGGTTCCATCCGATAAATACGTTGAAAGCAATGTATACGTGTCGACGCTGACAGATTGACGGATTCTATGGGCTGAATAGTTTATAAGGAAACCACTCAAAAATTTAAACTTTTTTAACTTTGCACACATACAATTTTGATTACACAATATGCCTCACATCTCAAAGAAACCAAAGTCCGAGGCAAAAAACCCTCGGGAACTCACTTAAGTGACTAAAATAGTTTCGATTTTTTTTTTTTGTATAATCAATCTCCTAGGATTACTCGATCTACGATTACATGTACCTATGGATATGACGTACCTACATTTTCTGCTTGTAATAGCGCTTACTAAGATAAATCTAACATTTTATTTTAAAAATATTACCATAGGTAATTAAATTTGCACATTCAATTACATTAAGTCAATTTTTGAAGCTTTTATGCTCAATTACACTTTCATGAGCTGAGTTCACCATCCATAAATTTTTCCCTACATCCAATTTTTCTTTTCCAATTTTATTTTTCTCTGATTTGAAGATTACTACACAAATTCAAATTCAATTTTTAAATTAGAAACTTTTAGATTCCAGAGTCTTCCAAAAGTTCTTTGTAAACTTTTTGTTCCTTTTTTTTCTGTCATAAAACGAGCCAACACTCGCGTAAAGGACTCGCCTAATCTTATACAAAAAAAGAAAGAAAGAAAAAGAACTCCAAAATACCTGGAGAGAAAAACTTTTTGAAAATCACTGTCCGTTAAAATTGTTTGTCGTAAATTAATTTTTAAAACGTGAATAATTTATACCGCGAGGAAATGTGGTTGGCATATTATGATGAAACTATGTGTCCGGTGCTAAACAAAGTTGGACATCGTTCGTTGGTACAATGAGGAAGTCGGGGTAAATCAGAAGCAGCATTCTCTTATTCAATTTTGTTTTTCTTGTTGCCAAGTGTCCGCTTGATTTGCTTGATGTCGGGCATATTAGAGACTATAATACTCCTTGCGATAATCCCTAAGGAGGTAATTAATTTTGAAGAAGCTATCAAAGAAACTCGAGTAAATGAATTTAAATTAGCCCCACGTCCGTGGGTATAGTCACTTTCTTTACGTGGTGAATTTGACCTTTCTTTGAATCCTTTTCTCTATCTCTTTAAGTTTTTTTTTTTTTGTTTGTTGTTTGTTACTCTTGGTGAGGGAAAAGGCAAAGTTCTTTTTTCTTTGTATTATACACATAATAATTATAATGTTTAACAGAGTTTTTTTTTTTCAATTTAAATATCTGCGCATACAAACATCAACAGTGTTGAGTGTACTCCAAGTAGGTAAGGAATTTTTATTTTACTTAAGCTATGTAAGTGTACACGATTTGTAGATTTTACAATCTGTCACTGATAAATATGCCTACAATGTGTAACAACCGTGTAAACGGTCGGAAAGTTTGTCGGACAATGAATATTTATAAGATCATTTTCTGACAATTTGTTGTAGGGCTGCTTAGAATCGTGTGTACGGTAGCTGACAATCGTGTAGACGTGTACACATCCAATTCATTGTCAGAAAATGTATCTGACAACGAATGGTTGTAAAACAAAAACTGTTAGCCGTGTAAACACACAATTTAGTGCCAGATTTGTCATATGCTTTTCGTTTTCTAATGTTTCTTAAAATCAAGAAATTGTAAGATGCATTTTTATGTCTTCATACAATTCTAGCTTTGTAAGACGATTTGCAGAGAATTTGAGCCTTGAGGTTATTATTGTAAAAATATTTTAATTTTTTTTTTGGTTTCACAATTTTTTATATTAGGTACTAATTTAATTTCTAAATAGAAACCATGGATATGGAAAAAAATAAAGGAGCATTCGATGCTAAAAGTATCCTAATAATGCCACTTACATCCGGTGGAAAGATTGGATAAAAAAACAATGCTACAGGACGAAAGTCAATTGTGAGTGATCATATGATGAAAAAATGATTGAATCAATGAATAGAGTGGCGCGTCACCTCTTGAAGAGCCAAGGCCTAACTGACTTAAACTCATCGACAAATTTCTGGGTGTGCGTGTGAAGAATTGAGGGGACCTACAATTTAATGCCAATTCCGAACGGCAAAGTTGAGAAGCACTTTTTCATGACAGATTGATACTCTTGGAAGTTTTGTCACACGAGTACGACTACAACCCACGACGTTCTACTTAGCATCCAACGCACCTAACCACTAAGCCACGGGCAGCTACGAGAGTGGTCACATGATACCACTCTAAAATTGATCGAGGAAATAGAAGTCCAAAGCAGTCCCTGGGAAACTGGATGCCCGGATACAATTTGCCAAAACAATATTTGTGGCAACAAGTCGGGGAAAATGCCCCGAAGTCAGGGTAAGACCGCGCAATATCTCGGTTAAGAGCGCGCAACTCAATCCAATTAAAACAAAAAATAAACACTCATATTGTATTCCTTTTCAACGTTAATAAATTGAATTAATTAAACAAGAGAAAAATGTAACGTAACAAAAAGTATAAAATAAAGAACATTTTGTTTTATAAGAATAGTAATTTGGGGTAAGTGCGCGCACTTTTCACTTTAAGCTCAAATTATGTGAAGGTTATAAAAGATATAATCTTGATGTTTTTAATATTCTGTAAATCTATATTTTGAGGGCGAAATAATAAATATTTTTAAAAAATGAAAATATTCTAATTATGATTATTAAAAAAAAAGAAATCAAATTAAGGTGCGCCCTCTTAACCTCCTCTCCTGCATGATTTTACCCACAAAGCTATTTTTTTCTTTTCATTTTATGAAAATTTAAAGACAATAACTATATTAAATGAAGGTTTTTTTCATAGTTTTCCTTCGAGAGAAATTAAAATATGTATTATTCAAATTATTAAAACAAAAAATAAAATTTTTCAATTGTAAGATATAATGAAATATCATATCTCTGAGCTAGCTGCGTCAAAAATTGTAAAAGCCTCTATCTATGAAAATAAAAATTATATCTATCTATCTATCTAAAGACAATAACACAAAATCTATAAAATCTTAAGCCTAAAAGAAACTAAAACGTTCCCTTCTTACAAATATATGCTGCTTACTTTGCACAGTGCTGCCACGCCGCGCCGCACCGGCCGGCGGGCGGCGCCACACACTTTTCCACCAAAACTTTTTTTTTTACATACTGTTTTTTACATTACATAACATTACATTTCACAGTACTTCGCACATAAATGTAACGAACTACAGACACATAGCAGCACATTTGAGACCATCGGCTGGGACAGAACAAGACATACAACAGAGAGAGACAGATAGACACATAGAAAGAAAGCACACATAACAGAAAACTACGTGGCTCAGAGGAGGAGACTTGGATTTGTATTGTCTCATGTTATCGCATAGGTGGCCTCAGATAAGCTGGCGATTTTTGTAGAAAAAGAATGCTGCTGAAGCTGGGGTTTGTACCCGTAGCGTTCGGCTTAGCAATCCACTACTCTGTCCTCTGAACCATGGCCACCTGCTACTGTTTTTTATCAACCCCTATTTCTCTTTGGAACAATTGTGCACACCCTCGCGGATGACTTTCTTATATGAAGTCAAGGAAGGTGCTTATTTCTTCATTTTTCATTTTTAAATTTTTCTTACCACAGCCAAAAACATTAGCAGTACGCGCTCTTACCCACTGAGCTCTCTTACCCCAAATGACTTTACAATTTTTCGAGACCATCTCAGGTGTGGCTATTGACTATTGAGGATGGTGTTGTCGAAGTTTGTGGTTTGGTTTGGTCGTCAGAAGTCTTGCAGTCTTATATAGTTTTCGTTTTCGAGAGACAGAAACTTTAATATTTTTGATAGGTATAATATCGAAGAACAAATTTTTTTTTGTAAAAATACTTACACCTTTTTGATTTGTATAAATTTGTACTGTTACTCCAATTCACCCTATTCAAAGAAATACGATTTAAACTCGTTTTGTAAATTCTTGGCTTTTAAGAGGGGATCGGATAATCTTTCATTTCCAATGGATATAACGTCCTTAATTCTATTCCTAGACCTTGTCGCCAGTCAAGTAAAACAAGTTCTTTGTTTTCATTGTAGCGGACCAGATAGTTACGTGATGCGGATTTGATGTCATCAGGTAGCTGTGCAGCACAAAGCATGCTAGAGTGATTTTCTTGGTTTTTTTCGGCATTTAAATGCATACAATCTCGCAGTTAAGTCCTCTCTCGAGCAACTTATAAGTGTTACTAAGTAGTAGTTGAAATGGTGGCCACGAGCAGTCTAGCTCGGTGACACAATTAGCGCTGAGTTGCGCCGTTTTGATACCATAAAATACTCGCTTGACCTATAAAGTTCAAAGAGGGATTATATATAATACTGAGTTTTGAGTGCGCCTCAAATCCACTTTGTTGCGTTTAGAAAGGAGATCAAATCTTTGACCTCCAGTTCTGAGAGCTCATTGAGGTCGTTGAAGAAGGACTTTCCCAATGTTTTGGCTCTCGTTTTGGCTAGGGCAGGACACTTGCATAAGAAGTGAAGAACAGTTTCCTTTTCTCGCTGGTCCTCACAACTACGACAGAAAGTATTGTGGGGGATGCCCAGCTTAGATGCGTGTTCTCCAACAGGCCAGTGTCCGGTGCATGTAGCAACGACCCTGGCTATGTCTTGCCTGGGTCTGCAAATAAGATTATTAGTACGGGATTTGTTGTAGGTGGGCCATATCCTTCTAGATATGATACAGTTGGTTAGGCTGTTCCACCTGTGGTTTGATTCAGCGAGGAAAATTGAGAAGATCTTGCCCTTCATAGCACCAAGAGGAATGTTGACTCTTTCCGCGAGTGAGCTATGAAGGGCTGATCCTTGCCTAGCCAGCTCGTCAGTACGTTCATTGCCCTCATAGCCTCTATGACCCGGAATCCAGATGAGAGTGACCCTGAGTCCAATGTTCATGCCCGCTAGCTCACTTCGGCATTGTTGAACTAATTTGGAGGATGAAGTGGACGAGCCAATCGCTTGAATAGCCGCCTGACTGTCCGAAAAAATAGCTGTATTGCGGTTTTGATTTGGATCTAGTTTTAGTAACTTGCATGCTTCCTTGATCGCGAGTAGTTCAGCTTGAAAAAAACTAGCAAAGTCAGGAAGTCGCAAAGACCAGGAGACATTTAAAGACTCGGAGAAAATTCCTGCACCGACCCCACACTCCATCTTCGAGCCGTCAGTGAAAATAGTTGTGTCGAAGCCTCTCGTCACTAAGTCATCATCCCATTCATCTCGAGATGGAATGATTACTTTAAAATCCGCACTGAGGTCCACAGTAGGGGTGCAGTAGTCGGTTTCTGTCGAAAAGATGTCCGCTGGGATGAGGTTAGTAATATTACTATGACCATAGGGCCTAGAATACCTACCAATTATTCGATTCCCTAAGTCTCAACGCGCTGCAAGATACTAAGTATTTGATATGCAGGTCTATTGGTAAGAGGTAGAGAAAAACGTTTAGGGCGTCCGATGGACACGAGCGCAAAGCTCCAGTGGAGCCAACACTAGCTGTTCTCTGAACCTTTTTTAGTTTAGTTATATTGTAGGCTTTACTAAGCGCGGGCCACCAAACAATCGAACCATAGGACAAGATTGGGCGAACCACGGCTGTATACGTCCACAAGATTATCTTCGATTGCAAGCCCCACTTTTTGCCAAAGGTTTTACTGCAGGCATAGAAAGCTATGCTGTTCAGTTTTGCTTTTATTGGCACCCAGGCCACAGCTTGTAGCCCAGTTGCTTACTTTTAGCAATGCCATCTCCGTAATCTCACTAATCACGGAAGTGAACTTTCCTGATACCAGTATCATCAAATCATCTGCGTAAGCAACGGCCTTCACACCACAACTTTCCAATTTAATAAGAATTTTGTTCATGACCAGAAGCCAAAAAAGGGGGACAGAACACCGCCCTGAGGTGTTCCCCTGTTTACGCGCCTGGTCAAGTAAGTGTTACCTAAGGTAGCTTGAATTCTTCTATCACTGAGCATGTATACAATCCAATTTCTGATGTAGTCCTCTACACCCTGATCAACTAGTGATTCTTGAATAGATTCTGTTAAGACGTTGTTAAAAGCTCCTTCTATGTCTAAGAAGGTAGCGAGAGTAAATTCTTTGTAATGTATGGTTTTTTTCAACTGTACGCACTACCTCATGTAGGGCTGTCTCCGTAGACTTGCCCTTAAGATAAGCGTGTTGAGAACTCTCAAGAGGACATACATCTAAAATGCCTCTGATATGGTAATCAAGAATGCGCTCCATTGTCTTAAGCACGAAGGAAGTAAGGCTTATTGGTCTAAAATCCTTCGCGGATTCATGTCCTCGCCTGCCGACCTTCGGGATAAAAACTACTCTAACATGTCTCCAAGACTCGGGAACATGATTTAGACAGAGACATCCTTTAAAGATCATCTCCAGCCAAGGAATCGCCAGAAATTGCGTTTTCTGAAGCATGATCGGCATTATGCCGTCCAGGCCTGGAGACTTGTACGGGGAAAATGTGTTGATTGCCCAAGCAATATTTTCCTTGTTTATCAAAGTATCGATGTGTTCTATATCCGCCGTCGACGCGCCATTAGAATTAAGAGTTTGAGGGTTGTTATTCTCACAACCCGGAAAATGCGCCGCCAACAGCAGTTCTAGGGATTCTGCAGGATATAAGTGTTACTAAACAAAACTCTTTTCTTTCCGGTCCTAATGTATGGTGTAGAGACGTGGAACATGACATCAGATAAAAACGCTTTGGGCTGCTTCGAGTGATTTTTGGTCCAGAGACGAAGATTCAATAAAAAACTGTACGAACTCTTCAATGACCGTGGCCAGAAAAGTTTAGGTCCATCGACTTAGGTGGTTAGATCATGTAGAGCGAATGGAAAATAATGAATGCTCCCATAGAATCTTCGCATCCAACCCGGAAAAACGCCCTAGAAGAGGAAGACCGCGACTCTGGTGAAGCACATAGGTGGTAGAGGACCTGAACCAACTTGGCGTGCAAAATTGGAGACTTCTAGCTAATGACCGAGCTGGCTGGTGACGCTTGTAGGATGAGGACCTGGTCCGACCTGGATTGTAGCACCACCACAAGAAACAAAAAAAGAAGGATGAGTTTGAAATCGATGAAAAGGTGGTAGGTATAGAGTTTTGGCTTGGTAGCAATGTAAGCGGCATCTCTGATAGCTGCTTGGCAGTGTTGTCACGCGAATTTGTCGTAGTAGCAAGGTGTTCACTGGGTAGTTCATACTGACTGAAACTGAAGACGCGCTACCGTTTTCGGTTGAGGTACCAGGCACCCGATGTTCACCGCGGGGAGGTGGAGAGAAGGACTTTATAGACAGAGGTTGCTTTGGGCGTTTGTGTCTTCTTGAATGCAGCGTGTTTACCCTTCGAAAGGATCTAGGTTAGGTTAGGTTAGCTTATATGGGCTGACAGTTGGTTTTATTACCGTCACACTTAGAGCAATGTAGATCCCTTGTGATACCCTGAAGTATTGTAACATTTAAAAAAGTGTTTTAACCTATGAATTCTATGGTTGGCCGACCTATTTGGTGGACTTAACAATGTTCAGTAGGTTCAGATAGTTCTTCTAGCTCGTTAAGGAAGTAGTTGCCTACAAACTTATATGTAGTTTGGAAGAGTGGTGGACAGTGGCATAGGAAGTGAGTAGTGTATTCGTGATCTTCGTCATTGCCGCAGCCTCTATAAATGTTGTCTATGCTAAGCCCCATCTTCTTTTTGTGGTAGCCAAGTAAGTTATGTCCCGTAATACAACGCTTATAACGAATTTTAAAGACGGTTTTTGAAGAAGTAAGGTCCTATCGAATTTTTTCTTGTCGTAATAAGGCTAGAGTTTCCTGGTGTTACCGCAGGTGTCTAGTAGGTTCCATCTATCATTTTTTGCTTTTTAATGATATTTCTACTAATGTTTCGTTTTAGTTCGCATTGAGGGTTATGTCAGGACGGATGGTGTTTGGAGTCAAGGTGGTAGGAATAATTTTCTGTTTGTTTTGGTGGCTTAGAATAGTCTCCTGAAACTATTGGAAATTTCATAAATTAATTGAAATTAATAACAGAAAATACAGAACAACAACAAATTTTGTTCTCTTTTTCAGAAGGTTTTGCATTATTCCTGTTCAAAATGCAAGGCTGCAATAGATTCCTCATAGAATTCGAAAAAGTTTCTTTGAAGATTTATAGTTTTCTCTATTAATGAAACTTCTTTCATAAAAAACATTGTTAACAATACCATTATTTTTAGGTACTTGTTGAGGAATACAAAATTTACAAATGTATGGCTTGCCCAAAGGTTATTAAAATCTAATCGTTCGACAACTACGCTCATTACTTCATTAGAAATTGTCTTAGTTGCCATCGCAATGAAGTGGAAATTTTGCTTTTCGAATCGTATTATGTCTTGTAACTTGTAAAATCTATTCGGGCGGAAGAAAAAAATAGGAAAAATAATATTATAAGTATATTTCTAAGAAAACGACAAAAGCCAAGCTAGTATCCTTATACAAAGGTATGTATACATATATATGTATATCATAATTACCCTACCGCGCCTTTTATTTCTTTTTCTCAAACTCCCCCATTTTAAAGGCAAAAACATTTGTCCATTTTCATATTCAACAACCACTTATGTATGCGCATTAAATATGAACAAATAAAAAACACCCTCCTTGAGATTCTCTTGTATATTCATAATTTATAAAATTACAGTATTAACATAATTTATTCATAAACGTCACTTTTTTTTATTAAGTGGAAATCGTTCAACTTCTTAGTTGAAGAACATTTTTGAGAAACGACAATAGTAAAGAGCATTATAGATTTGAAATTCTTAAGAAGACGCACGGTGGAAAGGGATCCTCAGGTAAGATGCTGTAGGCCAAAATGTTTGAGGTCAAAATTTAAAAATGCATCAACAATGAATATTGAGTCGTTTGAATTTGTTGTGTGAATCAATTACATTATGTATTTATAAATCAAAGTCTATATACAATACTATATGTAAATATATTTTGATTAGTCAGAAATTCTTTTAGCACATCAACCTGTGTAATAGAGGATAGATTAGATTAAAAAGTTCTTACTTGGCATTCACCACAAAAGGGTTTTAAGGCCCTCATTCTTTTAAGGAGGTAGGGTGACTTGGTCATGGATGCACCACCCTATTTTTAAATGACCAACACTTTTTCAAATGAACTCTTTTTGTTTTGTATTTCATTCTTTAGAAATTTTATGAAAACACGAAGGTACATTGTGTAAAGAGTACGTTTTCCCAAAAAACCAAATGGTGCATGGTGCAGCATGGTATGAACTGAATACACCAGTCGTAATTGCACAATGCACCACAAATTAATTTAAAGAATAAAAACAAATTTTTAACGTCATATATAGTTGCCCGTAGCTTAGTGGTAAGGTGCGTTGGCTGCTAAGCAGAACGTCGTGGGTTCGAGTCCTACTCGCGCCAATAAAGTTTTTATTTCATTTTTCACGAGCACTGCTTTTGGCTAAGAACTGACAAATTTTCCAAGAGTATCAATCTGTCATGAAAAAGTGCTTCTCAACTCTGCCGTTCGGAATCGGCGTTAAATTGTAGGTCCCCTCAATTCTTCACACGCACTCAGAGAATTGTTGATGAGAGTAAGCCACTTAGGTCTTGGCTCTTCAAGAGCTGTCGCGCCACTCTATTTATTAATTTTTTTATATAGTTTTATTTATTTAAAGAAAAATATACGAAAATAAAAAAATCAATCAAAACATCGCTTAAGGGAACTTTAAAATAAAATAAAAATAAATAGGAAACTTCACTAAAACAAACTTATTAATGTATGGAAGTTCATTAAATGCACGGATAAGAAGTTTATAATTCAAAGCAACTGATGAATTTGCTAGTGTATTTTCTTGATCAGATAGATTGTACCTGCTGCAGCCATTCCTTTATTTCATCTTTAACAACAAGTAGATGCTTGGTACATTATGTACCTGAAATATTTTGAACAAATTGAAGTACAACAAAAAGAACAAAACAAAACACAATTTTTAAAAGTTTATAAATTATTAATTTAATGCATGCGTATAAGTACCAGGACAAAGCATCAAATTGGGCCTGCACATACGAGACTAATTCATCCGGAGCCGGACTGAAACTAGTTTGGTTGACAAAGGAAGCGAAATGAAACAGTATAAAACAGGATGAAATATTTAACCCGAAATTTGGTGGATTAACGAAGACTTAAACTTACACATACACAAAAGCGGAAAGTTGTTGGTACCATCAAGAACTTCTTGAAATCTACTTCACTCAGAAAAAACTTTTCGATTTTACTTGGTATTTATAAAATCTGCTTCGATTAACTCATTTAGTAATTTTATGCCTACACTTTATAATGAAAAATTACATGCCGTCATTATTTTCATCAGGAAAATAGATAAGCGACATCTGCAATAAAGTTTCTATCCTCATACACGAGCAATAAGCGGCCAGTTTACAAACACGAAATGTCAACCTATACAAATACGCAAAGTATTAGTTACGTAACGTGCTTCAGTGCTTGTATTGAAGTGTTTAATATTTTAGGCCATGTGCAACTTGCGTTAAAATGTTGGTTAAATTTAAACACTAGTGTCATATTTTAGCTTGCTAGTTAAATTTTAACACATTTTATCCACCATGTAGGTAGTGTTAAAATTAAATCGAAAGTCAAGTTTGTATACACATTTTAACACAATTCACAAACGGCTCTAACTGTAGATCTGTCTATGTCCATATCCATGGTCAATATGAAATACACGATTTTAAAATCTTCTTCAATTTTCTCATTCTACTTCGCTTCCTTTTTTTCAAGTGGTAACTCTGTTCAAACAACAAATAACCAAACAGCTGTTGAGCTGTCAGACAAAGCAAAAGTTCAGCATATTTAAACAAGAACTTCCGTTTGGAGTCACGTTACGTGCGAAACGTGAGGTCTAAGCGTCATTGTGATAGCAAGCATTGAATTCCTATAGCTGAACTCGTAAACTCGAAGCTAAAGCGTCTTTGTGATTCAGCCTTAAGAATATGAAAACTGGATATAGCTCCAGACAAAGAACATGGAAACCTAAACCCAGCTCACAAAACAATTCTACACCTCCAGAATTGGAAAAAAGGGCCTTTTTGCCTTACATTAAAGGTGTAACGAATGGAATTGGACGAATACTACGGAAATATGACATAAAAATCATATTCAAACCACCAACAATAATTCGTCAACTTTTAAGGTCACCTAAGGGCTCAGTTATAGCTATCAGTAAAAACCATCAGTAAAAATTTTGTTTTGCTATTTTGAAAACTTTAATCTTATATTTTGAGGAAAATTTTGATGAAATAAGTTGAAAATACATTTCGTCTATTTTTTTCAAAAAAAAAATGAATGCATTTAGTGTTAAATATTATTAACAAATCAATTTTATAAATTTTACTGATGAAATTTCATTTTACTGAACAACTGACTGCCAAATGTCAAAAAAAAATCCATTTCGTTTTACTGATGGCGTTTCATTTTTTTACTGTTCCGGTGCCATCATTAAAAAAATTACTGATGAGATGAACAGTAAAAACGAAATTATTTGCGGCGCGAAGGTGTAAATTTACTGATAGTTATAAACGCTCATCAGTAAAAAATCTCAGATTCCATATATTTCAATTTTTACTGATGGATTTTACTGATAGCTATAACTGAGGCCTAAGGACAAAATTCCATTCCAGAGTCCTGGTGTTTACGCTGTTCCCTGTAGCTGTGGGTCTTCCTATATTGGAGAAACGAATAGAAGTATAAAAACACGCCTTAACGAGCATTTAAAAGCGATACAAAACAAAGCTGTCACAAAATCAACAATATTTTTGAACATTTGGCTTACAACGAGGAGCACTTTATCCGGTTGGACCAAGCCAGATCGATCCCAAATGAAAAGTTTTATGTTCGTAGGATCGTTAGAGAAGCAAAATTAAAAAACATAAAAATTTCAATAGAGAGTCTTGCTACATACTATCGCCGACATGGGATCCTCTCATAAACAAAACAAAAGTGCATAAAACTAATACAGCTGCAGGCTGCAGCCGATGTCGTGAGCTTTGCTTGCATTCAACAGCCAACAACAAATACACCACCCACAAGCGACCCAAGTGCAACAACATCTACGCACCGCTACAATTTAAAAGCGAGAGCTAAAAACAAAACAAAAACTAAAACAACATCGATCTGTTCAAAAGAACAGAAAAATAAAAAAAAAATAAACTTTTCTTAAAATTGAAAAAAAAAAGCTTTTTGTAAGTTTTATTGATCGAAACAGAAGAATGGTTAAACGTACTGATGCGAAATTTTCACCAAAATCAAGGAAATTTTATGAGCTTTAATAATTAAGCCTCAAATTAGTTGTATCACTGAAAACCACAAAATAACGGTAAATTTTATGGAAAAGTTGAAAAATGCGTATTTTGGACCTTTTTTTAAATTGATAGAAAAGATTAAAAAAGGGCTCTACTTTCCTGATAGGGCTTTGGGTTTGGGGCACAAAACTAGTCTCACTCGATAGGTAATCTCTTAAAACACTCTACACAATTAGTTTTATTTGTCGGAAATTGTTAAAAGTATTTTTAATTTAATTAATAAAATATCATTTTCTCATACAAAAAGTCTGTATTTTTTATTTGATAAATACATGACTGGGTTCAGAATGTCAAAATCTTGACAGCAGTTTCTTGCATCTGCTGATTTCTTCGTTAAGTGTGGGTAGACTGTAAGTTTGTTTGGGTTTTTTATTGGGATATTCTGGGATTTTTTTTTTTTGATAATTCGTAAGAAACCGATGGGAAGTTTTTCCTTGTGTTGGAGCTTAATGTTTAACGGTAAAAATGTGCTCTGATACGAAAGATTTTACTAAATTAATTTAAAACTATTACTTTGTCTTGTGAAAATAATTCTGAAAATCAGATAAGATAATAGTTAAAAATTTCGCGCGAAATTTTTAACTATTATCTTATCTGATTTTCAGAATTATTTTCACAAGACAAAGTAATAGTTTTAAATTTCGCGCGGTTTCTCTGTTCGTCAAACCACTCTAGAATATTCTGCTGTTCTTGCTTTTGGTCACTTCTTTGGGCTTCTAGTTGTTTCAAGACATCATTTCTTTGAGCCTCTAGTTGCTTGACGACATTTCCTTCTAGTTGTTTGAGAACATTCTCTTGTTCGTTCTTCTGCTCGTTTCTTTGAGTTTCTAGTTGCTCCCGAACATCATTTCTTTGAGCTTCTAGTTGTTTGAGAATATTATCTTGCTTCTTTTGATTCTCTTCAAATTTGGCTAAAAGAAGGGTCATCATGTCAGATATGGCAGTTGTATTTACCTCTTGCACATTTGCTTCCACTTCGAAAGCAAACGTATCTGGGTCTTCATTCTGTTCTTCCAGATATTCCTGTAGCCGTTTTACGAGTTCGTTTTTATATCCTGCCCCACTTAAGCCACGTTTGCTTAGTTCGGCCTTTAGCTCAGGGACAGTTAAGTCTTTCAAAACTTTACTCATTTTTTTTTTTTAATCTTTAACTTCACTATTTCACACAAAATAGTTTAATCACTGTTCACTGTTTTATTCTCAATAAGTTTTAATCCCTTATTCTGACACCAATGTAATATTCGGCTTGGTCCGACAATTAAAACTTATTCACTTTTTAAATAAAACACAAATTCACTTTATTCAAATCACTCACAAACTTATTTATTCAACACTTTCAATTATAACTTTGCAAACACAGTATCTTTACTTTATCTCAGTTCACAATCAATTAATTTGCTTCGCCGCCAAACGGCTATTTATATAACAAAAATGATGGGTTCTAGAAACTACTATTGGTTCCTATTGGTTCTTGGAGAAGCTGAATGTTCCAGAAGCTCTCCACTTACAAATAAAAACACTGGGATTACTTTTTGTAGGGGCTAACGTTCTTAATGCTAAACAAAAAGTTTCTCTTAATCACTAGGTATTGCCCCTCACAAGTGTTTACTACTACAATTAAACGATATTAGAGTTATAGAGATAAGGAGTAAGTAAAGAGAATAAGAAAAGTGTGTACATTAAATATAGAAAGAGATACAGAGCGTAAGAGATAATAAAGTATACACATTACAATAGAAGGAGATGCAGAGCGTATGAGATAAATAAAGTGTATACACATTACAATATGCTTACATCGCTGATAAAATCGTTTTTGATCATCATTCTATTTTCTCTTAAAATTACATTTTGTCAATAAAAGTTTTATTTGTTCTTTTGGTCATCTGATGTAAGAATAATTTTGTAGAAAACTTTCCCCACATTCTGAAATTATATTTACAGAAAATATAAAACGATGCCCTGAATCAATTCTGCAAACTCTTTTTCTTAGAAAGATAATGAAAAGTTAAAAATAGTTTGCAGTAAGAATATTAATATGACATTAAGGATAAAGATCTTAAATCAAGAAATATAATAGGTGCAATTAAAATTTTGCCCAAAAGGGAATCAATTTGAGGTGTGAAAATAAAAAAAATCGCGGGAATTTACTTATTTTCATACCCCAAATTGGTTCTCTTTTGGGCAAAATTTTATCCGCTTGCTTTGCTCCCAATCAAACAGAATGATCTTGAATGTACCGAATCAGCATCATCTTCAGACGAGAGTTAAAAAAAGATGTTCAAATTGAAATGTTTTCAATTGCTTTTCCAAATGTATGGAGGCGGTAATTTCGCGCGAGAATTTTAAATTTTCACTATCTTTCTAGGAAAGAAAGTTTGCAGGTTGTTAAAATCTGTAATTTTGCAAAAAAAAAATATGTCTATGTTTTGAACCAATTTTACTACATTCTTGAAAAGTAACATGCGGAAACTACGTTTTAAGTTCCGTCAATCAGTAAATGACATGGGGCATTGTTGGAAGTTGATTTATTAATTAAGTAATTTTTGAGGACCAAAATTTTTTTAAGAAAAGTCAACTTCAAAGATCGTTCAACGGTATAACGTTTAACCATCATACCTGGACATTACAACTCAGACATCAGCAAGCCAATGATCGCAAAGTACAGTGCGTAGTAAGAATTCCTTGTTTTGAGCAAGTCAACCACTATGTTAGAAGTCTTGAAAAAAAATGTTTGACTAAAAACTTTAGTTTAACCCTCGCCGAAATAATTTTGTAAAGCAAAATCAAATAACTATTGATTAATAACTTACTGGTTTTTTTCTTGCTGACACTGAATTTATAAGTTTCCATTAAAACTTAAAATCATTTTTTCTATTTTCTTTCCGTATAAAGTTCTGTTCGAGCATGTACCTATAACGATCTCTGAACCTTTGTATATTTATTTGATTTGATATAGGTAATCAAGATATCACTTACTACTCTCGCCATCTAGTTACCTATAAGCAGAGATAACCAATCCATATTTCTTTTACATAAGTCGTTACATCGATGGTTACAGTCAAAAATGCCATCTTGATATGTAGTACGAGTCAAATATATACATAGTCAAAACAATTAAAGGAACACTTGAAAAAGCTCAAAAATTGAGTGGTTTTTTATAAGGCTGGGGGCTGATTATGGGATTCGCGGCGAATCGTTTTGCTAGCGAGTTGGACATTTTTCAATTATTGCGTTCGCTTTCGTCTTCTTCGTTTTGAATTCGACCAATTAACGAATTCGAAGGCGTATTTGAAATGTCATAATGTTTGCTGGCGAGTTGAAATACGACAGCTTTTTATTGGCGGATTCACAGACAAAAGAGTGTTTATTCAGAGTTACCAGCACTCGGCATTTTCTGATAGAGTGGTTTTTGATAAGCTGGCTCAGGGACTCATGTTATTAAATTTGACTTATCTTTTTCAGTATTCTACAGTTAGTGCATGAAAAAAGAGTTTATATTCATTTCTGCATGTTTATTAACATTCTTCTTCTCATGCAAATTATAAAATGTAAACAATACTCTTGCAAAACAGACTGGATTAATGATAACCAAAAGATGTAGCTTCAAAAAAGGCCGCTATCAACTGCCAAAGTTCAGAATCTTCCATTAGAAGAACCTTTGTGTGAAAAATAAAATTTATTATTATTATGACTAATTTTTTCAGCAGCGGAGACTCATTTAAATTTTAACATGCGGCAACACTGTTCACATTATTAACTGGAATATTAAGTGCCAAATCACTGGAATATTGGAAGAAGTTTTCTCGCTTCGCCGCGAGTTCGTTAATAAGGAAATACGACGCGAGTCGAATTTGAAAGGTCGAATTGAAAACGATCCGCCGCGAACCCCATAATCAGGCCCCTGTATCTCAGTAGAAAAAAGTTTTGAGTTAAGAAAATACCGTTAGTCGTTTTCGCTTGAGAGTAAAAAACGTTCACTCAATTTCAAAATCGAAAATAAACTTTGATTTGTCATAAAATGAGCGGATTTTTTTTTCAATCCAACCAATCTAAGATTCAATTTGAGAATTTTGTTGGCTATAATTCACTGTTTGGTTCAGATCGCAACGTTTTTTTTTTTCTAATCAAAAAATGGGTTTACATGCAAAAACACAATTTTGACTTTGGAACCCAATAACTCTGCTAAATATTGACTTACAAAAAAATAAAAGCAGATTTGAAAAATTTAAATTTTCTACACAAAAACGTTTTGAAAAAATAAAAATATTACTTTTATTGGGGCGACTTTCCTGATAGGGCTTTGGATCTGGGCCTTGAAATTTTTTTGGGTGGAAGGTAGGCAAGTCTATAGGCTAGCTTCAAAGTTTTACAAGTCGGAGACCCCCGTAAATACGATTAAAAATTATTTAAAAATTGCGAAAATACGATGTTTTTTTCTTCTCTTTTGACATTTGGCTGTAAGCGCAAGTCAATTTCGAGGATTTTTTTAGTGTGAGTGTTGTTAGACTGTGCCAAAATGTACTTTATGTGGAAAGTTAAATACTCATAGCATAAAATGGAAGGTTGAGTTTTGGCATGATACCTCATTTATATTGGAAATTTTTAACTACATATTATCTTATCTGATTTTCAGAAGTATTTTCACAAGACAAAGTAATAGTTTAAAATTTCGCGCGAAATTTTAAACTTTTACTTTGTCTTGTGAAAATACTTCTGAAAATCAGATAAGATAATATGTAGTTAAAAATTTCCAATATAAATGAGGTATCATGCCAAAACTCAACCTTCCATTTTATGCTATGAGTATTTAACTTTCCACATAAAGTACATTTTGGCACAGTCTAACAACACTCACACTAAAAAAATCCTCGAAATTGACTTGCGCTTACAGCCAAATGTCAAAAGAGAAGAAAAAAACATCGTATTTTCGCAATTTTTAAATAATTTTTAATCGTATTTACGGGGGTCTCCGACTTGTAAAACTTTGAAGCTAGCCTATAGACTTGCCTACCTTCCACCCAAAAAAATTTCAAGGCCCAGATCCAAAGCCCTATCAGGAAAGTCGCCCCAAAAAAAGTAATATTTTTATTTTTTCAAAACGTTTTTGTGTAGAAAATTTAAATTTTTCAAATCTGCTTTTATTTTTTTGTAAGTCAATATTTAGCAGAGTTATTGGGTTCCAAAGTCAAAATTGTGTTTTTGCATGTAAACCCATTTTTTGATTAGAAAAAAAAAACGTTGCGATCTGAACCAAACAGTGAATTATAGCCAACAAAATTCTCAAATTGAATCTTAGATTGGTTGGATTGAAAAAAAAAATCCGCTCATTTTATGACAAATCAAAGTTTATTTTCGATTTTGAAATTGAGTGAACGTTTTTTACTCTCAAGCGAAAACGACTAACGGTATTTTCTTAACTCAAAACTTTTTTCTACTGAGATACAGGGGCCTGATTATGGGGTTCGCGGCGGATCGTTTTCAATTCGACCTTTCAAATTCGACTCGCGTCGTATTTCCTTATTAACGAACTCGCGGCGAAGCGAGAAAACTTCTTCCAATATTCCAGTGATTTGGCACTTAATATTCCAGTTAATAATGTGAACAGTGTTGCCGCATGTTAAAATTTAAATGAGTCTCCGCTGCTGAAAAAATTAGTCATAATAATAATAAATTTTATTTTTCACACAAAGGTTCTTCTAATGGAAGATTCTGAACTTTGGCAGTTGATAGCGGCCTTTTTTGAAGCTACATCTTTTGGTTATCATTAATCCAGTCTGTTTTGCAAGAGTATTGTTTACATTTTATAATTTGCATGAGAAGAAGAATGTTAATAAACATGCAGAAATGAATATAAACTCTTTTTTCATGCACTAACTGTAGAATACTGAAAAAGATAAGTCAAATTTAATAACATGAGTCCCTGAGCCAGCTTATCAAAAACCACTCTATCAGAAAATGCCGAGTGCTGGTAACTCTGAATAAACACTCTTTTGTCTGTGAATCCGCCAATAAAAAGCTGTCGTATTTCAACTCGCCAGCAAACATTATGACATTTCAAATACGCCTTCGAATTCGTTAATTGGTCGAATTCAAAACGAAGAAGACGAAAGCGAACGCAATAATTGAAAAATGTCCAACTCGCTAGCAAAACGATTCGCCGCGAATCCCATAATCAGCCCCCAGCCTTATAAAAAACCACTCAATTTTTGAGCTTTTTCAAGTGTTCCTTTAATTGTTTTGACTATGTATATATTTGACTCGTGCTACATATCAAGATGGCATTTTTGACTGTAACCATCGATGTAACGACTTATGTAAAAGAAATATGGATTGGTTATCTCTGCTTATAGGTAACTAGATGGCGAGAGTAGTAAGTGATATCTTGATTACCTATATCAAATCAAATAAATATACAAAGGTTCAGAGATCGTTATAGGTACATGCTCGAACAGAACTTTATACGGAAAGAAAATAGAAAAAATGATTTTAAGTTTTAATGGAAACTTATAAATTCAGTGTCAGCAAGAAAAAAACCAGTAAGTTATTAATCAATAGTTATTTGATTTTGCTTTACAAAATTATTTCGGCGAGGGTTAAACTAAAGTTTTTAGTCAAACATTTTTTTTGAAGACTTCTTACATAGTGGTTGACTTGCTCAAAACAAGGAATTCTTACTACGCACTGTACTTTGCGATCATTGGCTTGCTGATGTCTGAGTTGTAATGTCCAGGTATGATGGTTAAACGTTATACCGTTGAACGATCTTTGAAGTTGACTTTTCTTAAAAAATTTTTGGTCCTCAAAAATTACTTAATTAATAAATCAACTTCCAACAATGCCCCATGTCATTTACTGATTGACGGAACTTAAAACGTAGTTTCCGCATGTTACTTTTCAAGAATGTAGTAAAATTGGTTCAAAACATAGACATATTTTTTTTTGCAAAATTACAGATTTTAACAACCTGCAAACTTTCTTTCCTAGAAAGATAGTGAAAATTTAAAATTCTCGCGCGAAATTACCGCCTCCATACATTTGGAAAAGCAATTGAAAACATTTCAATTTGAACATCTTTTTTTAACTCTCGTCTGAAGATGATGCTGATTCGGTACATTCAAGATCATTCTGTTTGATTGGGAGCAAAGCAAGCGGATAAAATTTTGCCCAAAAGAGAACCAATTTGGGGTATGAAAATAAGTAAATTCCCGCGATTTTTTTTATTTTCACACCTCAAATTGATTCCCTTTTGGGCAAAATTTTAATTGCACCTATTATATTTCTTGATTTAAGATCTTTATCCTTAATGTCATATTAATATTCTTACTGCAAACTATTTTTAACTTTTCATTATCTTTCTAAGAAAAAGAGTTTGCAGAATTGATTCAGGGCATCGTTTTATATTTTCTGTAAATATAATTTCAGAATGTGGGGAAAGTTTTCTACAAAATTATTCTTACATCAGATGACCAAAAGAACAAATAAAACTTTTATTGACAAAATGTAATTTTAAGAGAAAATAGAATGATGATCAAAAACGATTTTATCAGCGATGTAAGCATATTGTAATGTGTATACACTTTATTTATCTCATACGCTCTGCATCTCCTTCTATTGTAATGTGTATACTTTATTATCTCTTACGCTCTGTATCTCTTTCTATATTTAATGTACACACTTTTCTTATTCTCTTTACTTACTCCTTATCTCTATAACTCTAATATCGTTTAATTGTAGTAGTAAACACTTGTGAGGGGCAATACCTAGTGATTAAGAGAAACTTTTTGTTTAGCATTAAGAACGTTAGCCCCTACAAAAAGTAATCCCAGTGTTTTTATTTGTAAGTGGAGAGCTTCTGGAACATTCAGCTTCTCCAAGAACCAATAGGAACCAATAGTAGTTTCTAGAACCCATCATTTTTGTTATATAAATAGCCGTTTGGCGGCGAAGCAAATTAATTGATTGTGAACTGAGATAAAGTAAAGATACTGTGTTTGCAAAGTTATAATTGAAAGTGTTGAATAAATAAGTTTGTGAGTGATTTGAATAAAGTGAATTTGTGTTTTATTTAAAAAGTGAATAAGTTTTAATTGTCGGACCAAGCCGAATATTACATTGGTGTCAGAATAAGGGATTAAAACTTATTGAGAATAAAACAGTGAACAGTGATTAAACTATTTTGTGTGAAATAGTGAAGTTAAAGATTAAAAAAAAAAAATGAGTAAAGTTTTGAAAGACTTAACTGTCCCTGAGCTAAAGGCCGAACTAAGCAAACGTGGCTTAAGTGGGGCAGGATATAAAAACGAACTCGTAAAACGGCTACAGGAATATCTGGAAGAACAGAATGAAGACCCAGATACGTTTGCTTTCGAAGTGGAAGCAAATGTGCAAGAGGTAAATACAACTGCCATATCTGACATGATGACCCTTCTTTTAGCCAAATTTGAAGAGAATCAAAAGAAGCAAGATAATATTCTCAAACAACTAGAAGCTCAAAGAAATGATGTTCGGGAGCAACTAGAAACTCAAAGAAACGAGCAGAAGAACGAACAAGAGAATGTTCTCAAACAACTAGAAGGAAATGTCGTCAAGCAACTAGAGGCTCAAAGAAATGATGGTTTGAAACAACTAGAAGCCCAAAGAAGTGACCAAAAGCAAGAACAGCAGAATATTCTAGAGTGGTTTGACGAACAGAGAAACCTTTTAGAAGGCAGGTTTACGGACTTCCAAGAGAAAATCAATACTCTCGACGAGCGCGTCGAAAAACAAAATGCACGTTTCGAGAAAATGGACGAACAAATCGAAACCATCACAAATGAACTAGAAAAAATGCGAAAGATGAAAGCTCGAGAACCTTCTGGTGAGTGCTCAAGAAAGAGAGAAGTGAATCCTCCAAGCTTTGATGGTCAGATTCCGTGGTCGATCTACAAGAAACAGTTTGAAGCAGCAGCATTAACAAACGGCTGGGACGATGACGAAAAATACATTGCTCTTACGCTTGCCTTAAGAGGAGCAGCTGCTGAACTGCTACAAACCATCCCAGCAGACAAGAGTGGTGACTTCAAAGTTCTGGTAAACGCCATTGAACAGCGGTTTGGGGATAGCCACATGACAGAAGTCTTCCGAGTTCAGCTTAACAATAGAGCACAGAAAAGAGGTGAAACTCTGCAGCAGCTTCAGGCAGATATCGAGCGACTGTTTCACCTGGCATATCCAACAGCTGGCAACGAGATAATTAATCAACTTGCTGTTGAAGCCTTTGTGAGAGCTGTGGGCAATATAAATCTCCAAAGGGCTATTCGCACTGCCGGAAAGCATACACTACCAGAAGCATTGGCTTTCGCTCTAACAATGGAAGCCGCAGAACAAGCTTCCCAAAACGTGCATCGCGTGAGAGAATTGGAAGTTCAAGAACGCTCTTGTCAGAAGGCTACTCTGGAAAGGAGTCAGCGAGACGAACCAGCACGATGCTGGAACTGCAACAAGACTGGGCATCTTCAACGACAGTGCAGATTACCGCGAAGACGAACCTCATGTCAACACTGTGGAAACAGAACTTACTCAACAAGTCAAAGTAACACCAACAACGTTGCTTCCGAAGCTGTTTCCCACCCGGGAAACGAATAAGAACCAACTTCGAGGGGCAGAAGCTGGTTTCTGGTATCGATGGCCCCAGAAACACCATCCAGGTTTCTCAAACGAAACGTGACAACAAGAGCCTGACCGTGGAAGCAAGTATAAACGGCAACAAATGTGTGGCTACCATCGACACCGGTGCCACGGCGTCCATTGTACGACAGGACCTCGTTAAGAAGACATGGCTCCACAACACCAATAGCTATCGTCTAAGGACTGCAACTGGAGAAGCCGCAAAAGTCTATGGTGAGGTACGTCTTAAGATCCGGATGGCAGAGCTGGAATTCTCTCACCTGTTCCTGGTAGCAGATATATGCGACGAGTGCATTGTCGGCGTCGATTTCATGAAAGATCACGGAGTGATATTGGACATCGGGAACCAAGTCCTGAAATATCGAAACATCGAGATTCCGATGATCTATGGGATTCACTCGTATGAGACCTCGCTATCTGTGAAAACCGTAATTAAAGAAGATCTGACTTTGCCTGCTTCTTCAGAAGTATTCGTGTGGACGAAATTGAAGGGTAAGCCTGGAAGCCATCGATACCTCATGGTCGAACCAGCATCTGTAAAGTCCTCCCAAAACGCCACCATTGGGAAGCCTCTTGTGAGACCTGTAAAGAACATGGTTCCCGTAGGAACACTAAACATCAAGCCGTACGAAGTTAAGCTTAGAAAAGGTGAGATTGTCGGACAATGCGAATCTGTATCAGCGATAACAAGAATCAATGAAGAAGAGTCAAGGCAAACCTCTAAGTCCGAAGAGCGGAGCTCCATAAAGTCCAACATTCTCAAGTCATCTAATCTTGGTCACCAACAACGAAGAACTGCAGAAGGTCTCCTCGAAGAATTTGCAGACATCTTTTCGTCATCGCAAGGGAAATATGGCGGAACACAACTGGTTCAACATCGAATCAACACCGGGGATGCAAAGCCGATCCGTCAACCTGCAAGACGCCTTCCACTAGCCAAACAAGGTGAGGTTGAAGAATTGATAACCACCATGTAAGAAAAGGGTCTGATCGAAAACTCTAAAAGCCCTTGGGCGTCTCCAGTGGTCCTGGTAAAGAAGAAAGACGGATCAACCCGCTTTTGCGTAGACTATCGAAGGTTGAATGATGTGACCATGAAGGATAGCTACCCTCTGCCTAGGATCAGTGATACTCTGGACGCAATGGAAGGAGCACAATGGTTCTCAACTTTGGACCTGAAAAGTGGATACTGGCAAGTAGAAATCCATCCTGAAGACAAAGAGAAGACAGCGTTCTCGACAGGAAACGGTTTGTGGCAGTTCAAAGTGATGCCTTTTGGACTGTGCAATGCTCCAGCAACTTTTGAGCGCCTTATGGAATGCGTCCTGCAAGGACTCACATGGAAGTCTTGCCTGGTCTATTTGGATGACGTTATCGTATACGGGAAAACATTTGATGAACATTGTACAAATCTGAGAGCAGTGTTTCAAAGACTTCGAGAAGCCCACCTCAAGCTCAATCCAGAAAAGTGTTCACTCTTCAAAACCGAAGTGAAATACCTGGGACATATCATCTCATCCCAAGGAGTAAAGACAGATCCTGATAAGATTGACACCGTGAAGAATTGGCCAACACCACAGGACAAACATCAACTCCGAAGCTTTCTGGGTCTAGCCACCTATTATAGGCGCTTTGTCAAGAATTTTGCTGAGATCGCCAAGAGTCTACATCAGTTAACGGAAAAGGGAAAGCAGTTTAAATGGTCAGGTGAGTGCGAGCGCAGCTTTCAAGAGCTCAAGCAACGCTTGTGTAATACACCAGTGCTGACCTATCCGACTCCCGGAAAACCATTCATCATTGACGCTGATGCCAGCAATGTCGGGATTGGTGCCGTACTATCTCAAGTACATAATGGTGAAGAAAAGGTAATTGCCTATTACAGCAAGGTATTCTCAAAGTCAGAAAGAAACTATTGTGTGACCAGAAGAGAACTTCTTGCACTGCTCTTGGCAACAAAGCACTTCCATACGTATCTCTATGGACAGAAGTTTCTTCTCCGAACCGACCATGGAGCACTAAACTGGCTTTTGAATTTGGTTTGCTCTAGTTTGGTGGTTGCTCTAGTTTGTAAGTAGTTGTTAGGTAGAATAGGTAGTTTTAGTTAATTTTAAGTTTTATGTTTAAGGACCTAATTTTAAGTAGCTTGTAAGGAACAATAAAAACGATAAAATTATGTTAGTTTTTTTTAAAATTTTCTAACAAATACAAAAATACAAAAAGAAAAAAAAACAAAATAGTTCATAAGCCGAAAGGCATTAATTGTAAGATACCATGAATTGTTTAGAGCGCCCGGTTGGGGCCAGTAAGTAAATATAAGATGTTAGATCATAAGCTAGTTTAAATTCTATTGTCTAGTATTAAGTAGTTATAAGAAAAATGAATAAAAATGAATTTAAAAAAAAAAATGGCTTTTGAATTTCAAGAATCCGGAGGGTCAAGTGGCGAGATGGATTGAGAGGCTGCAGACGTACGATTATGAAATTCAACATCGGAAGGGGAAGCTTCACTCAAATGCTGATGCACTGTCTCGAAGACCATGTAAGCAAGACAGTAAGCAGACGCCAAGAAGAAAAAGAAGTGGTTACTGTCCAACGAACCAGAACCGATCCCATTTATGGCTGGAGCAACGACGAATTGAGGAAGGCTCAACAAGAGGACCCAGATATTGAACACATCCTCGCATGCAAGGAACACCAGGAAAAACCAGAATGGGCTGATATCTCCGACAGAAGTCCGGCTCTGAAGGCCTATTGGGCACAGTGGGACTCGTTGCATGTCCAAGAAGGTGTCCTTCGACGTAAGTGGGAATCAGCAGATGGAAAGTCCTATGTAATGCAGCTAGTCTTACCGAGATCGAAGATTATGGACGTTCTGCGAGAGATGCATGATGGAGTTTCGGGAGGCCATCTAGGAGTAAACAAGACGCTAGAAAAGGTTCGACAACGATTCTATTGGCTACATGCAAGGGAAGATGTCGAGAAGTGGTGCCGAAAATGTGATACCTGTGCTGCCACCAAAGGCCCGAACAAAAAGAATCACAGCCAAATGCAGCAGTATAATGTCGGATCACCCTTTGAAAGGATTGCAGTAGACGTGGAGGGTCCATTTCCGGAAACAAATAATGGAAATCGTTATATTCTGGTCGTCATGGATTACTTCAGCAAGTGGCCTGAAGCATACGCCATTCCGAATCAAGAAGCCAAAACAGTCGCAGACCAAATTGTGTTTTTTTTTTTATAATGAGCACGCACTCAAGGGGTTTGTTTTCCCTTTTTATGCCAAAGCACAGTGCGAGCGTTAGGGAAAATGAGATAGAGGGTTAAGGATGAGATGTCGGTTAACATTGTTTTTGAATTCTTGAACATTGCAATGACCGGGGAAGACAGAGTGTGTAAGATAGTTCCACATTCGCGTTGTACGGCTAAAGAACGATTCTCTGAACATGACCGTACGACCGAAGTTGGGCTCGAGGGTGAACTGATGGGCATTCCTGGAGGCGCGGGTATTACGGTTGAATATCTTAAGGGGAGGAATGCAACTGGCTATTTCACTAGAGCATAAACCATTGAAGTAACGGTAAAAGAGGGTGAGGCATGAGACATTACGTCGATGTTCAAGTGACGTAAATGTCTCAACGATGGTAAGGTCACCAATCATCTTAAATGCTCTTCTCTGGATACTGTCCAAAAGACTTAAGTACGTTACTGGAGCACCAGCCCAAACGTGGGAGTTGTACTCAAGCTTTGGACGTATGTAAGTTTTGTAGATGGTAGCCAGATCAGAGGGGGAAAAAAATTTCTTGCATGCCGATAAGAAACCTAAACAACTTGCGGCATTTTTGGCGACATCGCGTATGTGTTCGTTCCACAAGAGGTGGTCGAAGAAGCACATACCGAGAATCTCGAGATGTTCGGTTTCGCTGATGCAAGTGCCACTCATGGACAGTGGCAAGGGGGGTATATCGTATATCTCGCTTCAACGATATAAGACAGCATTGAGTTTTCGAAGCATTAAACTCTACGCGGTTTCTTATTCCCCATTGTACAATGCTGTTTATGTCAGAGTTTAATGAGCTTATCATGTTTAGCCGTTGCAGTTCCACATCCGAAGAGGAGGGATGTGAGTCTGGGAACGAATATGAAAAGCTAAGGGTACTATCGTCAGCGAAACAATGAATTGGATTAGAAGTTACAGACAAGAGATCATTTATGAAAATGAGAAAGAGGGTCGGAGACAAAACGGAGCCCTGGGGCATACCAGCATTTATATTGTGGGTTTCAGACTTGAACCCGTCCAATACAACACTGAACCAAAAACAGTAGTCATAATGATAATTTTTTACATTTAACTGACAATTTTGTTGTCAATTTACAACCAATGACCGCAGTAGTAAATATGACAATTTAAAATTTTCAAATTCATGATTCGAAACCAGGATTGTCACATTGATAATTTGCGTTGGCAAATCGAATACCATTGTTGTCATATTGAAATCTATGGCAGTCGTATTAAACATTGCAGTTGTCATTTGGAAAACTCAAAATATCAAATTGAACACCTAGGAAGTCTAATTGAGACCATGACTTTCAAATTGAAAACCACGGTAGTCAAATTGACAACCGTATTAGTCATATTGATAATCACAGTGAACCAATTCAATACCACGGTAGTTAATATGAAAACTACGTTTGTCAAAATGAAAACAGCGCTTGGTAGATTGAAAATCATGATTGTCAATTTGAAGATCGTGCTTTTCAAATTGACAACCGCAGTAGTCATATTTGAAAACACAGTTAACCAATTTAATACCAAGGTAGTTAATATGAAAACTACGGTTTTCATATTGAAAACGGTGGTTGCTAATTTGAAAATTTCCAATTTGCTTGGTTTTCAATATTACAATCATTATGATACTTTTTAAAATTTCGATTTTCAATTAGATTACCGTGATTCTCAATACTATAATAGCTCCTGCGTGTCCAGGACACCCCTTTTCTGAAATATAAGTTGCAAGGATTGTTTAAAATATAAGGCAGATTTAATTTTTGTATCATGTTTAATTATTTATTATTACAACTAAGTTGACTTACATATACATACATATAATTGTTATGAAAATACATAATAAAATATGGTGTTGGTACTATTGTTGGTGTTGGATTTGAGCTTGGTTTTTGGATTGTGTTGGTTTTGTGGTGGGAATTGGTGTTGGAATTGGTGCGGGGCTGGTGTTGGTGTCGGTTATGGTGTTGGTGCTGGTGTTGATATTGTGGTTGATACTGGAATTGGTGTTGTTGTTGGTGTTGCTTTTTTTGTTGTTGGTACTGTTGTTGGTGTTGGGGTTTGTGCTGGTATTAGTGTTGCTGTTGCTGTTGGTGTTGAGTTTAGTTTTTGCGATTGTGTTGGTATTGTGGTTGAGGTTGATGACGGATGGTGATGGTGTTGGTATTGGAGTTGTTGTTGGCGTTGCTGTTGGTTTTGGTGTTGATGTTGGTGTTGCTGTTGGTTTTGGTGTTTGTGGAACGCTTGTCCCCACCATTGGTTTTCCTTTGGTGGTACTTCAAGACAAAACTTTACACACTTTTAAGTACTCGCAAAATAAATCCATCTATAATAATTTTAAAAGAAACAATTAGAATTACTTCTGTTAAGCATCAATAAGTAGTTTACCTTTATCAAAATCCGCTTCTTTTGTGTTTTTGAGTGTGTCCAATACGTTCTTATCCAATATTTCTCATCAAGAACTGCCTTAAATTTTTGAAAGTTGGCTCCCACAACAAAAGGATGAAGGAACTTTCGGTGTACATGAACTGAAAGTCCTTGTCAATCTGAAACATAGAAAATACCATGAAATTTTGTTAATAATATTGTATTGGTGTTGGAGTTGCTGTTGGTGTTGATGTGGATGTTAGTATAAACATTAATGTTAACAACTGTTAACATGTTGGAATTGTTGTTACTGTTGGTGTTGGATTTGATGTTGGTATTAGTGTTATAGTTTGTGTTACTGTTGCTGTTGGTGTTGGTGTTTGTATTGAGCTTTCTTTTTTTTTCGACGGTATTGGTATTATGGTGTTGGTGTTGGAGTTGGTGCTGGTGTTGGTGTTGAGCTTGGCTTTTTTGATTGAATTGGTATTGTGGTTGAGGTGGATGCTGGAGTTGGTGTTTTTGTTTGTTCGATGTTGGTATTGGTGTTATAGTAGGTGGTGGTGTTGGTGTTGCTGTTGGTGTTGCTGTTAGTGTTGCTGTTAGTGTTGCTGTTGGTGTTGTTGTTGGTGTGGCTTTTGGTACTGGTGGTGGTGTTGGTGTTGGTGTTGAGCTTTGATTTTGCGATGGTATTGGTATTGTGGCTGAGATTGAAGCTGGATTTGGTGCTAGATTTGGTGTTGTTTTGGTTTTGAGATTGGTGTTGTAGCTGATGTTGGTGTTGCTGTTGGTTTTGCATTTAGTGTTGATGTTTTTGTTTGGTTTGGTGATGGTGTTGGTGTCGGTTTGAATACTGATGTTAGTTGTTATATATGTAAAGCCAGTTTTTTAAATTATTATAAAATAAATATCATTTTTCTGATAGCCCTAAAAACGGGTAGAAAAAAACAGTTTTTAACACATTAAAATTAAAGAAATGATAAGAAAAAAAAATTCTTTTAATGACTGCGTAACCAAATAGTTGCATATTAGAGTTTTTCATTTTCACTGATAATTCAAATGACCACATATAAGACCCAAACATAAGAAAAGAAAAAGAAGAACATTTTTTGCATACGAAAAATACAAAACATTGGATATTGTTGTGACCAATATCTAAAGAACTGAACCCTAAACAAAAACAATAGCTTTGAAATTAAAATCACATCTGTCAAAAGTTTCCATTTCGTTTGAGAAAATAAGGAAATATTCAGACTATTGAAGCAGTATTTAATTTCAATCGATAATCATCCAAATTTGCATTTTTTAATATTATTTTGTAAAATATCTCTTTATTAAATAAAATCGTTATATTTTGAATTATTAAACAAGAACCTTTAAACTGAGATTGCAATAGATATTCAAAGAAAATCACTTCACAATATAACTACTTGCTGCATTTCAAAAATCATAATCGAAATCGTTTTTATTTTAATTATGGTTGTTAGCAAAAAGTCTTCAAATGTGCCCCCCTCTCCACACCTATACACTTATATTGAATAACAAAAATTGAATATTTTTTACTTACAAATAACTCTACAAAAAATATAATTGTCTTACCTGTAATAATATTCTGCTTGGGATTAGTTTTGTTTTTTAGATTTAGTTTTTGTTCCTTTCTTGATTATTTTTTATTTTACACTTTTTTACACTTCTCACACAAACGTCTGATCGATTTTATGCACGGCTACTGAATGAGGATTACACTACTTGTTCAATTCAAGACAAACTCGATGTTCATATTGAAAACAATATTGTCAATTTGATGACCATATTTTTCAATATGACAACCTTATATGGTCGATCATCGTATTGACAACCGCAATTGTAAATATGATTTTTAAAAACGGTTGTACCATCACATTTACTACTGCGGTTTTCAACTTGACAACTATGGTTTTCAATACAATAATTTTGATAACGGCATAAGCAATGTATTGTTTGTTCTTGTTTGTTCTTGTTCAATTCAAGATAAATTCGATATTCGTATTGAAAACAATAACTGTAAGTTTGATGACCATAGTTTTCAGTATGATAACCTTATGTGGTCGATTATCATATTGACAACCGCAATTGCAAATATATTTTTTAAAAACGGTTGAAACATCACATTGACTACTGCGGTTTTCAACTTGACAATTATGGTTTTCAATACAATGATTTTGATAACGGCATAAGCAATTTATCGTTTGTTTTTGTTTGTTCTTGTTCAATTCAAGAAAAACTTGATTTTCATATTGAAAACAATAATTGTCAATTTGGTGAACATAGTTTTCAATATGACAACCTTATATGGTGGATTATCAAGCAACTGATGCCGGTGAAATTCAGTCATCACATTAATAACTGCAACTGTCAATTTGATGACTTTTTTTCAATGCACTTGTTGCATTTAGGTAGTAATCATATTGACAATCATTGTTGTACATATGATGATTGCAGTTTTTAATTAACTGACGGACAACCTAAGTTTTTCATATTGACAACCATTATATTCTATTTGATCATCTTAGTTGTTAAAACGACAACTTTGATGTTCAAACTAGCAACAAGATATTGAATATTTCAAATTGTCCCATTTACTATCAAGTTGTAAGATTTTGAGACGAATTTTGAAAATTTACATCACATTGAATTTTTTTTTCATCAATATGACAATTTTCGGTTAACAACCAGTAATTTTCAATATGACAACGGTTATTTTTTTCAGTGAACTTGTATAGAACGGTTCGAGAGAAAGTTTCTAATCCAACGAAGGAGGGACTCATCAATACCGAATGCATGCATTTTCGATAAGAGAGCCTGGTGCCAAACTCTACTGGGTGAGCAGATTCGGTGTTCCATTAGAACTGCATTCCGACCAGGGAAGGAACTTTGAATCAAACATATTCCAGGAAGTTTGTGGGCTTCTTCACATCAAGAAGACAAGAACCACACCACTCCACCCACAATCTGATGGCATGGTCGAACGGTTCAACCGATCCCTTAAGGAACATCTTTGCAAAGTTGTTCACGACAACCAGCGAGATTGGGAATGTGTCGATCCCACTCTTTTTGATGGCGTATCGAAGTGCAAGACATAGCTCAACTGGCCATACACCGTCTGAGATTTTGATGGGAAGGAACATCAGACTGCCGAGCGAAATAAAATTTGGATGTCCCACGTCGGAACCGCAAGCCGAGGATGACTACATGGATAACCTCAGAGAAAGACTCCTTCAGATCCACGACGATACCAGGTTAAAGATAAAGATGTTCAGTGACCGAATGAAGACACGCTACGATATACGAGCGACAACAACAGAATTCCAAGCAGGAGATCGAGTGTGGCTTTACAATCCCCATCGACAAAAAGGGTTGTCACCGAAACTTCAACGGGACTGGGAAGGTCCATATACAGTGATTAGCAAAATCAACGACGTCGTGTACCGGATACAAAAAGGCGTCAGAGGAAAACTTAAAGTTGTACATCGCGACCGACTACATCGCTACAGTGGTGATGAGAATAATGGATTTGTTCGGGACGATCAATGTGTATACACTTTATTTATCTCATACGCTCTGTATCTCCTTCTATTGTAATGTGTATACTTTATTATCTCTTACGCTCTGTATCTCTTTCTATATTTAATGTACACACTTTTCTTATTCTCTTTACTTACTCCTTATCTCTATAACTCTAATATCGTTTAATTGTAGTAGTAAACACTTGTGAGGGGCAATACCTAGTGATTAAGAGAAACTTTTTGTTTAGCATTAAGAACGTTAGCCCCTACAAAAAGTAATCCCAGTATTTTTATTTGTAAGTGGAGAGCTTCTGGAACATTCAGCTTCTCCAAGAACCAATAGGAACCAATAGTAGTTTCTAGAACCCATCATTTTTGTTATATAAATAGCCGTTTGGCGGCGAAGCAAATTAATTGATTGTGAACTGAGATAAAGTAAAGATACTGTGTTTGCAAAGTTATAATTGAAAGTGTTGAATAAATAAGTTTGTGAGTGATTTGAATAAAGTGAATTTGTGTTTTATTTAAAAAGTGAATAAGTTTTAATTGTCGGACCAAGCCGAATATTACAATATCATGTGTTATTGCTATATGTCATAGTCCACGCACAATCGTTCTGCAACCATGTCATTACTTTAAACTTTCTTTAAACTGTCTTACCAAAATATAACAATTTGCAGGCAAATTGTGAACAACAGCACTAGGATCTTTTCTTAAACCCTTGTATATTATTTTGCAATTTTATTTTACATTTTGTTTCTTTCTGAACAATACTTATTAAAAAAAGAACAAGTATTTTAAACATTTTTTTCTTATCAAAAAGTGTTCTTTAAGATACAAGATACAAACGTAGGTACATACCCACATCTGTTGAAAGTGAAATAAAGCCAGCTTGGCCTAATTTCAGTTTCTTAAAGCAAAATAAGACCAATTTCTGCAAGTTGGCCTTATTTCGCTTGGCTTTATTACACGGCAACGCTCCGATTACCTCTGTACCAAATTTTATTGAAATCGATATTGTAGTTTAGACGTTATCAACAATTAAAAAGATAGACAAAGCGATTTTATATGCACTATTCATGAGCATGTTGCAATTTTTGGTAACTCAAAATCATTATATTAACCCCCATGCAAAAGTGCCGAATGCGCCTAAAAAAGTTTTCACTATAAAAACTTTTTTTCACCCTTCAATAGAAATAATAATTTTAAGTAGCAATCTAAACCGCATTTTTGTTCATTTTTGTTGCATTGTTAATCTCTGTTGAGATTGATGCAACTAGAATTATAAGCTTGAAAGCAGAAACAACTTACTTTTTTTTTTGCTTCTTAATGTCAGAAGTATTCTCTGCAACCCAAATTCGACGAGTCGAAACACATCCATTTTTATTTAATTTTTCTTTGTTCAATATACATCTTATTCCTAGTAAGCATTTAGTTATATACAGTTTATATTTTAATTTATTGATAGATTTTTTTTTAAATTTTGCAACTGATATATTTTGTTTTTAATATATACACTAAAACATATTATTACATCGAATTTTTTTTGTAATATATTTTATGTAGCAGAAGAAGCAGCCATAATAACAATAATATAATGTATATTTCCTATTAATTTGTTAATTTTTAAAACCAAATTTTGTGGTATTTTTTAGTTTGATTTTTTCAATATTCTAAGGCTAATTTAATTTTTTCTATTGATGAAAATTTTAGCAAAATTCAGGATATTGACCGATTTTTATTTTTCATTATTTTAAATTTTTTTCTTAGTCCTAGCTATTGTTTTAAAAATATTATTCATTGTGTTGTTGCTTTCAATTATTTTATTTCACTTTTTCATTTTTTTTTAACTTTAAAAAAGGAGGTTATAAGATTAATATAGTGTTCTTTTTTGAATGTTTAATGAACCCATGATGGCGGTGTCACACTGGCTTGCGAATATTGTACCCTTGCGTGATTGTTTGTTGATTGATTACCCTGAGGTAAATCGATGGTTGATGAATCTGAACTTGTGTTGTTCGTTTGCTGATGGTGACTTTGTTGCTGTGGAGTTGTTGTTGTTGTACTTTGTTGTGTGTTGAGTGTAGCCAGCGGAATATTTATATCAAGGAGGCCATCAATACTCATTTCTTGTTGAATTAGCTGGAAATAAGAGAAGTGATATAGATTTTATGCTGCAAAAATCTTTTTGATAGAAAAAGAATATCTTTTTATTAAGAAATGTGTTATAATAAATGAACATGCACAAGAATAATATAATCCTAGCTCAAATTACATTTCAAATCATTTTCATTCACCTTTCCAATTATTTGATTTTCAATTTTTATTTTTTCCTTCAATTAACATCTCATGTTAAAAGACGAACCTATTAAGGGTTTAATTAAGTAATCAATAAAACATATAAAATCAAGCTGTTTTATTACATGATTGTGTATACTTGTCCTAAAACTTAGCAGAAACTACTCTTATTTTTATAACTTTGAGGGTAACCTAAGGATAATTTTTCAATTTTATTTTTTACTTTGTTTCAGCTTATAGAAAAAAGTACTTATTTTTTGATAAATAAAATAACCTACCTACAAACATATATGAATCTTGTTATTTTAATTTACTTGCCCTATCTGGTTGTCCCCAAAATCAATTTATTTTTCAATAACAAATTTGATTTTTGAATATGAATTTTGTGTTTAATACATCTTGGTTATTTGCTAGAAATAAAAAAAAAAACTTAACATTATCCTTTTAAAAATTTTCCTAACACTATTTAAAACATAAAATTCATTAAAATTTTAAAACTATCAACTCTACCTACACTCTACTCTTAAACTAGAATCAATCAAGGGCCAAACCTTTTATTATTTTTTTATTAACTATATATGTGTCTCGCAGATATACTACAAAAGTAATGTATAAATATTTTTTGTTGAGGGCTTTTTGGCAAACGCCACAGTTACCGAAAAAAAACGGAAACAGGTCCTCTGTTAAGGTAAAATTCCACTTCATCTTCGATTCAATGGGCCTAACTAATAAACAAATTTAAAAATTAGGTACTTAGATAATAAAGTCGACTCTTATTTGTGAAACATACCAATACCAATATTCAATACTCAACTTAGCGTTAACCTTCAGTTTAAATTTTAAAGTTGTGAAACTCATGTTTAAACTCATATTTTAATATACAAGTCACGTTCTGCTAATAGTGTTTTCTTGATTTAATTTTTTTTTTTTTTTAAAGAAGACCTTGTTTGTCCGATGGGAAAAGAATTTTGATGTATTGTAAAAGTATTTTTGAAAAACTCATTAAGGAAGACGCCACCCAGGTTGGCCCAGGTTGAAAATTTTGCTAAAAAAATCTAATCCCGAATGGCCGAAATTGTGCGAAGCGTCAAATTGAACACGCGAGAAGTAGGAATTGATACTCCGGACGAAGAGTTCTTTCGTTCTGTCTCTGACCTTATGGCTGATTGGCTGCAAGGTGGAATGGACAGAGTATAAAAAAATAAAGGAAAAATAAAAATAAAAATCAAAACTGTTGCTTACTAAAGAGCTCAGAGAGAGAGAGAGAGAGAGAGAGAGAGAGAGAGAGAGAGAGAGAACGAGAGAACTCTTTGATTTTCTTTCTCTCTCGTCCGATGTTTCTCTTTTCAAGCTACCTTCCGTGCGAGAAGGTCAGAGACAAAACAAGATCACTTCGATTTCCTCTATGCTCTATCTCTCGTCCAGTGGATCACTTCCACTTGTACGCAGTGCTGCTTCTCTCGATCTCTATAAATATTAGGTGTGTTTTTTTGCACGCGTATATACGCTTAAAATGAACAGTGTACAAAAAACGACAATTTTATTGTTTTAGTTATTTTGGCATCACTTTTCAAATGCTGAGCTGTAATTGGTCAAATATTCTTTTGTAGTTTCATCAGTCAAAAATACAAAAACTCGAGTTCAGGGGCGCATTTATTTTTGTTGGTGATCGTTAGGCGCTACACAATTTCTTGTGCTTTTTAATACTCGATCAAGTTGTTCATAGAATGCGCTTTCGAATACGACCCGAAAAAGGACAATAAATATGATGAATTAAGGATGAAAAATTAAGAAAATGTAACGAAAAATAAAAAATAAAAAAATAAAAATCGTGCGTGTACTTCTTGAACGTTAAAACACCATGTAGTCCAAAAAAAGAATTGATGTACAATCAATATAATATTGATTCAATCATTTTTCGCCTGGCGCCCCTGAGATTACCCATTCAATTGCAGACCAGCCCTGTTGTAATGCGTTTGTGAACAGAGAACAAAAAAAATCTCCTGCTCAAAGAAGCAATCCAAGAGAATGGAAGATGGCACATACAAAAGGTCAACGTGATTTTGTTCTGTGTGTTAAATACACAGATCATTACTTTGTTTGTGTTTTGTGTAGTAAGAAAAACAACAAATAAAAAACGACAAAATCCTAGCTTGCTCGGATCTGTATGTAAAATGGAATGAATTTCGAAATGAAGTTTTGAAAATTCATCGCAGAGAGTGAAAAAGATATATGGAAGCACTGTTTTTATATCCGCTTATTTCATTAGCGTGGATAATTATCGCCGCTTACTAAGCGGATATAGAAATGTGTTGTTGTTGCATTTTGCATGTAAATATTTTTTTAAGCGTATATACGCGTGCAAAAAAACACGCCTATTATCTCTATGCATGGAAGTTATTTTTTTTCAGTGGCAGTTAGAGAATTTTTCTGCCTTATTTATAATTATGGAAAGACATCTTTGTGAATGATAAAGCTCTTCCATAAGACCAAAGCTGACAATTATTTTTGAACATATTATAGCAGGTTTACCAACCCTGTGGCGGTTTTAGTTAGTTTTGAAGCAGAAATTCAAATAACGGTTTATTGTAGAAACAAAATCATATTAAATTATAAACATATCAAATAAAAACCAAAAACAAACGCATGATAAATAAATAGCTATAGTCTGTTACTTACCTCTTCTATATTGCACTCTATACCGCCGTGAAAATTATCAATATTAAATTCGTCAATTTGTGTCTGGTTATTTAGTGCTTCCATACACTGCCCTATAAGGGTTGATGCACAATTATCTGGAAAGTCGAAAGATGTTTTAAAGAAGTATTCCTTTCTTAAATTAAAAATAATTTGTTAACATGTTTAATGTAGATATATTTCAAATCAATAAAAAAGGAAGAACATATATTAAATAGGCCTTAAAGTTTGCTAATAGTAAAATAATTATATTCAATATCACTATTTTAAATAGTGTTAAGAATAAATAAATTTTTTTATACATATTATTGCTCTTAACAGTAGGTACCCCGGTAATACCCAAGATAACAACAATCCGGGTACTTCGGTATTGAGGGTATTACATTGCCGAATAGTCGTTAGTCAGATGATCCTAAATTGAAGCGTTTGGTATATCAGAAGCTATTCGGTTAAGAACACGGTTTTTGAAAATTTTATATGATTCAAAATAAACTAAAAAGCTTTTGTTTGGATTACATGTTTCTATTTCTTGTTAATTTTTGTTTTTGTATTTATGTATATTACAAGAAATTAAAATAGTTAAAGAAAAAATTTGTTTGCTTATTTTAAAACTTTTTATTTAAAATTTTCAAAAACCGTGTTGTTAGCTGAATTACTTCTATTATTCTCTAATAGGAAAAATTTGAATTAATATAATGACTGCTGATAGACCAAACGCTCCAATTTAGGAGCACATAGCACGGATATCCCAAAGTTGTCGGGTACTCGGGTTCCCAGCGGGTATGTACCCCGGTACAACTGACTTAAGGGTATTCGGATACTCAGGTTCTCATGGGTATCCGAAATCACGTACCCGGGCAATACCCGCAATACCCGGGAACCTTGGGAGTTATCATATTGGGTTTTACCCGGGTACTATTAAGACCACTAATGAATAGCAACTAAGTCACCAAATCGGCTATTTAAGCTTAATAAAAACTGAATAAGGTTTTGATTGATTTATGTGCGTGCAACAACAATGCGAAATCCTGTTTTTTACTTGGATCAATTTTCGCTATCCAAAGTTTTTCTATCGCACATACATTGAAATGTTTGCGCGTATTTTGGAGAAAAAACTGTTTTGCCACTTTCATCTTTCCAGAAATTAAATATTTCTCAATTAACAGTGGCAGTTTAATATTTGTTTAATTTGTATGGAATTGAAAAAAAAAATGAAACTTTTTACCAAAAAATAAAATAAATTATTGAAATTAAAATGAATGAGTGCAAAAACTGTATATTTTTAACAAATTGCATATTTCAAAAAATCGTTCAACAAAATGATCGTAAGGCAACTCCGATCTTATCGTCAGAATGAACAAATTTCAAACAGCTGCAAGACTAGAAATAAAAAACAAACTGATGATCCGAGTTGTTTCATTTTCTTGATCTGAATCGGATCATGGTGATAATAAAACGCAGCTAGTATAACGTTTGAAATTTGGTATTAATGTAATAAATAAGTTATTCAAGAGCCAATTTTCAAAACGAACCATCATTATTCCCCACATATCTTGAAGATGCGGCGTTGGGCGTTTCAGCAATTTTTATAAATAATTCATTTACGTTAAAAGTCGAATTCAATAAAACACTATTATCTAGTGTCCGACCGAACCTTTGGCTTCGGCTTCGGCTTCGGTCGAATTCGGCCAAAAAAAACAACATTCGGTCAAACCTTCGGCTTCGGTATAAAATAGGCCGAAGTTTTGGCCGAAGCCGAATAATTTTTGTATTGATATCGAGAATCGTAGTAGGCTCCGAATAAATTCAATTTTTGAATTTTTGAAATTGTTGGACACAGAAGCTTGTGTTTATTAATGTTAAATCATAGTAGGCGTCGAAAATTGCCTGGCACTTTTTGTTGATATCGGAAATCGTAGTAGGCGACGAAAAAAAATCAATTTTCGAATAAGATAAAATATTTTTTCTTATTCGAAATGAGAATTCTTCACTTCATTCAACCATCGGCTTCGGCGGAGCTTTTTATTTAGCCGAACATTCGGCATCGGCTTCGGCTTCGGCAGAAAATCGACCTTCGGTCGTACACTTCTATTATCACCTGAGCCGACTTTGATCTTCATATATAGGGTGATTCTTAAGTGTGCCAAAAAGCTAAAGCATGTAGGTAGAGCTGAGACAAGAAAAAAGTCGTATGAGAAGGGGGTCTACTGATGAGAAACTAATATAAAACTAAAACTTAAATTTAAACTAAATTTAAATTTAAAGTAAATTAATAAATTAAAGTACATATGTACCTTAAACAAATATCATAAATATAGAATTGATTAATAAACAGAAAATTAAATAAATAAATATATAATCAGTAAATAAACAAAGGTTAAAGTATCAATTGATTTATAAGAGGGTTATCAGAATTTGCCCAAGTATTTGTCTTTGCTGATTCTTAGAGAAATCATTTCAAGAGTTGCCTCCTTATGTAGGTCTACTCTGAAATGGTATCGTGGTGTATCATCATTTTAAGAAGTTGATTTGATATTTGTGGTTCTTAAAGATGACTTTTTGCACGTTTGTCCCAAACCTGGCATCCACACAAAAAATTGTTTGCTAGTTTTTGTATAATTAATTATTCTATTGTCCTTACTCAGATGAGATTTTCTATTTTTAAAACTGATCCTTGAGGATTACAACAAATAGGTACACATATTTTTTTCTTTTGTGCACAATCCCACCATGCTTAACTAAATCGCATGCCTTTTCTATATTGAGTAGGATTAGACCTGTTGATTTGCCACGAGAAAAAATTGTTCTTGTAGGGCCATCCATTACTCGCGCGTTCGAAAGTAAAGCTTAATATAGGTAGGTACACACAATGATACATTTTCAAAGAACATTTTATTTCATTATAAAGTTTAGACTTTGTCATTGAGTGTGAAAAACAATATCATTCGAATGCGATTCTTTTGAGGTAATTTTCAACCACTTTTTTCGAACATATCGGCCGGTATTTCAGCAAAAACTTGAGTAATGTTGGCTTTTAATGTATCTATAGATTTCGGGGATTATTTGCGTAAGCACGGTCTTTTGCGCTACAGAAAAAAATCTAACGGTGTCAAATCATATGATCTTGGACCTTTCAACCATAGAGCACACCAAAAAGTCACTTTTTGTGGGTGCAATGGTACCTCTTCGATAACTTATCAGATGACGGTTAAGTTTGACAAGTATCAAATGCAATCGCTACCAACTAGACCCCCCCCCCCTCCTTCGTGATTTTTTTCTTGTCTCAACCTAACCTACACGTTCTTGGTTTTATACACACTGCTCGTGAATCATCCTGTACATAACATTTCTACTCTTAAAAAATTGATACCTATTTAATTAGTTTAAAATAATTACCATACCATCTAAGTTAGAATTCAGTTGTTGTTGCTGCTGGTGACGTTGTTGGCTATGCAATTGTTGTTGCTGTTGTGATGTCAGTAGACCGGAACCATCTGTTGAAACAACACTCGGGTCCAAAACTACAGAATTATATTTATTCAAGGAATCTGAGGATGGCTCACTATTTGGATAAGCAGGTGACATTCCAGTTCCAGATGATGGAGATAGTCCCTTAATATAAGTACACCAATTAAGATTGAATGCAAGAACAATATTCATTTAAATTGAAATACAAACAAATTTAAATTTTGCAACAGAATTAAAAAAAAAAAAAAAAAATAGAAAAATTTACTTCTCTTGAATTGTGCAAGCAAGTGCAGGTCAGTGAGTGGTGAAGTGGACATTGATTCTGCATTCCATAGGATGGAGCGACTGCCGAATTAATTGTATAATTATTTTGCTGTGGTGTTTGGTATGGAGGTGGTGGTTGGTTGGGTATACCCGAAGCTGCGCTAAACCTACTCCATCCGTATGATCGTTTGGTTTAAACAAAAAATAGATTAAAAAGAAAAATATATTTTTATGAACTCAATCCGTGCTAATACATAGATAATATTTATTTTCGTTATTATTATCGTATTCTATTTTGATGTTTAACTTTACTTCAAAAAGCGATTTCAATTATGCATGCAACTAAATAAGTTCTTTGCATTAGCAAAATTAATTTTATGGCAAATTTATTTTAAAATAAAAAAAATAATTAAAATATTAATTAAATTAAAAATAACAAAAACACTGACCCCTGTAAGAAGTCCTTTTGAAGCGTCAAATCATCGGCAAGAGATCCTGCTAATTGGTCGAGGGCATTTGCTTGTGCTGGCGTTATGTTCGAATTTGTGTAATCTGCCGGAAATCCCCAGTCTGGTTCCAGGCCCACCATAGCCGGTATAGGGCTCAGGCGACCACAAGAACTTGCATTCGAAGAAGCTCGTTGACGGAAGTCAGGGGATAATTGAAAGCCACCACCACTATTTTTTTTTTTTTTGGTCAAATTTCGTATTGATATTGAAAATAATGAAAGTAAAATAAGAAAATTTATAATAATAAAATAACATAAAACAAATATTAAAAAAAAACTAAAAAAATTACTAAATTATTTGTTTATAAATTATAATAAAAGTACAAAAATATACAAAAATAAATTGTTATATTTAAGTACTTGTTTTTGCAGACTACAGTTTTTTTTTTCTAACGTGCAAATAGATAAGAAAAACTACTTTTGGAATAAAAACTTGGTTCTTAGGACCTGTTTCTTTAAACAAATCAAGCAACAACTACTACTAAGATCAGAAAAAAAAATAGCAGCTTATAGTTAGTTCGTAAGTTTTACATAGTTAAGATAGGTTTTAAAACGAAAATACTTCTAATAAGGTCTGCATTTCAAAATTAATTTTCTCAAAAAAAAAAAACTTTAGCTATTTGCTTGCTGTCTTTGCTTAAGAGCTGTCGCGCCAATCCATTTTTATTTCCTTAAGCCTGAATGAGTGAGGAGGAAAAATACTACATACGTACTGTTCGTTTCTTTTGCTATTTTAGTTTCTTCATCTTTTCTTATAACATAAAAAAAATGTTCTTAGGTGACAGTTCTATTTGATGGTTAAGTGAAAAAAGACGAACAACAAATTTTGTTTTCGAATTTTTGGAAAACATTTTCTTTTCTAATTTACCACAATTACTTGGATGGATGTTTCAATTGTTAGACTGAATGCGCCAATTTAAACTTATTCATTACTAGCTGTCCTCCCTAGTTTCACCCACTACTAAAGTGAAGTATCAGTACTGTATTGTAGCATTGAAGTGGTTGAAACTAAAAACTAAATTCACGGGTATTGCCTCATTCGAATAGCTACAAAACTTCTAAATAAACTTATACAGATGTCTCGTCTCTGCCTTGCCAGACAGAGGCTTTCCAGACAATAAGCTATTAGAAGCTTTTTTCGTTGCCTAAGCATTCATTCATTTATGGGAAAGAAGAGGAGCGAAAAAAAAAGATTATTATGGGTGCATTCAGTTTATGTGTTAAGGCTTTTAGAATGCGAATTAGAAAGAAACATTAGTAAAACTTTCATTCAAAAAGCAAATGATACTAGAAACCTTCGGAAAAACCAGGAAACTCTGGCCTTATTACGACAAGAAAAAATGCGATAGGATAAGCGTGATAACGGGACATAACCTACTTGGCTACCACAAAAATAAGATGGGGCTTAGTATAATCGACATATGTAGAGAATGCGGCTATGAAGAAGAGCACGAGAACACGGCTCACTTCCTATGCCACTGTCCAGCACTTTGCCGTACTAGATATAATTTTTTAGGCAACTATTTTTTCCATGAACTTAAAAGAACTATCTGAACTCCCAGGCAATCGCCTAATGAACTTTGTAAAGTCCATTTAATGGCTCGACCAACCATAGAATTCATAGGTTAAATCATTTTTTTAGAAGTTACAATACTTCAGGGCAACACAAGGGATCTACATCAATCTAAGTTTGACGGTAAAAAAATCAACTGTCAGCCGATATAACCTAACCTAACCTAACCTAAGGCTTTTAGAAAATGCTTTTTTTTTATTGAGTTCAGTTTCATACATCATTTCTCGCCATAGGGGTGAGACATCTGCATAAATGTATTATCTGTCACCTGTGTACTGTATTATTACCATGTAGTTTATAAAACGGCACCAATTTTTGTTACAAAGTCTTTCTTCGGGATCTAGCAACAGGTTTTTTGTGAGATTTCAATTTCAGATTGCAGAGTAATTACGGACAGTATACTGGTCATCAAAATAAGCTTGAGTCTCCGGAAATATATCTTTGAAGCTAATTTTCTCTTTGCTCGATGCGTTTTAAAATTTTCTAAAATACTAAGCTTAGCATGGGCTTATGTTTGGATATAAGCTGAATTAAAACTTTGTTTCTGTATTTCATTCACAAATTACTTTATCAATAGTGGGTATTCCTAATAAAAATAAAAATTCATGTTTTTACTTTAAGCAATCAAACCAAATATAAGTATGTAGGTACTTAACAAACAACTAAATAGGACTTTAAACTATAACTACTTTTTTTTGTTCTTTTAAGTAAAACAATGTATTGTATTGTTTGCAAATCAAAGTTAATAGTTACCTATGAAGTGGACTTTCTGGAAAATGATCAAGTCCTTCGCTAACACTACTACTGGGTGATGGGGTTGCATCATTTAAGCCCGTGACACCAGCATTCCGAAGTGCTTCGACGCGTTTTTTGGCACGTCCTCGCCGCTTCTCATACTTTGATGTTTCCATTGACGCTGCTCGCCGACGAACTGATTTTCCTGGCTTTGCATCTGGATTCAGCATCCACCAAGATGACTTGCCAGTACCCTCGTTTTGTACTCTCATAAAACGATTGTGCAGTGACAAATTATGTCGGATTGAGTTCTAAGAGAAAGGAAAAATATGAATAGGTAAGAAGATTGGTAAATAATGATGTACAATTGCAAGAGGTTGCATGTCGTATGTCTATAAGGAAAAGTGTATTATTGACGTTATAAGGGTTTTTTACCGCGTCATCGTAAGGAGTCATAAAAGTTCAACGTTCTCTCTGATAATTGTAAATAAAGACTTTCTCGTTCATCAAAAGGCCGAATGTAATCCTGCCTATTTCTCAAAATTGAGATGAAAAGGGAAATTCAATTGTATATACAGGGTGATTCACGGGCACTGTACTATATAGCTAGAGCGTGTAGGATGGGTTGGGATAAGAAAAAAATCGCAGAGGGGGTCTATTCTTCCCCGTCAATTCGGCAAAGTAATTTTGCTCGTGCTCTGTGCTCTGTAATGGGGCAGTTATAGCGATCATTGAAATCTATCAGGAAAATATGCAATTTATATATGTAAATACCAATCGAGCGGAAAATACGTAAAGAATTTTTTTGAGAAAAAAATATACATTCGCAAACTTATTTTTCGTTAACATTCTTCCGTGCAGAAATTTATTTTTCTGAAAAGCTGATCGATTTATGTCAAATAATGAAACGAATCGTTCCAACGTATTGTGTTTAGTTTTCATATAATTCGAGTGAAAGAAGGAAAAATAATGCGGTTACTATTCAATCATTCAATCAGGATTTTTTCTGATTGCTATACTCATCAGGAAATTTCAGATTACTTATGTTTCACTTTTTTCCCTCGGATATGGAGCCTCTAAAGCTAAAAACTTCCTTAATTTTAATTTTAAATAAAACTTTTTAAAGGAATAGTTTTCGAAAAATTAATTTTCAAAAAGAATTTAAAAAAGAATGTAATAAAGTAGATACCTACTAATTTTGTTTTCAAAATTCAATGCTGTTATCACGTCTTGTCGTTTGCATTTGCAACAATAAAAAAAAAAATCAAATTTAAATTTAGAAAAAATCTAAAAAATATCTGTTTTAATGTTTACTTGGCTGAAATGTTGAAATGACATATTAAACTTGTTTAACTTCTTGTTTTTAAATAGGACTCAATGTTATGTGAACAATTATTTGGCTTTACCTTAGATCGGATTAATCATTTTATCATTGATAACGTCTGAAAACGTCCCTATTAATTTTTTCCTTATATCGGCGGTAAAACTTAGGACAAATGCTAGTTTAATCCAATACTTTTTCATATTATATCCTCTACATCAATTACGTTAATGTTTATTAATGTTTTCTTAATTGATAAAACTAATTTTCTGTCACGTAAATATAACAAAATGTTCTTCCTTAGAAAAAAGTTTTTTAAATCAAAGTTTGTAGGTACTTAATTATATAAATTAAAAAAAAAAATAAGATCGATATTTTTTTTTCTCAAAATTTCGACTATTCCTTAAAACCGTTGTGGACATAGTTGTTGATTTTTGATATTTTTTTAAAATAATAATCAATTTCATAGAAAATTGCGCCCCCGGCTAAATGACTTTCCTTGTCTAACCGAACATGCACGTTCTAGCTCTTGGCGCACTGTTCGTGAATCACCCTGCATAACAATACAAGTAAATAGATAATTTTCTGTTTATTTGATGATAAATGCTTGTTCTTCATAGATGTGAATAATAAATCTCAAGTAAAATTTATTTTTTAAAGTTTTGAGTGCTTCATGAACTTGATACTTCAAATGTCCTTTTTTTTTCTTAAAATGTAGGTACACAAATTTTTAGGAACTAACAAATAAAGTTAAATAAACTTTAATATCATATTAAGTTCCTACAAAGTTGCAAAAACCTCGTTTCCTGTATTTGACGTATATTTCATTTGAAGATAAAATATCAACATGAAACACACCATATGTTAATCTACAAAAGGGAACTGGTTGTTAATTCCAATGAAGACTAAAGCCAACATTGCCATAAAAAAATATCAGGTGGCGAGCCTTCCACGCGATTTGTATCATACAATAAAATAACAAAGTACAGATAAATTCTTTGAATGCGATTTTTCTGCTAATAGCTGCCTGCTGATTTAATTTTAAGTAGTGTGAACCTAACCAGATGTCCAGATGAAACTAGAAATAAGCAGCACAAAAATTCTTCATATGCACATAATCTTAATCGCGTTTGAGTTTTATTAAATTACTGTCATTGTAGAATATTTCATTTTCCTAGATAGCAAAGGAGATAGTCAAAGGATGTCATTTACTCCATGATTCTTAAAATAACGAACGATGTTATCGAAATTCTTGTTGCTTTCTGATTTATTCGCGATTTCCTTTTTCCAAGTTAAAATTCAAGTGGAGTGTCAGACGGTTTTTACCTCGGTTTAAACACAAAAAAAAATCAATAATCTTATTTAATGAAAAATTAAGTTTGATTTGTAAATTTTTGTTTTTTTTATAATTTACATCCACTCAAAGGATTTTTTTATACCCTTATTATGCCAGAGACACAGTGAGTGCATTAGAAAGAACGGAAGGGGTTATAAAGCAGGTATCGGTGTACATTGGTCTTGAATTCCTGAACATTATAATGATTGGGAAAGACAGAAGTTCTTGCACCGTCTTAAGAAACCCAAACATATTGCGGCATTTGTGGTGACATCGCATATGTGCTCGTTCCACAAAAGGTGGTCAGTGATGCACAATTGCACATATCGAGAATCTCGAGATGTTCGGTCTCATTGATGCCAGTGCCACTCATGGACAGTGGCAAAGGGGGTATATCTCGCTTGAACGATACAAGACAGCATTGGGTATTCGAAGCATTAAACTCTACGCGGTTTTTTATTCCCCGTTGTACAATGCTGTTCAAATCAGAGTTTAATGAGCTTATCATATTTTGCCGTTGCAGTTCCACATCCGAAGAGGAAGGATGTGAGTGAGTGGGAACGAATAAGAAAAGCTAAGGGATATATGGAAAAGCTTACGCAGGGATTTTGCCAGCGTGGAAGAACACCTCTTCAGAATAATAGCGAGGATACCATCTGGGCCAGCGGATTTATGTATGTTGAGATCCTTTAGGACTCTCGCCACAGCACGAGTGCGGAAGAAGATTTGTCCCATGGAATCATTGACACGCACTTTAGTCTTACGTCTAGGATGAAAATTACCTACCTACTTGTTATCTGTTTGTTTTTGTTTTAGGTAACTCCCTTTCAAATAGTTTCTTTTAAAAAACACACGAAATATGTGCAAGCTCATTGCTCAGCCAAAATATTCAAAAAATAAATAAGACGATACTTCAATAGAAATTAATTTACTTTGTAATAAACACAAGAAAACTTTTTCAATATTTTTGGCACCATCAGTTGAAAATAATTCAATGTAAAGAAATTTCCAACTACTTAGCATTGACGAAAAACTTTTCTTTTCAACACAGCTTATTGACAGTTCAATGTTCAATCGAACGAATAAATCCAAACATTAATTCCTCTTGATTTTCACCCTTGAAAAGAGCTCCAAAAGAAAACTCAATACCCCACATAGATATGCGTTCCCGTATACATAACTGGGTACATAATATGCTATATTCATTGTTTTATAGATTTGGACATACTTTGCTATTGATATACATATGTCATAAATCATAATTTTAGTTGAATGCTCTTTTTTTTTTAATTGTCATTATAATTTATGGCGGTGGAGCCGGGTGGTAAATCATCTTTGCAATATAAAAATAAGTGTATACATATGTACCTTTTTTTAAAATAATCACAAAAAAATAATCTTAAATTTCATTATTTTATGATTGTTATAATTTTTTTTAACTTTTCCAAGCCAAATAATATTTTTCTGAGATTCGAAATTTTCTTCGTTAAAAGTACCTACTATTACTATTACAGTCGTTATTTGGCATTTGCCAAGTAGATACCTTCAGATCAAATGAACAACTCAATTGAAAATAGTTTCGAGATTGGTAAAATGCTGTTTTGATTAAAAAATAAAAAATAAATAGAGTTACGCGACAGCTCTTGCAGAGCCAAGGCCTAAGGAACTTACTCTCATCAACAATTCTCTGGCTGCGTGAGAAGAATTCAGGGGACCTACAATTTACCGCCGATTCCGAACGGCAAAGTTGAGAAGCACTTTTTCATGACAGATTGATACTCTTGGAAGTTTTGTCAATTCTTCGCAAGGGGCAGTACCCGTGAAAGATGAAATAAAAACTTTATGGGCCCGAGTAGGACTCGAATCCACGACGTTTTGCTTAGTAGCCAACGCACCTAACCACTTAGCTACGGGCAGCTGCTGTCTTATTATATTTAGTGTTAGCTTTGTTTTGTATAATGTAAAAGACAGCATGATGTTTTTTGTCACTTGAAATATCGATACTTCCGTACTTGAAACGCTGTCCTCTCGATTCAAAGAAAATAAAAGAATCAATGTTTCCTAAAATCATAAGCTCAAAAAGGCTTGAAACCCCAGTGAGCACCTCCTTAGATACGGCCTTGATTGCATTTGCAAACATTTCCTTTTATTTTAATACTCTTGTATCTATTTGTCTAGAGGTTTGGTCTTTTTGGTCGTCTTGAACCAAGGAGCTGTGAAGAGAAGACATTTTTGGTTGGAGCATTGTCGTTCTAGTAGGTATTTTATTCTTGGCTTAATTCTTCGTCGGATCATTTGTGGGATTGATGTTTGTTTCAAGTTAAGTGAACTCTTAAACTTTCCGAAATTGCTGCTTCTAATAGTGATGTTTTTCCCAGGCGCTGGACAGATGTGCTTTTGTTTGTTGATAGCATGTACTTTGTTTTGACTCTTTCACTTCACGAACTTCGCCTTTTCTTCAATCGCTTCAATCGCATAACATAGATAGAAGAAGCTGATGAAAGCGTTTTCCATGCTCACACCTGCTCACATCTGCTCCAGGACTATGTTGAAGAAGTCACATGACAGCGAATCACCTTATCTAAACCCTGCGCATTTTTGAAACAACTCAGAAGAGCTGTTACTGTTGCACGCTGGGCTGCGTATTGTTTAGCGTCATGCGGCACAGCTGGATCAGTTTGTATGGGATCCCGAATTCAGACATCGCCATCATAAACTCTTGGCGGTGGATGCTATCGTAAGCAGATTTGAAGTCGATGAAAAGATAGTGGATTTCCCAGGATTTGCGTCAATGTGAATATTTGGTCAATCGTTGTTCTGCCTGACATAAGGCGACATTGCTACGTTCCGATTTAAAATGTTGCAGAAATGTTTAAGACGCTCATACAGTACGTTGGAAAGGATTTTGTATGCAACATTAAGCAGGGATATGCCTCGGTAGTTTTTGCATGACATAGGATCGCCTTTTTTGTAGATGGAGCATATGCCATGTGTGTTGATGACTTTGGGCATGCGGTTCATCAAAACACCTCCTCCATATTTAAAGAGTTCCGCAAGTATGCCATCCGACCTGGTGGACTTTTTGTTTTTTAGCTTATCGATATTTGGTGGCCCTAGCTATCTTTTCTGTGCTAGCGGGTGGGACAGCGTCTTCATATGGTGTCGCTTCTCTTTCGTCATTGGCTCGCGCATTCAGCAACTACTGGGAGTACTTCTTGAATACATCTACAATTCCCTGTGCTTCGGTGACTTGGTTTCCTTCACGATTTCAAAGAGCCTGTATCCCGGTTCTGGAACCAGAAGCTTCGAAATCTTTGAACTGAGAAGCTGCGGATGCTATCTTCTTCCTTCGCAGAGTCTTTTTCTCATTTCTCCTTTTTGTTAGGTACTCTTCTCCTACTGCTCCTGTTTTCCGTTGCAGCTTCTACGTTCATTTTCCATCTCTCTTTTCAGTATGTATAGCGCATTCATTATCATATCACGGGTTATTTTTTGGCGGTAGTTGGTAACCTACATTTTTAATTAGTTCGCGATACTGGTTCCTCGATAGCCTCACAAATTCAATCTAAGAGGTCTCTAATCGACGTTGGGCTGTTCTTATCTTTCACATGGCCCCAAAGGAAGAAATCGCAAGGTGTTAAATCACACAATCTCAGTGGCCAATTGTGATCGCATTTTCGAGATAAAACAGTCCGGAAACATTCACACAACTATAATAATAAAGAAATCGCAAGAAGGAACGTTAGACTTGGCACGACTTTGTCTAAATTGCATTACTTTTTAGAGATAAACAAGCAGCTCCATCGAGATTTGGCTAGTTTTTTACAGCATGTTTTTGATGGGATTTTGTTTACAACGCCGCCGTGACTAAAACCAGACAAGCGGATGTAAAAATGTTTTTAGGTTTTCGAATAATAAGAAAAAAGTAAGACCACATTTTGCTAAAAAAAAAACGGTGGATTAATAATTTTTTCATTGATAACGTCTGGTCTGGGAACTGACTTTTTTTGCCTTGGTCAGCAGCATAATATAAAATGAATACAAATTTTAGTTATTTAATTTTCTGGGTGTCATTTTTGTGAAGGGTTTTTGGTAAGAACATGAAATAATTTTCAAGATAAGCGAGAAAAAAATAATAATTATTGGATTGGTTTCTTAACTTGTACAGACGCCACTTTTAGGTTTGCAAAAGATTTATTTGTTTGACGTAATAGCAATGTTTAATGTTGTAAAAAGTATACAGGCTATGAAGGAAATCAGAGAACTTTTTTCATTGATATTCCATTAAAAAACCGTGTTTTTGAACCGCAAATGGGTTGGCTCCAAGTACTCATATTTTCCATATTATTTTCTCACACTATTTTATATTCGATTTAAAATACATATAATTATGGGTTCATTCAGAGTATATATATTTTTTTTAAGAGTTTCTAAACATCTTTTCTGGATGTAATTTACTACTTGCTACATTAACGCAATCTTACCCAGATACATATGCCTTCTTTGTGGAGGGTGACAACAGTGTTTTTTTTATTGATAACAATTATTTTGTCACCTTGGGGATAATTTTATATAAGACCCAAATTACAAACTAGAATTTTGGCATTGGATGTGATATACAGTGTGTCCGGTAATTTGTCTGCTATACTTTGGGATGTGATTCTTGGTCATATCCTTAGAAAAAGATTTTTTGCAGTAAAGTCTGATTTTGAACTTTGACATCTCTTATTGACGGTTTAAAAAATGGTTAACTTTGGTGTACAAACCTAAGGGAACTCAATTTGGACTTTTGGACTACGTTTAAATTGAGGTGGTATGTTTTTAGTGTTGCCACATTCCAAACGGTTTTCAATTTTTCTTGTCCGAGCAGAATTTTGAATTTAAAGTCATTAAAAAAAAAAAAATGCCTAATACACATAAGGTGTTCGTATTTTTAATATAACCAAGAATCACATCCAAAAGTATGGCAGACGAATAACCGGCCACCCTGTATAATGTACCTATATCATGTGTTTTCCACTTGTGGAATTCTTTTTTACATCTTCGTAATAGATAAGATTCTTGGACGCGTAACTAATACGGCTAACATGAATATTGGTCATGCAGAAAAATTAATGGAATGGTCGGGTCATCCCTTGAATTATTGAAGCTTATAGAATTTAATAAGCTTCCATGCAATGTTCTTGATGGCGGAATGTAATCAATCAGTTGTTGTTGTTTGAATACTTAAATTTACATTTGAATATACTCTCACTGGAAGTTTTTTTTTACTTACATATGTTATATCATTTATATGTATTTTCTCTAAAAAATCAAATCAGTCGCATTGTATTCTTACTCTTAATTACATTTTGATCATGTGTAAGAAAAATTTATTTTTCGAAAATAATATCGTCATTTGCATTCATGAATAATAATTCATGAATGCCCACACCCACCATCAATAGTTATTACATCAAGTTTATCCTTCACGGATTCCATCAACTAGATTATTAAAACCCTCACTTGAAAACAGACCCTTAAATCTGACGCACGCCATCTACCAGTTCGCACTGTAAGCGAACGTTCATACAGAAAAGGTAACGCAGTTTTTGTGCTGTCAGTTGTCATTCCTGCAGACAAATTGCCAACGTGGCAATTACAACAAAAATGTAATGGGACCACTGCAAGAATATGAATAACGGAGTGCAATACCGACGCTAATTGCCAACACGAAATCTGATTGGGATTTCTTTTTCTTCGAGCAGCCGAATCATCCAGTACATAATTTTTCCTACAAGTCTGAACTAGTTAAAGAAACGTTTTATCTGAATACGTATATTTTTTCCATTTGTGTGGTTTTATCTCTTTGGTCAAATTGAAAGTGGCGAATAAATCAAGTAAGTGATTTCGGGAAATTAAGCAAAAATGTGAAACGCAGTTTACAAAAAAAGTTATTCCTTCTCTGGGTTGATTAGAAATCCTTTACCGCGTGCCCGGGCATTCCATCGTTCCCTGGAATTGAAGCTGCTGTCTGATAAATTCATGGACGGAACTCCGTCCAACAAGAAACTTCAAGATAAGGAGTGAAAGATTCCTCCCCAGAAAAGAAAGCAACAGGTAATCATATCATTTCTTATCCTTAAGACTTAGGGGCTTAACCCCCAATCTCAGAGAGAACGAGACTTCCGTGGACGTCACTAATACGAACCCCAAAATTTCCCACAGGTGACGCCCCCACGGACAGTATCCTGGCACGCCCAAAATTTCAACTATTAGCCAGAATTTTCACCCAACAGCGAATGTCTTTTAACAAAGTGCGAAGTATTTTAATAAAGTGCAAATTGCGAAGTATTTATCCAACAAAGCACCTTTAACAATCAGCACCTACGCTTTTGCGTTTTGCGAGATTTATCTTGATCACCTGAATTCGATGAATTCCACATTTTTATCCTCGCCACAAGCACCCACAAATTTCCTATTATATGTATCTATATGTCGTATGGAAAATCCGTAAATATACGTAGAATCCTCCGCTGCCTTTTTAAACTCAATTGTCGGAGTGTCATAGTTGTATGGAACACGAAAGTCACGTCCTAGATATCCTTTAATTGGACGCCTCATCCTGGTCTCAGTGGAGTGCTCAGAGACCCCAAATCAAGCACCGTCGAAAGCTGCAAAAGAAAGAGTCGGTACTGGGAGTACCCAAATGATTTCTCCCCGTTATATCCTTCAGAAAAAGAAGCAACACCGAAGGATCGGATTCCCCTTGAATCCCCGATCAACAAATCTGTTCATTCATCACTTTTTATGTTTTTTTTGTTTGGCACTGTTTATCTTTTAATTTCGTATCTTTTAATTTTTGCACTATTTTATGATTTTTCACTTAAATATCCTCCTGGATATGACTCAATAATAATCAAGTTTGAATTCAAAAAGAGTTTGTTAGTGGTTCTGTAACTATAAGAATAAGAAAAACATCAATCAAGTCATCTCAAATCAAAGTTACGAATACCTCAAGAAAATCATATTTTAACATCATTCATAGAACACAAAGTCAACACCCACAACATCCGAGTACGGGCAATGTGCACATTACCTCGAGGGATGAAGCAGTTAAAGTTCAACGGTTTGACGCAGTAAGTCAAAAGTATGATCGGTGAGTCGTTTTGAAATTCTATTTCTTATTGGATTTAGTACCTTTGAGATTGATATTTGATAATTTGAAAATTGAAACAAGAGTCGTAAACAGAAATTTTAAGCGTAACGTAACAACTTAACGAGGTTGAGAAAGTAGCTAAGCGCTACCCAACCGCCAATGTTTTTTTTGTATTGTGTGCAATTTGAATCAATAAGACACCTGGAAGTGTCCAGACCCTCCATAGGTCCCGTGTACCTGAGGGATAGATAATTTAAAACAAGTCTTTGACCATAGAACCAAATGATATCGTGAATATGATAATGAAATTTTTACGATCTTTGACCTTAAGAGAAGATATTGTTTTAATAAAATTGATATTAATGAAATATATTATTTAGATATTTGATGGTCATTAAATTTAGTATGATATTATAAGATTTTTTTTTTGTTATCAATAAAGTATTAAGTAAAGACAAATCCTTTTCGTTCCTTTTTTTTGTGAGTAATCTGAGACGAAACAGATTACATGCTTAGTATTTAGATCATATTTCTTTTTGGTATAATTTAGGATGTACTTAATAATGGTTTAAGTTTTTGGAAGTGAGTGAACCTGGAAGACGAAGAGCTGGACCGAGAGTTTTGAAATGTAAGTTAAGCGATATGTAGTATTGAGTTACATATTAGTATTGTTTTGTTAGGAATTAGTTTCAGTTAGGTAGTATTTAGTTTTCCGTATGTAAGTTTATAGTAAGGTATCCTTTTTTTTGATTCTTTTGATATTGGGGATTTGCAGAACATTCTTATAGCAGTCACGCAAATCATAGGTTGGCTTGACCTAAGGATGTGTGTCTGGGTCAAGTCAACGGGTGGGTTTTGAGACTGCGAGGGGGAAACTTACCACCTCATCTCCCCCTCACCCTCTTGTGACACGACTACTCATATAGCATAGGGATAGTAGTCGTTGTCCGTGGACACGTATACCCTGAGGAGTCACGAACATCTATGTGCTCCAATGCTGTCGACTCCACTCTGCTCTCTCTCCGCTTCTTGGGGTGAAGCAGAGCTTTAAGCTTTACTGTAATGGAACATTAGCCTGGTTTTACGTGGACTGGCTAATCATCTTCAGATCAAATCTCATTCACCGACGTACCTTCCCTTACGGACCCTTCAGAATTTGACTCAACGGTATTCGGGCCTCAGCCTAATCTCAACATTCTTCCGCCAATACCATCTGGCAGGTCTGCTTATTTAAACTGTAACACAGCCTAGTACCCAGCACAAGATCCCCCCCCCATCCGGCGAGTTTAAGCGATGGCACCCAGAAGCAGGCCGCTGCTGCTAAAGGGAACTTAGGCAGCAATTCCGTTTCTTGCGTGGACGGGCCAATGAAGACGTAATCATTGGTCCTAAATGTCTGAAGCGGTTTTGTCTCGAAAAAGAACGACCCAAGTTGCTATGAGAAGATATGTACCTGTAGTGATTTCTCATTTATGCTTGGGATAGCTAGAACTGTACTGTCGTGAGGTCAAGTTTGTTTTTCGAAGTGTTAATGATGTAACGGAATGCGCATAACAGCAACGCGTATTCAACCCTTTAAGGTAGAGGGGGTAGGCAACCCTCTACTATCTGTGCCTTGATTTGGATAGAATTTTTGTACGATTATTGAGTTTTAGTTTTGAGGTCGAGTACCATTGGTTTTTATTGTAAGTACAGTCGAATATTTTATTTTTATTTGATTTGTATGTAATGTTTCTAAGCATTACATACAAATCAAATCTTTTTCATCGTTACACATGCAATTATAATGACGATGATTATTATTATTATTATTATTATTATCTTTATTTTTTTCATATAAGATATTTAACAAAATTATTTGGAAGATATACATGCATCGCTTATAAGCCGTCTACCGAAAATACATAATTACATGAATTAAATAAATACAATAAGGGAGATGACAATTTATTAAATTACATTAGTACAATTAAAAGTTAATTCGAGAACGGAAAAGGTAAAATACAAAAGAAACAAAAACAAAAAGGTAAAAGTGCTTCGATATAAGAAAAGGGCTTTTAGTTTAGCTAAAACAAAAAAACAAACAAAGTTTTCCAACCACTTTCTCCATTTAAAATTGTAAAATATTCTTCAATTGTAAAAAAGCTTTTGTTAAAATGTAATCTTCGGATTTCCTGTATGATTGGACAAAAAGCCAAGAAGTGAGAAATATTTTCAACCTGATTGAGGTTGCATAGTGAACAATTCGAATTCAAATCATTTCGATGAGGTCTATATTTAAGCTCAAGCATTTCAACGCGCATTTCAAAGACTACGCTTATCTCATCAACAGTGAGATCGTTTCTAAAATAGTTGTTATACCCCAAGCATAGGATGAAGCAGTTAAAGTTCAACGGTTTGACGCAGTAAGTCAAAAGTATGATCGGTGAGTCGTTTTGAAATTCTATTTCTTATTGGATTTAGTACCTTTGAGATTGATATTTGATAATTTGAAAATTGAAACAAGAGTCGTAAACAGAAATTTTAAGCGTAACGTAACAACTTAACGAGGTTGAGAAAGTAGCTAAGCGCTACCCAACCGCCAATGTTTTTTTTGTATTGTGTGCAATTTGAATCAATAAGACACCTGGAAGTGTCCAGACCCTCCATAGGTCCCGTGTACCTGAGGGATAGATAATTTAAAACAAGTCTTTGACCATAGAACCAAATGATATCGTGAATATGATAATGAAATTTTTACGATCTTTGACCTTAAGAGAAGATATTGTTTTAATAAAATTGATATTAATGAAATATATTATTTAGATATTTGATGGTCATTAAATTTAGTATGATATTATAAGATTTTTTTTTGTTATCAATAAAGTATTAAGTAAAGACAAATCCTTTTCGTTCCTTTTTTTTGTGAGTAATCTGAGACGAAACAGATTACATGCTTAGTATTTAGATCATATTTCTTTTTGGTATAATTTAGGATGTACTTAATAATGGTTTAAGTTTTTGGAAGTGAGTGAACCTGGAAGACGAAGAGCTGGACCGAGAGTTTTGAAATGTAAGTTAAGCGATATGTAGTATTGAGTTACATATTAGTATTGTTTTGTTAGGAATTAGTTTCAGTTAGGTAGTATTTAGTTTTCCGTATGTAAGTTTATAGTAAGGTATCCTTTTTTTTTTGATTCTTTTGATATTGGGGATTTGCAGAACATTCTTATAGCAGTCACGCAAATCATAGGTTGGCTTGACCTAAGGATGTGTGTCTGGGTCAAGTCAACGGGTGGGTTTTGAGACTGCGAGGGGGAAACTTACCACCTCATCTCCCCCTCACCCTCTTGTGACACGACTACTCATATAGCATAGGGATAGTAGTCGTTGTCCGTGGACACGTATACCCTGAGGAGTCACGAACATCTATGTGCTCCAATGCTGTCGACTCCACTCTGCTCTCTCTCCGCTTCTTGGGGTGAAGCAGAGCTTTAAGCTTTACTGTAATGGAACATTAGCCTGGTTTTACGTGGACTGGCTAATCATCTTCAGATCAAATCTCATTCACCGACGTACCTTCCCTTACGGACCCTTCAGAATTTGACTCAACGGTATTCGGGCCTCAGCCTAATCTCAACATTCTTCCGCCAATACCATCTGGCAGGTCTGCTTATTTAAACTGTAACACAGCCTAGTACCCAGCACAAGATCCCCCCCCCATCCGGCGAGTTTAAGCGATGGCACCCAGAAGCAGGCCGCTGCTGCTAAAGGGAACTTAGGCAGCAATTCCGTTTCTTGCGTGGACGGGCCAATGAAGACGTAATCATTGGTCCTAAATGTCTGAAGCGGTTTTGTCTCGAAAAAGAACGACCCAAGTTGCTATGAGAAGATATGTACCTGTAGTGATTTCTCATTTATGCTTGGGATAGCTAGAACTGTACTGTCGTGAGGTCAAGTTTGTTTTTCGAAGTGTTAATGATGTAACGGAATGCGCATAACAGCAACGCGTATTCAACCCTTTAAGGTAGAGGGGGTAGGCAACCCTCTACTATCTGTGCCTTGATTTGGATAGAATTTTTGTACGATTATTGAGTTTTAGTTTTGAGGTCGAGTACCATTGGTTTTTATTGTAAGTACAGTCGAATATTTTATTTTTATTTGATTTGTATGTAATGTTTCTAAGCATTACATACAAATCAAATCTTTTTCATCGTTACACATGCAATTATAATGACGATGATTATTATTATTATTATTATTATTATCTTTATTTTTTTCATATAAGATATTTAACAAAATTATTTGGAAGATATACATGCATCGCTTATAAGCCGTCTACCGAAAATACATAATTACATGAATTAAATAAATACAATAAGGGAGATGAGAATTTATTAAATTACATTAGTACAATTAAAAGTTAATTCGAGAACGGAAAAGGTAAAATACAAAAGAAACAAAAACAAAAAGGTAAAAGTGCTTCGATATAAGAAAAGGGCTTTTAGTTAAGCTAAAACAAAAAAACAAACAAAGTTTTCCAACCACTTTCTCCATTTAAAATTGTAAAATATTCTTCAATTGTAAAAAAGCTTTTGTTAAAATGTAATCTTCGGATTTCCTGTATGATTGGACAAAAAGCCAAGAAGTGAGAAATATTTTCAACCTGATTGAGGTTGCATAGTGAACAATTCGAATTCAAATCATTTCGATGAGGTCTATATTTAAGCTCAAGCATTTCAACGCGCATTTCAAAGACTACGCTTATCTCATCAACAGTGAGATCGTTTCTAGAATAGTTGTTATACCCCAAGCATAGGTTGAGTTTAGAGTAAGCTGTTCTTAAAACAGACTCTCTTGCCCGGGTTAGTGATTTCTAATAAAAAGTTTCATCTATAATGCAAATAAGGTCATACAATTCGTTTCTCAGTTCTTCTAAGATCTAAGTCTTCAGTACATAGTGACAACGGATAGTTATATTCTGATGCCAAATCATACCAATTTTTAAAAGGAGGGTATCTTCCCCGTAGAGCTGTCAACATATCTAATCTTTTTTTGAATATTGTTGTTAGGTCCCTGCAAGACTTTAACATTATAGTCAGCATTAGCCTTAAGGTTTTTTAAATAGATTGGACATTGGAGGTAGGCCAGATTCAATATAAATAGCGTAATTTGGTGTATTATAGGGGAGTTTGAAAACGCGTTTAAAAAAGTATCGCTGGACCAATTCGATTGCTTCTATTTCCTGGTATCCATAAACTTCATTAGCATATAAGACAGAGCTTTTGATAGTTGCCTCAAATACCTTAAATTTAGTCGCCGCATCTATGGGGTTGTTTACTTTCGTTTTGTCTTTTAAATGAGCATCGAGATTTAAGTTGTGTGTCATAGTAAATCCTAAGTATTTGAAATCAGTCACAACTTCTATGTTTGAGCCGTCATTCCAGGTGCAATAACGATAATATAGGTATAAAGAAATTAATCTTAGTAAATAAAATTGCTTGAATTGGGAAAAATATAATTAATTAATACCTACAGAGCAATCCAACCTTTTGGATTAAAATGTTATAGTGAATCTTTTTTGTACAATAAATATTAAAAATCACTTTTTTGATGAAAAAAGCCTTAACTTAAGACGGTTTTGAGATCTGGTTCCTGTTTCTTGTTTTGAGAATTACTCTGTTTCTGCAGGTGCAAAATTCAGCTCTAAATAAGTTTCCGTTTGATGTTAGTGCATTAGCTGGCATGGAAGGACATATGAAGAAATTCTATGTATGAATACTGTACACACTCTACTTTGAAGTAAATGAAGAGTAGTGGCATAGCTGCCTTTCTTCTGCACTGTAAGGGAACTCTAAATTATCCTTATTTCAAGGTCTTGGGAATTACGTTGGCCTCAATTAAAGGGGAAATTATCTCAGGTTGCTTTATTAGCCAGAATCTCTAAGGTACAACCAAAGAACCTATACAAATGTGTTTTTTTTAAATCGTTTTTAAAACTTTTTTCAATTAAATCCTAAGACTTAAATTTTGTTCCAATTTTATATAATACAAGAGTTCTAAGGAATTATAAAGAATTGCATAACATTAAATTTCTGACTTTAACATTCGGTATTTATTTGGGTCGTAACATTTCGATTTTAGCAGATGCCACTTGTATATTAAAATTTGTGTATGAGGCCACAACTATATAATTATAGTCTCAGATTCCACTATTTTGAACCCCACGGTCCACGGATCAACAAATTTCAAATTTCTCTGTATGCGTACTATCTATAGGTTTTCTATACTAATATATTAAGCTGAAGAGTTTGTTCGCTTGAACGCGCTAATCTCAGGTTCGGATTGTAAAATTATTTTTGTGTTGAAGTTCCATTTATCGAGGAAGGCTTGAAGCTATATAATATTATGCTGCGACCAATAGGAGCGAAGCGTCAGAGAAAAATGTTGCAAAATTCCCAAGAAAAATTCATTTTTGAAGGCTGCGCTGAACGCGCTGAAACAATAGCAGAACAGCGCGTTCTTAGGAACTGCTAAATCAAATTGAAAAACTGTTTTGATGTTGAATTTATATACATATATGGAATATATCAATTTTAAGCTATACAACGCTACGGTGCAAATATTAAGAGCAAAGTATGAGTGAAAAGTGTTGCTAAAACGTGGAAAATTATACATTTGTAGGCTTCGAGTTAAGGAGAATTTCGACTTAGGAAGAGTCGACTTTTATACAATTTTAAAATAACTTCAAAACAGACGGGCGCATGATGCACAACTCAAGAGACGACAAAAAAAATATTTTTGTTAATAATAAAAAATTGACATGCTTTAGCATTTTGAAAATTCAAAAGTCAATTCTTTGATATTGTGTTTAAATTAAGTAAGTTTTTCAAAAAACTATTCATTCGAACAACTCAACCGCCTAAACGGGGGAATAGATCCTCCCTCCCATTCTATTTTTTTCTTGTCTCGACCCAACCTACACGCTCTAGCTTTTTGGCACACATTCGTGAATTATTCTATATAAAATTTAGGATAAGCAAAACACTACATGCAAATGTTACACAAAAAAAAAAGATATAATATTTTGTTGTTTTAATTTTAATTCTTTTTTTCTTGAGCATTGATGTTGTTTATTTTCTTCTTGCTTTATATTACATCAATTTTTTTGTTTTGTTTTTGTATACATAATTTAATTACATATACCTAATTTAAAGTTTTTTCCAGTGTACTTTTTTATTTTGTGCACAACAATGCACAGTCATTTTAATAAATTTAAGTTTGTTCTTACATTTTTGTTCGTTTAGTTTCGTTCTATTTTCTTTCTGTTCGTTGATAATCTTAATTTGTATTCATAATATAATTGTTTAGGTAAGCTTTAAGCTTTATATCACAGATTTTTTATTTTATTTTTTTATTTATAACGAAAATTTAGCGTAACAAGTTACTTTTTGTAGAAATCTGAGGCTACGAATTTAATCGCTCTCAAGAACAGAAAAATCAAGCCTATAGTTGCCACGAACCCCAACACAGCTATCTACCCGAAAAATACAATAAAGTAATTGATTGAAGTTTTAGGTTTGATCGCAGCAGTTGAAGGGATAAAATCATGTAATATTTTTGTCTTCTTTTTTCAAAGGGGTGATGGGCTGCTGCTGCTTAGTTATAATAACGACATAACTAGTTCCAAGGATGATGTCATCTCATTCATTCATATCTACTTTCAATTCTGCTAAAACTGCTTCTACATCTTGTTATGAAAACTACGGGATGTGTGTAATAATTTTCATTTTTTCCATATCCTTCCTTCGCTAACTCATTCATTGTTGGCTGATTCAACGATAAAGATGCGGGTGGCCGTCGTCGTCTGCGTTGTGTATTAAAGAAGGGGAATTTACCTTGAACGAGCTTTTCAAGCAGGCGCCAGGAAGAGTCAACTAGAATACCCTCGCAGGTAAGTATTCTTTTTTACGAGTTTGTTGGTTGGTACCCCTGATAAATGGCGCCGAATTGGCGGTGATATTGGGACGGGGATCTAAGAACTATAAGGAAGTTGGGTAGAGCGATGGTAGTTTCGTGACAATGCTTTTCATTCCTATGTTTATATGTGAAGTGGGGGTTGCCGATGGTATAAGATAGGTATGGTTAAAGGGCTGAAAAATCTCAGCCAAAGGTGCATTGCTTTTTTTTCTTCAAAAATTAGGAATTCTTTGTCTGCTAAAAGATTTCCTTGGAAGAAAGAATACATGAACTCAAGTTGCTTAGAAGATACTTATGTTCTTATGTATGTTTTTAGAGTGTGTGTATATTTGATGGAAGGTACAACTCCTCATTTCTTCGCAGTGCTTTGGTCGCGTCGTCAACCAAATCGTCTGTCGGATTCTCTTATCAACAAAATACAAAGATATGAACAAAAATTGGTATTTTTCAGTAACAAGGATAAACACTGTTGAACAAGATAATTTGTCTATATCCTATAATACACAGTAATGCTTGTCCTTGTTTCTACAAACATATTGTAGCTTTTCGTATAAAGTGAGTTCAATAATTTATTTATTATTCAATGAAGGGATGATATTAAGACACAGTCCAATGTGCAAAGTATAATTGAATGAGATCTTATACATAGTAGGTCTTATACATATTGATATTAGTTACGTACTATGCTCTGCTTAAAAAAATTGCCAGCACGAGGTTGATAGCAAGTATGCATTTGCTAGTATCTTTATAGTACCCAATCTGCTGATCGAAAATATTTAAAAAAATATAATTTCTCTAAGCCGCATTTGAAAACAAATATGACCAGGACCACTGTATATTTTTAATAGTTCGGGAAATTATGTTAGCAAAACTTTTTGACGTAACGTAATGTATGTAACATAAAGAAACCTATATATATTTTAAACAATCTTCAAAGAAATCTTAAAGTTTTTTTTAATACTGTTTTTATTTCCATATGATTTCACACGTTGTGTCATTGAACACAGTGGAAATTCACCGGGGCGAAAAAAGAGCGACATCGAACAGCTCAGTGCGAAATCAGAGCGCCACAGAGCGACCCAGGGCGCATATCAAACAAAACCTAATATGACACGTGAGACGTGAAATTAAAAAAGAAATAAAAATAAATAAATAGGGTGGCACGACAGCTCTTGAAGAGCCAAAGCCTAAGTAGTGGCTTACTCTCATCAACAATTCTCTTGGTGTGTGTAAAGAACTGAGGGTACCTACAATTTTAATGCCAATTCCGAACGGCAAAGTTGAGAAGCACTTTTTCATGACAGATTGATACTCTTGGAAGATTTGTCAGGTCTTCGCAAGAGGCAGTCCCCGTGAAAGATGAAATAAAAACTTGGCCTGAGTAGGACTCGAACCAACGACACGTTCTGCTTAGCAGCCAATGCACTTACCAACTAAGCTAAAGGCAACTGCTAATTGCGCAAGTGGGGGCGCAAATTACTTCGGGGACTCGACTACCTATGTTCCCTGACAGTGTGACAAAAATAAATTTTCAATAGTAACTAGACTTCGGGCAACAATCAATCTTATAATTTTTTTCATTATGTATTTACATCTCAGATGACAGGTCTGAAAAACAAGTGCTCGTTTTATTATAACAAGCACATCACCCGTCCGACGAGCAAGAATGCGCACGTGCTAGCTGGGACACCCTCTTCGAAGATTGGCCTAGATGGTCCTAGAGCTAGAAGATTCAAACCAAATCCATTTAAAAGTCTTTTATTGAAGCCGTAGTCTTGGGAACCGTTCGCTCTGGTGCATATATTTTTATTTCAATATTTTGCGAGTCAAGTTAAAAACCTAGCAAGGAACAAATCGTTATCCGACCTTATACGACCAAAATTATTATTTTTCAAAAACGCATTGGAATAACAAATATCTTTTTCTGTACGCCCTATTGGCGTTATTAAATAATTTCAATGTCAACTGAACATTCCGGTTGTCTTAAATTTATTCGTTTTATTTGTTTACTTTTTAACACACAAATTATTTTTCTTAAGAAATTGATTGAAGCCAATCCAAGGATGTAAAAATATAATATGAAAACGACACCAAAATAGCTGTCGCTTCTAAATGTATGTAAAAAAGCGATTATCGTCTTGATAATCACCTTACGTGGAGCAAAAGCAATAATTATTTTTAGTATCAACTATCAGGTTAGCCGATTCCACTCCAGTTCTTAATTAGGCCGTGTGCGAATTCAGTTAAAAATGGGTTAAAAATTGACGTTTGGTTAAATTTTGACACTTCGCATAATTTGACTAGCTGCTGAGCAGGTTAAAAAATGACAGTAGTGGTTAAAAATTCATCCATTTTTATTTTTTAACCACAATTCATCCAATTCGCACACGGCCTTATTAAGGAAATATGAACCACCCTATCTCTTTTTATATTCAACAAAAAATACGACACCATGTTCACTAAATCTATTATCATACATATATATGTATGTGTGCAGTATAAGTAAGTCTGCCGAAAGTTGAAAAAAATAATAAATATTAACTTGATTTTGTTAGGTACCTACGGAACAGCACCAACAAGAGAACATCAGTTCTTAAAATTGTCAATATAAAACATAAGAAATGTTAATCCAAAAATAAACTTAAAAACTACTTAAACAGCCATAGGCAATAAACTGTTAGAATACACTTCGGATTGTACGGTTGATATTAATTGAAATAATTTGTTGACATGTCTGTCATAAAGGGTTAAAAATCTAGCTACCTACATTTTTTTAAAGCTTTCTTACAAAAATACCTCTATGTGTGAATGCATTGTATATGGTAGTTTTTTGTTTGATTAACAATATTTCTTAACACCAGAAAACAAATTTTGTTTCAAATTCAATTCACCGATGTGAAACGTATCCTATAGAATAAATTTTATAAGGGAAGTTACATGGTGTTCAGTTTAGTTTCTATGAAAGCTATAGTGAGTGACCAAAACGGTTGAAAAATAAAAACTTATCTGGCATCAAATAAAATGAGTAACAGAAAAAAAGTCAATCTAGGCTGGAAGGATAATAAAACAGTTGTTCGAAGAGTTCCGAAACTTTTTTGCTTTGAGGACCATTCCAGTATTGGATTTTATTAGTTTTTTTTTCAAGTTGGGCGGATGGACCATTTGTATAATAACTCAACTGAATAGAGATAATAAAAACATCAATGGTCATTGAATACCCATCTTTTCCCTTTTTGTCTTGTAATATATTAACATGTTCACGATAAAAGTTAAGAGAGAATATTTGAATCCGGAAGAAGAAGTGTGGCAAAGATGTGTTCAGGCTTAAGTGTAGGACAAATATCTTATCCATTTTTGTCCTCTTCTTATGTAGTTAATTGTAAGGGGAAGGGAAGGGACATTTAAGCTAAAGATGAGTTTCTATTACAATGAACAAAGGGAATCTCTTTTTTCTGATTTCTTTGATGGACATTATTTGACATTCATAGTTCTGATTACAAAAATATACCCAAGCCCAATTGAACAATAACTTCAATTTCTAAAATATTGATTCGAGAATGTACTTAGGTATACAAAAAATGTCTATAAAAAGACCTTACTATTTTATTTCTGAACGATAAAGGTCAAAAAATGAATTGGTCTTGAATTGTTATTCTTTCAAGCGCGAATGTTATTTTTAATTGATTTTTTGCTCAAATGCCACCTATTTGATGTAGAGTACCTCAATATGCATACAGCAAACATAAAAATAAAGGCTGATATTTCAGAGATGGAAAAATATTTATGTCACCACCAATTTTTTCAAGAAATTATGAAAGTAGCCTGAAATGTTACTGTTCAGCAAAAGTCAAAGCTATACCTACGTTGGAAAATATTATCTCTTGATAAATATAAGGTAAGCATTCTTTCAGAGACATATTTTGGGCCTTTTAATAAAATAATTTATGTAAAAGAAAATAGATTTTTTTAAGGTTTTTCTTCTCTCGGATTCTCTAAAACAGATTTAGAAAATATTTCAGTTTTATAATCGCACTGGGCCCATAAATGGTCATTGTAATTTATTGCTGCCTTCTAAATTTTATCAAAGTGTTTAGAAAATAACTCAATCTTTGCAATACTATCAATAAAAGCGTTTTATTATGAAGTGACACGAAAACTCTTCAATTGCTTGTAAGCCATATCGCACTGATTTAAAATTAATTTCATCTCGTTTGTGAAGGTTTCCTTTTGTGTGTTTGTGTTTTTTTTTTGTCTATGTCGTTTAGATGTGTCACCCTTAAACCCTAAACTGAAGGAATTTAAGCAGTCCAAGTCTCAAAACCCCTCCACGACTACTCATTGTCAAGTTCTAAGGCCAACAAAGCTGCCTCTCCTGCTTCATTTTATCAATTCGGAGCCTCGGACAAAGCCTTGGAACCAAAGGAACTCCGCTTCGTCTTGTTCGACGACGCACTTCACGACTACCGGCTGAAAGTCGACATTGAACCGAATAAAACCTCTCAGATCGCTATTCTTTCAGCAGTCCTTACCACAAAACCACAAAACATGTAAACCTGTTTGGATTCATATTACCTACTATTCAACAGGTTATATAAACGATACCGATTTATCTTTTCCTTCTTGAAGGATAAATGTATTGATTTTGTGTCGCTGAGAGATCATGGACTGTGATGACTGGGTCACTGGGAAGATCTTCATGTTTTTTTTTTTGCATTCTTAACGCCGTAACAGGCAGGAATCATTGGCGACCGACGCGACGTGCGGCCCCAGACACCACGTAAAAATATAAAAAAGGTCTTTCTTAGAAAAAAGTGCCTTTGGTTTATTTTTTAATTTTTCGAAAATGACAAGATATTTTTGCATCTGGTTTTGACAATGATGAATTTTGAAAATAGAATTAGTATCTATTATTTTTTTTTCTCAAAATTTTGAGTGTGAAAATAATTTTTACCAAAAACTTTTGCTTAAAACAAGTTAATTCAAAAACAAAATGAATGTAGAAATTTTGGGTCTTACACAAAGCACAAAGCGGCTTTTTTTGACAAACCCGTCTCCTGGCTAGATGCTTAATTAGTTATTTTTGCGTAATATATTTGGTGGACTAGCGAAGGATACCTACAAGTCAGAAATTGTGCCTAGCAATAAAAATAAAAATACATATGTGAACCTGTTATTTTGCAATAGCATTTAAATTCCTTTAATGAAATTGTTTTTTATGTTATCTGGAATATTCCTGTACAAAATATCATTTCAGCAGTTAAGGCGTAATTGAACAGGAAACAGACGGACAGAGTTACTTCTACATTTATAATATTAGTAAGGATGGAAGTAATGGCGGTAGTAAGGATTAATGAAATAATGTTTCATTGGTTTTGATAAGACATAGATAACCTTTAAGACTTGCTTTCAAACATTTACTATTTCATTCATAGATATAATCTTAGATACCTTAATTATATTTAATATGTAAGACTTAAAATACATTTTTCTGTACAATATAGAAAAAATATTACTCAATCATATCTACTCAACACACACATGCAGCACATGGAAAAGTTTGCCGACTTTTCTTAAATGTATACTTTCTGGGCGCCACCTTGACGTTACAATTACGGTTCATCGATTGTATCATCCGCCGCCGCCGCCGTCGTCGTCGTCGGTCGCCAATTCTTTTCGATTCATTGCGAACATTCAAAAAATAGAAAAATCAACTTAAGCTTCAAATACCTAAAACTGAACAGTAGGTAGCACAACCGCGGAGGTTAATTTTTGTCTGAAAGATTGTTTCGAATGTTATGCGTTTTCTTTTTCTTATCCTTGTATGCTTAATAGAGCGGGGGCAGCAAACATAATTTCAATCCAACTTAGATAAAACTGGATTCACCCCCTCGTTTTCAATTGTATACCACAAACGAATATCATTTGTAAGTTTCTTCTTTAAGATTAAACGCGCTAGAATTTAGTCGTCCTTTCTCAACAAATACTGATTGGTCTTATACTAACAAGCATTTTAATATCATCCGTTCAAGTGCTGCGTACATATAGGTTATTATAATATTGGCTGGGTTCTGGGTATACTCTTTTCTAAATTTGTACATGTACAATGATATTAAGTTTGAATTTGAAAAGTTCAAACAGCGTTTACTTAGAGACTTCGATGAAAGCTTTCGTCTTTTAAAGCATGCAACTTTGAATGAGTTAGAGCTTACGAGCGTTGTATTGTAATTTACAAAAAAAAAAAAAACAAGAAAAGGAATGGGGCCCAAAAAACAAATTAATAATTTGGCTGCATTCAACCAGATCCTTTTTCTTGAACAAGACGATGTGGAAATTTAAGTTTCATTTTGAACCGAATATTTGTTGTTTTTTTTTTCGTTACATAGAATATACATAACAGTATTATTTAAAACGTAAGTTAATATTAAGAATAAGTCTTAATGTTTTTCTTTTTTCAAACAACTTCATAGTAAGATGAGCTTTTCTTTATATAGAAACAAGCCAACCCGCGGGACGTTTTACCCGCTCTTATAAAATTGTAAGCGGTAACTTAAAAGTTGAGTGTGCAATTTTCCCGCAACTTAACAGAGTTGACACAGTTTTAAAAGAAGCAACGAGCAGTACAATTATCCAAGATTGTCTTTTGCCAATATCAAATTTGCGAAGATTGTTTTCCCAACAACTACTGAATTATTTGTTTCAAAGTCTTCAGAGCTTCGAAGCTGTGTTCCATTTTTGGTTTTTCGCAGGATTCGGAAATGATATAATTGGGAAGAGTACCTAGTATGATTAATTGTTTTTGTTTATCATATGTTACCTCTGACAGCAAAATAATATGCCATAAAGATATCATAGTGAAATATAATCACACCAATAACATAAATGTAAAAAAAGAGCCAAGTTCTCCCGTACAAAAATTCTGCCTAACAAATCAGCCAGGAAAAGTAATGAGATCTAAGAGAACGCCAAGTTCTAAGATTCAGCAAGTACTCGTTGGTGCATTGCAAATGTTTTAAGTGGACTTACATCGAATCAACTTTTAGTTTTAAAAGAAACTTGTAAACTAATGTAAATTAGTTAATTTCTTTTTACTTAGCAAGTTTTCCAAACTTTTTAATAGTAGGTTACTAAGAGAAAACCTGCCAAGTAAACAAAAATATTTCGAAATGGGCTGGTACAACTACTTCTGTGTGTAAAATATTAAAATTTATTTACTCTTCTATGGTGTTCATTTTATATTATATTAATTCATAAAACATGGGGGGGTAACGGAGGCATGGTACCCGCCCATGTTTTATGTTTTTTAGCAGAAAAATTTAAAAATTAATTTTATTTCTTTATATTGACTAGCAGAATTGCTAGTTTGCCAAATTACAATATTCTACGATGATCAGAGGTGCCTCATATACCTACCACGCCCCCTGATTGAAAAATTTCAAATTTTCGATTTATTCCTTTGTATGGACTACATGACCTATCACTGTGCCAAATTTAAAGTTTCTAGGGCAATGAGAAGTGCTTCATAATTTTGATGGTCTGTCAGTGAGAGAGTCAGTCAGTCAGTTACGGTTTTCGTGATTTTTGGAACATTGTATCTTAGAAACTACTTATGCTAAATATCTGAAATTTACTGAGGTGCTTCTTCTTGACTAGCTTAACAAATAATGTGAGTTTGAAACTTTTGGCTTCTTTGGTATAGAAGTTAGAGGGGTGTGGAAAATGCCCTGAGTTGTTTTCTGTAAATAAGGGTGTAGTGACAAAGTTTCTAGAGAACTTGGCTGGGCACTACCGTGCCCCTTGATTATGTAGACTCAATGTTATCTCGAAAGAAATGAAAATTATACTATTTATTTTAATTTTGTTTGACTTCAATTTTCGGCCTCAAAAACACATAAATGCAGCCAAAAAAATATATTGCTGTTAATTCAATGAACTGAATTGTCAACGCTTATTTCAATTTAAAAGAAAAAATATTCAAAGCTAATAGCCTTTGAAAGTCATCACAATTTAAGAAAAGTTCAAAATTTAAGAAATAAAGGTGAGTGTTATGACTTTTACATTTTTTTTAATCGTTTTATTTTTTTTTAAGGAAAACTGCAAGGAATAAGCATAAAGTTGTTCTCAATAAATGAGGTTAACCCTTGCTTTTTTTATTGCTCTACCATTATAATGTTTCATTTTTTTTTGCGTTGGTATATTACTACTCGCACTTTCAATAATTGTAATTATTATTAGTATTTTTTTTGGTGTCTTATTGTTGCTTGTTTTGATTTACATGAATAGTTTTATCTTAGTAAAATACAGCCTATATTAGTATATTGTAATTGTTGTTGTGAAACAATTTTTTATTACCTTTCGGATAAGTTTTTCAGAATATTAATATTCTTATGGCAAAGCAGCGCATTCTAGGTTAGCTAGTAGTAAATTGCTACTTTATTAAGTATTATGTTTTTTGTTAGTGAAAGAATTATTGAAATAGCTTTTTCGAAGACTATCTATCTATATTAACAATACCTATGTCAAAACGGTGCGGGGAACTAACTCCACCTCAAGTGGGAAATATCTTAACTTTTTTCTGGGTAAGTTATATCCTAATCCTAACTATGGTGGGTTATAACTTCACTTTTCTGAACAACAGCAACTTAGAAACAATTTCCGATGCTCTTACCTATACAGTAAACATGGAATACCAATAACACCAAAGTAAAATGTGCATACAATTTTTAGCAAACTTTGCAATTTTAGTTATACTTGCCTAGTGACAAAAGTCTTGTTGTGAGATCGATCGGCAACTCCAACTACAGAACAACCACAAAAACACAGATTTTGAAATGAACATTACTGGTGTTGGACAAAAACAAAATTTCTCCTATTAACATTTATGAATCCCTTACATTATGAAATCGCTCTCTTCTTTTAACATGCACTCAAACTAAAGCGTGAGAGGAAAATTCACAGCTGTCGTTGCAAAAAGCTATCCGTGACTCTGGAACATCTATCAGGGGACGTCAGAAGAACAACTATTGCTGGAAGAGCACGAATTAGCTTCGGTCAGTAGTAGTAGCCGATAACAATATGGAGGAAGAAATACGGGGGCGGCTGCTTTAGTCCAACAGAACCTTTAAGTCTTTTAAGGCTACCTCAATCCAAAAATCTTACCATTAGTTAGAGAATAGTTGGCCCCGAACGATTCCGGAGAGCTATGTCAAACCTACCGCGAAAAAGACTTGATAGTGGGCTAGACACCTAGCTCGTATGAGCAAAAAGAAACCATCCCGGAAAGTCCTTTGCGGTACAATTCGTAGTAGAAAGCAGCGCGGAAGATCAAATTTGCGCTTGAAGACTGGCTTAGAACAGGACGCCCAAAGCCTGAATGGCGTCGGGATGCATACATACATTATGTACGTACATATGTATGTACATATTATGTATGTATGGAAGAACTTGCCCAGAACTTGGAGGCCCAGACCGGTTCCCGATTGTGGTTCAGACGAAGGGGGAAACTTACATAATTCACCAGGCCAGCAATGATGATGATGATTAACTCATCAGCAACTTTTGTATTCCTCTTTTGTGTCGCCTTCGTCAGAATAAATTTTCAATTTAAATAATTTTAGATTTGACAAGTATAACTTTTAATATCTGATATTGATCAGATTTGTTTTTATTTTGTTGAAGTGAGAAAAGTAGGATTTTTTATCATTTTCACCGTTTGTGATTTCAAAACTATACATTTTATTTCTCCTAAACCTTCTCCCCTTATTCCTCTTTAGCTTAGAAAAAAAAATTAAGAAAATCGGTCAACCGGTGTTGCCGGTTAGCGAACGAACACAAAAAAAAGCTGTTCTTTTATTTATAAAGAGAGATGTGTTATACTTTATACACAATACAGGAAAATTTGGAGAAACTTTGGTTTGCATCTATAAGCATGGGTGCTATTTTTTATCATATCAGCTTGCAGGCCAACCAAGGCCGAAAATAACAATAAATATTGACATATCTTAACATTTACTTGGACAATAACCCGTAGGGTACTGCAAAAAGAGTGTTATGTAATTAATAAATGTTGCTCACAACACAAAATCGAGATATCTATGAACCAGAGGGTGTAATAGAATTCCAATTTCATCTTCCCCCATGCACTAAGCTTTTGACGTCATGAACTTCTTTTATTTCATCGATCAACTTTTCTTGTCATACAACTACCGACGAATTGAATATAGAAAAAAAAATACCAAAACTTCATGAGAATACCTGCAGAGTTATGCGAAGTCATTTTTAGTGGTTTCTTAATTCTTTTTTTTATTAATTCCAATTTTTGTAAAAGTTGTTTTTTTTTTTTTTGATAAAACACAAAATACTCGATTTCAAAATGGATTTTTTGACGAAAACAAACGCAAATAAATAATCAATCGGAAATCACTCAAAGAATTTTGTTTGGCAAATAAAGTTTCATTCATGCACTTTTTTCATAAAAATGTGTTTGTTTCCATTTTTCGGGTATAAATTCATTTTCCTGAACAGCTGATTGTATCCAATAATGCCGAAAAAATGGAACGAATCGTTCCACTGACTTGTTTCAATTTTGCACGATTCCCATCCTGCCAGGAAAAAATTTCACGCTGAATTTCAGCGAGGTATACATTTTCACTGACAGAGATTTTGAATGATTGAGGGGACCTACAATTTAACGCCGATTCCGAACGGCAAAGTTGAGAAGCACTTTTTCATGACAGATGGATACTCCTGGAAGTTTTGTCAATTCTTCGCAAGAGGCAGTACCCGTGAAAGATGAAATAAAAACATTTTTTTATGGGCACGAGTAGGACTCGAACCCACGACATTGATATACCGTGCCGGCTTAAAAAGTTATGGTGGTCAAAAGATCGCGATATTCAGTTTTTCATGAATATTTCGCGACCTATTGCCCGGAGGTAAAAATGGTCAAAGAAAAATTGTTCGTCTGGACATTATCTAAAAAAATGCCTTAGGCATATTTCCGTAAAATTAACCGTTTTTGGAATAGAGGGACTAGAACGCGCTCACTTTTACTCAATTGTTTTGTTCATTAAATCTTCTATTATGATACTTGGTCGTTTTGAGATGAAAAGTAAAGGGCATGATTGTCAAATTGAATATTTTAATATTTACCTATCTGAAAGTTTCGAGTTCAACGGAAGCTTTTTTTGAAAATTTGGGGCCAGACGACCTACCACGACTGAGCTGTGATATGGTACCACCTACTCAGTGCCTTTGTATATTTATTTGACATATACTATCAAGAAGGCATTTATGACTGTTTTCATCTAGTAACAAGTAGAGATAGCCTTTATTTTCTGCGATAAGACAGCGGTAGCATGGTTAACTTTTCCATAATACGAGTCGGAATTAAATAACATAATTAATTTGTCTCCTTGATGAATATTTCGAGAGTTTTCTTTGTAATTAATTTTGACAATTTCGTCATATGTGGAACAGAAACAGAGTAAATCAAATTTGCATCTGCCATCATAGTACGAGCCATCTCACATCAGCTCCTATTCATGCGTACTGCTTTCCCATTCTGTTGAGGGCTGTAGGGAGAAGTTTGGTGACGATGTCGTTTTCTTCGCAAACATTTTTTCTTATAAGCCTTGCAATATTCGAAGCTATTATTAGTTCTTAATATTTGTATCTTCTTACTAGAAAGCCATCATATCAAAACGGCCGGCAGCCATTTCTACCTACCTAGAAAGCCATCAAGCAACATTATATTTGGAATCACCAATTCCATAGAGGCGTTAAAACCAGAATGTAATAGTAACAATAATAACTGTTGTGCATCAATCTTGAAATTTGTAGAAGAATTTTAGATTTTTTACATAATTGGCCATAAATGGCTGTCTGGTTAAGGGGAACTTAATAGATACCAATATGTTTTATTGTAGCAAAAATGTGTTACATAGTTGACTTAACCAATATACTGTACAATTTGCAAAGTTACGGTATATGTCTACCCTGTTACTGAAAATGTAAAACCATATTATAAGGCAAAGCGAAACAGTTAAGGAAAAGATACTAAATAGGTGTTGCTGCTATTTCTTATTTTTATATATATGTATATCAGTCTGTGTTCCGAAAGCCTCTTAGATACGAGATCAATGTTGCAACATTATTTTCTGGAATTTATTTTGAATTGTTTGTTACTAACGAACATGAATTAACAGCTTGTATATCAACATCTTATTTCGACTGTAACATTTAGATTAATACCTTATAAAAGGGAATAAAACTTTAATTTAAGGTCCAACTTTTTCTTTTATTTTTTGTATGTGTAGACTAAAAGTAAGAGTTTTATCAAGTGTCACCTGAGATACTTGGCACTCCAACGCCAATCAGTGCTTGTTCTTTTGGGAAATAGGTTATTGCTTGGCAAAAACGAGGTTTTTCTCTTTCGAGTGAAAAAAGCTTGTATTTTTGAAACATTAATACTTTTTCTCCAAGAAATACAGATTTCAAGTTTGGCTTGATAAAACCAACTGAAACTGAATTGAAGATGCAGTTATCATCAGCAAATATAGCTTTTGGGGGAAAGAAAAAGAGAAGTCTGGCTGGGATCTCGTGTTGTAGTAGCCTAGACCATAATTGTGTACTATTTATATGTTAATTATGTGTGAAGTTCGCGAATTATATTTAAATGTATATAATACTAGCTGACCCCGCGAACTTCGTCTCGCCGCCCTTCAGAGCAACTCCATTTTGAAATTTTCCAGTTTTCCATTTGGAAACCAATGCATCTGCAATAATATGCAATTTTCCCTTTGAAAACCAATGAGTTTTCCGAGTTTTTCATCAAGAACTTTATTTTTTATATTCGAAAACCCATTTTGAAATTTTCCAGTTTTCCATTTGGAAACCAATGCACCTGATGCAATAATATGCAATGAAAACCAATTAGTTTTCCGAGGTTTTCATCAAGAACTCTCTGTTTCCCATTCGAAAACCCATTTTGAAAACCAATGCACCTGCAATAATTAAAAATTTTTTTTTCCCTTAGAACCATCTACAGACTAACACGAACAAAATAAAAAAAAAAATTAGCCAGATCCGTTAAGCCGTTTGTGAGTTATTCGATCATACACGAACAGGATTTCATTTTTATATAAGGCGTGTTTTTTCTACTACTCATTTTATCAACTAACTTTAAAAATAGAAAAAACTGTTATGCTCACTTTATACACATTTTAAAATATTTTATTTAAACTGTCATTAGCCGCGTTTTATTATCCTCACTAACCCATATGGGTTTATTTTTTGTACACAAAACAATAACAATCTGAAACCCCGATAGCTATCGGGGTTTATTTTGTAACTCAAAAACTATGTTCTAAATATGGCGGATAGATGGCGAGTGTGAGACAAAAAAGAAGTTATTGTAGAAAGATTTATTAATATCAGCCATATTCATAACAAATTACGCGTATTCCAATCTTAGCCACAGTTTTATAATGCCAAAGGATAAGAGTTAATCCAATAAATTAATAAAAACAAGTTGTTTGTGGAAAAGCAAAATAAAATTTTACTGGGGGTTGCGTCTCGGATAAAAAAATAGCTTAAACTTTTACCTTTTTAACCCAGATCGTTTTATTATGATGGGGTAACCCATATGGGTTAGTGAGGATAATAAAACGCAGCTATTGAAGAAATCCAATTTGATAATAGTCGTGTTTTTTTCACTACTCGGTAGCCAGTAAAGTAATCAAGTGCGAAAAAAACGCTCCAACTCACTCTATCTGTCAAATTTAATTTGAATTTCAAAAAACTTCAAAATCTAATTTCAAAAATACGCCATCATTCAATTCTTCAACATTTGATTAATAATTTTAAACAAATCTCAACAAAAAGTGTGCCCGGTTAAATGTAGTTTTATTATTTTTCGTTTGTAACCCGAGAGTTTATAAAGCAGTGGTGAATGATAACAAAAAACAACCCAAGAGAGCAAAAAGCAAGAAAAAAAAATGTTCAGCTTCAAAACGAAGTCTCAAAAATTATTCGTCCACATCTCCTATTTAGTATTTAAGTGAAATATTGCAAGAGTAAAAAAATAAAAAAAGTTTTTGGAAAACTATTCGTTTTTGTTGGTGAACTGCTCGATTGAAAATTTGCACATGCAAACAGAAAAAATTTGTCGTCTTTGTGTGCACTTTTTTTTGGCAACGGGAAGAGGGGCCACAAACACTAAACACAGGCAGTCAGCAGTAATTTTGCATGAATTCTATTTGATTTTCCTATTTTCCAACACGCAAAAATCGGAAAATTTTATCGAGGGGCTGTTCCTCCATGTTTTTGTTTGTTTTTTCATCAAATACAAATAATTTTCAAAATTGCCAACAATCGCGTAGCAAAATAATTCTTCTTAACGCCATCAGCGCCATCTACATTTAAATAATATGAAGTTCTATCTCCGGCTTATCTGTCATTATTTTACTGGCCTTTTTATCGACTGTAAAATCAAATTGTTGTTGTTTGCCAAGGGAAATTTTGCTGTGCTGGCTACACAGTAGTGAAAAAAAACACGGCTAATATTTCATTGATTCGAGCGCTGCCTGGATTTCAATATAAATATTTTATCCTAAGTATTCGTTTACTGAAAAAATATTACACAGTTTCGTTTGTTTTTGTTTCTCGATGAAAATAAAAAATGAGTAGCTACTAAGTAATAGAAAAAACACGCCTATATATGATATATAGATATATCTACAATTCAATATTTGCTTTCAAAGACGCGTTGATTTGAAAACCAATGAGTTTTCTGAGCTTTAAATCAGAGCTTTTTATTTTCCATCCGAAAACTCATTTTGAAATTTTCCAGTTTTCCTTTCGAAAACCAATGCACCTGCAATAATACGCATTTTTCCCTATGAAAACCAATGAGTTGTCCGAATTTTTCATCAAGAACTTTCTATTTTCAATTCGAAAACTCATTCTGAAATTTCCAGTTTTCCATCTGAATACCTATGCACCTGATGCAATAATATGCAATTTTCACTTTGAAAACCAATGAGTTTTCTGAGTTTTTCATCAAGAACTTTCTGTTTTACATTCGAAAGCCCATTTTGAATTTTTTAAGTTTTCCATTTGAAAACCAATGCACCTTGAATAATTAAAAAAAAAATCCATAAGAACCATCGACAGATTAACACGAACAAAATAAAAAAAAATAGCCAAATTCGTCCAGCCGTTTGTGAGTTATTCGATTATAAACGAACAGGATTTCATTTTGATATATATAGATATATAGATTTCGTATATTACTACGGATGCAATGAAAATGTACACTCGGGCGTATACGTGTTTTTATAAATTTTATTTTTTATTTTAAACGCTTCTTTTTACTTTTTGTTTGAGAACCTTGCGTTTTTTGTATCAATTGTTATTTTTTTATTTTTAACAACCTCAAGAGGAGAGTATTTTTTTAATGACGACGAGTAAATAACTCAAAGAACCATTCGTCTGACTCCTTGGTGGTCGTTTTGGAATCGTTTCATACTAAAATATCATATGAAATCGTGGCAAGGAGGACTGAATATAAATCCTACGTAAAGTTCTCAAACAAAACGTAAAAAGAAGTGTTTTAAATAAAAAAAATCTATATAAACACGTATACGCCCGAAAACCCGAAAACGTTTAAAATTTTGTTCAAAACACTTGCTTAATGAGCAAAAAAAAAAACTGATCGGCCTGTAATAACGATGCTTGTCTGAAGATTTCCCTGGTTTTAATAGCGGTATAATTTTTGATGATTTCCAACTATCCGGGAAGTAATTAAACCTAAAAACTGAATCAAGCAGTTGCCTATTCACATTTCTTTTAACATTTAGTAAATCTCAAGGCCAAAAGCTTGAAATTTGGAAGATCCAGTTTTTTCTCAAGGCAAACTCTATGTTGGTTGTTCACGTCTTGGTAAACTATCCGCCGTTCCTACGACCAACAATTGCTTATAATATATATGCTAGAATTGTTTATAAATATACTTTTGTATAAAAATAATTCAATAAAGCACCTAAGAAATAAATTTAAAAAAATTAAAAACTAATAAGTGGGTGAGGTTTTGCTCGGGCAAGAAAAAATGGACACCATTTAAAATTGAATATCTGGCGATCCTTAAAAGAAAACAAATAATGTCCGTGTCCGCTAAAGAGAGTGCCCGTTTATAGGAATGCCTTTTTATATGGGGAATTTAAAAAAAATCCATCCGTGCTCAGCTCACTCACGAACTGAAAAATGTTATTAGTAAAATTGCTAAGAATACGTAGTTTGATACGAAGCTATTAGTAGAACGTACTAATGCTCTTGAAAAACATACGAATGACGTACGAAATATTAGTATATTGTACTAATGCTGTATGTGTTTGACCAATTGTTTGTTATTTTTTATTGATTATAATATTAGAATAGGTTCTTTTGGTATTTTTGGTTTTGTAATGCGAATAAAAAGAAAACTTTATTTCGTTAGGAAAAAGTGAAACATGAGATATCTGAAGTTTTTTCGTGATGAGCGTTTACAGCAATCAGAAAATTGGCATTGGCATTGACATTGATATCACAGTACTTCGCACATAAATAACAGTACTGGCGATGGCACCAGGCCATCGCATCGGCTGGGGCTGGGGCAGAACAGAGAGAGAGAGAGAGACAGATATGCACATAGAAGGAAAGAACACTTAACATAAACCTACGTGGCACCGAGGAGGAGACATATGTATGTAGATGTTTAGTGCCTCATATCATTGCACAGGAGGCCTCAGATAAACTGACAACTTTTGTAGAAAAAGAATACTGCCGAAGCTGGGACTTGAACCCGCAGCGTTTGGCTTAAGAGTCATCAAATCAGAAAGTTTTCCTGATTGAAATACAGCCGGGTATTTTTTTTTAGAACAAAAGTGAAACACATATCATTGAAACATTTCGTTTAATTTTTTTTACATCAGGTGAGTTTTTTTGGCAAACCCTTTCAAAGTAAAGTAAGATCTTACACTTATTACAAAAACAAACTTCTAAGGGGCCAGGGCCATATTGCACCAACAACTTTTCACTTTTCACTTTGCAACTTTTCACTTTAACTTTGCAAATTCTGTTTCACCAAACGCTAATTTGCAAAGAGGAAATTAATTTTTTGAAAAGTAAACAAAAAAATCCTTCTTTGCAAATTTTGTTTCACCAACCGCAAATTTGCAAAGTGAAAAGTACTTTTCTGAAAAGTGAAAAGTTTTGTGAATTTGCAAAGAATTCTTCGATTTCGTTTCACCAAACGTATGTAAAAACTTTGCACTTTGCATTTCAAATACTGAAAAGCTTTGCAATAATTTGCTAAGCAAAAATTTCATTTGCGGTTGGTCATTTGTCGTGATAAGTTCGGTTATTTTTGTTTTTTATTCAATTTATTATTTAATTTCGTTATTATTTTGAATAATTAATATACAGAATATATAAAAATGGATGTATGTTTCTATGTTTGTGTGTATTATGTCCGGTATGGAGTCCGAAAAGGCCAAACCAATATTTATGAAATTTTCATGGTAAAGTTTCATTCAAGGAGTTGGACAACTGGAAAAATCAAACATAGATCGAAAACTACATTTTTTGCGTGAACACTTTTGTTCCAGAATTGCTTATATAGAATGGAAAAATAAAAAGTCCTTGATGGAAGATTCGAAAACCTCATTGGTTTTCAAAAACAAATATGTACATGTACACGACTTCGTACAAATCTGCTCCTGGATATATAAAAATAACTCATAAAAAAACATTAAAAAATAAAAACAAGTAATATTCATATATAAAAATTTAAATTTAAATATTTACCTCAAAAATACATTTTATGTGAAAAAATTGATGTCATATGATTTCTTAAGAAATATTTGATTTTTTTAATTAAAAAAAATCCTTGGAGCGGTTTTCTAAAATTAATTTTTTATACATATATAAAATTTTCCAAAAATGTTTTAAAATTAATTTTGGTATGCAGTATTCAAGAATATGTAAATATACATTTTATCACGGAATTTCGATTTTTAATATTGATCCGTTTTCGAGTTAAGGAATTTTGAAATAAAATTTAAAATATATGTTTTTAAAATGCACAAAATTTTTTTGAAAACAAAATATTATTTAGGCAACATATATGTACGTACTTTCAGAAAACAAATACACTGATCGGACTTTTATTTTTCGAGAAAAAATTCTAAAAGAACGGTTCTATGAGAGGTACCGCTTTGAAGCAATACAAAAATATTTTTTTACATAAAATATATCAGTGTTCCGAAAAAATTTACGAGGATGTTTTAAAAAATATTAGGAGCCGTTTTTGAAAAAATTGAAACTTTTTTGGCCAAAAAAATTGTATGTTGGCTACCCTAAATTTTGATCTTAAAAAAAAAGAAAAACCAAAAAAACGACCCACGCGTATTTGTTCAAACCTCTAAGTTCCAAGTTTGAAGTCAATCGGACAAGTGGTTAAGGCTGTACAGACAGACAGGCAGACGGACCGACGGAATCGCCGGACTCACTTTTTTCAACTTCCTTGTAGCGAGCACAGTTTTTTACTTTTTTTTTATTTTTAATAACAACGACAAGAAGCCCAGTCAAATAATCACTATAAATGTTTCAAATTACGACTGAAAATGAAAAGCTTCATTTTAAGTTGGTGAAACGCCCACACTTTTCACTTTGCAAAAAAATATAAAAAATTGCATAGTGAAAAGTCACGAACTTTTCATTTTTGGTGAAACACTTTTTACTTTTACTTTGCAGGAAATTTTTATTTTTCAAAGTTGCAAAGTGAAAAGTGAAAAGTGGTTGGTGCAATACGGCCCAGTTATAGCTATCATTGAAATGGAACCGGAAAAGTGTTTTTTTTTTTTTTTTTTTTGAAAAGAAGTGCAAATTATGTACCAATCAATCGGAAATCACTCATAGAATTTTTCATTAAATATGTTTTTCCATTTTCGGTTGTATGTAGTGTCCGTGGTGGCTTAGTGGTTAGTTTCGGTGGCTGCTAAGCAGAACGTCGCCGTCGTCGTGGGCTCGAGTCCTACTCGTGGTTTTTATTTTCATCTTTCACGGGCATGCCTCTTGCGAATAACTGACAAATCTTCCAAGAGTATCAATCTGTCATGAAAAAGTGCTTCTCAACTTTGCCTTTCGGAATCGTTGTTAAATTGTAGGTCCCCTAAATTCTTCACACGCACCCAGGAAATTGTTGACGAGAGTAAGCCACTTAGGCTTTGGCTCTTCAAGAGCTGTCGTGCCAATCTATTTATTTTTTATGGAAATTCATTTTCCTAAACAGCTGATTGAATTATGTCAGAAAATAAAATGAATAGTTCCAATGATCTGTGTTTCAATTTTGCACAATTCCAATGAAAGAATTCTGTCAGGAAAATAAAATACTGATAGAAATGTTCAATGATTGCTATAACCGACCTATCAGAAAAATTCGAATGATGTGTTTCAAAATAAGACCAAAATTTTCAAAACAAGTTTTTCAGCTTTTTTGTAATCTTAAAAAAGAATTCAGGCCGAATAATTCTATGAAAACAAAAAGCTGAATTCTTTGTATAAATTTTTGTGCACCCATGGACATATTTGAACATATGGCCAAATGACACTTTCAAATCATTTTTTTTTTCCTAAAAAAAGAACTTCAAATATTCTTTTTTAAATGAAAAAAGATTCCTATACAGGGTGATTCACGAGCGTTGTGCCAAAAAGCTAGAGCGTGTAGGTTGAGTTGAGACAAGAAAAAAATCGTATGGGAGGGGGGGTCTATTCCCCCCTGTTTAGCCGGGGGGGCAATTTTCTGAAAAATTGACTTATTTTGTAAACAAAAATATTAAAAATCAACGGCTTAGTTTACAACACCGTGCTATACCTTTCTGAAAAGCTAAAAACTTCTTCTTTTATTTTGTTTTTAAAATAAATTGTTTTAACGAATAGTTTTAAAAAAATAAATTTTCAAACTCAAAATTTTCAAAAAAAAATCCAAAAAAAATTTTTTGAACTAATTTTTTTCAAAATTTTATGTAATTAAGTACTAATTTTGTTTTAAAATTTCAATGTCTTTGTTAATTTTTAGTCGAAAACAGAAAACCGGATGCAAAAATGTCTTTTCGTTTTTGAGAAATTAAAAAAAAAAACCCAAACCACTTTTTTCTAAGAAAATCTCTGTTTTTATTTTTACCTATCTGGACTTTTAGTATAATTTACTAGTTTAATTTATAAATTTAATTTTTTGTAATTGGAGTTTTATGAGGACTCAATAAAGTAGAAAAGTATTGGATTTTCCCTGGATTAATCATTTTGTTCATTGAAAACGTCTGCCATTGACCTTTCACTTCTAGCTCTCCGTGCTCTCGTCGGCGGATTCTTGAAAACATGCTACGACTTGGGCGCCATCTATTGGGATATCTTTCAGCGTAGAGTCTTTCGGCTTTCCGATCTCGACAACAAATCAAACCGTAGCAGAAGTTCCTGTCCGCTAACTCTTCTCGAACATATGAGTTTGTTATTGTTATGTGTTGATGAATTAATATTTTAATTGTAAATGGTTGTTAAGTAAATATGCGATGCCTTTTATTAACCTTTAGGTTTTTAATTGTTTTTTCATTCAAGAAAAATTGCGGTTTAATTATCTTAAGCCCCCAGCAGGTAGAACCCTTCGCCGGCGAGTGGCCGCGGCGCCAGGTATAGTAAGAAAAAATTGCAGGTCAGTTTTCAGAAGTTTTCAATGAACAAAATGATTAATCCAGGGAAAATCCAATACTTTTCTACTTTATTGAGTCGTCATAAAACTCCAATTACAAAAAATTAAATTTGTAAATCAAACTAATAAATTAAACTAAAAGTCCAGATAGGTAAAAATAAAAACAAAGATTTTCTTAGAAAAAAGTGGTTTTGGTTTTTTTTAATTTCTCAAAAACGAAAAGACATTTTTGCATCCGGTTTTCTGTTTTCGACTAAAAATTAACAACGGCATTGAATTTTTAAAACGAAATTAGTACTTAAATACATAAAATTTTGAAAAAAATTAGTTAAAAAATTTTTTTTGGCTTTTTTTTTGAAAATTTTGAGTTTGAAAATTTATTTTTTAAAAACTATTCGTTAAAAATATTTATTTTAAAAACAAAGTGAAAGAAGAAGTTTTTAGCTTTTCAGAAAGGTATAGCACGGTGTTGTAAACTAAGCCGTTGATTTTTAATATTTTGGTTTACAAAATAAGTCAATTTTTCAGAAAATTGCCCCTCCCGGCTAAACGGGGGGGAATAGACCCCCCCCCTCCCATACGATTTTTTTCTTGTCTCAACTCAACCTACACGCTCTAGCTTTTTGGCACAACGCTCGTGAATCACCCTGTATAACGGAGAAATGATAATTAAAAAAGAATTTAAACTAAACAAACGTTTATGTAATCAACATTAATGAAATAAATATAAGTAGATATAAGTGTATAATTGTATTTCAACTCTAAACACATTTGATGTTTTATACAATTCCTCTGCAAATTTTGCAGAAAATTGCGTTGTTATTTTTACATGAGTTTATCTATTGAAAAAATTATGAATTCCAAAGATAGATATTAAATTATTTAGTATCAAGTAAATTATCAAGTAAATAATTTAATATCTATCTTTGGAATTCATAATTTTTTCAATTAGAAAAAATGTTGCCATACATATGTTCAAATATGGAAATATGACTGTTTCACAATGTGTCATATAGCCATATTTCGAAATATGGCCTTATGACACATGGCCATATGACACGGTACCAATTAAACACATAAGTAAACAAAGTTTTTCAATTGACATACATTACATATGAAATTATTGTTCCTACGTAAAAAATTAAAAAGGATGTAGATTTATGAAACAAAACTTTGCAAGTTGCCGATCATTGCAAAGGTAAATCAGAAAAATTCTTCTATAAGCTAACAAAGTATAAGTGTTGACAAATATTTCAACAGGAGTTTATATAAATTTAAAAACGAAATAAGAACAAAATGGCCTAGTTTCGTTTTAGCAAATGAAATAAAGCCAAATTTCAAATTTGGTCTTATTTCGTTTTCGAAAACGAAATAAGACCAAATTTTCGAATTTTGGTCTTATTTCGTTGTGCGTTATTTCACGTCACCGTTTCAATGATGAAAACCAATGATAGCTATAACTGGCCCCTTAGCCCTTACTCTGGATAAAAGGAGAAGTAGAATCCTACTCTGAAAAGAATAGAATAGAATTTCTATTTTCGTTCGACTCTCGAATATTTTGTTTAATCTTGTGCATCTCGAACACGTTTTACCCTCCAAATACCACAAATATTATTTTTTTTAGTAAATAATGCTTCGTGTATGAAAATAAAGAAATTGTACCCTCATGGTATGACATTTCACTGATTTAATGATCCATGGCGCCGAAAACATGTGGACAGGGAAAGAGAAAAAACAACAAAAAGTCACACGTCGCACAACTTTGGACAGGAAGCGTTGTTTTTTTTTTTTTTGGGAAATCCTCCTTTACTCTGGATAGATTTGCCAATAAAAAAACGCACCTATTAAATCTATTGGCGCAAAATTATAGTCCGCTAAAGAACAACTTTAGTGTGATACTAGCTTAAAATGACGTTTGAGTCATGACTGCGCCATTATCTTTGTATATGGAACAAACGGTGCAGGGAAATTACTCCACGGGAATCTGCTCCACATGGGAATTTACTCCACTCAAAGTGGGAATTTTCTCCACTCTTTAAAGTGGAATAAATTCCCACTACGAGTGGGAAATAACTGCATAATTGTGTGAGAAAATAGTCCACTAAAAGTAAAAAGTGTGAGAAACACTATTATTGCACTTCTTATTAAAAAAAATTTCAGAATATGATTTTTTTCTTTGAATTATAAAAGTCTTAGCAATAGATATGACCATTTTTTTTACTACATATTTGTGGACAAAATTGACAGAGCAATTCATTTTTCAAAACTAACTGCTGCCGCTTTCTTTACTTTATAAAAGAAACCACCACGCACCTTTGTAATGCACGCTTGTGTCTGGAAAGCAGGTGCTGCATTGAAATGATTCATTTTGAACATCTTTTTTCACTTTCGTCTTATTTATTTTCTTTCGATTATGACGATCTGGAACATTCAAAATCGTTTTGGTTTGGTTGGGAGCGAAACGAGCGTAAAAAATTTTGCCCAAAAGAGAATGAATTTGGGGTGTGAAAATAAAAAAAATCGCGCGAATTTTTTTATTTCCACACCCCAAATTCATTCTCTTTTGGGCAAAATTTTTTACGCTCGCTTCGCTCGCTTGCAATTATTGTACCTGCTTCATTTTTTGTTTCAAGCTCCAAATCCTTTATTGAAATAATATTTTAAAACATGTGAGACTGAGTTAAGGTTAAGTATTGCAAAAATAGTACCTACTTATGTACGTCTGCATCCACATGATGCAAGAAAACTGAACAGTGAAAATCATATCAATACAAAAATGTCTTTCTAATGGAGCTATTGATGTAATAGAAACAGCTCAGTTATTTTAGGTGACAATAAGATGCAATAAGATGAAGCTGGGTTCAAGTACCGTATTGCTTGTAGAATGCCCTACTCTCACCGAACACCAAAGTTCAGAAGAATGTTTTCATGGGGAAGAGTTTCCTGAAGGTCACATAGACTTAGAGCATGTGGTATGTAAACCTTGAAAATATGTTCAAACTGTCTACTCAATTTATTGGTTTATAAAATGTTTAAAACTTATCACGAAGAAACCCCGAATTTAATTTCAGGACTAATGACCCACCATAGTGGGTTTGTAGTCCCAAAATAGAATTCGGCACTTATGTTCCACCATAGTTAAACTGTGCGGAAAAATAAATAATTGTTTAATTTGTAAAATTGTAAAATTGTGTTCATAGTCAATAAATTGGTTGAATTTATCACATAAATTGATTGCATTATAATAACTAACATTCCTCGTAAAAACCTGTAGAGCTCAGTTTCATGCTGGGAAATAATTCCACCAAAAAAATTGTGCAGTTATTTCCCACTTGCAGGGGGAATTTATTCCACTTTAAAAAGTGGAGAAAATTCCCACTTTGAGTGGAGTAAATTCCCATGTGGAGCAGATTCCCGTGGAGTAATTTCCCTGCACCGAACAAACAGTACTATGAAGATTAATTCATACAGTAGAAACTTATGTAAAAAAAGCCACCATCGTTTGCCATCTTGAGACTACTCCCCAAATATACAGGGTGTTTCAAGAGCGTTGTGCCAAAAAGCTAGAGCGTGTAGGTTGAGTTAAGACAAGAAAAAAATCGTATGGGAGGGGGGGGTCTATCCCCCCCCCCCCTGTTTGGCCGGGAGGGGCAATTTTCTGAAAAATTGACTTATTTTGTAAACAAAAATATTAAAAATCCCCCGCTCCCCATACGATTTTTTCCTTGTCTCAACTCAACCTACACGCTCTAGCTTTTTGGCACAACGCTCGTGAATCACCGTGTATATACCTACAAAGCCTATTATTCCATCAGCTGTTCAATAAAATAAATTTCTGTACGGAAAATGGTAAAAAATATATTTTTAACGAAAAATAACTTCTTTTTTTTTCTATTCGCATGAAGGTTTTTCCAATCGTGTTTTCCTTCAAGACATAATTTCTTATTAATTACATTCTTATTCATTGAAAAATAATATCACAGTAGAAAGAAAAATGTAATGATTTTCAAATCTCTGAATGTAAAACGTGCGGCCACAGGCTTATTATAAAATATTTAAGCGAAATAAAATATATCTATATCTATATAACGAAAAATAACTTTGCAAATTAATATTTTTTTCTAAAAAAAAATTCTTTAAGTATTTTCCAGTTGATTGGAATGTAAATTGAGTTTGTAATAAAAAAAAAAGTTTAAATATCCATTCAAACCTTTTTTTCCTGATAGATTCCAATGTTCGCTTTAACTGGACCCATAATAATTTACTAATATTCTTGATAAATGTACCAATGGAGAGTAAATATTACGATGTATCATGTACTTATGCTCTTGGCAATAAATGTACGAATGAAAAAAAAAAAAACAACGTCGTACAATGTACAAAGCCCTTTTTTAATATACCAAATTGTACGATTTTTTTCGTGGCTTTTAGTCACGCATTATCTACTCATTATTTCCTCCTATTTATGTAACTTTTCTGTGCATATGAGTTATAATCATAATATGTAAATATATTACCTTCCAACCAGCACTGCTATTCGAATCTCCTTTATCCTTAAAATATGGCACGTTCTGAACCATCCATTCGTATATCTGACTGAGAGTCAGTCTTTTATCCGTTGCGGATCCTATAGCATGGGTTATAAGATCTGCATATGATAGGTTACCCCAAGCGTTGCGTCTTGATGAATTTTTTTTTGAAGCTCCAACATTTTGCGAAACGACTTGGTGGGAATCTATAGTAAAATTGAAACAAGCAAATTATTTACGTTTTATATGATATTGGGGAAATAATAAAGTTTTCGAGATATCATGATTTTTAGAGAATAGGTGTGTTTTTTTTTGTTTTTTGTTTGGCAAAGCTATCCGTATCCGCAGTAGTAGACTACATGTACCTATTACAAATACATTACGATACTGCCGATAAAAGTAGAAGTAGAATCATACTGCGGATAGAATTTAAAAAAATTCAATAATCGTCTTTAAAATGATAGCAGCGACTGCGGATGCGTTTTTTGGTAAATCCTACTGCACTGCGGATAGATTTGCCAAAAAAGAACACACCTAATATGATAGTATACAATAATATATAATAGAAGATGAATTGCTGAACACACTTTCTTAATCTCTCCATACACATATCTTACATAAGTAGGTACATATTCATTTAATTTTTTTTCTCTTGGACGCGATCATGGCCCTACATATACAGGGTGATTCACGAGCGTTGTGCCAAAAAGCTAGAGCGTGTAGGTTGAGTTGAGACAAGAAAAAAATCGTATGGGAGGGGGGGGTCTATTCCCCCCCGTTTAGCCAGGAGGGGCAATTTTCTGAAAAATTGACTTATTTTGTTTAAAAAAATATTAAAAATTAACGGCTACGTTTACAACACCGTGCTATACCTTTCTGAAAAGCCAAAAACTTCTTCTTTCATTTTGTTTTTAAATTAAATTGTTTTAACGAATAGTTTAAGAAAAATTAATTTTCAAACTCAAAATTTTCAAAAAAAAAGCAAAAAAAACATTTTTGAACTAATTTTTTTCAAAATTTTATGTAATTAAGTACTAATTTTGTTTTAAAAATTCAATGTGTTTGTTAATTTTTAGTCGAAAACAGAAAACCGGATGCAAAAATGTCTTTTCGTTTTTGAGAAATTAAGAAAAAACCGAAACCACTTTGTTCTAAAAAAAATCTTTGTTTTTATTTTTACCTATCTGGACTTTTAGTTTAATTTATTAGTTTAATTTATAAATTTAATTTTTTGTGATTGGAGTTTTATGAGGACTCAATAAAGTAGAAAAGTGTTACATTATCCCTGGATTAACCATTTTGTTCATTGATAACGTCTGAAAACTGACCTGTATTTTTTTCTTACTATACCTGGGGCCGCGTTCTACCCGCTAGGGGCTTAATATAATTAAACCGCATTTTTTCTTGAATGAAAAAACAATTAACAACCTAAAGGTAAATAAAAGGCATCGCATATTTACTAAACAACCATTTACAATTAAAATATTAACTCATCAACACATAACAATAACAAACTCATACGCTCGAGAAGAGTTAGCGGACAGGAACTTCTGCTACGGTTTAACTTATTGTCGAGATAGGGAAGCTGAAAGACTCTACGCAGAAAGATATCCCAATAGATGGCGCCCAAGTCGTAGCATGTTTTCAAGAATCCGCCGACGAGAGCACTGAGAGCTAGAAGTGAAAGGTCAATGGCAGACGTTATCAATGAAAAAAAAGATTAATCCAGGGAAAATCCAATACTTTTCTACTTTATTGAGTCCTCATAAGACTCCAATCACAAAAAATTAAATTTATAAATTAAACTAATAAATTAAACTAAAAGTCCAGATAGTTAAAAATAAAAACAAAATTTTTTTTAGAAAAAAGTGGTTTTGGTTTTTTCTTAATTTCTCAAAAACGAAAAGACATTTTTGCATCCGGTTTTCTGTTTTCGACTATAAATTAACAAACACATTGAATTTTTAAAACAAAATTAGTACTTAATTACATAAAATTTTGAAAAAAATTAGTTCAAAAATGTTTTTTTTGCTTTTTTTTTGAAAATTTTGAGTTTGAAAATTTATTTTTCTTAAACTATTCGTTAAAACAATTTAATTTAAAAACAAAATGAAAGAAGAAGTTTTTGGCTTTTCAGAAAGGTATAGCACGGTGTTGTAAACGTAGCCGTTAATTTTTAATATTTTTTTAAACAAAATAAGTCAATTTTTCAGAAAATTGCCCCTCCCGGCTAAACGGGGGGGAATAGACCCCTCCTCCCATACGATTTTTTTCTTGTCTCAACTCAACCTACACGCTCCAGCTTTTTGGCACAACGCTCGTGAATCACCCTGTATAATAAATATATGTAAGTTTGTTTGTTACGCAATCACGCAAAAACTACTGAACCGATCATCATGAAACTTTGTACATATATTGTTGGAGGTATGAGAAGTAACAAAAGATACTTTTTATCCAGATAAATTTACGGTTACGGTACATGGGAGAGATTTGGTTTAATTTTGCATAGAGCATCACGCAAGAACTAAATAGTAAGGCGATCGTCATGAAATTTTGTAGGTACATTATATTCTTAGGGGTAATAAAAGTAACATAAGCTACCTTTTATCTCGATAGAATGTATAGGGTTCCCGTGAAATAGATTTTTTAATTTTGCATACAACAAGGTTGGTAGGTAGGTAGAAATGGCTGCCCTACTTTGTGTAGTATGAGCTTCATCTAAAGTTTCCAGCTCAACATAAGTTCAACATTTTGAAAAGTATCGGGGATTTGTTGTATGACCATTTGACCAAGGATCGTTGCGAGGGTTCTTTTAGAAATTCAAAATCAAAATCGATCTCTTAAATCTAGAAAGCTTTTATATATTTAGAACACAAGGATGAAAACCTTATTGAAAAGTAACGACGGAATAGGTTCCTTGGATAAGGAGCATAAACGACCAACGTACACATATAATTTCAGAATTTAATTTAGAAAGTGAAAGAAAATAGTTCGAAGTAAGAGTGTAGATTATTTATTGCCTGTAGTGAAAAGTGTAAAAGTTATTTAAATAAAAGTGTGTTTGCTTAAATTTAACGGAAATAAAAAGTGGAAATAAAATACCTAGGTTTTATTGCGAACCTTAAATAAACTTTACATCGGTGTAAGAAATGGGATAAAAAACTCATTTTATCTGTGACTCAATTGAATACGGGATTTGAAAAACCAAATTACTGTCGTCAACATTTCATTCGTTTCTCCAGATGCTTCTAAGAAAAATACTGAAAACCCATTTCAATGAGACAAGAATACGGAAGAAAAAAGACTAAGTGCATCAGCAACGAAAGCGACACGTTCCAAAAAATATTAAAGTTCTGATGAAGAAAAGAACTGTAAAGCTGTAAATGCTATGACTCTAGCATTTAGAGAGTCTGCAGCTAAGTTATTGAAGGAAAAGAATTTTGGAGCTCTTTTACAGGTAATTGAAAAACACGATTGGAATTCAGGAAACAACATAGGACATGTCCGGTGACAGTACAGATTGTCAATGCTGGATGCCAACATTGTGGAAGCTTAAATAATCTTCAATATCATGTCGGCAACAACAACAACAAAAGACATAAGGCACTGGATAACAATAATCAAATACTGAAATACCGTAATATGAAGCGTTTTTGTTTTAAATTAATTTTTAACTTCCCAGAAAAAGTATGTATGTAGATATGTTCGTATGTGCGTATGTACAAATGTGCGTTACGTTTTTTCTGCTCGATTATCTCGCGAACCACCAATCATATTGCCATTAAATTGGTCTCATTCGACACGGCACTGCCTCGTTGAGAACTGATTAGTTTTGAGCGAAATCGGTATAATTGATAACAGTTTAACAATTTAAACAATTGAAAATGAATTTCAAAGGTAAGATTTTATTTTACTTATTTTTCTACTCTGGGAAGTTAGTCGTGTGGACCACATGGGTCGCACTCATTTTTTTTATTTACAAAATGTTTCAAAAATTTTCTGGGTATACAGAAGTCAAGAACCTTAATATATTATATATTTGAATTTCCTTTTTCGAGAAACATTTACCTATTAAGGCAATGCCGCGTCGAATGACACCAATTTCATGGCAATACGATGAGTGGTTCGCGAGATCATCAAGCAGAAAAAACGTAACGCACACACGCATATACCCGCAACGCCGCAACCAGCATACGAATAAACTACATACACACACACAAAAATACTGACAAAAAGGGTTGATTCAGATTCTTGTGACTTGGAAACGTGGAGATATGCAAAAATTGGAGATTCACAAAATGGGCCAAAATACAATAACTTCCTCTGGGAAGTTAAAAAAAAAAAAAAACAGTTCTATGAGGGGTATCATTATGAAGCAATACAAATTTTTTTTTTCAATTAAAAACACCAGTGTTAAAAAAAAAATACCAGGATATTTGAAAAAATCGTAGGAGCCGTTTTTGAGATTATTATAACTTTTGGTTTTTGGTTGAACATTTTTTATGGGGGTAATGACCAACGGGGCAGTTGCCCGTAGCTTAGTTGGTAAGTGTGTTGGCTGCTAAGTAGAACGTCGTTGGCTCGAGTCCTACTCAGGCCAAGTTTTTATTTCATCTTTCACGGGCACTGCCTCTTGCGAAGACCTGACAAATCTTCCAAGACTATCAATCTGTCATGAAAAAGTGCTTCTCAACTCTGCCGTTCGGAATCGGCGTTAAATTGTAGGTCCCCTCAATTCTTCACACGCACTCAGAGAATTGTTGATGAGAGTAAGCCACTTAGGCCTTGGCTCTTCAAGAGCTGTCGCGCCACTCTATTTTAATGACCCACGGGAATTCGCTCAAACCTCTAATTTTAAGGTTGTAGTCTATCGGATCAGTAGTTAAAGCTGCAAGTGCGTTTACAGACACACAGCCAGATAAACAGACAGAAGACTTCTCTATCATCGTGATGTAATGTTTGAAAAAATGTAAGACCTTTTTTTATTACGAATACAATACTTGCAATATATGTATTCTATATGTGCCGCAAGTAAAAAGTTAGCCAGTTAATGTTGACATTGGCTTAGGTATTGTTTCTCAGTAATGAATTATTATGGAAGCCGTTTTCAGTTAGGTACACGTTTATCCTATTGGGGCTGTGAAGGGCGACATTTTTTCGTAAGACTACTATTATCAAGAAGATAATAATCTTTTCAACATATTTTGATTGAAACTGGATTTATAGGTACCTACATGTTATGAACGAAAACAAACGCATTGTCAAAGACTTTTCCCTCAAATAAATTATTTTTCTACATTACCGTCACTAACCACGATATTAGTCTTTAGTCGGCAAAAAAATTACTTTTAATATTGATATCCGAGCCATGTAATTAAAATTTAGGTCAGATCTTGGCGAAGAAAAACATAATTACAATTTAACAAATAAACAACAAACAAGATTATAAATAATAAACTTACCACTTGACAACTGTTGATTGCTTGCTTTAGTGCTATCCAAATCATCTATTGGTTCAACAAAATTTTCTGGTCTTGGACATGGCCAAGTATTTGATCTTGCTCTAGTCTGTGGTTCAAAAGCACCGTCGTGTAACTCGGAAACTAAATCCATTTGTAAGCTTTCATCTGTCGGCCGTGGAGGTGTCGACCACTGATTTCCAAACGAGTCCATTTTTATATCTACAGCGTGTGAAGATCCCAATTGTTAAAACTGTTTGTTTCTTCGACGAAATGAATTTTTTATCTGGAAATAAAACAAAGAAAAACAGTTAAAGAGACAAAGTTTAGATATACCTATAATATAAAACTGTGATAGAATTTTCTGAAGATGTGCCGATATAAGAATCCTTGATTTCATGATTGTCTCAGCTTTTGGATTATAGATTGGAATAGTCCGAGTGATTTTTGATACTTAGAAGCCTACAACTGTGTATAGATAGTATATAGATAGTATTGAATAGATAGATAGATAGATATAAGATGATCACTACTTTAATAGGAAATAGTTGACACATATCAAAAAGGATGGATCGGATGTGTGCAGGATATTCAATTCGAACAGATTTAGTTGTTGTTTTACAAGTGTCTTGGATTTTATATTTCTTTTTTCGGTGAGCTAAGTCCATTTGTCCAATCAGATAAATGATTGTTCAGGAATCTCGTTTTGTGCAAATACATTTTCACGTAATTAAGTATTATTTTTTTCCTAATATTCAATTTATTAAATTTTTGAAAAAAAGTTGTATAAAAAGAACATTCTTTTTCCAAAATTTTTACTTTTAAAATTAATTTTCAAAAACTATTCATTTGAACCACTTAATTTAAATATAACGTCGCCTGAAAAGCAAAGTGACATAAGTCAAAATTTGGCGATTTTGAGTTAAGTACACAGAAAGAATCGCAAAAAAAATACTATTTTTCTATCAAACCGTCATAAGTATAGTTATTAAACTGACAGCGGGAGGGCGTAAGTGTCGTTTTGAATTTAATGTAACATCCCTGGTCTGCTTTCCGCCAAAATGACTTAAACACAAAAACGCAAGGCTGATGGGACATTTTGCTTGATAAAAATATTTAATTTTTGTCTTGTGTCATTTTGATGCTGAAATAAAAACGACACTTCTTCATACATTTTCGGATTTTCTTTTCAAATTTATAAGATATTTTGATGTAAAGCGACACAAGTCTGACACTTTTTTTTTAAAAACGGTTTTTTTGAAAAACTTCAATAAACAACTCGAAAGAAGAAAGAAAAATAATACTTTTTTACTCTACAACTTTTTTGTTTTGACTGAAATTCATAACTAAATTTAATTTTTTAAGTAACAAAAAATTTCAAATAGCTTTTCTGAAAATTTAAGAATTTTGACTTATGTCACTTTGCTTTTCGGGCGACGATAATATTAAAGAATAGAGTTTTTGCTTTTCAAAATGCTCTGGCATGACTGATTTTTTTGTCTTATTATCTGATCGAATGATATTGCTTGACAATATCTTACAGAAGTGTACCTAATAACTTTTTGATTTTCATCGGATTGTGAATAAATAAGTATGATCAATTGATCAATATAAAAACAATATTTTTACCTATTCAAATGTTTACTTTATATGCACCTGATTGTTTTTTCTTGCGAAATGTTATTTATAACTTATAAGGTTGGGCCGTTTAGTGGTTTCATTTTAAATCAAATTTTATTTTTACACTGACAGCTGTCTCCTGCTCGAAATCTTGATAGAAATTCAGTACGGAACGAAATGAATCGCTTTACGCTGGAACACACCGTTAGGAAATATTGAGAACTTATCTCCAAAGTGAATGTTTTCTTTGAATGGGGCTTTGGCGCCGGTAGTACCCAATTTTATGCAAAAAGTTCGTGAGACTGACATACTAGTGGACAAAACTCATGGTCCTCGTCGTCTTATGGTAAGCACAGACGAGAATGTGGCTGCTGGAATGTGGAGAGCTGGGCACAACGTTTCGGTCAACGGTGGGCGATACAAAGCCATGTTATCCGAATTTTTTTTTTTAACTGAAATTGAAGGCATAGATTTGGACGAAATCTGGTTCATAATGGCGCGCCATGCCACACAGCCCATGCCACAATTGATCTCTTACGCACTAAATTCCCAAATCGTGTTATCGGCCATCTTGGCGATGTCAATTGGCCACTTCGGAGCTGCGATTTTACCACTTTGGACTCTTTTTTTGTGGGGAACCGTAAACGGCTGATTTAAAAACGATTCATGCACTTAACACCAATATCAACCAAGCAATCCGTGAGCTAGAGCCCGAAATTATCGACAAGGTCTTAGAAAATTGGAGTGACAGTTTGCGCTATGGCGAAGCCAGCCGAGACAGCGTCTTGAATGAAGTTGTATTCCTGAATTAATGAGAATGTTTGTTCTTAATAATAAAGTCATAAAACATGGAAAAAAAATTGTTTGTTTTATTGCATTTTTCAAAAGAAACCACTAAATGGCCCACCGTGTAGTAACTTGTCTTATCATTGATCACTATCATTATCACTTTGTTGAAACCAAACAAATTGACATCTTTTTGCAATTTTAATTGTACAAAAACAAAAGAATAAATTCAGAATTTTCTTGTATATGCTATGTATAAATATTATGTTATAAAAACCACGCACATTTTTATAGAAAATGAGAAAGCCTTTCCCAAATGCATTAAATATTATATTTTCATAAAAGTAAATTTTAAAAAAAAATCAGTAAATGATGAAAACAATCAGACAATATTCAGTCAAATTTTTGTATACATAAATTTTTTTTCAAGCGTTTTAAGCTTACACGAAATATCAGCTGATTAAAAAACACAATGGGTGATGTCAATAAAACGGAGTTCTTACTCTACAGTTAATTTTACTCAGAAGTAGCTCTGTTTGATATTGATAACAAAATAACCAAGTGATCAAGTGAAAGTTTTTTGAAGATATATGTACATAATATATATATATATATATATATAATGAAAAAGACTTATAAGAGCATCATTCAGCGTTGCCCACTTTTTTTTTTAATCGGGCCTCTTTTGAAAACAAAAAATGGGAATTTTTCATCTTTTTTTACAAAAGACCTTTAAGCACCATACACATGACAGATGAGCATGAACAACGACCAACGACTGAACGAAAATTCGTCGATTTTAACATTTCTTTCATATGAAAGTTATTAATTCGTCGCGAATGAACAACCAAAACACAAAGCAAGAATGATTTTTGAGGTTAGACGCGCGCGAACATTTTGTTCGTTGGGAGTGTGGATGATGTGGAACCCGAATAAAGTTTGGCAGTTCGTATCAACTACAATTCTTTTCGCGACGAATAAATTTGTTTTCTCAAATTTATTAATATTTAAGATTAAAAAGTTAATTTATGCATCATAAATCAAACATAACCTATGTTTTTATCATTTTGTTGAGAATTTGTAAGGAAATACGGCTTCCAACGTATCTAAAATCGCTTTTCTTCATTCATTCGTTGTGTTGGTCGTGCTCATGTGAATAGTGCTTTAGAAAACATTTTGTATGTATTTCCAATTTCTAGGTCCTACTCACATGGGATATGAAAATATACATAGAAAAATTATATATGTAAATATATACATACAGAAATTCAACAAAGTTGTAACTAGTTTGGCGACGGAGAAGAAATACAAATACAACACAAAAAGATATTAGTAGTCGGAGAACGAACGTACCTATTCCGTATTTTATGAAGATTTATGAAACTGGGTAATACTACGTCCACCTACATAAATGATGAAATTTAGAGAAGTAGATTCTGACATTTTGCGAAGTAGGTTTGAAACAAATCTCGACTCTCGATGAAGTGTATAATAGTCCGGGAGCCCACAATCCTGTAAATGCACTTACACGGATTTCAAATTTTTTTATATTAAAAAATGACGAGGTCTATCCTGGCACCAGTATTTAAAAAAAAAAATAGTAGGTATTAATAATAATCATTAATAATTTGCACTTATCGCGGAAATTAATTTTAACTAGCGCATTTTATTCGAAATTAATGTACTTTCAAACAAAATGGTATGACAGCTGCCATCGTGGCAACAATGTCTGTCATACCTTATTTAAAAACATGTGAGTGATAAAGTTTTACCCTTATCACGGAATAACTTTTTTTTTAATTTCTTCCTTTTTTTGTCCATTTTACAATTATTTCGGTATGACAGTTCGCAACTTGACCAAAACATCTGTCATACTAGTTTGACTATTTTTTTGAATGTGGTGTTTGGTTTTTTTTGCCGATGGCCAACTTTTTGTTTCTTTTTAGGGTTCTCAGACAGGTGAAAACGAAACCCTTATAAGATCAGTTCGTTTTCTTTTCATTCGTCTTTCACAAGCGATTTCTTAGAATCTGCTAAGCTGATTGCAATACAATTTGGTACACATTTTCTAGAGTACAAGTGATCCGAACATGTTGCTTCCATATTTTTAAGATAAACAGTTTCGATGACATTGAAGGAAATAGGCGGAAGGAATATTCATATTACTGGCAAAAAAATGTTTGGTTCTATATCTTAATATGTACCTACTTATATAAAATTTCCTTAAAAACTAAAAAAAAAATAAGGTCGGATAATCGAGTACGGAACCCTCGTCGAGCGAGTTTATCTCGCACTTGTCCACAAATTAATAAATTTAGCAGTCTTACTCAATGATAAGATTCAGTGGTTCGATATTCAATAATTTTAGTAATACCCATACAATGGAGTGCATGTGAACGAACTTCTTATCCAAAAATCATGTATACCTACCTAAAGTACATATTTATTATGTTAACTTGCTTACATTACTACAGTGCTAGAACCTAGACCCCAGCATTCGGGAATGTAAAGAAGTTTAATGAGCAATGAGGTACATACCTCTGTATAAGAAGTAGGAGAAAAACGTTTTTTTCGAAATTAAAAAAAAATACAATAACAAGTTGTGACGTCATTCTTCTAACAATTATGTATGTAAGAACTTGAAGAAGTAGATAACATAATCGACTTTTTGGCAAAATCTTTTTTTAAATATCTGCATTTTCGTTTTGCACATTTTTTAAGTCTAAATTTTTGCAATCTGTAAATGTTAACTTTGAATTGCATTAATCGACGTAATTTTTTCCATATTTCGAACGCTTTCCTACTATATCTCTATATAATCTTCCTCATATATTTTCTATATATTTTTAAAACAAGACAAGTGAAATTATATATGAAATGTGTTATATGTTACTTGTACAAATATGAAATATTATGAAATGCGCTTATAGTTTCTCAATTGAATATAAAAGCTTGGAAGATTTTGTTTATCTTCAACGATACATTTTCAACTTAAGTGGACAACGCTGATAACAGCTTAGACTAGAAAAATAAGTATATACCAACACAACAACATACCAAAACATTTAGACAGATTGAATTTGTAAGGCACGTGGCGTAAATAAATATGTTGGCTCTATTTGTTTAAAATACATAATAGGTAGTAATACTAATAACAGTAATTTAAAAAAAAGAAGCAGAATAATAATGCTTTTTCAATAATAATTGTAAGGAATCTGAAGCAATATAGTTTTCGAAACCGAGAATAATGGTATCGCTTCGGCTGTATATTAAATTATTTTGACATCTAGTAAAATATATGGGTAACTACCCGGCCACCTTAAAAATGTTTTTGTTCAATTTCAATACAAATTTAAATTTTCATCAACTCGTTCGAAACGAGGAGATGGTGGCAGTTATAAAGTTTAAGGTGGCAATGTGGCATTGCGCGGCTGCACTCATCGGATGGGGGGATCTTTCCTTCACGTGCAGACCTCACCTTGTTTCATCGTACCACGAGATAGCATTGATTCAAAGTATAGCCCAAACGCTAGACCCTATATAAAGTTCCATCATAGGGCTGATATCAGCGGAAAAGCATTGCTCATTTTTTTTTTTTATTTGCAAAAATATTTTTATTTACAAAAATTGAAGCGGTTTTTTTTCAACTAATTTTTTATACATACCTAAAAATTTTCAAAAATGTCTCAAAATTAATTTGGGTGTGCAGTATTCAAGAATATTTGAATAAAAATTTTAAAATGGAATTTTGACTCTTGCCAGTCGCTGCTTCTTTGGACTTAGAAAGCAATTGAGTAGTAAAGTCCTCTCCCGAGCAACTAAAGTGACACTCTACAAAACCCTCATCATCCCGGTCCTCATGTATGGTGCAAAGACATGAACCATGTCAACATCCGATGAAAACGCTTTGGGCTACTTTGAGAGAAAAATTCTTTGAGTGAATTTTGGTCCTGTCTGCATAAATGGAGAATGGAGACGAAGATTCAACCAAGAACTGTACGAGCTGTACAGCGACACTGACCTTGCCAGAAAAGTTAAGGCCCAACGACTTAGATGGTTGGGTCATGTTGAGCGAATGGAAAATAATATTCCGGCTAGTAGATTCTTCGAATCTAATCCGGAAGGACGTCGTATAAGAGGAAGACCGCGACTGAGGTGGAGCACACAGGTGGTAGAGGACCTGAACCAACTTGGCGTGCGACACTGGAGACAGCTAGCTAAGGACCGAGCTGGCTGGAGACGTGTGTTGGATGAGGCCCTGGTCCGACCTGGACTGTAGCGCCACCATAAGTAAGTAAGTAAGTATTTTGATTTTTAACAATTTTTTGAAATTGTTTTGAATATATTTGAGCAGCATAAACGCTGATCAGGCTTTATTTTCCGGGAAAATCTTACAACAAAAAAACGGTTCTATGATAGGTACTGTTTTGGAGCAATACAAACATTTTTTTTTTGTTCATAAATACAGTGTTTAAAAAAAAAATTCGAGGAAGTTTTAAAAAAAATCGTAGAAGCAGTTTTGAGAAAATTAAATCTTTTGGTTTTTGCCCAAAAAAATTGTAGGGTCGCTACCCTAAATTTTGATCAAAAACACAAAAAATCGACCGCTCAAACCTCCAAGATATGCTCTTTGAATTCAAGAAATTACTAAAATTAAACTGATCATAGCGGTGACCAGACCATCACATTCAATTTGTGTATTGCATTTGTTATTAACTTCCCAGAAGAAGTTATTGTAATGGGCCGATTTTGTCAATCTCCAATTTTTGCATATCTCCATGTTTCGAAGTCACTAGAACCCTTTTTTTAATGATGTATGTGTATGTGTGTGTATGTTCGTATGTGCGTATATGTATGTATGTGTGTTATGTCTTTTCTGTTCGAGTATCTCACTAACCAATAATTATATTGCCATGAAATTGGTCTCATTTGACGCGCCATTGCATTGACTTGTTAAGAGCTGGTTAGGTTTTGAGCGAAATCGGCATAGCGGTTTTTTAAAGGAAAAAAAAACTAAGACAACCCTAATATAATTAAAATTATGATAATTTCAGCGAAAATAGCAACAATAATACAAAAAATCTTATTTATCAATGCAATTTAATTATATTATAATGTCAATAATATGTTATGAACAATTGAAATTTAGTTTAAGCGGATATATTTTCATAGTGTCAAGGAAAAACAGTGCATATGAGTATAGGAATAGAATATTTATGACTTTAAGGCCCATAGAACTTATCGAATTCCGGGACGTTCCATATAAAAATGAAAACTTTATGTAGAACATAAATTTATGTTCCGAATGAGCAACTGGCCCTAAATCGGTAAACCCTCATTAGTATAGTTGACAAAAGTTTGATTTGTTATGAAAGATTGAAAATTTAGTTTTGTGAGTTTAAATCTCTCTTTATATAAAAATTGATTCATGTTTGTTTGTTTGTTTGTTTGTATGTCTGTCCGGTATGGGCTCCTAAACGGCCCAACAAATTTTAATGGTAAATACAGATGTATCCAGGGATAGTTGGTGTTTAAAAAAAAAAAAAACAATATTCAGGAGTATCATAAACTATATTTTATTACTAGCTGACCCATCAAACATATAAATGTTAATCTTCGGAAAAACCAATCCGATTAGAAACATTCTTTCACGAATAGAAAACTTCTACAATATTCAGGAGTAATACAGGCTGTTTTACTGTGCAAAGTAGTAGTGCATGAGTCCACGAGTTGTTACGACCAACTTTTGACAGATGGCGCCACTGTTATTCCAACGAACTTAATGTGTGTCTCAAATCATCATTTGAAAACCAACGTGCGTGTACAACTACAACGGGATGTATCGGCTGGAAATTTTGCAAAACAACTTACGTGTATTGGAAATGGGTGAATGCAAATTGTTGAATCTTCGCAATATATCACATTGCCAGCTACTCTGAGAAATTAGTCGTGTGGACCACATGGGTAGCACTCATATTTTTTTTACTATTCCGGTCATTAGGACCACATCCGTACATACAAAAAATTATATAAAAATAAGAGATTTCGAGTTTGTCGCTTAATTTAATAAGTTATGAATTTCAGTTTACGTAGATTATAATATTGTAATATTCGGCTTGGTCCGACAATTAAAACTTATTCACTTTTTAAATAAAACACAAATTCACTTTATTCAAATCACTCACAAACTTATTTATTCAACACTTTCAATTATAACTTTTCAAACACAGTGTACTTTACTTATCGCAGTTCACAATCAACTATCCCGCTTCGCTTTCGAATCGGGTATTTATAGTTCTGATAATGGTTCTAGAAACTACTAAACCGAATGTTCCAGAAGTTCTCTTTTTAACCACTAGATGTTGCCCCTCATTTTTAACTGTCATACACTTAATTAAACTTATTGCTACATACTTATTTCCTATAAAATGATATTAGAGTTATAGTGATAAGGAGTAAGTAAAGAGAGTAAGAGTAGTATGTACATTAAATATAAAAAGAGACACGGAGTAAGTAAAGAGAGTAAGAAAAGTGTATACATTAAATATAGAAAGAGGTACAGAGTTTAAGAGATAATAACGTATACACATTAGACATTACAATAGAAGGAGATACAGAGCGTATGAGATAAAATAAAGTGTATACACATTACATTGCCCCCTCCTTAGGATTGATCGTCCCGAACAAATCCATCATCTTCATCACCACTGTAGCGATGTAGTCGGTCGCGATGTACGACTTTAAGTTTACCTCTGACTCCTTTTTGTATCCGGTACACGACGTCGTTGATTTTGCTAATCACTGTATATGGACCTTCCCAGTCCCATTGAAGTTTCGGTGACAACCCTTTTTGTCGATGGGGATTGAAAAGCCACACTCGATCTCCTGCTTGGAACTCTGTTGTTGTCGCTCGTATATCGTAGCGTGTCTTCATTCGGTCACAGAACATCTTAATTTTTGACCTGGTATCGTCGTGGATCTGAAGGAGTCTTTCTCTGAGGTCATCCAAGTAGTCATCCTCGGCTTGCGGTTCCGACGTGGGACATCCAAATTTTATTTCGCTTGGCAATCTGATGTTCCTTCCCATCAAAATCTCAGACGGTGTATGGCCAGTTGAGCTATGTCTTGCACTTCGATACGCCATCAAGAACAGTGGAATGTGTCGATCCCAATCTCGCTGGTTGTCGTCCACAACTTTGCAAAGATGTTCCTTAAGGGTTCGGTTGAACCGTTCGACCATGCCATCAGATTGTGGGTGGAGTGGTGTTGTTCTTGTCTTCTTGATGTGAAGAAGCCCACAAACTTCCTGGAATATGTTTGATTCAAAGTTCCTTCCCTGGTCGGAATGCAGTTCTAATGGAACACCGAATCTGCTCACCCAGTTGAACACAATTTGGTCTGCGACTGTTTTGGCTTCTTGATTCGGTATGGCGTATGCTTCAGGCCACTTGCTGAAGTAATCCATGACGACCAGAATATAACGATTTCCATTATTTGTTTCCGGAAATGGACCCGCCACGTCTATTGCAATCCTTTCAAAGGGTGATCCGACATTATACTGCTGCATTTGGCTGTGATTCTTTTTGTTCGGGCCTTTGGTGGCAGCACAGGTATCACATTTTCGGCACCACTTCTCGACATCTTCCCTTGCATGTAGCCAATAGAATCGTTGTCGAACCTTTTCTAGCGTCTTGTTTACTCCTAGATGGCCTCCCGAAACTCCATCATGCATCTCTCGCAGAACGTCCATAATCTTCGATCTCGGTAAGACTAGCTGCATTACATAGGACTTTCCATCTGCTGATTCCCACTTACGTCGAAGGACACCTTCTTGGACATGCAAAGAATCCCACTGTGCCCAATAGGCCTTCAGAGCCGGACTTCTGTCGGAGATATCAGCCCATTCTGGTTTTTCCTGGTGTTCCTTGCATGCGAGGATGGGTTCAATATCTGGGTCCTCTTGTTGAGCCTTCCTCATCTCGTCGTTGCTCCAGCCATAAATGGGATCGGTTCTGGTTCGTTGGACAGTAACCACTTCTTTTTCTTCTTGGCGTCTGCAATGCTTACAGTCTTGCTTACATGGTCTCCGAGACAGTGCATCAGCATTTGAGTGAAGCTTCCCCTTCCGATGTTGAATTTCATAATCGTACGTCTGCAGCCTCTCAATCCATCTCGCTACTTGACCCTCTGGATTCCTGAAATTCAAAAGCCAGTTTAGTGCTCCATGGTCGGTTCGGAGAAGAAACTTCTTTCCATAGAGATACTTATGGAAGTGCTTTGTTGCCAAAATCAGTGCAAGAAGTTCTCTTCTGGTCACACAATAGTTTCTTTCCGACTTCGAGAGTACCTTGCTGTAATAGGCAACCACCTTTTCTTCGCCATCATGTACCTGTGACAATACAGCACCAATCCCGACATTGCTGGCATCAGCATCAATGATGAACGGTTTTCCTGGAGTCGGGTAGGTCAGCACTGGTGCATTACACAAGCGTTGCTTGAGCTCTTGAAAGCTGCGCTTGCACTCACCTGACCATTTAAACTGCTTTCCCTTTTCCGTTAGCTGATGTAGACTCTTGGCGATCTCAGCAAAGTTTTTGACAAAGCGCCTATAGTAGGTGGCTAGACCCAGAAAGCTTCGGAGTTGGTGTTTGTCCTGTGGTGTTGGCCAATTCTTCACGGTGTCAACCTTATCAGGATCCGTCTTAACTCCTTGGGATGAGATGATATGTCCCAGGTATTTCACTTCGGTTTTGAAGAGTGAACACTTTTCTGGATTGAGCTTGAGGTGGGCTTCTCGAAGTCTTTGAAACACGGCTCTCAGATTTGTGCAATGTTCGTCAAATGTTTTCCCGTATACGATGACGTCATCCAAATAAACCAGGCAAGACTTCCATGTGAGTCCTTGCAGGACACATTCCATAAGGCGCTCAAAAGTCGCTGGAGCATTGCACAGTCCAAAAGGCATCACTTTGAACTGCCACAGTCCGTTTCCTGTCGAGAACGCTGTCTTCTCTTTGTCTTCAGGATGGATTTCTACTTGCCAGTATCCACTTTTCAGGTCCAACGTTGAGAACCATTGTGCTCCTTCCATTGCGTCCAGAGTATCACTGATCCTAGGCAGAGGGTAGCTATCCTTCTTGGTCACATCATTCAACCTTCGATAGTCTACGCAAAAGCGGGTTGATCCGTCTTTCTTCTTTACCAGGATCACTGGAGACGCCCAAGGGCTTTTAGAGTTTTCGATCAGACCCTCTTCTTTCATGGTGGTTATCAGTTCTTCAACCTCACCTTGTTTGGCTAGTGGAAGGCGTCTTGCAGGTTGACGGATCGGCTTTGCATCCCCGGTGTTGATTCGATGTTGAACCAGTTGTGTTCTGCCATATTTCCCTTGCGATGACGAAAAGATGTCTGCAAATTCTTCGAGGAGACCTTCTGCAGACGGGCCTAACCAGAAGCGTCAAGGTTCATAGACTTAGATGGCTCGGTAATTTAGAGCGGATGGACACCAATGCTCGGGCCTGGAAAGTCTTCGACAACATTCGTGAGGGACGAAGAAGTAGAGGAAAGCCGCGACTCAGCTGGCGCACTTAAGTTGAGGACCTCAATCAAGAGACCGTTGGTTGAGCTCCAAGTTCACTGCAGCGCCACCTTAAGGAAGTATTAAAACTCTGACACAAATTTACACCTGGAATATCGATAATAATAGGATACAGAATGGTTTTGCGCAATAAGTGTAAAGTTGAAGGATCCATCGACAAAAGACAAAGCGAAATACTTTTAGGTTTGTAATGATCATAGATCAAATACGAAATCAAAATAAAAACGAGATGGAAATCTGCAGATTGCTTGAATGGGAAATAAAGTGAAGAAATATAGACAAACCAATTTTACTAGAAGAAATAATGACAATATTGTGAATACTAAATAAAACAAAATTCTGCTAATGAAGACAGTTGAAATGTTATGTTTCAACTTGCTCCTGTATTCCAAATTATAACCCACAAAAAACATTAAAAAATAAAAACATGAAAAACGTTATTTAAATTCATAAATAAAAATTTAAATTGAAATAAACACCTCAAAAATTTGTAATTTGGTTTAAGCATATTACAATTTTTTCAATTAACCGATAACTGGTATCATCATAAAATCATTTTAAGAGATGTGAAATGAACGCGGCCAAAAAGTGACAATTCGTTCAAAAATATTAAACCACCATACCTTACAAGAAATAAATAAATTTTAATATTCGAAATGTCATATTCATAAGTTATAAGAGGTTGTGTCTTCAAGTGTCCAATTTGTATGTTGAAGGTGGAAACTGAATTTTCCGTCGGCTTTTTTGGTCACTATTTTCTGGTAAAGAAAACTATTTCATTTTACTTGTCCCGGCGCCGACGTTTCGGCCTTCTTCAGGGGAAATTAAAATGAAATTTTATAACATTAAAGAGAAACTAAAAGAATTTTAATTTTACAGAGTTAGCAACTTCTTCGTATGAAGATTTGTCTAAATTTAGACACGCTCACTCAGACGATATGAAACAGAATTCAACTAAAAACTTTAACACATTCATTAAACGCAAACAAAATCTATTTTCGCTCCTCTTCTTTCCTATGAAAGAATACTTACTATTACTACTACGGCAAAGAAAACAGCTCCTGAAAGCTTCTTGTCTGGTAAGACGCTGTCTGGTAAGGAAAAAAGATGATTCATATTTTGCTGCAGGGACGAGACATATGTATAAGTTAATTATCGGTGCTTCAAGCATGAAACCGACTGAGATATTAGACGAGGATATTTTCATATGAGAGAAATATAATCATTCCGTATTCTGCTTTCGCAAGATTCACCGTGTTTCTCTTAATAATAATAAATGCCTAGCGCTATACTAAAATCGTTTTGAACTTTTAAAAACACCCCTATAGCCTAGTATCATACTTAATTTTATTTAGTGTCGAACTAAAACGTTTACAATTTTGCACTAATATCTAACATGCGTTGGCAGTTACGCAGTACGTTTGGAAATCTAATCGTACTCGTATCCATAAATTTTTATTTCATCTTTCACGGATACTACCTCTTGCGAAGAACTTATAAGCCTTCCAAGAGTATTAATCTGTCATGAAAAGTGCTTTTCAACTTTGCTGTTCGGAATCGGCGTCCCCTAAATAAAATACGCTTATTTTCATATTTTTATGTTATTTCTTAGCTATGTAAATGATGATTCATGAAGGTTCAGGTAGGTTAAATCTTTAACGAGTTTTATCTTGAAATCAAAACAAAAAATCCGAAATTGAATTTCAATGCACTGAAACTGATTAACAATATTTGTCAAACATACAAAATGTTAATTATGTCGTTTTCCATGTTGTTGTTTTTTTTTTGCTGCGCTTGCAAGTTTGTTGACGAAATCAAAATGAGAATATGAGTGCGACCATTTGGCTCACAAGACTAACTTCCCAGAGTAGAAAAATAATGCCCAATTTCATAAGCAAACACTAACAGCACTTTTAGCAAAAAATCTTTTTAAATTTTATCAGACCCTTAGGCTATGTTTATGACCGAGCGTAAACGCGTCGCGCGATGCGACGAGAATCGCTACTAGCGACTAAATTCATTGTTACTTATGAAAGTGTTTATGACAAAGCGATTTAGCGAAAAGCGAACTGAGCGATTACAAGCGAAAAAAGCGACGAAAACTTACAATCAAAATATTTTGATATTTTGAGCGATACGAGCGATTGTTGAACGTCTATTACGCTAGCAGAACCATTTCATAAGCTGGCAATGAAAAGTATTCAGTATTTTGTTGCTAATTTGTTGCTTATTTGTGCCGCAAGAATTGATTTTGTTGCTCCACTAGTTCTTGGAAAAATCGTTGTTCTGGTAGCGTAATATTACGCTAGCAGAACCAAACTAGAACCAATGCAGCTAGCGACATGAAACTAACGGCATATTTTGTTGCTAATTTGTTGCTAATTTGTGCCGCAAGAATTAATTTTGTACCTCAAATAGTTCTCGGAAAGAAGTGCGATAACGTTTCTTCTTTTCTCTTCTGAAAAATAATAAGTATACGCCTAGTATACGCATTTTGCTTTCTTCACTGACAAAACTTAAATAAAGTTTTAATATTTCAAACATTCAATCGCTTGAAGTTTCGCTCTACTATAAACACTCAATAGCTAGCGATAACGCAAGCGAAAATGTAACAAGCGATGGAGCGATTCTCGTCGCATCGCGCGACGCGTTTACGCTCGGTCATAAACATAGCCTTAAGGCTTTTGAGTTTCAACAACTTAAAATGGGAAATTTCAGGGAAATTTTTGTCTAAATTGAAATCCTCATGAAAATTTTGTGAGAAAAAATGAGAAAGCGTTTATACAGTTTTTAAAATATTCAATGGCACTTTCAAAATTTAATGAGCCAAAAATGGGCATTTAGTTTTAAACAAATCCAGCTGTTAACAATTATACATGTAAGTGAAACATAAATATTCTATTCCATTCCTATTTTTCATTAAAACACAAGAAATATATCTGTTTTTACAAACTCATTTTCAATAATTGTTATAATTTCTGACATTGATTAATAAGATTTTTTAAACTATCGTTGCAATTTCTTTCTTTCTTTCAAATTTTTTATTCCTATTAAAAAATTCCTAAACCGATTCCTCTGGAAACTATGTCAGTTAAATAAAACAGTTACGCATCGATTGAAACAAGTTTCATTTCAATACCTTGATTGGTTCGTGAGATAAGGGGCCGTCCATAAAATACGTTCGCACTTAGGGGGGAGGGAGGGGTCACGCTGAGCGTGACAAGATGTGACAAGGGGGAGGGGGGGGGTCTACGTCTAACGTGACGTTCGCCAAAGTTAGACTAAAAAACGTAAGTTTATTGCCACTTTATTTTATTTTTTTATTAAAAAAAATGGAATTATAACAAAAAATATAAAACATATTTTATGTTTGGAAATTTGTGTTATATCAATTAATTTTTTTTGTTAAGGGGGGGGGGGGGTCCTTTGTTTTGTGACGTAATATTTGAGGGGGGTTAAAGCAAGTGTGACAAAGCGTGACACCGGGGGAGGGAGGGGGTCAAAACAGCTAAATTCAGCGTGACGTAGTTTATGGACGGCCCCTAATCGAGCAGAAAAAACGTAAAGAACTTACGCACAGGGGATTAACATAATCGGCCCCATTAAAAGATCTCCTCTGGGGAGGTAACAATATCAATTTTGGTAACGAAGACCAAATACTCATAAGTCGACTTCAATTCACTAGCTTTCGATTCAGAAACAATATTAGAGAAAACAAATGTTTCTTTTTTACATCGATTTACTCCGGTGATGAATATTCTGTCTGATGAACAGCAATAAATATCGAAAATAATGTGTGAATAACCCATTGATAAAAAAAAGAATAACATCTAGATGTGGTTTTTGGCGTCGAACATTGAAGTACCAACTTCGGCCACTATAACTATTGTATGAGCAGGACGTAGGTATTAACGAAAATAACGCCAGACAGATGAGACTCTTCAGTCCAATGAACAAATACAGACCTCTGCGCAGAAAACTTCAGTTATTTCGAACCCACCTTCCGATGATGCCCAGTTCAATTTCAGAATGGCGCTCCTGCCGTAACTTCTGAGGTCAAATTGGACAATTGGACTATAGACAAATCTTCATTGGTCGATATATCTCCTGTTCCTTATATACCGACACACGCTCTCAGGTAAGATTAGTTGGATGCACTACCTAAGTCCTTTTTGATGTTGTTGGTCGAATATCGAGTTGAGATGTTTATCAGTAGGTATATATTTTTATCTAATTTTAATTAAATTAGACTAGGATAATAATTTTTTAATCCGTTCAATTATTCAAATTTACAAAGAAGTTTGGAAAAAATCAAACCACTCCTTCATATTTTTACAATTTTCTTAAAAAGTATCCATTCAAGATTCAAGGGCCAAAGTCTCCCGCTCTGACGGTACTGTCTAGGTATATTGTTTGGATTATTACACTATTACATTATTTCCATATGAGATGAGCTTGCAATGTGAAATTGTGTAACCTTTTTTGTCCGTTTTCAAAGTACACGCATCTTCTCCAAGTTTAACTATTTGGTTTACTTTATGATTTATGAACCTATAACTTGAATTTAATGCGTTCAAACTTCAATACTTCTGTACTATCGAAATTGAAAGAGTGACCGGTTGCTTGTGGTAAGCCAGTCCTGTAATACTTTTCAATGAAGCGTTTTCTGAGTCAACGATATCACATTGATTTGAGTTTAGTTTGATACCAAAATTGCGGTTTTTCAAATAATATTTTGAAGCGATTGGATGTCGCATCGAAATGACTAAGGTGTCATTGTGTCGAAAAAAAAAGTTTCTAGGGCACTATTGGAGCACAATTTAAATTAAGTACTTCATTACATAGAAGTTAAGGCTCAAAAACGCCAAAATGGCCAAAAATCGTACTTTTTGAAAGAGAATTTCATCAAAATAAAATATTTTTCGCTAACATTTCTTAATGAGCATAAAATTCGACATTTAAACTGTAACACTATTGGAGAAAAAATTTACTTTTTAAACAAAAAAGAAAACAAAAAAACAATGAATAAAATTCGTATTATTGATAAGCAATTTTTCTTATGAAGCGATTTTTATTTTTTTAAATCTCTTCATTTATTGAGCACATAGGTACTTGGTCTCAACACAAACTTTGATTAAACACATTTTATTTCGAAATTAAAATATGTACATATACCCAAATCTGTCTAAATTTGAAAATTCAAATCAGTAACGGCTTAATTAGTTTGGCGGAAGTTACGTTTCTCATAGGAGGGTAATTCTCTCTCTCTTAGCAAGATGCATTTAGTTTAAAATTTTTCCTCTGCAGTTGGGTGGCGCTTCAAGCAATTCAAATGTTCAGTTTCAGTCCGGAACACTCTTATGCACAATTTTTTAATCATAATGGAAAAACACCTGAGTTTTGCGTCACAAGCACAAGTAAATTAATTTTCCTGTTGGCAAAGAAATTTGAAACTTTTTTCACGGCTTTTATAAATACCTAAATTTCCTGAACGAAATATTCACAGGATTTGGCCAAAGATTCCGTAAGACCTGGAACATAAGAAATGGCTGAACAAATCTTAGCTGGTGCAGCAGCTGGTGCAGCAGCTGGTTGGGTTAAAGTTTCATTTGTTGGCAAATAAAGATAGCTACTCTCTTTTTAGTGTTTGATGTATTTATTACCTATGTTTATGCTAATATCTTTTGTCGATCCCGATATTGCAACTTTCTGCCGAAACATATTGATCTCTTCAAAGCAAAACAATTGAGATTAATTAACCAAAGAAGTTGGAGCCGAAACAAAACAACAACAATAACATTAACTTATATTCTGGCAAAACAAAATCAATCTAGCTTTGAAAATAGTTAGAAATAATTTCCCTACAAAAAAAGAACTAGATGCAACTGCTACATGCGCTCGAAATAAATGACATTGGTTATTTCATTGAACTTTTTAAAAATCATTTAATAATTGAAATTGACAGATCATCGTCATTATCATTTCTAGTTAACAACATACACACTCAAAAAAATGAAAAAAATAATAAGAACAGAGTGAGAGAGAAAGATTGAAATTGAGTGAAACCTGTTCCTAACAGAAAAGTGATATGACTATGACTTACATTTTTGTGGACGCGTTGTAAATTTTTTGTATTCTTCTTTATTTTTGTTTATTACTCCTGAAAGTTTCAATTCCAAAGTGTTGTTAAACTAATTTCCTTTTTATTTCACTGGTAATGCATAATCACACACTGACGTTATTTAAAATCGCAATCAACGAAGGAAGATAGCTAGTTCACAATCATACATACATTTTTAAGCCAATAAATAAATAAGAAAAACAATGCAATCACTACCTATTTGATACGAAATTTATTTGAGACTTTGATAAGTGAAGCGTCAACTTCTTTGTGTTCAGTTTCCGGGTTTTTTTTATCTTCAATATCAATGTAGACTTATATTTTGAAACAAACATCAGTAGTTAAACTTTTTTATTGGTATTTAAGTTCACTTATACTCTTTTAACTTGACAAGAATCACTCACTTCACCACAAAAACAAATGCTTAGTTGCTTTGGAGGGTAGGGGGCAAATGGGGTGGCTAAGCAGGGGTTTTAGGAGCTCTTTCTTTATCTTCACTAGCACTTGAGTGTGTATATAATTTTCTTCCAATAATTTTGTGCACTTAATTCTTTTCTCTTAATTTTTTGAAGATACTTTTTTAGTTTTCTTTTTTAATTTTTAGATTAAATTTGTAATTTCTCTGCCGCGAACGATAAAGCACTTTTGTAACTTGACTGGACTTTAAACTTTAGAATTAATATTTAATGAGTTAGTTATGTGAACGTTATCAAAGAAAATAATCAGTTCGACGAGTTATGGAAACGTGTTTAAAAACAACAACTTTTCCCAAAATAACTGTTGAATATTTGGCCGGTTACTTAACACATGATAATTTATAGGAAGAGGTTTTTTTTTGGGGAAAAAGAATCCTTAACAAAAAATAAATCATATCTCCTACGATGACCATGATCAATATATAATAAAGCGGATCCCGAAAGCATTTGAGTGCTTACGATGTGATCATTGATCGCAGCGAATTCAAGTTTTTTTGAAAACACACACTTGAAGTCTCCAAATCAACTTACTACACAGCCAGCGAGAGTATTCCAAAGAATGAGTGAGGGAAAAAAATGTTTATTAATTCTGTTCTTTTATTTAAGTTGTCTCTCAGATTTTCTGGCAGTGTTAATCTAAACTCAAATTTCGTTGTTTTTCTTTATTGTTTCTTCATTCCATTTAAGTATGTATGTAATCGAAGCATTTGTGTTAGAGACACACTCTACCTTAAATATACGATCTTGACAAACGAACAGCAAACTACGAATAACAAATGTATAGCAAAAACGAATTAAAACAAACGAGCATTACGTGTGAATGTTTGCATGTGTGTAAAGATTCACTCAAAAGACACTTGTTACGTAATTACAAATAGTTCGTATGTTCACTATTTACTTTTCATTACTTTTATGATCGTCTCAATAAAGAAAAAAAAACACTTTTTGAAAATAATTTTGTTTTTCATTTTCAACTGCAAAAAACAGTGATCAAAATGTGAAACGGCTGCGATTTTTATTTAAGTACATATTATCATTACTTTATTTTAATATACATAGGCTGTGGCTTAAGAAGCTTTCAGAGAATGAAAGAATAAAGAAAATATGACGAACACGTAACGAAAAAAAATAAATAAATAAAATCGTCAAACGAGGTGACTGGTAAAATAGATATAGTAAGTGATTGCTCGGCGTATATTCCGCACACAGAAAAACTTTATTATGGTAACATTTCTAGTGTGGGTTAATGTGCGGAGAGAATAAATAGATTGTTCTTTTTACTTAAAAAAATAAACTACGTATTTAATATATTCGGCACGTCATGAGTACAAAAAAATATGTTATGTTTTTCCCACGATAATTATGCGTACCAAAGATATTTTGCACAAAGTACACCTATCTTCTCTTTCGTCAAAAGAAATTACCGGTTTAATAAGAAAAGAAACACTTATAATAATTTTAAATCGTATCTACGACGTGCCAAATCACGACCTCGTGGCTCTGTTCTGTATTAATCGAACGCGGACTCGTTGCTTGCTACCAAGTTGGATGCGGACTGACAACTAAAGTGGAGGCACAGAATATAGGAATCGCTATCGCAGTTCGCTTTGGATTTGTTGGTGGTTGGAATTTCGTTTCATTATTATTGTTTTATTCTTTTAAGTCTCCAAAGCTTATAGGTTGGGCACTGTACGATACGACATACTTATGATGATGATGATTGAGCTTAGCACATGAGAGGGAGCGTGTTGCGTGTTTGTGTTTGAAGAGAAACACATAAAAAGGAATGAAAAAATACGAACTTAAACTTATACGAATATATGCTCAAGAGCACGATTCCCTCAGTTAAAATAAACTCTTAAATTTAAGTTTTACGAATTTTGTAGACTTTTGCGTTTTTCTCAGTGTGAGTTTATTTTGAAATATTTCAATGAAGGGAGTAAGTTACCAGACCACGTAACTTTCCTTTCTTCTTGGTCCTATCAATGATATTTGAAATTCTTGCAACTCAAACGGCTCTATCGTCAACTTTTAAGAAAACTGGCATACCTAAAACACAATATTATTTTCCAGGAAACGAATTTAAATGTTTATATTTTTTTATGCTTTGTTTCAGTAAATGTGCAAACTACCCAAGTGCAAGCGAAATAATTTCACCTCCTGTGGGACATTGAAATTATTTTACTTATTTCGGATAAAGTTGTTTTCCACCTCAAGAATTAGCTACTCTTTTTGTGGGCCAGAACAGGTGCACATATTTGTCAATCTATATTTATAAAAATAACATCCTGCACGTGTATGACCGCATAACTTACAAACGGCTGAACGGATTTTGCAAATTTTTTTTTCTTATTTTTTCGTGTTAGTCTGTAGACTGATGGTTCTTAGGGAAAAACTTTTTAAATTATTTGCATGTAAGGTGTACTAACCAGGAGCATGCCAAATGGAAAACTAGAAAATTTCAAAATGGGTTTTCGAATGGAAAATATAAAGTTCTTGATGAAAAACTCGGAAAACTCTTTGGTTTTCAAAGGGAAAAATGCATATTATTGCAGGTGCATTGGTTTTCAAATGGAAAACTGGAAAATTTAAAAACGGGTTTTCGAATGGAAAATTGAAAGTTCTTGATGAAATACTCGGACAACTCATTGGTTTTCCAAGGGAAAATTGTTATTGGAGTTGCGCTCAAGGGCGGCGAGACGGAGTTCGAGGGGTCAGCTAGTTACTTATATGTTCATAATTTATACACTTAAAACCTTAATACAGTGTTGGTTTTTTTTTTCAAAGTGTTAAAAACTGAATTTCAGAATTACTTTAGATTTTCAATATTTTTCTACATGCTTCATTCGGAAATTCAGTTTACAAGATTCCGAAAATAATAAAAAAATCGCGCACCTGCACCGTTTCTGAATAGGTATAGTTAAGCGCTATATATTTCAGCATTAAACTTATGTGGTACATTAATGGTCAAAGATTAACCAAACTGAGTTGCTCTGGCAAAATAAGATAGCTTTATAAATCCAAAAATTGGATTTGTGTATTCAATATTTTGAACGAGTTTTAGAACCCTATATGTGTTGGAGATGGACAAAAGAAAGCTGAAGAAGCTGTTTAAAGGTTAAAAAAAATACACTTTTTATCTTTCTAGTGATATCATAACTTTTGATTCTTTTTACTGATATTTTTATCTGAACGGACTTTAGGTCATCATCATTGCAATTTGCAACAGATTCTGTTAACCACATTGGGGGAAAAGAAGTTATAATATGACATTTGGAATACAGGAAATATAGTGGTTCTGATGTTTAACAAAAAGAATCAAAATGGTTTCTCTTTCTAAGTCGGCTTGCATCGTTTAGTAAAAATAAACGAGTTTCTTAAGCCGCTTCTGAGAAAAAAAACATAATTTAGTAGACAATTTATTGTTCTTTGATTCTTGTTTTGTATGCGTCAGAACTTCCTTTTTACTTGCGAGTTGCGACGTATAGAATATATGGCAAGTATTGAATTCGTAAAAAAAAGTTGAGATTTTAATGAGATATGACATTACGATGCTAGAGAATTCGTAAAAAGTGGGTCTGGCGATTCCGTCTGTCTGTCTGTAAACGCACTTACAGCCTTAACCTCTGGTCCGATTGACTTAAAACTTGAAAATTAGAAGTTTGAGCAAATTAGCGTGGGTGTTTTTTTTTGGTTCTTTTTTTTTGTATCAAAATTTAGGGTAGCCGCCATACAATTTTCTTGGCCAAAAACCAAAAGTTTAAATTTTCTCAAAAACGGCTCCTACGATTTTTTTAAACTTCCTCGAAAATTTTTGTTTATAACAGTAGACTACATGTATTACAAATACAACACGATACTGCCGATAAAAGTAGAAGTAGAATGATACTGCGGATAGAATTTAGAAAAATTCAATAATTGTCTTTAAAATGATAGCAGCGACTAACTTCTAAATACAAAAATTTAACAACTGCGGATGCGTTTTTTTTGGTAAATCCTACTGCACTGCGGATATATTTGCCGAAAAACACGCTTACTGATGTATTTTATGTAAAAAAAATATTTTTGTATTGCTCAAAATCGTATTTTTGTTATAAGATTTTCTCGCAAAATGAACGTCCGATCAGCATATTTTTTTTTTTTTGAAAGTACGTATATATTGCCGAAATAATATTTTGTTTTAAAAATAAATTCAAAAATTTGTTTGTATTTTTAACAAATATTTTAAAATTTTTTTTTTCAAAATTCTTTATTTCAAAAACGGATCAATATTGAAAATCAAAATTTACTTATTAAATGAATGTTTACATATTCTTGAATACTGCATACCCAAATTAATTTTAAGATATTTTCGAAAAATTTTATATATACAAAATTATTAAAAAAAAAACCCTCCTAGGATAAAAAAAAAAATTGAAATCAAAAATTTCTTATCACAAATTGCATATCACATCAATTTTTTTCAGATTGAATCTATTTTGGAGGTACATATTTCAATTAAAATTTTTATTTATGATTTTTTTTTATTGTTTTTTTTTTAAGTTTGTTATAATTATTTGGAATACAGGAGCAAGTGCGACCCAGTCGTGCACATATTTTGTTATAATTTTATTTTATACTTCAGTCGCCTATTTTTAATTTGAAGTTCTTTATGAGGTACCTAATTGGAGAAGATTTCACATCAGAAATTGCTTAAAGTCAAACATGGGGTTGTTAGCTATGACCTATGAGTATGACCTTTGAGAAACAAAAATCAACAAACTGTTGATATGGTTTTAGTATTGAGAGGAAAGAATAAGAAGGTTTAAAAAATGATTCTGACTGCATCTCCTTCAAGATAGTTGTACAAAATAATAACAATAAATAACCAAACATAACTTCTTTTATTTTTTTGGTTAGAAATTGTGCATTTTTCTTTGAATTTCTATTTGGGATATTTAATTCACAGAATTGGATATGCCATAGTGCCCATAGTACGCATCAAAGTAGAAAACACTCAAACGAAGTGTGCACTGTGCAGTATCATTAATATTAAAAACAACTCCCAAAACTTTCTTCAAAGCATTTACACAAAAGAGCGAATAAAAAGTCTCCAAATTTCAAATTCTCTAAGAGAAAGATTTCAAATTCTGAATTTTATTTATCAAAACACCTACCAGCTACCACGTGGTTCACAGCCGTGTCGTTCGAAAGCTGATGTTTCTTGCTACGGTAAACTGTGTAAACTGATATGAAAATGCATAGCTATTTGTAGATGTATATACAGCAAATGTAGGTGACACATGCGCCTACACTTCATTCAATATCACATGCTGTTGCTTTTTCCACAAGGGTGGAAATGACTTAGGCGTTGTTACGTTCGTGATATCGCTGGTCTTTTTGGGGCAAGGACGATTGTCTTGTGATGGTATAGGCTCGGTATTCTCATGTTTGTGCTTTTTTTCTTATCTTCTACTAAGAGTGAATGAGAGGTTTAAATATTTCTTAAAGGACATAACTTCCTTATTTTGTTGTCTTAAATACTGAAGTCTAATACTGAACTGAAGTCTAAGAAAATACTGACGTAGTTGTCGTCGTCACACTCGTACATTGGGGGTGTTGACATTTTGGAGTGTAGGATTCTGCGCTGAGAAATTATTATAATAGATGATTTTATTTATAGGTTCAGTTAAATCATTTATTTTTTTTTTCATTTTTTGTTGCTTTGGAGTTTGTTGGTTGATTTTATGTGGTTGGTCAGTATTCATTTGGAAGCCAATAGCTATGGTTCAAAGACCAACTTTACTTGGAGTACCAAACCTTTTACCTACTTGGTGGTCATGAGAATATTATTTTTATTATTATATTTGTTGTTTTTGTTTAATATGTTTAAGAAACTATTTGCGAATACTGCTTGCTAAAATGCAAGTTACTTTAGGAATCATACTGAAGCAATATGTTTAGGAAGAGCTTGTCCGGAACACGAGATTTAAATGGATAAACGGTACCAGCACAGATATTGCTCTAAGAAGATCTTGAAAGGCACAATAGTAAATGGGGGTGACGTGAAATAACGCCCGACGAAATAGGGCCCCACGTTAAATGCGGCTTTATTTCCATGAAGAAATCGAAATAACACCCGACAGGCCTTATTTCAATTGAATTGTGGAAATAAGGCCACATTTTACATGGAAATAAGGCCGCATTTCCAGAAGTTAAAAATAATGGCCCACTATTGTGGGTGATAAGTGCCAAATTTCATTTTGCGACTACTGACCCACTATGCTGGTTCATTTGTCCAGAAATCTAATTCAGGGTTTCCGACCTTCGAGATTAATTTTAGCATTTTGTAAACAATAAAATAAGTTTATTACCTACATTTTCAAGGTTTTTTCTGTGCATAAAATAACCAATCTGTTTCAATTACATTAAAAGCTGCATCAGAAAGATGGATGGACACAAGCGGAGAAAAATTTTGCCCAAAAGAGAATCAATTTGGGGTGTGAAAATAAAAAAATTCGCGCGAATTTTTTTATTTTCACACCCCAAATTGATTCTCTTTTGGGCAAAATTTTTTCCGCTCGCTTCGCTCGCAATTAAATCAAATCCATCTTGAAGGGTCGTATCGACCTCATCCTCAGTCGAAATTCAAAAAGATGCTGAAAATGAATAATTGAAATGTTTGCAAAAATCCTTCTTTGCATTACAGGATGTGTAGTGGTTGCTTTTCCAAATAAAAGGAAACCCCAGCAGCTTTGAAAAATGTATTGCTCAGACCATTTGTCGACGGCTAGTAAAGAAACGTGGTCCTTATTATTTATAAGATTTTTTTGTAGTGTAGTATACATACAGGAATTTACGGTTTTTATTTATTTTTTTTTTTAGCATGAACATTCGTTGTTTCAATTTTTTTATTTGGACTTTTGTCCCATTAAAAGTAAGATCTAATTGGGACTATTGACCCACCATATTGGGTTAATAATTCCTAAATCGAAGTCGGCACTTTTGACCCTCCATAGAAGATCAGAAGTTGTGAAAACAATTTTCGGGAATTCTGACCTCGGGACGAGTTTCCCTGCGCCAACTTTCTAATCAAAACCGAAAAACCGAAATAAGGCCCCACGGGCATTATTTCTAAGTTGCAATGGAAATAAGACCGCAACCCTTGTAAGGGTCTTATTTCCATAAGAAATGGAAATAAAGCCCTATGGGGCCTTATTTCGTCGGGCGTTATTTCACGTCACCGTAAATGGGTGTTCTGTTTGGCAACCTTACGATCGAATACCCTTCTGAATGTGCGTCATAATTATTTTACTGGGAGAATTATTCCCAACGTGCGGGTTAGGTAAATATGAGTCCACTTGTTCAGTAAACAACCAACTTACGTTCCGTTAGTCAAAATCTAAAATGCAAAATCTGTGTAAAACATTGCCTCGATCGTGTGAATGGGCATTAGATAGAATCCTAGGTAGTTAACTGTCGGTAGTTGTCGGGCATCTTGATTTATTCGCTAAAAATTACTTATTTATGTAAAATTTTATATTTCAGAAGTGGACATTTAAGCAATGTCACCTTTAAAAGGAAAACAAACCTTCGATGATATCTCATTCCCTTACGTACTTTGTTTTATTAAAATTTAAAACTAACGTGGCGATTCATGAAACCTTTTTCGAGTTTAGAACCGTTTTCTTCACTACAAGTTGACCTCAGCTTGAGGATTTTTATTCTAAACATTTGATTTTGATCTGCACCATCTTGCTGAAACCAAACAGTTTTGAAAGGAATTCTCTTTCGGCGTAATTCTGAATAGAAAAACTCTGTCACGCCACGACACGAAGTTGATGCAATTCTGTCCTCTTCCACCATTTGGAGCATCTTCTGGCAAAATTCAAAGCGAATCGGCAAGTCTGCTGCATTCAGTTTGTTGACCATTTGGATTTTATAGGGGAATAAGTCCAAGTCATTGTGCATAATTGATTGCAATGACTGTTTGCTTATACCATTGAATAAGAAGTACAGGAAGGGGTCTTATGAAAAAGAAGTGAAGCATTTTTCTAAGTAGTGTGAGTTTCACAAACACAAACGCATTATAACAGGGCTGGTCTGCAGTTGAATGGTTAATCTCAGGGGCGCCAAGCGAAATATGATTGAATCAAGATTATATCGATTGTGCATTAATTTTATTTTTCAATTTCAATTATTTTTTTGGACTACATGGTGTTTCAACGTTCAAGGTGTAAATGCACGATTTTTATTATTATTATTTTTTTATTTTACGTTACATTTTCTTCATTTTTCATCCTTAATTCATCATATTTAATGTCCGTTTTCGGTCCGTTTTAGAAAGCGCATTATATGAACAACTTGATCAACTGTTAAAAAGCACAAGAAATTGTGTAGCGCCTGACGATCACCAACAAAAATAAATGCGCCCCTGAACTCGAGTTTTTGTTTTTTTGACAGATGAAACTACAAAACAACATTTGACCAATCACAGCTCAGCAAAATGACAGCACATGCCCAGTTTGACAGATGAGATCCCAGTATTTTGACAGATGAGGTCACAGTATTTTACATCATCAGAATTTTTTGTTGCTTCAATCACGTACACTGTACGTGTAGCTTACACCGCTTCCTGTACTTCTTATTCAATGGCTTATACCCATTTGAACAGATAAGTTTCATTTCGAAACTCTTGGATTATATTGTATGGCAGCAGCTAGAGCAGCTATTGTTTCCTGCGTCCGATGGTATGGTCTTCTTTCGACCGTTTCCATGCTCGGCAAAATTTTTGATAAACCTCATTAGTCATTATAGTCCATCTACTCGGCGGATTGCCGGCAAACGTGCGCCTATATTCTCTTTGAACCAAATTTACGGACTCTAGTGCATAATAACGGCGGACAAGCCAAATTCTTGCTTCAGTGCCCCAGTTATCCATTTTTATTAAATCTAAGAATCAATTTGCAAAATAAAAAAAAAATACTGGATTCATTAAATTCACAAAAAAGTTATTACATTTTTTTTTAGCTGCTTTTGTCCAAGTCGTTGATTTTTGTTACGAGTTACGACTGTGTAAGAGCCTTCCCAATTCCCACTTCTTTCGAACAGAGTACATCTAATAATGAGTAGGGACACTCTTCCACCACAAACGACCTCTACTAATACAATAAAAAAAAGGCTTAAATAACCAAAAAAAAAGTTGTATCAAGGAAGAATAGTACAAAAATATTAATTTTAAGAAAATTCGAAAAGAAAGAAAGTGTTCACAACAAATAACACGTTTTTTAACAAATGGAATATTTTCGAAAATCTTATTGTTATGAAATTTTGTTGTATATCTCTCTTGATTTTTTGTTTGTCCTTTGTTTTGTTGTTTTTTTCTTTTTTTTCTTTAAAGCAAGATATCCTTAAACTTCATCCTTTTTTCTGGAATATGGATCTGCTTGATTTGGCTTCAAAAAGGAACATTTCTGAAGTAAAGGGGTAAATGTAAACAATTATTCGAATATTTTGAAACTTGTATTCTTGATCAAAAATGTTATATTTTAACTAAGTACATGACAGCACATATTCCACACTGGGGTAAATTATTGGACAAATCCATACACAGGATTCTGCAAAAGGCAAATTCAACCGAAAAAACCATCATGGTACCCCTTTGACCCTCTGTAAGTCCTAAAGTATAGGTACGGCCCTGGCCTCTGAAACTTGGACAACATGTGTGTACGTTCATATCCCACACTGGAGAAAATAATTCGACAAATTCATACACAGAGTTCTACACAGGGTGAATTCAAACGAAAAAATCACCGTGTACTTCAATAGTATTCAATACATTTCAGTCAAAAAGACTTAAAAAAGTCAATTGACTTATAGTTAATTGACTGCAGTCAAAAGACTTACAGCTATATTAAAAACGCCTAGTCCACTCTTAATCCACAGTCTAATTTGTCCATATAGACTAAGCTTTAGTCCATGGCCTAAAATTTCTCATTAATAAATATCATTTGATCCCAGAATAGTAAAGTGATGTTTACCAAAAATTCCCCTTTTGGAATTTTTGTTTTTGTTGATATTTGACAACAAATTTGAAAATTCAAAAAAAAAAAAAAAAGAAATTTTGACAATTATCACTAGTACAGACTTCTTGTGAACGGTTGACGTTTTAAAATATTTCAATTTAAATTTAAAATTCAATTTAATTTGTTTGTCAAAAGCTTCATCATTGACGAAGTAAAACTCTCCACTTTTTTCTCCACGTATGTTCACGACAACTTTCACAGGTGAAGCAAAAATTAAAATTGTATGGATTCACGACTTGCTTCACAAATATGTACTAGGCTTTTACACGATATGGATTTTCTATATAGTGACGGTCCACTAATTATTTCCAAATGTATGTTCATATGTATGTCAAATTGAATTTTATTTGTAAAATCAGATAAGAATTTGGGCGATTTGGATTCATTTCGTTTGTGGTTTGAAAACATAAGTATTTTTCGTTTCAAACACCTTAATGAGTTATATAATTATTATTTTTTTTTATAAAAAAAAAAAAGCAAAAAACAAAAAAAACATAACAACTCTTCTTTTTCGTGCTCCCTTGTTCTAATATAAGCTTTGCTTATCGTTTAAAAAATTCGATTTCGTCTGTATGTATACAGATTAGACCAGGGTAGATATTTTTTAAAAACGAAAAATATTACAGTAGAATAAAACAAATTAGAAAAGATGGAGAATGTGACATGGGCGTAGCCAGGTAGGAGCAAATGCCCCAACCTAAGCCAAATTTCCTCGAAAAATTCTGCGTTTTTAAGAAAAAATTAATCTTTGTCCACGAGGACATTTGGAGAAAATGCTGAAACAAAGAGGACTTTTCAAAGAGTATTCTCATAAAAAACGAGGACAATTTGGGAAAAAAGCGGAAAAAAAGAGTATCAATGAAAATTTTTATAAAAAATTAGGATAATTCGCAAAATTGCCGAAAAACGAGGACTTTTCAATGAGATTTCTCTATAACATCTAGAAATATTACACGAGCACATTTGGGCATTTATATTTATAATTCTTCGAATCAAAAAATTCTCCAGTCTCCAGACTATTGTAATTTGGTTTATCATTGATTTCAACTCTTGCATACTTGGCTCCGAGGGATCAGTTTTTGTTGATGAATTAATTCAAAGTGTTTTGCGATTTATACTTTTGAAATGTGCGTATATTTGTATAGAACCGGTTGCTCCTCCACTGTCGAGCAAAAGTGAAGCTGGCACGTTAAGACAAAGTGAAGCTGGCACGTCAAGACAAAGTGAAGCTGACACGACAAGCCAAAGTGATGCTGTCAAGTCAAGTAAAAGTGTAGCTGAAGTGTCGAATCTAAATGCAGATAAAAGAACAAATTGATGCAATGGAAACGGAAAATTACGATGAGCATACCGATTTCACTAAATAAAAAGCAAAAATACGAGAAGAATTCATGGATTTCTCTGAACTATATGCGATGGACACTCACTCCAACAATTTGCTCCAACGTTGCGCAAGGGTACAATGGCGGCAGTGCTATGGCCGGAAAAGAAGGAGGCGTTCAAGCACATATCCGAAAAAAATACAAAAAAGCATTATTTTTCTACTGCCCAAGCCACATATTGAACCTTGTTGTTAATGATTTGAACACGGTCCCGGAAGTACGAAACACTATTGGCACCATCAAAGACATAATAAGATTTTTCCGAGAATCAGTGCTACGCCGAAAGTGTGCACCAAAGCATTGCTGTTTTAAAATCCAATTTCGTAGAGATCGAGAACGCATTACTGACTTTACCCACCGAAGGCAATGCAAAAACGTGATCAGCTGCATTTCAGCTATACGATGCAGCTACGAAACTTGTATTTATCATGTATGCACTTCAATAATTGCCAAATATTCGCATATTCTTGAGCCTGTCGTGAATGGTCTTCAATCTAAAAGTTTTGACCTGCTCAAATGCAAAGACCATCTTGATAGAATTTCAACTGTTATCTCTAGCCATCGAACCGCTGGCGCTGTAGATACCGTGATTGATGAAATTCTAGACGAGGCAAAAGAAATAGCGCACTGGATTGATATTGAATTGGATATACCCAGACTAACCCAACGACAGCATCGAATCCAAATGATTATTGGAAAACATCGTTTCTAATTCCGTATTTGGATTCGTTGACATCATCGCTTGCAAATTGATTCGCGCCATTCAATTTACCTGCATTTTCACTACTCACATTGCATCCATACATTATGTTGAAAAAAGTAAAACGCGAAATCAATGGTTAAAATTTATAAAATCAATTTGATTCATTTCATATACTAACGATGTTTCTCTATTTTGAGAAAACAAAAAATTTCTTTTAAATTATCTCTCATTATTCTTGTCAATAAATATGTCCTATTTGTTCTTTTATTGATTTTTGAGAAATTGTCCTCGAAAAAAGACCTACAAAATTCCTGGCTACGCCCATGGAATGCGATATAAATGAAAGGAAAAATAAATTACGGGCGATCCGAGTCCTGGAAGTGGGTGGGGGCGGGTATTAAGGGGGAAAATGGCTTATCTCGATTTCCGGCAAAACTAGAGGTCTTACGAAAAAATGTTTTGTTCAGACAATTTTTTCACATAACCTCAAAATATATGTGAAAAATTCAAAAAACCAGGTTTTTGGTTTTTTATTTTTTTCTTTTTCAAAAAAAAAATGTTTTTCTACGAAATTTGGTGAAAACTTTCCTTATTATATCTCAGATACACTGTTATTTATTTGGTTAAAAATATTTATTTTTTCATCTTATTTTGACACATAATATCAAAAAAATACCCTAATTTTGTATTGAAAATTCACGTGTCAAAATTTTTCCATTTTTAAAAAGTCGGTATACTCTTTGTTCGTTCAAATCTTTACTTTTTGATGATGTAAAAAAATATATGCATTACTATAAAAAATATTCCCAGAAAATGCAAAAAAATGAAAAAAAAACTCGAATTCGATTTCTTTGTTTGGCAACAATCGATTTAACCGTAGTGTTCCTACCATTATCATACCTATATAAATATAGTGATGGGTTAAACCGAGTTGGCAAACCGAATAGGTAAACCAAGTTGACCCGTTCAACTGGAGTTGGCAAACCGAGTAAGCTAACTCGAGTTGAAAAGAAAAAAATAAACCGAGTTAACTCGAGCTAGGGCGAACCGAGTTGACCCATCACTAAAAGAGATATATTGACCCCTTACCGCCAAATTATCGTAAGCGACATAACGCAATTTTTTTTTATCAAACATGTTTTAAAACAAGGGTTTGCTAGTAAATTAGAATTTAGGCATTGAGAGCAGTAGTGGCGTAACCCTATTTTTTTCAATTTTGAGTTTATTACACTAACAAGACTAAAATTAAATTTTCTTTCGATGCAGAAGTGACGTAACTCATTTTGCTTCATAAGCCAACACAAAATTGTTAAAACATTGTTTCTGTACGCAATTTTTTCTAGGACAGAAATGGCGTAACCTGCCATATGGAATTTTCATCTGTAATTTCCATATGGATTCTTAATACGTTTACACGATTTGTATAATATTCCATATGGAAATTTTGACAATCCATATTGAAAATCCATATCGTGTAAAGCAGGCTTTATCTGGATAGTTAAAAAAAAAATCGTTTTGTGATTTACAGACATTCGAAAGAAAATCGAAAAAGTGATGGTCTTGAGATTATAATTTATAGATCTTAAATAATTTGATTAAATTAAGTTGTAAAAAACTATATATGTATTAATTGAAAGTAAAAATATATTAAGTTTTAGTTTTGACTTTAATTTTCTTTATTTCTAATAAATTTCACAAAAATATAATTTTTCTTTTGGAGGGCGACGCGTTTCGGACTCAGTCCATCATCGGGCGCAAACTTGTGTGTTGTTGGTTTTTTGTGGCCAAAGTTCAGCTTATTGTTTCTTTTATTTCTTTGCTTGTTGTTTTTGGTATGTTTAAAGCTTTTTGTTGGTTTTGTTTCTGCTATTGTTGTCTTCTTTTTTCTTTATACTTTTTTATGGCTGTGTCAAATAATGGATTTGGTTTTAATGTTAATTTGTCATTTAATAGGTTGTCTTGTTCTAATTTGTTAGCTTTGTAAATTTACAAATTAGAACAAGACAACCTATTAAATGACAAATTAACATTAAAACCAAATCCATTATTTGACACAGCCATAAAAAAGTATAAAGAAAAAAGAAGACAACAATAGCAGAAACAAAACCAACAAAAAGCTTTAAACATACCAAAAACAACAAGCAAAGAAATAAAAGAAACAATAAGCTGAACTTTGGCCACAAAAAACCAACAACACACAAGTTTGCGCCCGATGATGGACTGAGTCCGAAACGCGTCGCCCTCCAAAAGAAAAATTATATTTTTGTGAAATTTATTAGAAATAAAGAAAATTAAAGTTAAAACTAAAACTTAATATATTTTTACTTTCAATTAATATATAGTTTTTTACAACTTAATTTAATCAATTCAAAACAAAAAAAGGAGAAAGAAGCCCAAACAAAATGGTTAAATAATTTGTTTATGTTTTTATGGATCTCTGAATAACCCCGATAGCAGTTGCAATTCAAAATTTAATTACACCTGCATCCAGTCCATCTGGGGCCGGTGCAAGGAAATTACTCCACGGGAATCTGCTCCACATGGGAATTTACTCCACTCAAAGTGGGAACTTGCTCCACTTTTTAAAGTGGAATAAATTCCCACTGCGAGTGGGATATAACTGCATAATTGTGTGAGAAAGTAGTCCGCTAAAATTAAAAAGTGTGAGAAACAATCACACAGGTCAACATGAATTTTGACTTTGAGAAGAGAGTATGAAATATCGATAGTTTTATCGATAATTTAAACAAAAAAATATATAACGGGTGATTTTTTAACAGGTTTAGAACTTAAAAAAAAAAAACACAAAAAATTCGAAAAAATGAATGAAATATTTATTTGAATCGATAGTTTGACCCTTGCAATTTAATGTTTAAAGATAATTTCATGCAAATGTTGACCGCGGCTGCGTCTCAGGTAGCCCATCCGCTGAGTCCAATTTTGGCATACTCTTTCACACATAATATCGGCCGGTATCTCACGAATGAATGCATGGATGTTGGCTTCCAGTGCGTCAATCGAAGCGGGCTTGTCCCTATAGACATTAGCCTTGACATACCCCCACAAAAAATAGTCTAATGGTGTCAAATCGCACGATCTAGGCGACCAATTGACCGGCCCGAAACGTGAAATTAACTGTTCACCAAAAATTCGTCGTTGTGGTAGGTCGGCTGGCTTTAGTTCTTGCACCAGCTGTATCTTAAAAGGCCGTACGCCCAAATCCTTCCGCAAAATTTTCCACGTAGTGCTGTAACAAAGGCCTAACTGCTGGGAACGGCGCCGAATCGACATTTCGCGGTCTTCTGTCACACTAGCTGATACGGCCGCAATATTTTCTTCACTACGCACAGTACGTAAACGTGTTGGTGGTTTAATGTCCAACAAAGTAAATTTGGTGCGAAATTTGGTCACAATCTTCCGAATAGACTGCTCAGAAGGTCGAGAATGCCGACCATAAAATGGAAGCAGCGCGCAATGAACATTTCGAACCGAGCACGAATTTTGATAGTAAAATTCAATAATTTGCAAGTGTTGTTCATTTGTAAGACGATCCATGGTTAAATTGCAAACCAAACTGAAGCTGTTTGACAGTGACACAAGGTACTAAGCACACGTCAGCTGTCAAAACCAGTGTTGCCAAAACCAAACCAGCTAAAAAATCACCCGTTATAGCTTGAAAAAGTTTGCTTTTGTATCCAGGAGAACAGATGATCAACATTTTAGAAAATTCATAGCTTAAATTTTTGTTTATAAAAAATTGAAACAAATTAATTAATTTTTCATTTTTAATCAGCTTTTTATATCATATCAAATTACAAAATAGTAGAAAAAACTTTAAAAGTGAACCCTATTACATTTTCCTTCACGTTCATAAGAACTTTGCCTCACTAAACTCCAAATGTAGTCCCCCATCATATTTTCGTTGTATTGGCCTTGATAACGGTGTTCGAAGTCCACGATGTCTTGATTGAAAGCGTTCTCCTTGCTCCTCTGAATACGCCCCCAGCCCCCATGTTGTTTTTAAATTAATCTAAATGAGCATGCAGCATATGTACTTTTAAAGACATTCTGCATCCCATAGCTTTAAAATATTCTAACATGTTATCAACTAGCTCTCTGTAATTTTCAACTTTGTTATTCTCTAAAAATCCGAAAACTACTTATATAAAACTGTTCCAACTTTTTTGTAGAGCACTGGTAAGTAATTTTGGAAATTATTCACTAGCAAAAAGTTTTTTTATTTGTGGACCAACAAAAATTCCAGCTTTAAACTTTGCTTCTGACAACTTTGGAAAAAAGTTGTTTAAAAATGTAAAAGCTTCAGATTTTTCACCTAGCTTTTTTACAAATTGCTTCATAAGGCCTAACCGCCTAACGCCTGATGTGTAAAGGCGATATTAATACATTTTCAGGCTGAGCAATAGGTTTACATTTAACGTTTTGTTTCCCAATGCAAAATTCAGTTCTTATTGGCCATGATCGTTGAATATAGTGTTGAGCATCCACTCTGCTATCCCACAAGCAGAGATAACACGAATATTTTGTATATCCACCCTGTATTCCCATTAAGAATCCTACCATCTTAAAATCTCCAATGAACTGCCACTTAAACTCTTCATATTTCAGTAAAGTTTTTACACTGTCATAGTTTTGTTTAAGATGTACATTGTACAGAATGCTTTCAAGCTTTTCGTCGAGCTGTCAATAAATAAACGCCACTCACTGGGAACACAGGGCATCCTAATTGCTTTAAACAAACCTCTTATGTCATTACAATAATAAAGTCCATCTTCTTTGGTAAAAAACGTAGAAAACGTCTAATGCCGACTTCATTGGTCTGTTATTTTGACATCAATAAGCAAATTCCATTGCTTCAAACGGGAACCCAAGAGCTCTGCCTTCCTCTTAGGCAAATTCAAATCTCTTATTAAGACATTAAAGTCTTCTGAGTTAAGAAAATGAGGTTTTGGTGGTTCCTGTGATGGTACAAATTCGAATTCTTCATCATCAATATTTTTATTTGAACTCTGAGATGAGCTTGGTTGAGACAATTTTGTAGGAGGTTCAGGTACTGGAAGTTGTAGGTTATGAGAGATTGGAGCCAGAGACGAAGCAAGATCAGGATATTCGATGGGTTTTGCATTTTTGCCTTTACGAATTTTAGCAGGATTAACTTAGCAAATATAATAGTCACCGACGTGGTCTTTGGCTCCCGCCAAATTCCGTTTCTAACCTCGATACCAACCTTAATTAAATAAAGATAAAAATTAAAAAAATATATTAATATAAAAGAAATGTTTTTTTTTTGTAAGTAAAAATTTGTTTACCTACCTTCTAAACATCTTTTGCAATTACTGCAATCAACATGTGGTGCTCACGGTTTATCTAAATTACGAACAGGGCATTTAAAATTAGCATCACAGGCTTCGCAAAGTTTTTCACACGCATTTAAATAAAATTTTGTATCTCGTACTTTAATAAATTTACCGCATATATAACAAAATGCATCAGCATTATATTTACACTTTCTAGATGACATTGAAATTATTTATTATAAAAAAACATTACTTTTATTTTTATTAAAAAAAACAACAAACAAAACAAAATAAAATATTTTCTTTTTCTATTCGAATTCAACTTTCAATTACTATTAATAGTTATTAATTAGTTAAACATTATTATTATTAAATTATTTGTTTTTTCATAAGAAATAACAAAAACATAAATATCACAATTTAAATAAAAATAATGAGAAATTCAGTATCACAAAATTAAACAAAAAAAAAATATTTAAATTCAATTTGTTTGATATATTATTATTAAGTTCAATTAAACAACAACAACAAAATTCTTGTTTTGTTTATTTCTTCCATCATTTTTCATCTTAGCCAGACTCAGGCAAATATTTTCTAGAATTTAGACAAATTCTTCTAGAAAAATATAATTCACAACACAAATGTGTTGTAAATTTTATTTGTGTCGGTCATCGACTAAGCGTTGTGTCTTAGAAAGGTACGACAGCATCTAACTGATGAGCACAACTGTCTTACCTGGGCGAAACGCATTGAACTAAAAGTCATTTTCAAATAAAAACAATTCTTTATTATTATTAACAATAGAAATAATTAAAAATTAAAAATTATAATCAAATTCAATTCATTTTAAATATTACTATTAATTATTATTATTACAGTTAACATTATTATTTTTATATTTATATTATATTTATATTATAAGAAAAAAACAAAAACAAATTTCGCAAAAAAAAAATAAAAATGTACAGGAATTCAATAAAAAAAATTTAAGAAATAAAAATTACAGTTCAATTAAATTTTTCCTGATTTTTAATGTAGGTAGGTACATAATGTTTGTGAAAAATATAAAGTATAAACCAAAAACATAATTCTCACATAAAAATTTAAAATTATTAAGAATTAAATAATAAAAATTAAAGAAAAAAATTACAGTCATATTCAATTTGCTTTAATTTTTAATGTAGGTACGTACATATATTCGTTAAAAGTATTCAGCCCTATTAATAAAAATAGTGGATAGTGAAATTATTCGTTTGAAAAATAAGTTCATTAATAATCATATTTTTTCCTCGTGATACTTATTCATTGATAACCCAGCGGCCACACGAGCAAGTTCTGGCTAGCAAGTTGGCATACAATCAAATGTTTTACTCACACATTCAAACTTTTAGTACTGGCCAGTCAACTGGCTTGCGAATTTTCAAGCCAGTAAACGAGCAAGCAAAACGGGCAAGTAATTTGACAGGTATTGCCAAATTTATCAAAATGAACAAAATTAAATTATAATATTAGTTGAAGCGAGGATTTAAATTTTCTTTTTTTGTTGGCGACATGTTCGAAATTAAAAATTGGATGTTAAAAGCAGGTAAGCTTGTAAAAAATCGTTGAAATGGAGAAAAAAATGTGAACTTGCTGGCAAGTTGACTGCAAGTTTTTTGCCACCTACGTCACACCAAGTACATACACCGATAGACATTTGACAAATAATATATGTAGGCTACTGGCAAGCCAGAACTTGCTCGTGTGGCCGCAGGGTAAGCTCCAAAATTGTACTAAAAATTTAGTATTTTTTCGAGTTTGAAGGTTGTTTGTCATTTATTGATTGTTTTTGATTATTTATAAATAAAAATAAGCGAATAAAAAACGTCAATGCTCAAAACAGTTACTGGCCTCAAAAACGAATTCATTCAAATCATATGGCCGTTACGTTGAATCCTTACTCAACGGAAAAATTCCTTGACCCGAAAGTCCAGAGCTTAGAAAAACTAATTTGTCCTTAAGACCTTAGTTTACATTTACTCAAATATGAACAAATCACTTTCTAGTAAGATCTTGGCTACTTTTCTTTGTTCTTGGCAGTGTACTTGGACTTTGAATTTCTGTCCAGCTAATTGGTAACATTGGCACTCCGTAGAGACCACTGCCATTGGCCAAAGCAACAACGACACCGAGTTCACTCTCAGCTGTGCTTAATTGATTGAAGATTATTGAAATTAAATCATATATGTACCTTTGTCAAACCAAACTTTACCGTTAGTTTCTTTCCAATATATACTAAACATATATGATCGCCAATGCAAATGATTGAACTATTGAACATTTAGCAAATATTTGATTGACCTGTTAGACTCTTGCGTGATAAATTTTCTTTAAATAAATTACTTAAATTTGCGGTCAGATATTTTGAAATAAAATATATTCGCTCCTTATAACGAAATAAGTTATTCGTTTGCTAGGATGTGTCATTTAAGGCTAACACACGTTTATTAATAGGAATTTTAAATTAAAATACGTGTTAGTCTTGTGTTAGGGTTATTCTGTGTTTATTAATAGGGCTGATTAAATGTAGGAAACACATAAATTTCACAAAAAACAAAATTAAAATATCACGAATTCAATAAGTCTTTGAGCCGATTTTTCAATCGTCAGATAAACAAGCAGATAGTGTTTATTCGGCCAATAACAAAATATTGGATTTTTCAATCGTCAGATAGACTTTATCTGAAGAAAAACGCTCTTATTTATGCGACCGATGAACACTCAGATAAGTTTATTTGCTAGTTTGTTATTTTTATTTTTGTTCGATGATTGAAAAATCGGCTCTAAATGTATACAGTGCCTTGCATAAGTATAACCGCACCTGAAAAAATGCGTTTTATAGAAAACCTACAATAGGAATGACTCCTTACTATTTTTTTATTGAGTTGCATCACTGATCAAGCAAATTGAGAAGAAAATAAAGCACCGTTATTACCGTTATTATTACCGTTATTCGAGAATGCCATTTGGAACAACGAGAATTTAGTGTAGATTAGTAGAAAGTGGTGCAGTGCATTAACGCCCATGGAATTAACGCCCGCGGGTGTTAATTCCAATAACAAAAGGAATTTACCCCCGCGGGTGTTAAATCCTTTTTGAATTGGCAATAAGACCCACCATAAAAAAGAACTAACGACCGCGGGTGTTAATGCCATTTGAAATTGGCACTAACACCCGCGAGTGTTATTTTCTCTTGGAAGAGATCTTTTCAACCTCGGATATGAACACTTGCGCTGGCATCCTAGACACCTTGGCCACGTGAGTAGAAACAAATTAAACATCACAAATGAAGTTTACAAATTTTACATTTCTTACTTCTTACGATTATACTTTTGGTCATTCAAGACTTATTCGGTTTGTGAATTAAATTTTCTTTTTATTCAAAAACCGAATAAAAAAAGAGAATCAATTTGGGGTGTGAAAATAAAAAAATTCGCGCGAATTTTTTTATTTTCACACCCCAAAGTGATTCTCTTTTGGCCAAAATTTTTTCCGCTCGCTACGCTCGCGATCAAATCAAATCGATCTTGAGTTTTTTGTATCGGCTTCAACCTCAGTCGAAATGACGTTGAAAATGAATCATTGAAATGCTTGCAAAAATGTAAAACCACTACTTTTCCAAATAAAAGGAAACCTTTACAGCTCGGACAATTTTGTCGACAGCTAATAAAGAAACGTGGTCCTATTTATTTCAATGTGTACTTAAACAATACATACATACAAGAATTTAAGTTTTTTGTTTATTTGTTTAGCATGAACGTTCGTTGTTTCACTTTTTTTCATTTGGGACTTTTGTCCCATAAAAAGTAAAATTTAATTGGGACTACTGTTAATTGGGTTAATAAGCCCTAAAACTATTTCGGTACTTTTGAGTCTTCAGAGTGGCTCAGAAGTTCAGAAAACCATTTTCAGGACTTCTGACTTCGAGACGAGTTTCCCTGCGCCAAGTTTCTAATCAAAACCGAAAAAACAAAATAAGGCCCCACGGGCATTATTTCTAGGTTGCAATGGACATAAGACCGCAACCCTTGTAAGGGTCTAATTTCCATAAGAAATTGAAATAAGGCTTTATTTCGTCAGACGTTATTTCACGTCACCATTTGTTTCACGTGTGGGTTTTATTTCCAATTCAAATTGGAATTAAAGCCCACCAAAAAAAAGGAATTAACCCCCGCGGGTGTTAATTCCTTTTTTGATTTGGAATTAACACCCGCGGGCGTTAATTCCATGGGCGTTAATGCACTTACGACACGAACGACACGATCCGATCGTGAAATTCGTCTTCCAATAGCCCTTAGACTTAGGCCGCTTGACCGAAAAGCCAAGATTTTGCGTTTTTCAATTTTGCTTAAATGCGTACCACGTGGCATTGTTGTTTTTTATTTGAAAGCACTTCACTGAATGCAGCTTCAAAGAGATTTGCATTGTGCGGTTATATTTTTGCAATGAATTAAAATCTGTTTTTAATTTTTAAACACCAGGAGAGGAAATAACGGTACTTTATTTTCTTCTCAATTTGCTTGATGAGTGATGCAACTCAATAAAAAAATAGTAAGGAGTCACTCCTATTGTAGGTTTTCTATAAAACGCATTTTTTTCAAGTGCGGTTATACTTATGCAACGCACTGTATGTATAAGTTCAGTTTTCTGAATTTATATTTAAAAAAAATTAATTCTTTTACCTTGTTTTGAGCAAGGCGACTTCTTCGGTCTGTAATTATTAGTTCAGCCTTAGAAAAAAGGTGTTCGCAAGGAACGTATGAAGCCAGGCGATCTCTCGCTATCTTGCTCAAAAAGGGAAAATTATAATGGTTCTTCTTCCACCAACTCAAGCAGTCACTTTTTCTTGGTATCTCATTTTCTTCTATGAACCTCTGTACCTCAACAATTGCTCTGGATTTTACTGTTCCCTGCGGCTGGGATTCGCCTGCACCTTTTTTTAGGACTCCCCAAATCGACACATCGTCGTCCGAGCCATCATCATCTGCATCTTGTTGGTCTTGACCGCTTATTCTTGAAATTGCTTCGGCATTTCGTTCTTCGCTTATTGAATTGCAAACGAGATCAATTACTCTGCGTTTTGTAGCATCTGCAGCAGAAGAATCTTCAAACGCAATAAGCTTAAAGCGTGGATCAAGAAAAGTTGTCAAAGCTAATGTTGCGCTTTTTTCCAAAAAGCAAAATCTGGCATCTAATTGCTCTTTTATGCTCACCAGTATTTTTTTTACATAGGGATGATAATTTTTTTTAGCAAATTTATACACACAACGAATAGTCTTTTTGTTATGGGAATAATGTACGATGCCGTTGTGTAATGCTCTCCACTTATTATTTTTGTTGTATTTTCAAAAGATTTTAATATACATACAAATTGCTTCACAATATCCCATTAAATACTGGAAATGTGAGGCAAATCCTGATTCACAATTGCCACTACAGTGCTCTTTACTGCATTCTCTAGAGTTACAAATCGCTCCAACATATAATACAACGAATTCCACCTCTTGAATTAATTTGAGTGGTGAATGGTTGGCCTGTTTGTTGTTGGAATTGAAGGAGTTTCTTGGTTGCAATGTTGCTCCTTTTAAAAAATGCAACGATTGTCTTTACGTTATTTAATATTTCTGTCACTTCACTTGTTTCTATTGAATTTTTGATCACTAAATTTAGTGAGTGAGCCATGCATCCAAAATGTTTCAAATTCATCTCTTTTGTTACAGTGTTCACTACTTTGGCAGCGTTGTCTGTTGTTACCAGACGAATTTTGTTGGTGGGGATTTCCCATTCAGCCAAAACGTTGCTAATGCGGTCGGCCAGGTTTTTACCCGTGTGGTGATTTTCCAAAACAGAGCAGTCAAGCGGAATTGTCTTCAGCTCAAAACTCTCTGTTATGAAGTGGCCTGTTATGGCTACATAGCTTTCATTATTAGATGACGACCACGAGTCTGCCGTTAGCGATAACGATATTGCACTGCTTTTGACGAGTTCCCGACACTCATTGTAACATTGCTCGTATTTTGCAGGGTTCAAGGTTTTAGATATATATTTTCTAATTTAAAGTTCATAACTGGGGTTTAAACATTTCACAAAATCGGAAAATCCTTTGTCAAATACAACTCTAAATGGTTGCAGGTCATGGGTGAATAATTTCAAAAGAGAATCATCAATGTGTTTTTTTTGTAGAAGCGGTAATTTTTTGTGGAGCAAAATCCGTTATTCTTTGTTGTTTCTTTTTTTCTATCGGCCTTGTAGTGGGTGCTCGTGCTACACTTTCGTTTGCATCAGCGCTGTTCGGTTGGGAATTTCGGGTTTGGAGTACGGCGGAAGATGTCGAGGCTGTATGAACTGTAGACTCGGACTGGAATGAATTAATAATGGGTACAGTTTCAGTTTGTGTGGTTTCACGATCACGATCGATGTTATCAATTTGAACAGAAGGGTTGCAAGTTTTCAAATGTTTTTTAAAATTCGAATTTGTCGATCTTGCAATGGAAAACCAGAAGAAAAGCAGAAATTATAAAAATAAAAAAATATTTTTGAGCTCGCGGCCTCTTGGGTCGGGGGCCCGTGGCATTTTGCCAGGCCTGCCGCCCTATTGTTACGCCAGTGCCTGTATCAGTTTTATAGAAAATGTCACTCTTTTTTTCCAACAAGGCACTCAAATTTTTTACATGACTCTAATTTAAGGCACTGCATTGTAAAAAAAATGTAATTCTAAATTTTCGCAAGTTACTTTAAAAGTTGGCGTGTTCAATTTTCGTATCAATATGGTATAACATATTTAAGCATTTTTTTCTTACATGGCTACGATTTTTGTTTCAATTTGTAGGACATTTTGGAAGCAGGCCGCACCCAAACTAAAACAGGGGTCCACAACGGACTTAACAGGTCTGAGAACCTAAGTAGCAGTAGAAACTTGTGTTATCAAATTGCTGACTTTGGCCGTGTGCGAATTCCGTTAAAACGTGTGTTAAAACTTGACGTTTGGTTAAATTTTGAGATTCGTGTTGAATAAAACGTGTTAAAATTACACCAGCTGCGGAGCAGGCTAAAATATAACAGCAGTGGTTAAATTTAACCAGTATTTTTAACGCAATTCGCCCGATTCGCACACGGCCTTATTTTTTTATAAGTTAAACAATAGCGATAGGTACACCTTGAATATAATCTATGAGTATATTCAATAAACAAACAAAATCTGAACATTTTGTTTTTATTGTCTCCACTTTGTGTTTATCGATGAAAAATTGTTGAAAATAAATACGAAAAATAAATACATATTTTGAAATTTTACTTTAAAATATTAATTTAATTTATTTTTTAAACTTTATAAAACAACAATTCAATACAACAACAAGCAATAGTTACTACCACTGGTCCTACACCAGAAAGCTCAACATCCAAAGCTTTAAGTTTGAATTTTAGATAAATAAACTTTATTTCCAGGACCTAGTCTCTTATTAATTATTACTTACCTTAAATCAGCACTTTTTGTATCTTCTTAACAAAATCAAAATAAATGAATAAAAAAAAAACTGAAATTAAATTATATATGTATGTATGTTTTTTGATTGTAATTTTGTATCAGAAGCCATTGTCGTTCCTTAAAATTAAGATGATTATCGTGTTATAATTATTCGAAAGAAATCAAAATTTATTGATGAATACAGGAGTTTTATTCTGTGCATCCAGTGAAACCTTCCAGTTGAATTAAATTGCGTTGGGCAGACATTCTACTTACATTCGTATGTATGGTGTACATTATGTATATAAATCACACCCAACAACTCACTGAGTATGTAAAAATCTCTTTGGTAGATGCGAAAATCTGATTGGAATTTTCAGATGCATCATATTATAGTTGCAAACATCGTTAAATCCATAAATTTGCATTTGAAATTTTGTCCGATGAGAAAATTCCATTCCGAAGAATCAATAAATCCACGTTTTCCATTATACCATCAAAAATGCAATTTATTTTTGTTCTCCATGTCATATTTTTTATTAAATTAATTTTTTATTCAATTTAAGTTATTACTACTTAATATTCGACCAAGGAATTAAAAACAAGCTTATGATATATTACTTCTAATCGTCACTCACGCATGTCTTTATTCATGAATTTAGCGGAGGGCCACCAGATGGCGTGCTAGGCTTTTTATTTTCAGGGGATTTTGAGCGACGGATGATGTCCTAGGAGAGGACCGAAGGCACCGGAGGCGGCCATCGTAATGGCGTTCGGGGAGTCCCCGGACGATACGGCATCGGGACTCCATGGCAACATCAGCGTGGCAAGAGTGGAGGTAAACTAATGTCCTTGTTTCATTTTGTGTTGTCCTTTTTTTCGACACGATATATGTTTTTTGTGTGCCGGTATCTGTCCGTCTAATACCAAGATCCCCTCCAATTCCGACGACCTAAGCCGCGTGTCGCGAGCGTGCCATGGTACTAGGTGGATAGCTGGGGTTATTCTCCGATGACATTTATGTCATCAGGAACTGAGCCGGCAACAAAATGGCTCTAATATACAAATGGGAATCTAATATATAAAATTCTCGTGTCACGGGGTGCGAAGTTGAACTCCTCCGAAACGGCTCGACCGATTTTCGTGAATCTTTGCGAGGATATCGGCCAGGGGAGAGAATCGGACAACATCTATTTTTCATTCCCCTACATGTTAAGCGTAGTCCACCCTTAATTTTTTTTTTTTAGACAAGATTATTTTCTTTTTATTTTTCTTATGATATCATACTAAAATACATACAACCCTAAATTTTCACCCCCCTATATTCAATCCTTTTTTTTTTGATAAGATTTTTATTTTTAATTTTAGCGGGTAGTGGGTATTGGGTAGCAATTACTGGTGTAACGGGTAGTGTTTAGAAGTATTGGATAGCGGGAAGTGGGTAGCGTGTAGAGGGTAGTGGGGTAGCGGGTAGTAGGTTAAGTGGGTAGCGTGTGTAAGTATTGGGTAGCGGGTGACAGAGTAACTGGGTATAACGGGGTAGCGGGTAGAAGCGTAGTGGAGAAGCGGGGAGACGGTAGCGGTTGGTACGGTAGCGGGCTACAAAAGTCTAGGTCTTTTTATATCGACTGAGGCGGTACGAAGTCTGTCGGGTCAGCTAGTATAAGTATAAGAAACTTACTAGGCCTAATCGGGATCTCTAAGAAATTCATGATAATAAAATAAAATTAATTCGCAGATAACAAAAATAAAATGACTATTGCCAATATTTTCACGCATTCTGTGGATACGGCAAGGTTACAATTGCAATGCAATAACCTTTCCCAAAATGTGTTCGACGTCGTCGAAATCTATCAAAAATATTCTATATTTCCACCGACCACATTAAGATGGCACACCCTGTATACCCGCTTTAAATCGTTTTCAATTGTTTATAACAAATTATTGAAAAATAATATATTTTCTAACACCTATAAATAAGATTTTTTATTGAAATAATCATAAATTTCCTGATTAAATGATTAATACTTTCACCGTTTTTTTTTTATTGCGTTGTTAACTTAATCGGGTCTCAATCAAACAATTCAGCGTCGATTGAGACCAATTTCATGTCAATGCCATGAGTCGTTCGCGAGATAATCAATTTTCATGCTTAAATGACGAATATTTACTACATTTACAATAATTTATCATTCCTATTAAGAAAGCAATTCCGCGTCGAATGAGACTAATCTCATGTCAATGCCATGAGTGGTTCGCGAGATCATCGTAAGCGTAACGTATACATACGCACATACGAACAGAACATATAGTAACATCGAAACATGGAGATATACATAATTTGGAGATTCACAAAATTGGCCCCATTGCAATAACTTCTTCTGGAAACTTAATAAAAGGGGGGGTCGCTGTAGTGCCTCACAGAATAAGAAATTTGTTTGACATGATGTATGGAGATTGCATATATCCAGCACCTGAATTTCGATGGATTACTATAAATTACAATGGATTCAATTTGTCTACAACATAATGTACCCCAACCCTGGAATACTAGACTAAAATTCTGAGGAATAATATTTCAATTTGAAAAGATGTTGTTCGACAAGCGATCTATACATCAAAATAAAGTTGATATGAACCTACCTATAGCAAAAAGTATAATCAATATAACTTTTTGCTACCGTAAAGGTGGCCTTATTCTCAATTCTGACTTGCTGACTCACTGTCGGTGCATATTCTCATATGCGCTCGTATTCTTAAATGAAGTAATAAAAAGCACATCCTTCTGATTTCTTTCTGATTTTTTTTTTCGTAAGGGTAACATTTGGTTGAGGCTGATGCCGGTTTCGCTTCACCCTTCAGTTCGCATCCATCAATCGGTTCTGTTGCAAAGAATTCATTTTGCTCAAAATGTTTACAAGCTCTCATATTGAATATAATCTATAGAAGCATTGGAATTCGGGAACAGTCTTGAAATATATCGTCGCGTCACGGTATTAAAAAAGATCCTGTGTTGCCTTTAATAAATAACATTCCAACACTATGAAAATCGAACCACCCTCATAATGGCGTTTTTAATAATTGGAAATCTGGAAATTATTAAAAGCTTTCTGAATGCGTTCAATTGGGCAAAAGGGACAGTTCTGATTCTAAAAAGAAGAGATTTTAAAACCGGAATGCTTTTTTTCAGATTCCAATTGTCAATTAAAAACGCCATAAGAATTTCAACTTAAAAAAAAAATTAAGAAAACAATGTGAAATGGTACCGATTTTCTTATCGGCAAGAGCGCCTCGCTGTCGTTGTTGTCGTCATTTTCTTTAACAACATGGGTAGCATGTGCCGGTCGTGTACATCGAAAAATATAAATAAAAACTTCATACTTATCTTTAGTGTGTGAATTGCTTTAAACTAGTGTACAAGAACTTGACGTTTGGTTAAAACTTGACGTTTGGTTCACTCTATTGTGGTGAACAAAATGGGTTAAAATTTATCCAGCTGTGGACAGGTTAAATGGGTTAACAATTTTCGCATTCGGGATTTAATATTCGAGAATTTGTTTTCGAGATATTTGCATTCGACTCCAAATTACCACTGAAAAATTGAGAAAAAAAAACAGAGTGTATTTGTTACTTTTAGTGATTTTTTTAAACTTTGTTGTCTTTTGTCTTAAAGCTCGGTTTTGTACGCGAAATTATTTAACCTGCAATATAAAAACATTTTTTGTTGAGGGAAATTTTTTGAAACATAACGAAAATTTCTTAGTTCTTTCATTGGTCAAAAAATACAATTATCTATTTTTGTATATACAGTGGACGTCCAATATAACGAATGCCCGATATAGCGAATTTGCGATATAACGAACGCTTTTGAAATTTACATTAACATCTCTAAATAACGAACGATGATAAAAATTTGCTATCCGATATAACGAACGCGTATACATATATATTGCCTTAAAACGATTTTTTTTCTTGCCATTGTGATCTGTGCATATATTTTTATGTCAACACATAAGTTTATTCTCGTACATATGTATGTGTGTGCGCCAAAGGTTCAAAACTGTAACAAGCTTTCTGTTTTTCGTTTAGTCTTCGCATCGCCTACTAAAACATTTTTGTTAGAATTCTTATTTTTTGGTTTGTCTATCGCTATGCAGTTTTGAATTTTATGTACGGTCTTACACACACATATTCAATGACACGACGGCAAGATAATGTTAGCAGTTAAATAGTGTTTTTGTTGTTTATAGTCTCGTCTGGTTGAAACGCTCCGTAATAATTTTGTAGATTTAGTTTTGTGTACAAAATATTAAAATGAATAAAAAATCTCAACGTACTCGGCTTTCATTAAAGGACAAAGTCAAAATTATTGATGAGTGCAACAAAGGCGTTTCACTTAAGGAAATTTCAATAAAATTCCGTGTGCCAAAATCAACAATATGTGGGATTAAGAAAAGTCGCACAAAAATCTTGAAGAACCTGAACTTGACACACAATGGCTCTCTACAACGTAAATCTATGCGAAAGGGAGAGTTTTCTAATATGGAAAATCGGCTGTACAAATGGTTTCTTAGACAAAGAGAGAAACACATTCCCATAAGTGGTACTTTCCTAAGGGTAAGGCTAGTGTTATTCATCAAAATCTATATGGTGAAGAGAGTGGTGGATTCTGTGCTAGTGATGGATGGCTCACAAAGTTTAAGAAACGTTTCGGTGTCCGGATTCTCAAAGAATGCGGAGAAAAACTTTCATCACGCGTTGTTCTCGTTGAGCCTTTCAAAAAAGATCTACTCGATGTCATCAAACACAATGGACTCTCGATGGATATGATTTTTAATGCTGATGAGTCTGGGCTCTTTTGGAAGTTGTTGCCAGATTCTACTTATGTTCACGCTGGTGAAACTTCAGCACCAGGTCGAAAAACATCAAAAGAGCGTTTTACGTTTTTAGCTTGTGCAAACGCATCAGGATTGTTGAAGGTAAAGCCTTTGGTTGTTGGTAAGGCAAAAAAACCACGATCCTTCCTCAACAAAAGATTGCCCGTTGACTATGACTTTTCTAAGTCAGTCAAAAACTGGTTTGTGAACAACTTTGTACCACAGGTATGAATAATTTTTTTGCTAAAATTAAAAAAATTTTAAAAAAAATTTTGTAGGTGGAACGGTATCTCTCTGCTAATAACTTACCAAAAAAGGCTCTTTTGCTTCTGGATAACGCTCCAAGTCATCCACCGGCAGAAGAACTTATTCAAGAAACGGAAGATGGTCGAATTTGGGTAATGTTTATGCCACCCAATGTTACGCCGTTGATACAAACGATGGACCAGAACGCCATCCGGTTAACAAAGCTCCATTACCGCAATAGCTTACTGAGTGACATACAGCGTTCGAACTCTAGGGGCCCAGACATCACCACTGCTCTAAAGGAATTCAAACTCTTTGATGTCATTGTGCTTCTGGAACGAGCATGGAACAAACTTTCAAGTGAAATGCTTCATAAATGTTGGAGAAACATTTTAATTAATGATCCAGAAGATTTCGATGAGGAGGATGAAGTTCCACTCTCTTTTTTGGTGCAAGATGAAGAAGTGTTGACATTGCAAAATACTTTAAGGATGGTGAACTGCGTTTTCCCAGAGGTAAGTCACTTCGTTAAAACGCATCTGTTTCGGAAATGCATTTTTCTTTCTCTTCAGCGTCGTACTACCATCGCAGATATCAGAGCTGTAAAAGAATGCAATCATTTTGGTATTGCAGTTAAATGAATAAAAAGACTTATTTTTTGAGTATTTTAACTTCATGTCAGTACTTAACTTTAAAGGAAAATTCGCAGTTAATTTTGAAGTCTTTTGAATGAAAATCATTTAGAGCAGTTAAAAGACTTGAAGTCAAAAGAATGCATTACTTTTAACTGCTTGCATTCTTTGAAGTCTTTTGCATTCCTTGCATTCTTTTGCATTCTTTGCATTCTTCTGCATTCTTTGCATTCTTTTGCATTCTTTTGCATTCTTTGTATTCTTTTGCATTCTTTTGCATTCTTTGCATTCTTTTGCATTCTTTGCATTCTTGCATGCAAAAGAATGCAAAAGAATGCAAAGAATGCAAAAGAATGCAAAGAATGCAAAAGAATGCAAAAGAATGCAAAAGAATGCAAAAGAATGCAAAGAATGCAAAAGAATGCAAAAGAATGCAAAGAATGCAAAAGAATGCAAAGAATGCAAGGAATGCAAAAGACTTCAAGGAATGCAAGCAGTTAAAAGTAATGCATTCTTTTGACTTCAAGTCTTTTAACTGCTCTAAATGATTTTTATTCAAAAGACTTCAAAATTAACTGCGAATTTTTTATCGAAGTCAAAGTATTGCAATAAAGAATGTGAATGCATTCCCAAAATTTAGTTAAATGAGTGGGACTTTTGACGATGCAATACCAAAAGATTGCATTCTTTTACAGCTCTGGCAGATATAGAAACTTGGAACAATATTGAAACTAATTTAGCAGAACAAGCTTATTGCAACACCGTTGAAGTCAGTTCTGAAAGTGAAGATGAGCAAGGTGATGGCAGCAATAATGTTGGAGATCCAATAAAACACGTTGACGCTGCCAGTTCTTTGTCGAATGTGTTACAATGGGGACAACAAGTTAATATTGATATGGCTGATATGTTCACTTTGAGGCGGCTTCAAGAAAAAGCTTTACAATTGAAATCTCAACTTGAAGTAAGACAAAGTCTAATAAGTGATTTCTTTTCTTCAAACTAATTTTCAAAATTTGTATACTATAATGGCAGGACCATTCAATTTATCATTATCAATAAAAACATATTAATAAATAAATTAATAAATCAACCACTTACTTAAATTTTTTTGAATGGAAAAGTCGATCGATATAACGAACGCTCTCGATATAGAGAATGACCTCGAACATTATATCATTCGTTATACTGGACGTCCACTGTATGTCCATTTTGTTTCTATTATATTCTTTAGGTCATTGCATGAAAAAAAAAATCAGAAAAAAAATGTTCGTTCAAAATATAGTTTGCTATAGTGAAACTTACCACAAATAAAATTTAAGGAAAAAAACATACCTACACAATGAAAAATCCATAATGTTGTGCACACAGCATTTCGGACAGGTTATTCTTCATTCACACCTGTATTATTACGAAAAGAAATTAACCAGCAATATTGTGAACGAGATTTGATTCTGAATACGCTTTAATTTTCATTTTTTTTCCCTTTTTTTGCATGTATTATATTTTATTTAGTTATTCACTTAGTTTTTGTAAAGAAACTACATACAAGGAAAATACATAAAAAAAATACTAAAAGGCTGCTGCAGATGACATCATGATAATGGCGATATTTGTTTTTCCTTTCGACGAGGTGGGATGATCATCTAATTTTTTTTTTCTTGTGTCTTTTTTTACTTTTTTTTTTGAAGATGATTACACAGGTTGGAAAGGTACCTGTAAATGGTGACGTCACTGAATAGTTTGGCAATTTAGAAAAGAAACACGTTTCCAAGTACATATGTATGGCAGAAATTTGAAGTGAACGTGCTGACCTACACCTTCTCGTGGTGCCTCCGAGAGGTTCTTGTCAATTTATTGACATGAACTTGCGGACGTAGGCAGCTTTAGTCTAATGGAATTGGCGGATTGAAGCAGGCAGTATGATGAAGATCAATGCGATCCTTAACAGATACTATGACCTATCACATAGTAAAGGAAATTACGATTAACGAGTACCGAATGTGGATAAACGTCAAGGAAATTAGACAAAATGTTGGGTGCGTCCCTTGATTGGCTGGTTCATCCCTTCGATCAATGTGAATAATCCTGACAGAGGGTGAGCGGTGTCCCTCATCCGCCAGTTGGATAAAAGCTGCAAAACACAAAAGTCACAAAAAACAAAGTATGTATAACTAATTGTTATACAAATATATGTGACACCACCCCCCACCCAGGGGCAATTGGGTACCGCGGGTAGTGAGATTAAGCACCTCACTAGTGGGATGGACCTTCGCGGGGGTTTTGGTTATCTGAGTTTGGCCTCAGCTGCTATTCGCAAATCACGGTAACGACTCTTCTTTCGGTGGTGAAGGTTGAGCGGTATCTGTGACCGGACAACGGCTCTTCTTCCGCGTGACTGAAGGTTGAGTGCAGTTCCGTGTGTTGCCTGAATAGTAGTCTAGAATCAAACCAAGATGAATAAGAGCTGGCACTAATTCAATTGGTACTGGTGTGAATCTAGATACGGGGTACCCGCTTCTTTCTTTTAGAAAGTTGAGGTGTGCTTTTGTATGCTGGTGGATCATCAGGAAGAGGTTTAGTGTCCTCTTAAATAAAACATAGTGACATTGCTGACTTCGGTTGGAAATTGTCACGCCGACAGTGTGGATAGGTCCACCGTCAGATAAGGCTTAATTGCCAGGTGCTGACGTTAAAATCAATCTTACTTCTGTCAATTTCTTTTCTCCATTCACTTATCACAAAATTTAAACATGTCTCACACGAGTGGTTTGCTCGAAAGCCTGATTGGTATGTGTTCAATAAGTTCTGGGATTCTAAATGATTTTGGAGTTGAGTCACTGCACATTTTTTAATTATTTTTTCATACATAGGCATCATGTTTATATGCCTAAAGTCACAAAGTGACTTTGGGTTAGGTATCTTTATTGTGGGTAGAACAAGTGACTCTTTCCAGGTTTGTGGAAAGATACCTGCTCTTAGTGAAATGTTTATAATTTTTATTAACACTGGACCAATTACAGATAATGAGTCTTTAAACATCTTACCACTCATAAAAATAAAGTATCTCTTTTTGTTTAGCATATTTAAAGCACTGTTTATGTCATCTATACCAATTTGTCTGAACTTAAAGTCTAACTCTTCTAATAAATTTTCATAATAACAAAATATCACAGATCGGGTTATGTCGTTGATAGACTATACAAAGAAGTCATTAAAATTAACACTTAATATTGCACTATCATTTATCACAGAACCATCTTCCATTTGCACATTAGATATTGAATCATCACTATTCTTTAGAACATATTTTTCAGTTTTTTCCACATATCCTTTTGCGTATTTACCGTTTCAATTTTCATTTTTATAAAGTTTGATTTCGCAACACACAAAGATGTTTTATATTGATTACGATAATGATGATATTGAAACCACGATCCTTCATCATTTCTTAGGACTGCTAGTCTATACAAATTTATTTTTATATTTTTTAAATTGTTAAACTCATAGTCAAACCATTCTGCGTTTTCATAGGGCACATCCTTTTCTTTTATCATTGAATTTACGGTCGTTTTTATACAACATACAAATTGGTCACATAAAACATTAAGACTTAATGCTTTATCACTATCATGGTTCATAAATAATGACATAACTGACAACTTCGATAAAAACAAATTTTGGTCATACACACAGTAGTTGTGGTGTGGTGGTTTTTCACTATTAAATCAATTATTAATTTGTACTTCTATCAAATCTAAACAATTTGTGATCACATAATCTATTAGTGTTCTTGAATTTCTAGTGATTCTTGTCGGTTCTCTAATTAACATATTTAAGGAGTTATCATTAACAATATTTGTAATACGTCTTGTATATGTGTCACTTATATCAAACCAGTCTATATTGAAATCACCAATCTTAGCAAAATTACCACATTGCAAAAGGTATTCAATCCAGTCTTCTAGGTTATTACAAAAGTTATTTTTTGAAGACAAGGTACTAGGAGACCTATATAACTCACACAAGTATGTCACAGGATAGCTTTTATATTGCACTTTCAACATCAAACACCAATATTGCAAACAAATTTAATATTTCTTCAATACACTGCATTTTAGACTTTTTTCACGTAAATGACAACACCTCCAGTATGACTAGGTTCGCTTTCACAACTAAAAGGATGATAATATCCCTCTAACCGAACAAAATTTAAGTAATATCCGTAACATGGGTCTCAGTTTAAACTAAAATGTCAATTTTTTCAGTGCATACTAGACTTTCTATTTCATTGAAATTGTTTTGGAAACCATCTTTATTCAAACATATACACCTGATATCATCTAATTGCTAATAATCAGTTCTATCCTCTAGGATTTTTAATTTCCTCTTATAAACTGCACAGTTTAAATCACTTACTTTATGGTTTATGTTTAAATCCATTTTAAACTTTATGTTTGCATTTTTACAGTTAATACATATATTTTCCACACTAGTACACATTAGTATAGGGATATACTCTGCATCTGTCCCAACCAATGTTCACTCTAATGCCTTCAATAATTTGAGTATAGGTATAGTAGAGTATAGTCCATTTCCACAATTGCGATATAGATATATATGCAGGCACTTTATATCGTATTCACCTAGTCCATTTTGGTTTTTAAGAGGTTTGATTAAATCGTCGTCAAACATCTTCTGTTTTTTTTCGTATTGGGATGTTTATGTTATAACTATCACTATCACCATGTTTATCTTTAAACATACTTTCAATTTTTTTAACCGAGTTTTCATCACCTTTTATTAAAACCGCACCGTTTTGAACATTTTTAAAATTTGTTATTTTTAATTGCATGTTTGATGGGTCAATTGACTTTTTAATTTCATCACTCGTTTTGTTATTATCTTGATTTTCCTTAGGTTTTATTATCACAACATTACTTTTCTCTTTCACTTTATCAGCATACCTATAGTAGTTTCACTTTTATTGGATTTGTTATTGTCGTGTCACTTATAATTTTTATTTCTTTAACTAAAGTTTCTTTTATTTCTTTTACTACATTTTTCACGTTTATATTTTCATTTTTCACTTTTTTAATGTCTTCACAAATTTTCTCACTCTGTCCCTTAATTGTTTCACCGAACTTAATTATTTTCTGCATTTCCTTCACAATTTTTTCACAAGTCTCTAGCAGATTACGCATTTACTTAAACCTTTCAAAGTATCTACTTTCAAAAGCCTCTAATAGTTCTTTAATATCATATTCACTTTTTCTCAAAGATAATTCAAAATTCAAATCATTTTTATATTCTTTTAAATAATTTCCATTTCCTGTTTCTTGAATATCTCGCACCGCTAGGTCGACATTGTGGATGTACATAACACAGTCGTCACAACAACCAACTAAGAGCCATTTTCTTCACTAGAAGTTGCACTCAACTTGAGGATTTTTATTCTCAACTTGTAATTTTGGTTTTCTTCACTAACATTTGACAGTTTCAACTTTTGATTCTCAACTCTCAAGTTAATCAACTACCGATTTTCTCAACTTCCGAAAAAAGTAGAAGTTGAGAGGCAAACTTGAGAGTTTTCTCTCAAATTCAAATTTTAATTAAATAAAAAAAAAATATTTTTGTTTTGAATAAAAATATTTAAAAAATAGAATGGCGCGACAGCTCTTGAAGAGCCAAGGCCTAAGTGGCTTACTCTCATCAACAATTCTCTGAGTGCGTGTGAAGAATTGAGGGGACCTACAATTTTACGCCGATTCCGAACGGCAAAGTTGAGAAGCACTTTTTCATGACAGATTGATACTCTTGGAAGATTTTTCAGGTCTTCGCAAGAGGCAGTACCCGTGAAAGATGAAATAAAAACTTTGTGGGCCTGAGTAGGACTCGAACCTACGACGTTCTGCTTAGCAGCCAACGCACTTACCAACTAAGCTACGGGCAACTGCTAAAAATATTTGCAACTTAAAATGTCGCGAAAACTTTTATCGGGAAAATCATCCAGAGAAATGTGGGTTGATGGAAAACAACAAAATGTGTCCATGGGTCGGGCCCGAAATATGGGACGACCACGATTTTATACTCATACATACATAGGGACAACGTATTTCTAAGCGTATGTTTTTCGGATTTAATAAGTGGAGTTTGCGTTGGAACTTGAAAAACGTATGCTACAAGCCTAGCCAGAGAGCCAGTCTCGTTCTCCTTTGGAATAAACCACTTTTAGAAACATGTTTTTTCGGTCATTTTACTCATATTTTTATTTATTATATGAATAGTAAAATCCTTTTTTTACTGAATTTCTAATTGCAATTCTATATTTGTGAACTTGTAAAGCTCTCTTTTTTCTATTTGGATTTCCAAAACAATACAAAAAAAAAACAAAAACAAACCAGTCACACGATTCGTTAGGTTCATAATTTCTTTAGGAGTTTAAACAATAACCATCAATAAAATTACAAAACAGTATCTCGAGAAACATAGTATTGCTTCTGGCACGTGCTGGGGCACGTACATTACCTTGCACGGAATGTCGTACAATGCTTCGATTACATAGAACATTACCATGGCTCCAATCCATTCGCCTGAGCCGAAAAACTCAGAAGGTTTGTTACGATGTCGATCAACAGCTGCTGGATCTCGAAAATCTATGGCTTATCACTTATCACTTATCACTTGACCTTCCGTTTGCTTGTCTTGTCGTCGTTGTTGTTCTTGCTGGAATTGGGATTGGAATTGTTGGATGTTTGAGGTTGCGATTGGGGTATTTTCGATTTTTCTTGCGGTCAAATCAGTTTCACACACGAAATATTTAAAAAAAAAAAAAAAAAAACAGAAAAAAAACAGAAAAAAAAACAAATACAATTCAAGAATTTTTTCTTGGAAAATAAGTTTTGGTACGGTTTTCTGATTTAAAATATTAGAATTAGAATTAGAATATTAGAAAACTTGCTTCAATAGTAGAAAACTACAATATTCAGGAGCAATATACGCTTTATTTTACTGTGCAAAGTAGTTGTGAATGAGTCCACGAGTTGGTACGATCAACTTTTGGCAGATGGCATAACAGTGGTGCCAATAAACTTAATGTTTTTCATAAAATCATCAGTTTTATGGAATTTGACTTTGAACCAACGTGCGTGTACAACTACAACGGGATGCATCGGCTGAATATTTTGCAAAACAACTAATGTTTTTACGTATTTTTCTACTCTGGGAAGTTAGTCGTGTTTTTTTTTTTATAGCCAGATCAATTTCACATTAATTTTTATTCACTATACGATACCGAATATTCATTTGGAAAAATGACTACAGTTTAGTTAAGGTAACACGTGTAAAAATTTTCAGTTCCTATAATATTTTTTTTGTTTTTCATTTATCCTTTCGTCGAAAAGATGCATTTTTTTTGGGTATTGAGCAAAATCCTTTACATTCGATAAATGTTTTCTTTTTTTTTTATATTAATTTAATCTTTCAGACTTCTTACTAAAAATAATTCCCAAGTGTATAAAACACGTGACTTTTCGATTTCACATTCGTCCAATTCGATTTCGTCCGTCGAGTTTCAATAGAATGACCAAAAATTTCCGAGCTCGCTACTCGAAGTGTTTGAGTTCCACAATCCACAATGATGGCACTCTTCCAGCATCTCTGATATCAAAAGGATTTTGACCAAAGAAACATAATTTATATTTCAAAAATTATTTTGGAATTCATTAATAAATAAATGTGAGGTTTTTAAATTTCTTCAGTCAAAATCTTCTGAAATATCAGGGACCGGAAGTCTTCCATGTTCGCATACACTCGCATTTATCATTTATTTGGAAGATAATTGTTTTTTTTTTTTATCATTTCTTGGGTAGATGATATAGAGAGGAGAGGGAGACCCTATGTGCTGAATAGCTGCAGCTCTTAAGATATCGAAAGAGATTCCATGAAGAGAAATTTATATGGTAAAATTTTACTTTCTTGTCTTTCCGATCGATTACCGATTTAATGGGGCAGTTATTGGAGCCTTGGTTTAGTTAATATATATTTTAATTAAACAAACATGTATAGAGAGTACCAATAAATCCAAAGTTCAAAATTTTCACATTATATATTGGCTATTAACGATGCTCCGCTGTGTGTTCAGAATAGCGATATTCTTATCTTTGCAGATGATATGAAGTTGTTCAAAAACATATCTTCTGCAAATGATAGTATTCTTTTGCAAAATGACCTTGACAGGTTTTCTCTGTGGTGTGAGAAAAATAGTTTAAAATTGAATCCCATTAAATGCCAAACAATGACTTTTTCTAGGAAGCGAGTACCGACTTCTTATGACTACACAATCTCACAGCACATTTTGACTCGTCCTGTCACAGTAAAAGATCTCGGTGTTTTATTCACATCTAGTTTAGACTTTTCTGAGCATATTAACAGCATTGTTAATAAAGCCAATTCAATGTTAGGATTTATAAAGCGTTGGTCAAAGGAATTCCGTGATCCGGCTGTCACTCGTTCTCTATATAACTGTTTTGTTCGTCCTCATCTTGAATATGCTTCTCAGGTTTGGACACCTTTTTATGATACTCATATTGAGAGGTTAGAATCCGTTCAACGGAATTTTACTAGGTTTGCCATCAAAGGTATTCAATGGAGCGATTCTTTACACATTCCTCCTTATGAATATCGTTTGTCAACTCTCCAGATGGAAACATTGTCACAAAGAAGAACCAACAATGACATTGTATTTTTCCATCAGATAATTATGGGTATAACTGACGCTCCGGACTTGTTAGGCCTTATTTCATTTAACCATAGAGGAGGAGGTTACAACTTTCGTGGTAGGGACATGATTAAAGAACCTAGGCATCGGACAAATTACGGTATGCATGAGCCCTTGACACGAATGAGCAGACTTTCTAACTGCAACTCAAACTTATTTGATTTTAACTTAAGTAAAAATCATTTAAAATCGTTATTAAAAGCCAGTGTTCCACGCGCTTAAGTGTTTTGTTTGTGTTATGTATTTTTAGTTGTTATGTTACTTTTATTTTTGTTGTTCTGCTTGTTTAAGTGTTTGTTGTCCTATTGTTAAAAATTTTGTTTTTCCTTTTTGTTCCTGCTTGTATTAAGTAGTCCCTAACTCTTATCTTCCTGATATTCGTACCGCCATGACTTTTTTTTATTTTATTTATTATTTCTAATTAAGTGCCGATACGACTAGCAACCGCAATTGCAATCGTACTCGGTGAAAATGGACCCCAGCGCGTGCGGTATCTGGGGGGGAAAGAGGCGTGGGAATTATAAAAAAAAAACATCACAGCAAGTTGCTTCATTTTAAGTAAAAGTTCACTGGGGCGTATGCGTGTTTTTTTTTCTTTTAAAATTTTGCTTTACTTAAACAAGCTAATCCGTATAGATAGATAGATAGATAGACAGTTTATTTTCCTATAAATTAGATTTACATTAATATTATAAATTGAATATCTTTTAAGCATGGCTTATTGCCGTCTGCCTGAATGACAACTTCATTTATGTTTTATATTAATTAAATTTACATAAGTTACAATTTAAATTTAAAAATTTTCGTTCATAATTCTGTTTCTATAAGCTAGTGCTATTTTGCAAAATTTATACAACAAGGGTACATTTACTTGGTTCAGATATTGTATCGTCAGTTCTTCTGATAGAATGTCATTTCCAAAAATTGATCTTCTAGTTTCTCTTAGAACCGGGCATCTACCGATAAAATGGAAAACATCTTCTCTTTCTCTCATATTACATATTTCACACAGCACGGGCAAATCATCACGATGGGGAATGAAGTTGAGGTTAAGAAGTTCACCTCGTAATCTAAACACCATCGATATTTGGTCAGTAGTGTAGTCATCATGGAAGTAGTTATAGTTATTAAGATTGTGTTCTAGATTCTTCTGCTTCAGTTATGCACTTCAGTCTAAATTGTTCATCCATAAAGGAAATTAGTTGGTACAAGGACGTCTTCCAGCTTACGTACCCACTCGGTTGAAGTACCATACTTGCTTCTTCCGCTAGCTCTGTCCAGTCACTAAACCAACTAGATTTGCTATTTATAGCTTGAAGCGCTGCTTTTTTTGGCAGACGTTCATCATCCGTATAGAGATTTCCTACAAAATTAAAAATTAAAACCAGTGTATTCGATTAGCCATACATAGGTATATTTAAAATACTGAAAAAGTTCTACCTAGTTCATAATATATCTACGTTATTTTGATAAGGTATGTCCTTCATATGTTGTGTTATTACAATAACTTTTAAATTACAATTGACTGAATTAGAAAATATGCTCACTAAATTTCAGATAATTATTTGCATAAAAAATCCTCAAAAAAGACGGATTTGGTTAACTGACAAGACCAGTCTAGCTTCACTTAAACTCGTCTCCTGTATTTTAGGAACAACGTATTGACCAGCATTTACTCTTTCCCAACGTAATGGTAACTTGTTAATCACATCTTGTACATTTACATAATTTTTTATATCCAAATATTTTATCCACTTTATTTTGTTTACCAAATTATAATCAAAGTAACAGCGTACACAAATATATATGTAGATTGAATGCAAAATAAACATCCACAATTTTATTTTATTTATTTGTAAGCCAGGAGTATGGCCTAGTTCTAAAATATACGTTATGCTTGTTTCTAACATATTCACAATTGTTCACTCCAAATCAGAATTCAATGTGACCTGTGAAAGGATACCTACTTCTACACAAATGTAATTCAATATGGCTGGCTTGACAGTGTAATGATTTGTAATCCTAAAAGGTTATAGTGTAATATAATTAGTTCGACGCTAATGGCAACTTGTTGGGTTGGTATTTATTTTTCGTGACGGGCACTTTAACTTCTCCTCTGTTTTCTTTTTATGACATTAGGATCTTATGCTTTCTAAGAGTTAACTAATTAGTAATCGTTTGAGGCGGACGACTGTATCTATTACTAAAGGAAATTGATCATACCATCTTCGTATAGTTTTCAAAATAATAATATGTATGATAAATCAATGTTAACTCCGTAGCAGCAAACAAAAAATTGACTTATCTACATTCAAATTAAACTGCCAGCATAATTACATTATAAATGAATCAATTAATAGTGAAATCAACTTTGGCACGTCTCCGGAGTTTAGACAAATAATGTTCGGGTACTTTATTCGACCAGGGTAAGCAAAAGTTATAAAATACATTATAAATGTAAAATGAAATTGCACATGGTTTTAAACTTTTTAACATGAGGGTAGGATTCAGTGAATTTTTGACTGAACATGATAGCTCAAGCAAAATGTATTTCCAAAACATGGTTCATTTTTCCATCAGATTAAAAGGTTGAGCTAGCTTGAGTTAAAAAAATTGATTTTCGAAGAAAAAATCTTTATGATGAAGAAATCATTTTACGCAAATCGAATGTCGTTAAAGCACAAGCTAGATCCATTACAAATTCGACATTGAAATTGTCTTAAGAGATTTTAACGGGTTGGGGTCAAAATTCTGTATGTGTGAAAATTAGGATTTCTAAATTCTGTAAATTCAAAATTCTGTAAATGATAAAAGAAAATGTTTTGATATTGAAAAAAAGTGCGCTCTTTTTTTTGTTATCAAAACAATTTGCTCCTTCGTCTGAGTAGGATGAGAATGGAGATCTTGGTAACAACCTTCACCTCAACCGACACCTTCAAGATAAATAAGGCTTTAGACAAGGTGATGTACTGCCATGCGACTTCTATAACATCATACTGGAAATAATAGTGCAGAATTCCCTCGTCAACACAAGAGGCACTATCATCCCGTAGTCTATATACAACTATTTGCGTACGCTGACGATATTGGTATTTGGTACTATTGGGAGAAACAAAGCGTGATGTGAATTTTTGAGTATACAAACAGAGGCTAAGAAAATGGATTTAGCGTTCAATCTCAATGAGGGCATCAAGAAAGGACCCCTGACATCTTGAACTTAAAGTCACGATAGATACATTATCACTTCGAGGTATTTAAGGCCTTTGTCTACCTTTTCTCCGCCATCAACAAGGACAATGAAATCAGCGCCAAGATCAAACGGAGAATAACTGGCAAATCGCTTTTCCTTCGGGCTAAGAAAGTAGTTGAGTAATATAGCCATTTCCCAAACAATTAACGTCCTGCTGTATGGTAAATAAGCATCGACCCTGTCCAAAGCAAATAAGAGTGCCCTAGGCTGTTTTGAGGGAAAAGTTCTACGGAAGATCTATGGTCCTGTCTGCATTGATGGTGTATGGAGGAGGTAATTTAACCGCGACCTGTACGGGTTGTAGGGCGACACTGAGGAACGATCCAACGACTCAGATGGCCTGGTCACGTGGAGAGGATGGACCCCAGTGCTCCGGTGCATAAAGATATTTAACATACCATTTTCGACCAATTTAAAAGTAAGATTCATTGTGTGCCAACATTTAGTAGTATATTACTTTATTTTATTCGACCTATTTTTTGGAGAACATTGTTATAATTGTTAATAAAAACAGATAAATAAACTTATTAAATTAGATGATGTAGATAAGGTGAAGACAAACCAGCATTACGTACGTTTTCCCAAAATCCAACTACAGATCTAATGCCAAGGTTGAAATCTTTCTACTTTGCCAACTGATGTCCAAACGATTAAAAGCTTAAGCTAATGTCAAAAAACTGGACGAAAACTTCCTCAAGTAAGCAAAAGTAGTAGGCTTGGCCTTCTTACACAAAGAACTGCTTCCGAAATGAACAATGCGAAGGCAGTTGAGAAACCACTAAAGTCCGATGGAATTGCCTGTAACCTCCTTGTAAGAAAATAAGGATCCTTTCAACTGCAAATTTTCGTTATTGTATTAGTATGGTATTTTAAAGGAAGTTCTGACGACCGCCTTGCTCTAAGAACAAAATCTTTTTGTATCCCCCTATTGTGAAACTGGCGACTGATCATTTGTCAAAAAGGTGTTGGAAGGGATTAGGATGTTAGATTTTCATAATCATTAGTCAGTGGCGTTCTATTTGAAGTCCCTTACATTTTGAACTAGTTCTCTGCCCCGAATGGATCCGACGGCCAACACCGGATGAGAAACATCAAGCAAAACAGTTTACTATTTAAGTGTATAATATCCTTAGTGTGATAGGATGCATTGATGGTACTCATATTAATATCATAACTCCTGCAACCAACAGACATTTGTTTTTAGTCATAACCAAAATATAATATGTCTTATAGGTATGTGATCCTGATTATCAATTAAGGATCAACTTCATACATAGATGCTACTCACCCGGGAGCTTCCCACTCATTTGTATGGAATCTCAGTGAACTAAGGTTTAAGATGGAAGAAGGTTACTTAGAGAATGGTAGTAGCAACTGGCTGTTAGATGGAGTTTCAAATTTGATTAAGGTTCAGTTAAACATTTGAATGACATAGTTAAATTGTTTTCCTAGGAGATGCAGGATATCCCTTTGATCCACAGCTCTTAACACCAATCTTACCACCATTTAGAACTCCTGAGAGTGGTGAGTCAAATTAAATGAGATTCACTCATGGTGTAGAAACACTAGAGAACGGACAAACGGTGTTTTGGAAAATATGTGGAGATGCCTTTTAGGTGCAAGGGAGCTGTATTATTCTTCCACTAAGGCCGTAAAAATTACAAATGTCTGTGCATCTGCTTGAGTTATAAGAGTGCTTAAGTGTCCGTTCCTCAAGATATTTTAACTCATGAAACTGAAAACATTGAAATCACCTAGGAAAATTCTAACTTTCTAAATGCATCGCAGTGTATTCGTTCTAGGTAATTTCCATGGAATATTTATTATTTCATTTAAAACCATTTGCACATTTGTTTAGAAATAAATCAATTATAAATTCCAAACAAATGAGGATTTTAAATGCATGCTGACCCGGACACCGCTAGAGGTTTTATGAAAAACGAAAAGTTGCGGCATTTTGGTGAGATGCTACTGTTGCGCTTAATAGTGAAGGACCGCCAATTTTGAATCGATATTAAATAAGGATAATTGCGATATCAGTGACCCGATGCATCACTTCTAGAACATATTTGTATCCAGCAGGAAGATGAAAAAAAAAGATGAAAAAAATGAAGCAGAAGAAAACGAAGACAGTACACTAGAAGTTCCATTGGATTGTTATGAATCCGACGAATAATTTTTCTAAATTATTTTTTAATATATATATTACATAATTAACACAGCTTTCCCCGTTTTCGAAACTGAATTTTAATTCAATAGGATCACAATAGATCGTGGAATAGGCCTACCAGGGAAACCACATTAAAAAAAAAAGCTCCAAGCACTCTACCTCATAGGTTTTGTGGAAAAACGTGGGCTTATTACGAATAAAATACTTTTCATTTTTTTTAAACCGCTATTTCACGGAAATGGCAATACTTATGAAAAAGTTGTGGATACATTTTTTGTAGAGAATTGGATGATCTACAATTTTATCTATTTTTGCTGTAAAACCCACCGATTAGCTGAAAAAGGCGTAAAACCTATTCTTGCAAACTTTGACCATCAATAAAATATGTTGCTCAAGGGGGATTGATGGGGACTTTTCACAATCCATTTATAATAGTATGCTGAACATTCATACCAATTTTCAGCTCTATGGGAATTTTTGCACCCTTGCTTCTATTATAAGGACTAATTTGACTGGACTATTACATTAAAATAAACTTCTTATGAACACAAAACTATTTTGTTTTCTTTTGGATTTTGCCATTTCAAACTTCGCGTTGATATACGGTGGATTTAACTTTCGTCGTATGTACAACAAATAATATTAATATTATTTATTAATTAATAATAATTAATTAATTAATTAATTAATTAATAATAATTTGTTTTTCAAATACGATACGATTCGACTACGACTGTAAATGCGAATTGAAATATAAATTTCATAATTATTGAGGTGACTGTTATAAGACGTATGGGTATCATCAATGAGTCATAATTATGGGCGGTTTCTTACTTTTTACTTAAAAGAATGGATGAACTCAGTCTAAATTTTGAAATTTGTGAAATTTCTTAAAATCTTAAATCAATTCAAAAGAATAACCCATGCCGCTAGCAAATAAGTGTTCCTTTTTTCGAGATCTTACCACGAATTTTCACAACAAATTGCTATGATACAAGCACGAAGCACATAATCAATTTTCTCTCCTGAAATATAATATGAATTGCGAGCGTTCTTGCTTTGTCAATATACCTAACAATAGAAAAAAATGTATGTACCAACAAGCAAAAGGTCAATGTGACAACTCTATGGGTGGTTGTCAATGTCCGTTCATCACTGTACTGTCCTCGTTGGCGTTGGCGTTGCCAAGTTGACTACAAGAGAATAATATAATTAATCTCCATTCTACTGGCATTGTCAATCCCCAATTAGGAGGTCATTCATTTATTTTACGGAGCCTCAATTAATTTCGTGGAGGATTTTACAGTCTGTTTTCGAGTAGAGTCTAACATACGTACTGAAAAATATTTTTTCCTTTTTGTTAACCCATAACCACGTTCTTCGTGAAAGCTCTAATTTTAATTAATTATTTTTGTTTTATAAATTCAACGGCTAAGAAGGTAGACATACTAATTAGGAAAGTCTTATTCCAATATTATTGAAAATCTATTACAATTTACAAATTATGTTATTAAAAATTTAAACACCATAATGATAAAAAAGTCACTGTGTATTAACTCCGTAAATGCATAAGAAGATATAGTCGCCGTTGATACGAAAATAAATTAATTGAGAAATATTTTCACTTGCATAAAATGATATATGTTCGTAGTACCTATACCTATATTATTTACGTTTAGGTTTACGTTCATACCCAACCAATGAATGGTCTAAAAAAAAAGAAACATTTCAAAGTTTTTAATTAGTTTTGAGGCTTTAGTTTGTGTCTTTTTTCGACTTGCCAGTTTGTGATTAGAACACATTTATGTACGTATGTATGTATGTATGTATGTAAATATATTTTTTTTTGCACAAATATAATATAGATATGGAGTACGGTTAAATAACAAGTAGTTCTACTTTGTTTTATTATATGTTGCGTGCAACATTGCAGACTTCGTACTGCACTACCCGCTTCCCGCTACCTTTCTACCTCATTTTCATATAATTTTATCGAACAACTTCATGACAATCAAGGTAAAAATTAAAGCTTACCTATTCTAAATATTACGATGGGGGCTGTCGGAAGTCGTCTCGTCTAAATTTGACGAATTTTAAAGTAATATAATGTGCAAGAATGTGATCGATTTCAGTAGGGAGAGATATATGAATTTGTTTAAGCTTAATAACCAATTTTCCACATCAATCAAAAAATAAAATTTTTGCTCTTTTCCGAGTTTTCCACCAAGAATTTTCTATTCTGGAAGAGGTAAACATTTCTTGCACTTTTTCGTTATTTTTTCGCGTTATCCAATTAGGATTTTCTATTATTGAATTTAAAACCCAACTCCCGAAAAACTGCAAATAAGGTTCCATACAAGAAACCGACTATCGGCGTTAATATACAGGGTCCGGCAAAAAAACCTCCCACATTACCAAAGGTTGTAATTTGTAAATAAAATACTACAAGAGGTACATATTTTTTTAGAAATATATTTCAATACAAAATATTATGCCATTTTACATTACTTGGTCTTAAAAATTTCATCAGATAAATGGCGTTCTCCATTATTATGATACAGACGAAGCCTCTCCCGGAAGTTTTCCATGACTTTCCTACAGTCATTTCAGTTGGAATAGCAGCCACCTCCTGAATGATTGCTTCCTTCTGTGTTTTAGGGTTGTGTGGCGATGTGTGTACAGTTGTACTTTTTTGCCTTTAAAAACCAAAAAAGAAAAAAAAATAACATGGTGACAAATCGGGTCGGGTCAATTACAGTTGCCCGTAGCTTAGTTGGTAAGTGCGTTGCTTGCTAAGCAGAACGTCGTTGGTTCAAGTCCTACTCAGGCCAAGTTTTTATTTCATCTTTCACGGGCACTGCCTCTTGTGAAGACCTGACAAATCTTCCAAGAGTATCAATCTGTCATGAGAAAGTGCTTCTCAACTCTGCAGTTCGGAATCGGCGTTAAATTGTAGGTCCCCTCAATTCTTCACACGCACTCAGAGAATTGTTGATGAGAGTAAGCCACTTAGGCCTTGGCTCTTCAAGAGCTGTCGCGCCACTCTATTTTATTCATGACAAATCGGGTGAACATGAGGGCCAAGCAATGTCTCCTCGCAAAGAGAGAAGACGTCCAGGAAACAATTGTCTACCACAACATACGCAAGATACTCACCCAACCAAGCCATACTGACAATGACACGTACGCCACCGTGGTGGGAATAAAGCGTCATCTTCCCTTTACAAACTTTTAAGAACAATTCCAGAAGAAGCTAAAGAAATAATATTATACAGTGATTCTTGCTCCGGAGAGAACAAAAATTCTTTCGTAGCTGCAATGTTTACTTCATTTCTAACAGATTTCAAAAATATTGACCATATTGATCATTAGTTCCTCGAACCGGGGCATACGCATATGGAGTGTGACAGCGATCATGCCCTTATCGAGCGGAAGAAAAACAGAACCAATGTTAAAATTGAAACACCAAGGGACTGGTATCAGTTTGTCGATTCGGTTACAATAAAAATGGAAGCAATAGAAATGAAAGTAGAAGATTTCTTTGACTTTTCAAAACTGTCCAAGTCCAAGTTTTCCTGGAAACGAGTGGGTGAAGATGGCAGAAAAAACCAGCTGGTTACGATACACCAATGTCAGCGAGATGTCCTTTAAATATTCATTAGACGACGAAGAGCCCTTCAAAGTCTTAAAAATAGAGAAAAGAGGACGTGGAGTGGTAAGAACTACCCAAATTTCAAGAATTATGGAAATACCTTGCATTTCAAAGGAGAAAAAGAAAGATCTCATGGACCTAAAACAAAATATAAATCCTGATTTTCATTCATTTTATGACACCCTAAAATGCAGCATTGATGAGCCAAATATTCATCGCCATTTGATGGAATCTGATCTGGAAGAAGGGTTTTAAATAAGAATTGCATGGATAAAAAAAATTAATACGTATTTCTTTTATTAATTTGTGTCTTTATGTATTGTTTTGCTCTAATAAATAATCTAAAATTTCGAAAACTTTCGGTTATGTGTAAGTTCCTTAGACTTCAAACACTTTAAAAAGTAATAAAAACGAAAAAAAAACAATACATGCATTACAAGTGTTTGATTTCTTATTTAATTATATTTTGCATTAACAAACCGGTGAAGAAGAAAGGCACATTAAATACGAAAAAGTGTATTTAGTAATTATACGCCACAGTGCACATTACACTTTTATACTATAATTCGTTATGGTATCATAATTTTATGATTTGATCAAATTAAAAGTGATTGAACGACAGAAAACTGAAGACATACATATGTAATAGTAGAGGAATTTATCATTTTTTCCTATACGTAGCCATAATATTTTGGAAAAATATTCGATATTGCTACATAAATATTTAGAAAAAAGCAATTGGGAACAGCCATTTTGTTTAAAATCAATTAACTATATCCTTAAATCCTGATTTTGAGTATTGAACACTGGTTAAAAAAACTTAACTTAACATAAACATTTTTATCCCACCTTTTAATTGAAGGCAAAACAACATAAGTCCATATAGAAAAAATAATTCTCTTACTTTAACGCACCATAACAGCCTTACTTGATTTAAGCAATTTGTTCTTAAGTTATAAACATTAGGGTGGTTCTTATTTGCTTTTTTTTCGAAAATTAATGAAAACATCTGCTCAATCGTTTCCAAATAAATAAAAAAAAATCCTCTAATTTTTTCAGATTTTTATCTATACCCCTTACTGGCCCTGTATCGAAGTGAAATTCTAATACTTGGGACTTTGCGGCTGATTTTTAGATCATTCCCATATATCTCCATTTCGGCTTTACCGATTTTGTTAAAATTTTGCACAATTATACTTAACATTATCCTTAGTGACATTGCATTCCAAGATATTTTTTAAAATATATTCTTCAATAACAAAAAAATCAGAAAAGAGATCCATTTTTGTAGAATCTTTTGGGTTTATAACACTCTTTTCAGATTTCTCAAAAACGGCTCAACCAATTTTTGGAAATTTCGTCAACACGTTTATATGCAATGTCTTCATAAGTGTTTTAACTTCCCTGATTTTTTTATAAGGATATTAAAACACTTATGAAATTTTTTGGTATGCAACATTATTAAGACATTGCATATAAACGTGTTGACGAAATTTCCAAAAATTGGTTGAGCCGTTTTTGAGAAATCTAGAAAAGAGTGTTATAATCCCAAAATGTACTACAAAAATGGATTTCTTTTCCGATTTTTTTGTTATTGAAGAATATATTTTAAATAATATCTTGGAATGCAATATCACTAAGAATAATGTTGAGTATAATTCTGCAAAATTTTAACAAAATCGGTAAATCCGAACTGTGCGATGTTCGATAGTGATTAGACGGATTTCAAATCGTCTCCGGCAAAATTATTAAGAATCGTGTGACAGGCATATATCCTGAATTATTATTTGTGCAAGAATCGTAACTTTGATGAATGCCGTTCGTTTAAGATAAATTTCAGTTCCGAACTCATATAAATGTTCACGAAATCGGTATCTGTATTAAATTTAAAAGTCACAATCACACGATGTCAAACTCAAATACTGCTCGCCTTCCTCACTCATATCCAACTCCAACTCAAACCGTCAAACCTGCATCATCCTCAAAATTGAATTCGCCTAAGGTCGTTTCGAATGTTTGCTCACTGTTACTAGTACTAGACCATAAAACCTCCAACAACAGCAAAAAACAAATTTCACAAAAAAAAAACGTAAGCTCCGCTGATGCACCCGCTTACTTACAAAGCCCCTCCACTCAAATGACTTCACTTGCTTCACCACCATCATGCAATTCAAATGCTACAAAACACATATGCGTTTCCTTAGAAGCACTGCTGTCGTTTTTGCTACTATAGTAGTATTTTACTCCTTTCGAGAGTCAAATGCTACTCTACTACCCTTAGACCAAATATACTCCCCAAACTAAGTGAACAAAATCTACCTATATTCCATGTAGTATGAGATAAAACAAGAATCGAAAATCAAAATTCTCACATTTCTTAGCTCATTTATGTTCAATCAGTGAGATAGTTGGCCTAAATTTAAGTCAAAGTAACCAATTTACGAAAATTGCCAAACATTTTAACGAACATTGTAACTTGTAAGGTTCCTTAAACTACACACCTAATTCCACACCTTAATTGCTCGAAAATGAGCCTGCATTTTTTAAACACGCTTTTATGGATCAAGATCAGGATCACATAAGTCTGTATTTGTAGGTACGTTAATGATTTTGGATCACTACAACCTACCCTACACTGAAGATCCAGATACCAAATTATAAGCATTAACAGAAAGGTAAAAGTTGAAAACTAGATTAAACATTTTGTAATGAAATAAATAAAATTCAACTGGTGGAATTACTATAAATAGAACTGTAAGAAAACCTAACCTTTTTAATCACAAGACCTTTTTCGCATGCATTCAACTTTTTCAAATCTGAAGTGATATTTTCTGTTGTTAAATTTATAATTAAGGGACAACTTAGGGAACTTTTAAGTATCAATTCGTCAGAAAAGTGGGAAACTGGCGAAAAAGAATTAAAGGCAAAAACAATTGATTTGGAGCCGTTTTCTTAACTTATTTCAACTTGTGAACATTTGCAGTTGACAAACTCAAGAGTTGAATTTTAAAGTCAAGCTGAAGATTGTTTTTCTTTACTTACGTAACTTTTAGTTCAGAGTTTTCAATTTGAAAGTAGTAGCCACTGGGAAAGTCATAACAATTTGGAGTAGTTATGTTAAAAATATGATTTTTTTTTGCTTTTGGCAGCTGCGCGATGAAATTCTGAATCAAGAAGAAAAAATACGACAGAATGTTCTCTTGGAAGTACCAGGCCAAAATGACGATACAGGAAACTCCTTTTGTGTTCGAAGACCCGCCAATCAAAGAAATCTTTTGGGAAAGAGTATAAACCCTTAAAAATAAACGCAATACATAATTGTGCGCATACAGATAATGTATAGGCACTAGTCAGTTATATTTTTAAACTTTTTTTTCCTACTTTATTCATACTTTCAAAGCCCAAGTCTTCGTAATTTTCTCTTCGCTTTATGATGATAAGTATAATATTTGTTTAATTAAAAAAAGTGTTTTACTAAATGCAGAAAACACACAATATCTGACAGAAAATTGTACGTATGTTTAATGATCTAATTTAGTTTTTTGGCAGTAGAGAACAATAATTTGAAGACAACTTAAATACAAATTTAAGGATAAAATCCTCAAGTTGATACCAACTTCGATTGAATAAAAGGCTCCTCCTATCCTACAAACACACAATTTGGGTTTTAGAACTCCCAAAAATTTATAAGAAACTATCGTTTACTAATAAACTTCAACCACATCATTTTTGAAACTTCAAAACGATCTGCAAACCCCATTATAAGTGATACTTTTTTCCGGATGCAATTTATCGGGCTAAGTTCCTATAGTTAAAAAATTATACTACCCAATATAGAAAATACTCCTCAAAATAATTCAAAAATACTCCCCATTACATTTTTGAAACGACAGCACTGCTTAGAAGTACTCCATGATGAACTTAAACAACAAACTGAATCTTTAGCAGCCACTTTTAAGGCGGAGGTGGAAATATTTGCAATGAGTTTTCCACAAAAATGCATGAAATTGATTTTTTTTTTATTTATTTGGAGACGATTGAGCGGATGTCTTCATTTATTTTATCTTAAGGATCACCCTAATAAACAAAGCAAAACGACCTCACTTGAGATACGCTTTTTATTTTTCTAGTTCTCAATAAGCCATAACAGCTTAAGTGTTTATTTCTTGAATAACTATTTAACAAAAAGTTGAACACTTATTTTATCCTGTCATAAGTCATATGATAAGGGAGATCTTTTTCTATATTTTTACATTTAAAAAACATGAAAATGACAATTTTCCTATTCCCAGTGAATTTTTGAAACTTTTAACTGTTCTCCTGAAAAGTATGAAAAATCGAAACAATCTTCACCCCTTACGTGAACGAAACTCAACATCATATGGGTTCAGAGTATGAAATACAATGTGTATTTTGTATAATGTATTCGCCTCGTAACTTACATAAATAAGGTACCATTCAGCTAAATTAAGTGGAACTTAAGTTCGTGATAGTCTCCATCTCCATCGTATCGGTGCGAATAAAAGAAAAAAAAAATGAAATGTTAACAAGGTGGCCACATTCCTGCCACTGCTATGCTGATAAAGATTAAATAACAAGGCTTTCGGGGGGATTACTTTAACATGTCAATAACATGTCTAAAAGAAAATCATGTCCATGTGGGATATTGCCCGAAACAAAAAGTGTTGTGCTGTTTCCTCATTAAGTTTAAGAATGCGTGAATAATTAATTGAGCCAACCACAATCAATCAAAAACTTTGAATAAAACATTTTTGTTTTTTTTGAAGCATAAAATTTCCTTTTTTATTTTGCTTGCTGGTTTAGTTGATTCTTTTCAGAACGGCGCAGGGTCATAAGTCCACAGGTCATAAGTCCACAATGGACTTATGACCCACTTGGGTGGGTCAAAAGTCCATAAATTCATTATGGACTTCTGACCCACCCAAGTGGGTCAGAAGTCCACACAAAATTCCTGTGGACTTATGACCCATTCATTGTGTACTTTTGACCCACTGAGGTGAGCCAGAAGTCCACAATGGTGTACAGTTTCATTTGTTCAATTTTGCTTTTCTTCTATGTAAAACTCAATAAAGTAAACAAAAATAGAATACCCAGCTAAGTAGCTGAAGGTGTTGTTGTGGTCAACGTTCTTTAAAGATGTGGATATTATTTATTTACATCTAAAAACAATACTTAAAGACATTTTTTTGTCCAAATATTTAGTTAACGAAGTTTGAACTTCGAGAAGAGACACCCAGAATTTATTTTAATTTCACTCCCCAAATTGTTTCTCTGTTTGGCAAAAAAAAATTCGGCAAGAGAAATTAATTTATAGAGCAGCCCTGTAAAGCGAGCGAAGCGAGCCGAAATTTTTTTTGCCAAACAGAGAAACAATTCGGGGAGTGAAAATAAAAAAAATTCGCGCGAATTTTTTTTATTTTCACTCCCCAAATTGTTTCTCTGTTTGGCAAAAAAAATTTCGGCTCGCTTCGCTCGCTTTACAGGGCTGCTCTATAAATTAATTTCTCTTGCCGAATTTTTTTTTGCCAAACAGAGAAACAATTTGGGGAGTGAAATTAAAATAAATTCTGGGTGTCTCTTCTCGAAGTTCAAACTTCGTTAACTAAATATTTGGACAAAAAAATGTCTTTAAGTATTGTTTTTAGATGTAAATAAATAATATCCACATCTTTAAAGAACGTTGACCACAACAACACCTTCAGCTACTTAGCTGGGTATTCTATTTTTGTTTACTTTATTGAGTTTTACATAGAAGAAAAGCAAAATTGAACAAATGAAACTGTACACCATTGTGGACTTCTGGCTCACCTCAGTGGGTCAAAAGTACACAATGAATGGGTCATAAGTCCACAGGAATTTTGTGTGGACTTCTGACCCACTTGGGTGGGTCAGAAGTCCATAATGAATTTATGGACTTTTGACCCACCCAAGTGGGTCATAAGTCCATTGTGGACTTATGACCTGTGGACTTATGACCCTGCGCCGTTCTGAAAAGAATCAACTAAACCAGCAAGCAAAATAAAAAAGGAAATTTTATGCTTCAAAAAAAACAAAAATGTTTTATTCAAAGTTTTTGATTGATTGTGGTTGGCTCAATTAATTATTCACGCATTCTTAAACTTAATGAGGAAACAGCACAACACTTTTTGTTTCGGGCAATATCCCACATGGACATGATTTTCTTTTAGACATGTTATTGACATGTTAAAGTAATCCCCCCGAAAGCCTTGTTATTTAATCTTTATCAGCATAGCAGTGGCAGGAATGTGGCCACCTTGTTAACATTTCATTTTTTTTTTCTTTTATTCGCACCGATACGATGGAGATGGAGACTATCACGAACTTAAGTTCCACTTAATTTAGCTGAATGGTACCTTATTTATGTAAGTTACGAGGCGAATACATTATACAAAATACACATTGTATTTCATACTCTGAACCCATATGATGTTGAGTTTCGTTCACGTAAGGGGTGAAGATTGTTTCGATTTTTCATACTTTTCAGGAGAACAGTTAAAAGTTTCAAAAATTCACTGGGAATAGGAAAATTGTCATTTTCATGTTTTTTAAATGTAAAAATATAGAAAAAGATCTCCCTTATCATATGACTTATGACAGGATAAAATAAGTGTTCAACTTTTTGTTAAATAGTTATTCAAGAAATAAACACTTAAGCTGTTATGGCTTATTGAGAACTAGAAAAATAAAAAGCGTATCTCAAGTGAGGTCGTTTTGCTTTGTTTATTAGGGTGATCCTTAAGATAAAATAAATGAAGACATCCGCTCAATCGTCTCCAAATAAATAAAAAAAAAATCCTTTTTGACTGTTGAATTTGTACGGTTTATGTTTGCTGTTAATTGAGTTTCAATTTCATGCATTTTTGTGGAAAACTCATTGCAAATATTTCCACCTCCGCCTTAAAAGTGGCTGCTAAAGATTCAGTTTGTTGTTTAAGTTCATCATGGAGTACTTCTAAGCAGTGCTGTCGTTTCAAAAATGTAATGGGGAGTATTTTTGAATTATTTTGAGGAGTATTTTCTATATTGGGTAGTATAATTTTTTAACTATAGGAACTTAGCCCGATAAATTGCATCCGGAAAAAAGTATCACTTATAATGGGGTTTGCAGATCGTTTTGAAGTTTCAAAAATGATGTGGTTGAAGTTTATTAGTAAACGATAGTTTCTTATAAATTTTTGGGAGTTCTAAAACCCAAATTGTGTGTTTGTAGGATAGGAGGAGCCTTTTATTCAATCGAAGTTGGTATCGCGCGAATTTTTTTTATTTTCACTCCCCAAATTGTTTCTCTGTTTGGCAAAAAAAATTTCGGCAAGAGAAATTAATTTATAGAGCAGCCCTGTAAAGCGCGAATTTTTTTTATTTTCACTCCCCAAATTGTTTCTCTGTTTGGCAAAAAAAATTTCGGATCGCTTCGCTCGCTTTACAGGGCTGCTCTATATATTAATTTCTCTTGCCGAATTTTTTTTTTGCCAAACAGAGAAACAATTTGGGGAGTGAAAATAAAAATAAATCGAAAAAAGTTCTATTTTCCTTATTTTTCTTACATAGGTACAGCATTAGCTAAAAAAAAAAAAGTTGTGAACTTATGACCCACTTATTCTTTTTAATTATGGACTCATGGCTTAGTTTTTTGTGGACTTCTGACCCACTTGGGTGGGTCAGAAGTCCATAATGAATTTATGGACTTTTGACCCACCCAAGTGCAAATCGTTTAAAATTCAAACAGCGCCAACAGTTGTAGCAATAGCAATGTATAGTATAGGTAAAACACGTCCGACATCCACAGGAGAAACTTTAAAAATATAGTGAAGACATAAATTATAGTTTGTGTGATACCTCTGGCTTTTTTTTGTTTTTGGAGGCATCAGAAAAAGATTTCTGGCGCCAAATAAGGTGACTTCAGCAGTATTCTAATGGATTATATAACCGTTTTTGTCTCTGAACTTTTATCCTTAACGTTAATGAACTATTAGGATCAGACGATGGAAATGACGACTGTTGAGTTCAGGACGACGAAATGAGATAAATAGGTGAATATGATTGCCGTTACTGTGCGAGGTTAAAAATTTCCATTATAGCTATCAAAAAAAATTTAATAAAATTATCGGGTTTAATTATACATTTTGTAGACATCAAAAATAAACAGAATTTTAAAGCATGGCATGCATAAGATTCGACTTAGAGTTGGTAGAATTGTTTGGTTGGTTATTTTCTGACCAATAATAATTTAAGTGTGAAATGATATCACTCACTTCGATCGAAGAAATAATGGGCCCTATCAGGAATCTCCTAAGAAATTTTATATCTCAAGAAAAATTTCATTTCCCAGGGCAAAAACTGTCAACTTAAAAAAAAAAACAAAATTATTTTCGAAAATCAATTTCAAATCATTTTGAAAGGAAAAATTTCTTTTTTGCCTTTAATAAATTTTGTTTTTGTTGTGCAGAATTTAAAATCGTTAGAAAATTTAATTTGATTTATTGTAAGCGATGGAGCGGAAGAAATTCAAGAAAATGGGATAAAGTTAATAAGGCGCGAATTAAAGGATAATTCCAACCCATTGGAGTTACCACAAGAACTGTGAGTAAGATTTAACATTGGTCTAAAATATGCTTTTTATTGTTCTTTTTGTTTCAGATTTATCAAAAATTACAGAAAAAGTTATGTTCAAGTATTTGTTGGATACCCTCGCCGATTCCTTCCCAACGGCAAAAAAATCATTCTCTGTTCCTAAAATTGTGAGATTAAGCGCATGTCTGCGTTTTTTTTTTGCTGAAGGCGGATATCAAAGAGGTGTCGGCAAGGACCACGATGTAGGTCTAGCCTCTAGCGCAATCAACATTTTTGGCAGTTTTGGCAAACTTTCCAGAATGGATCAAAAACCAAACCGCGGAAGAGATAAGGAAGGCAAATGTGTATTTTTACGAAAAATATAAACTTCCAGGAGTGATCGGCTGCATAGATGGCACGCACGTAAGGATTGTTGGACCGCGTGCATCTCAACATTTGTATTTCAACAGAAAGGGATCTTATGGCCTTAATGTTTTACTGTTAAAAAATTTTCAATAAAGAACCTACATATTTTTTTTTTTTTGGACTCCTCGTTGGTTTGAACAGATTCGGAGTTCCGTTCCCACTTACTTTACCGATATTTGAGCGGTTATCGAAATTTTTGGCTACTGGGTAAAATTGAAATAATTTTCTCTTTGTTTTGTCATTTCTTTGTTTTTCTTCAGGTGACACAGGGTACCCATTGACGCCATGACTACTAACTCCCCATAGAACATGTCAGGAAAAATCACCGGAGAGTAAATTCGGTCTTCTAAAGGAGTTCCAGGTTAACTCAACAAATCTACACGACTTAGTAGACTCTTCGAATGGATCTGAAAGTGACCTTCAATCAGTAGGCGATGCCGAATATTGAGCCGTTGGGCAGACCATCAGAAGAGACATTGGGAACAGCCTTTGAAACTTTCGTTTTATTTGATGCTATAGTTAATTCATATATGTCTCTTTATATATGTATGTATATACTGTACATGCTCTAATTTAAAATAAATATCTAAACATGAACAATACATAAATCGGCCTTTGAAACAAAAGTAAGAATACGCCATTCATTTACTAAATTATTGACTTATTAAAAAATTACAGATCTTTCTTTTTTATGCAAATTGCAATTTTTACCGAATTTGGCTCAGGGATCAAGTCTTCCATAGGGGGTATCAATTTTCATACTTCACTCTTTTTAAAACTGCACTTTAACTATTTCAACCAAGCCAACATACATGTCTTTGATTAAACATGAAAGCAAATCTTTTAGGAAAGGTAAATAAAAAGTTATGATTCAAAAACTTGAAAAGTTGCCCCCTTCTATCCTATCCTTAGATACAATTTATTTTAAGTTTTAACCAATGAATATTTTGTATACCAAGCTTTAATGAACAGCGTTTGTTGAAGTAATGTTGGGATGTTCTGAAAGGCGCAGGGTCATAAGTCCACAGGTCATAAGTCCACAATGGACTTATGACCCACTTGGGTGGGTCAAAAGTCCATAAATTCATTATGGACTTCTGACCCACCCAAGTGGGTCAGAAGTCCACAAAAAACTAAGCCATGAGTCCATAATTAAAAAGAATAAGTGGGTCATAAGTTCACAATTTTTTTTTTTTAGCTAATGCTGTACCTATGTAAGAAAAATTAGGAAAATAGAACTTTTTTCGAATTTTTTTTTATTTTCACTTCGCGCGAATTGTTTTTATTTTCATTCCCCAAATTGTTTCTCTGTTTGGCAAAAAAATTTCGGCTCGCTTCGCTCGCTTTATAGGGCTGCTCTATAAATTAATTTCTCTTGCCGAAATTTTTTTTGCCAAACAGAGAAACAATTTGGGGAGTGAAATTAAAAAAAATTCGCGCGAATTTTTTTTATTTTCATTCCCCAAATTGTTTCTCTGTTTGGCAAAAAAAATTTCGGCTCGCTTCGCTCGCTTTACAGGGCTGCTCTATAAATTAATTCCTCTTGCCAAAATTTTTTTTGCCAAACAGAGAAACAATTTGGGGAGTGAAAATAAAAAAAAATCGAAAAAAGTTCTATTTTCCTAATTTTTCTTACATAGGTACAGCATTAGCTAAAAAAAAAAAAAGTTGTGAACTTATGACCCACTTATTTTTTTTAATTATGGACTCATGGCTTAGTTTTTTGTGGACTTCTGACCCACTTGGGTGGGTCAGAAGTCCATAATGAATTTATGGACTTTTGACCCACCCAAGTGGGTCATAAGTCCATTGTGGACTTATGACCTGTGGACTTATGACCCTGCGCCTTTCAGAACATCCCAACATTACTTCAACAAACGCTGTTCATTAAAGCTTGGTATACAAAATATTCATTGGTTAAAACTTAAAATAAATTGTATCTAAGGATAGGATAGAAGGGGGCAACTTTTCAAGTTTTTGAATCATAACTTTTTATTTACCTTTCCTAAAAGATTTGCTTTCATGTTTAATCAAAGACATGTATGTTGGCTTGGTTGAAATAGTTAAAGTGCAGTTTTAAAAAGAGTGAAGTATGAAAATTGATACCCCCTATGGAAGACTTGATCCCTGAGCCAAATTCGGTAAAAATTGCAATTTGCATAAAAAAGAAAGATCTGTAATTTTTTAATAAGTCAATAATTTAGTAAATGAATGGCGTATTCTTACTTTTGTTTCAAAGGCCGATTTATGTATTGTTCATGTTTAGATATTTATTTTAAATTAGAGCATGTACAGTATATACATACATACATATATAAAGAGACATATATGAATTAACTATAGCATCAAATAAAACGAAAGTTTCAAAGGCTGTTCCCAATGTCTCTTCTGATGGTCTGCCCAACGGCTCAATATTCGGCATCGCCTACTGATTGAAGGTCACTTTCAGATCCATTCGAAGAGTCTACTAAGTCGTGTAGATTTGTTGAGTTAACCTGGAACTCCTTTAGAAGACCGAATTTACTCTCCGGTGATTTTTCCTGACATGTTCTATGGGGAGTTAGTAGTCATGGCGTCAATGGGTACCCTGTGTCACCTGAAGAAAAACAAAGAAATGACAAAACAAAGAGAAAATTATTTCAATTTTACCCAGTAGCCAAAAATTTCGATAACCGCTCAAATATCGGTAAAGTAAGTGGGAACGGAACTCCGAATCTGTTCAAACCAACGAGGAGTCCAAAAAAAAAATATGTAGGTTCTTTATTGAAAATTTTTTAACAGTAAAACATTAAGGCTATAAGATCCCTTTCTGTTGAAATACAAATGTTGAGATGCACGCGGTCCAACAATCCTTACGTGCGTGCCATCTATGCAGCCGATCACTCCTGGAAGTTTATATTTTTCGTAAAAATACACATTTGCCTTCCTTATCTCTTCCGCGGTTTGGTTTTTGATCCATTCTGGAAAGTTTGCCAAAACTGCCAAAAATGTTGATTGCGCTAGAGGCTAGACCTACATCGTGGTCCTTGCCGACACCTCTTTGATATCCGCCTTCAGCAAAAAAAAAAAAACGCAGACATGCGCTTAATCTCACAATTTTAGGCACAGAGAATGATTTTTTTGCCGTTGGGAAGGAATCGGCGAGGGTATCCAACAAATACTTGAACATAACTTTTTCTGTAATTTTTGATAAATCTGAAACAAAAAGAACAATAAAAAGCATATTTTAGACCAATGTTAAATCTTACTCACAGTTCTTGTGGTAACTCCAATGGGTTGGAATTATCCTTTAATTCGCGCCTTATTAACTTTATCCCATTTTCTTGAATTTCTTCCGCTCCATCGCTTACAATAAATCAAATTAAATTTTCTAACGATTTTAAATTCTGCACAACAAAAACAAAATTTATTAAAGGCAAAAAAGAAATTTTTCCTTTCAAAATGATTTGAAATTGATTTTCGAAAATAATTTTGTTTTTTTTTTAAGTTGACAGTTTTTGCCCTGGGAAATGAAATTTTTCTTGAGATATAAAATTTCTTAGGAGATTCCTGATAGGGCCCATTATTTCTTCGATCGAAGTGAGTGATATCATTTCACACTTAAATTATTATTGGTCAGAAAATAACCAACCAAACAATTCTACCAACTCTAAGTCGAATCTTATGCATGCCATGCTTTAAAATTCTGTTTATTTTTGATGTCTACAAAATGTATAATTAAACCCGATAATTTTATTAAATTTTTTTTGATAGCTATAATGGAAATTTTTAACCTCGCACAGTAACGGCAATCATATTCACCTATTTATCTCATTTCGTCGTCCTGAACTCAACAGTCGTCATTTCCATCGTCAATGGATCAAAAACCAAACCGCGGAAGAGATAAGGAAGGCAAATGTGTATTTTTACGAAAAATATAAACTTCCAGGAGTGATCGGCTGCATAGATGGCACGCACGTAAGGATTGTTGGACCGCGTGCATCTCAACATTTGTATTTCAACAGAAAGGGATCTTATAGCCTTAATGTTTTACTGTTAAAAAATTTTCAATAAAGAACCTACATATTTTTTTTTTTTTGACTCCTCGTTGGTTTGAACAGATTCGGAGTTCCGTTCCCACTTACTTTACCGATATTTGAGCGGTTATCGAAATTTTTGGCTACTGGGTAAAATTGAAATAATTTTCTCTTTGTTTTGTCATTTCTTTGTTTTTCTTCAGGTGACACAGGGTACCCATTGACGCCATGACTACTAACTCCCCATAGAACATGTCAGGAAAAATCACCGGAGAGTAAATTCGGTCTTCTAAAGGAGTTCAAGGTTAACTAAACAAATCTACACGACTTAGTAGACTCTTCGAATGGATCTGAAAGTGACCTTCAATCAGTAGGCGATGCCGAATATTGAGCCGTTGGGCAGACCATCAGAAGAGACATTGGGAACAGCCTTTGAAACTTTCGTTTTATTTGATGCTATAGTTAATTCATATATGTCTCTTTATATATGTATGTATATACTGTACATGCTCTAATTTAAAATAAATATCTAAACATGAACAATACATAAATCGGCCTTTGAAACAAAAGTAAGAATACGCCATTCATTTACTAAATTATTGACTTATTAAAAAATTACAGATCTTTCTTTTTTATGCAAATTGCAATTTTTACCGAATTTGGCTCAGGGATCAAGTCTTCCATAGGGGGTATCAATTTTCATACTTCACTCTTTTTAAAACTGCACTTTAACTATTTCAACCAAGCCAACATACATGTCTTTGATTAAACATGAAAGCAAATCTTTTAGGAAAGGTAAATAAAAAGTTATGATTCAAAAACTTGAAAAGTTGCCCCCTTCTATCCTATCCTTAGATACAATTTATTTTAAGTTTTAACCAATGAATATTTTGTATACCAAGCTTTAATGAACAGCGTTTGTTGAAGTAATGTTGGGATGTTCTGAAAGGCGCAGGGTCATAAGTCCACAGGTCATAAGTCCACAATGGACTTATGACCCACTTGGGTGGGTCAAAAGTCCATAAATTCATTATGGACTTCTGACCCACCCAAGTGGGTCAGAAGTCCACAAAAAACTAAGCCATGAGTCCATAATTAAAAAGAATAAGTGGGTCATAAGTTCACAATTTTTTTTTTTTAGCTAATGCTGTACCTATGTAAGAAAAATTAGGAAAATAGAACTTTTTTCGAATTTTTTTTTATTTTCACTTCGCGCGAATTGTTTTTATTTTCATTCCCCAAATTGTTTCTCTGTTTGGCAAAAAAATTTCGGCTCGCTTCGCTCGCTTTATAGGGCTGCTCTATAAATTAATTTCTCTTGCCGAAATTTTTTTTGCCAAACAGAGAAACAATTTGGGGAGTGAAATTAAAAAAAATTCGCGCGAATTTTTTTTATTTTCATTCCCCAAATTGTTTCTCTGTTTGGCAAAAAAAATTTCGGCTCGCTTCGCTCGCTTTACAGGGCTGCTCTATAAATTAATTCCTCTTGCCAAATTTTTTTTTGCCAAACAGAGAAACAATTTGGGGAGTGAAAATAAAAAAAAATCGAAAAAAGTTCTATTTTCCTAATTTTTCTTACATAGGTACAGCATTAGCTAAAAAAAAAAAAGTTGTGAACTTATGACCCACTTATTTTTTTTAATTATGGACTCATGGCTTAGTTTTTTGTGGACTTCTGACCCACTTGGGTGGGTCAGAAGTCCATAATGAATTTATGGACTTTTGACCCACCCAAGTGGGTCATAAGTCCATTGTGGACTTATGACCTGTGGACTTATGACCCTGCGCCTTTCAGAACATTCCAACATTACTTCAACAAACGCTGTTCATTAAAGCTTGGTATACAAAATATTCATTGGTTAAAACTTAAAATAAATTGTATCTAAGGATAGGATAGAAGGGGGCAACTTTTCAAGTTTTTGAATCATAACTTTTTATTTACCTTTCCTAAAAGATTTGCTTTCATGTTTAATCAAAGACATGTATGTTGGCTTGGTTGAAATAGTTAAAGTGCAGTTTTAAAAAGAGTGAAGTATGAAAATTGATACCCCCTATGGAAGACTTGATCCCTGAGCCAAATTCGGTAAAAATTGCAATTTGCATAAAAAAGAAAGATCTGTAATTTTTTAATAAGTCAATAATTTAGTAAATGAATGGCGTATTCTTACTTTTGTTTCAAAGGCCGATTTATGTATTGTTCATGTTTAGATATTTATTTTAAATTAGAGCATGTACAGTATATACATACATACATATATAAAGAGACATATATGAATTAACTATAGCATCAAATAAAACGAAAGTTTCAAAGGCTGTTCCCAATGTCTCTTCTGATGGTCTGCCCAACGGCTCAATATTCGGCATCGCCTACTGATTGAAGGTCACTTTCAGATCCATTCGAAGAGTCTACTAAGTCGTGTAGATTTGTTGAGTTAACCTGGAACTCCTTTAGAAGACCGAATTTACTCTCCGGTGATTTTTCCTGACATGTTCTATGGGGAGTTAGTAGTCATGGCGTCAATGGGTACCCTGTGTCACCTGAAGAAAAACAAAGAAATGACAAAACAAAGAGAAAATTATTTCAATTTTACCCAGTAGCCAAAAATTTCGATAACCGCTCAAATATCGGTAAAGTAAGTGGGAACGGAACTCCGAATCTGTTCAAACCAACGAGGAGTCCAAAAAAAAAATATGTAGGTTCTTTATTGAAAATTTTTTAACAGTAAAACATTAAGGCTATAAGATCCCTTTCTGTTGAAATACAAATGTTGAGATGCACGCGGTCCAACAATCCTTACGTGCGTGCCATCTATGCAGCCGATCACTCCTGGAAGTTTATATTTTTCGTAAAAATACACATTTGCCTTCCTTATCTCTTCCGCGGTTTGGTTTTTGATCCATTCTGGAAAGTTTGTCAAAACTGCCAAAAATGTTGATTGCGCTAGAGGCTAGACCTACATCGTGGTCCTTGCCGACACCTCTTTGATATCCGCCTTCAGCAAAAAAAAAAACGCAGACATGCGCTTAATCTCACAATTTTAGGCACAGAGAATGATTTTTTTGCCGTTGGGAAGGAATCGGCGAGGGTATCCAACAAATACTTGAACATAACTTTTTCTGTAATTTTTGATAAATCTGAAACAAAAAGAACAATAAAAAGCATATTTTAGACCAATGTTAAATCTTACTCACAGTTCTTGTGGTAACTCCAATGGGTTGGAATTATCCTTTAATTCGCGCCTTATTAACTTTATCCCATTTTCTTGAATTTCTTCCGCTCCATCGCTTACAATAAATCAAATTAAATTTTCTAACGATTTTAAATTCTGCACAACAAAAACAAAATTTATTAAAGGCAAAAAAGAAATTTTTCCTTTCAAAATGATTTGAAATTGATTTTCGAAAATAATTTTGTTTTTTTTTTAAGTTGACAGTTTTTGCCCTGGGAAATGAAATTTTTCTTGAGATATAAAATTTCTTAGGAGATTCCTGATAGGGCCCATTATTTCTTCGATCGAAGTGAGTGATATCATTTCACACTTAAATTATTATTGGTCAGAAAATAACCAACCAAACAATTCTACCAACTCTAAGTCGAATCTTATGCATGCCATGCTTTAAAATTCTGTTTATTTTTGATGTCTACAAAATGTATAATTAAACCCGATAATTTTATTAAATTTTTTTTGATAGCTATAATGGAAATTTTTAACCTCGCACAGTAACGGCAATCATATTCACCTATTTATCTCATTTCGTCGTCCTGAACTCAACAGTCGTCATTTCCATCGTCTGATCCTAATAGTTCATTAACGTTAAGGATAAAAGTTCAGAGACAAAAACGGTTATATAATCCATTAGAATACTGCTGAAGTCACCTTATTTGGCGCCAGAAATCTTTTTCTGATGCCTCCAAAAACAAAAAAAAAGCCAGAGGTATCACACAAACTATAATTTATGTCTTCACTATATTTTTAAAGTTTCTCCTGTGGATGTCGGACGTGTTTTACCTATACTATACATTGCTATTGCTACAACTGTTGGCGCTGTTTGAATTTTAAACGATTTGCACTAAAATGCTTGAAAGAGGGATCGCTTCAGTGTACTTCGAAAAAGTGCTTAAGATATTGAAAGCAACCCTTTTTCATTTACAAAACTTTTCCTTCAACAGGGAAAATTCACATGTTCGACTTGTCTCTTCACTATGGGGCAACATGAGGTCAATAAAAGGATAACTCAATCAAAATGGAAGGATTAGCTACTGTAATCTAAATTAATTTGAAATTAAATAAAGAATATGTACCATAAGTCCACGGGTTGGACAATTACAAAAAAAAAAAACCCAAATTAACTATAAGGTATGATAAGAACGTTCTATGCAAATTGAGTACCTAAAAGAGTCATTACTTTTTATCATGAAAAGAAGTTTGAGTTTTTCCTTTCACGAGGGATAGAATTGAAGAATTTCTTGCATTTCTTCGAGAAATTCAGAAATCATAATTTTTGTGTGATATTTTTCTATATCGTCCCAATGTTAGTTCGTCTGGCGACGAACTGTTTTGGTTTTACTTGTCGCCCACAATTTAGATTTTTCTTCCGGTCTTCCCTGTTGTACGCATAAGCCACGTCAGATTCTTTGTGCTTATTTCGGTTTCTTCAAATAACATTTTTTAAAGTTGTTCTTAACATAAAGCATAGACAACTAAAGAAAAGACCCAAGGTATTAAGACCTTTGGAAGTACTATCAAACGGCGGATACAGAGAATACAATAATTTGATTCATACTTAAAGTCCAAAATAGCCTTACAACCAAAATCAATGACGAACGATCAATCACAATATTCAAGGATATTTGTTTCATTTAAATTCAATTTTAGAATATACCTTCTTGATGACATACATTTTCTATTCCTATAGGACATACTCATACCTTGCATTTGAAATGTAAATCTACAAAAATGTACAATGTACTGTACATGTAGGTAAATACATAATTATGTGTTGATACATACAGACAGATGCATGCGTACATACATCTTATAATACATAATTGAGTATACATGTTTCTATCTGTATGTAACATATACCATACATCTATGTTCGTTTTAACTTGGAGTTCTAAGATTTAAAGGACGTGGGTGGGATTTAACCCCTACGTTATACTTATCTGTATATTCTCTATATTTCTTTTTTTTTATTGAACATTTTTTTCACAGGCTTCGAGTGATCAAATAAATACAACTGTTTAAAATGAACCAAATAATTTTAATTGTAAAAATGTTAACCCTTGAGGCATTTTAACCGAGACTATTGAAGTCACGATTGTAGAAAAGGTTTGTTTTCGTTTGAACGTTCACGTTCGAAATACACAATGCCAGAGCTTCATTCGAGTCAATATGGCATTGGACAAAGTTGACTTTTTGGTTTCAACAAATCTATCAAAATTCATTTAACGACTTTTTTATTTCTACAAAACACAGGGTGTCCTGTAGTTCATCGGATATTGTCATGGTCCACGTCTCTGCACCATACATTAGGACCGGACTGATGAGGGTTTTGTAGAGTGTCACTGTAGTTGCTCGGGAGAGGACTTTACTACTCAATTGCCTTCTAAGTCCAAACAATCAGCGATTGGCAAGAGTGATTCTTCGTTTGATTTCAGCGCTGGTGTTGTTGGCGTTGATAGCGTTGATAGGACTTAATTAAAACTTTCTATGTTGACGTTTGCTCCAAGACGTCGATGCTGGTTGTCTTTTCTTGTTGACAGCATTATTTTGGTCTTGCCCTCGTTAACCGCTAGACCTTCTTCCTGACCTCCATCTCAAGACTCACAAAGGCTCCACTGACATGACACCGTGTTCTTCCAATTATGTCAATGTCATCTGCGCACCCTAGTAGCTGGACGGAATTTTGAAAGATTGTGCCGATTTAAAATTAATGATTCTTCTCCAAGATCTGTCGAAGGGTGAATATTTGATCGATGGTGGACTTTCCGGGTCTGAAGCCACACTGATAAGGACCTATCAGTTTATTGACGAAAGGTTTAAAACGTTCACACAGCACGACAGACAAGATCTTGGTGCAGTTCAGGGGATCTCCTTTCTTGATGACCGGGCATACGATGCTGAGGTTCCATTCGTCGTGCTTGCTCCTATCCCAATCATCTCCAGCTGCTTTGTACAGTTCGGCGGCTAGGTCGTCTTCTCAAGGGGCTTTGTTCGACTTAAGTTCAGATTTCGCTATTTTCACTTCGTCAATGTCGGGTGGGTGTAGTTGGCGGTCTGTTTCACCCAAATGGAATGGTTATATATAGCTGGCGGAATTTTGCTCGTCATCGCCATCATACAGCTCCATATCCGCAAAGTGGTCTGTCCATATCCTCAGCACTGACTGTGGTTCTACTACGATGTTCCCATGATGGTCTCTACATGTTTCGGTTCGGGGTGTATAAGCCCTGGTGGTTTGTTCTACCTTTTTGTAAAACTTTCCAACCTCGTTGCTGTTGTGAAAAGCCTCTATCTTTTTTCCTTCTCATGCTCCCTTTTTTAATCTCTGAGAAGATTGTGCTCCTTTCCCCTTTTCTGCTCGTAGAGCTCGCGAGATTCTCGTGTCCTTCTTTGCAGTGACGCTTTGTATGCTTCTTGTTTAGCTGCATATGCTCGTCGGCACTCATCGTCAAATCAGGGTTTCACTGTGGTCGCCGTATTAACCCTTGCACTTCAGAGGCGGCATCTCTGATGGCTGCTTAGCAGCTATATTTTCTTTATGTTGTGGCCGGGCAGTCACCCTGACGCACGATCCCGAACCTGGAGGGCCAAGTCTTTAGTTTAACTGTAAGACCATGGCTGCGAATGTGTCGTAGAAGTAGGTGTTCACTAAGTATTTCATCCTGACCGGAACTGTAGACGCCACCGTTGATTCCGTCTTGGGAGTTCTTCCGCCGTCGTCGCCTGCTGAAAAGGAGGCAGTGTCCTTAGTGGACGCATACCTCCTACCCCTCTATCTCTTTGTTACCGCCAACAACTTACGACTGGGGTTGAGATAGCAATCTTCGGTTGAGATACTGGGCACCCGATGTTCTTCGCGGGGAGGTGGAGAGTTGGAGTTGATAGACAGAGGTTGCTGTGGACGCTTGTGTCCTCTTGAATGCACTGTGTCTTAAATTGAATATCTGGCAAACCTAAAAACATATCAGCTCGATTTGAATTTTAATGTTAGTGTTCCTACTAAAAACAATTCCAAAATGATGTCAAAGTTCAAAATCAGACTTCGTGGTAAAATATTTTTTTTTTTTTTAGATTATGAGTAAGAATAATATTCCAAAGTATGGCACCCGAATTACCGGATACCCTGTATAACATAAAGATAGTATGTATTTTTTTTTATTATATGGCAAAGATAAAATATTTGCCAATATATTGTATTTTCAATATATTGTTCTGAGTATTGTTGGACTTGCTAAAGGGAAGAAAAAAGTTGTATGAGAGGTGTATCTACTATTTAATAACAAATTTAAGATAGGTAGGTACTTTGCAATAGATTTTAAAAAGCTGATAAGCTATACAATACATCTCTTTTATCCAAGTTGTTTGGAGTAATAATGTTTAATAAATTAAATTTTAAGAAAGGGTCCAATAGAAAACAAACTGTCATTGCAAAAGGCTCATTTACACACACACACACACACACACACACACACACACACACACACACACACACACACACACACACACACACACACACACACACACACACACACACACACACACACACACACACACACACACACACACACACACACACACACACACACACAAACGGTATATGAATTTAAGGTGCCGTGTAATAAGGCCATAGGTCATAAGGCCATATTTCGAAATATGGCCTTATGACACATTGTGAAAGTGTCATAAGGCCATATCCTAACATATGCGACCTAGTGCCATATTGTCAAATAAAAGCGTCAAATGGGCATATGATGGCAATGAGGAAAATTGTGAAAGTCATGGGCCATTACTTGCGACTTTTTTGAAGAAATGGTCATCAATCAAATCTTCATTCGCGCGAATTTTTTTATTTTCACACCCCAAATTGATTCTCTCTGGCCAAAAAAAAATTCCGCTGGCGCGAATGACGATTTATTTTTCTCTTAATTTAAATTTTATATCAAGTAAATTAATAAAAATCGATCCTTTGAAATTCATAATTTTTTCAATACATAAACTCATGTAAAACTCAACGCAATTCTCTGCACAATTTGCAAAGGTATTCTATAAAACATCAAAACTGTTAAGGGTTGAAATACACGATAATGTATACTTATCTGTTATCTCCTTTAATTATGTTCATTACCTATATGAATAATTGTTATATTTGAATAAAAATTTTACGTTATTTTGAAATGTTTTTTCTTATTTGAACTTTAGAATTTCAGAAAAAAAAATTATTTAAAAGAGTCATTAGGCCATAATGGCCATATGACGCTTTAGAAAGTGTCATTAGGCCATATGTTCGAACATGGTCTTATGACACTTTCACAATGTGTCATATATGGCCATATTTCGAAATATGGCCTTATGACCTATGGCCTTATGACATATGGCCTTATGACACGACACCGAATTTGATTTCTTAAAAAAGTTTTCTCAATCAAGTAGGTATTATTTTTTTTAATTTTCTTGGTATGAAAATAGGAAAGAAAATGCAATCAAATAAAGGGTCCGCAATCTAATAGCCTTTTCACATCAGACGCAAAACGCGGTTTTGCAAAACTTTTCAAAAACTTGAAGGAAATCAAGTGTTTTCCCATACAAATTTGTTGAGGGCCCTGTTTTGCAAAACAACAAGTTTTTGTGAAAACCAGTCAAAACCAAAATAGTGAAAGCATTCAGCAGTCTATAATTCATTATATCGTATATATCGTATGTATCGATCGTATATATTTCTCCCTCCCTCCAATAGCAAGAGTAGATTGACAGTCTGCTTGTAAAATTGTTCACGACTAAACGTGTCAGTTGATATAGGGTTGCCATTTGAGAACATATAAAAATACAAATGAACAAATTCTTAGCAGCGACAAACAAATATTTTTTTCTTTTGAAAAATCGATGAGGAAAACTTTTTCATCCAGTTTTTGGTTTGGTTTTCAATTTTTAATATCTTACACTAACGTGAATCATACTTTCAACGAAAAACAAAGAGCGAATGTGTGTGAAAAAAAGTGTGAATCTTCTAAAAAGAGAACATATGGCATCCCTTACTTGACATCAAAGATTTTTAATGTCAAACAAAAACCTGAAATTTAGGTGTGAACAGATTTCGAGTTTTTGAAAACTGACAGCTGAAAACACCGTTTTGCTTCTGATGTGAAAAGGCTATAACGTTTTTTTTCAACTAGTGCTTATTTCGTGAATGGTAACACTTAGCTCATGTCTGATTTGACAGATAATTAGTTTTATCGGTTATCCTTCCGCTGAACGATTACGGTTGTGTATACTCTTGAACAACGCAACGCTGCGAAATATTGCGACATTACTTTGAAAATCATGGTAATGTTGCAGAATGTGAAAAAAAAATCATCTTTTCAGATGAAGCTCATTTTGATCTTGGCGGGTATGTAAACAACCAAAATTGTCGCATTTGGGGCACAGAAAACCCGCAAGCATTCATTGAAAAGACGAAACACCGAAAACGAGTCACTGTTTGGTGCGGATTTTGGTCCAGAGGCATAATTGGGCCATTTTTATTCGAAAATGAGCAAGGAGTGGCCGTTACAGTCAATGGCGATCGTTATCGGGTCATGTTGAACGAATTTTTGTTCACAAAAATTGAAGAGGAGGATATTGGAAACGTTTGGTTTCAACAGGACGGCGCTATGTGCCACACAGCAGAAGTTTCACTCGATGTTTTACGCCCTGTATTTTAAGATCGCATTATATCAGCCGCAGAGCTGATGTCGTTCGGCCAAGTCGGAGCTGCGATTCAATACCGTTGGACTATTATTTGTGGGGTGCCGTAAGAGATAAGTGTTACGCCGATAAGCCAGAGACAATTGACGCTTTACAGGACAATATGCGTGAATACAGCTGCACACATTGGCATATTATCCTAAAGGCAAACTAGGCACGTGCCTAGGGGCGCGGCAACAAAGGGGCGCGCGGGCGCAGTAATTCTTACAAGTGGCAAATAATGCGAGTTCATACGTGGTTGTTAAAGTAACAAACTTGTGAACTCGAATTGCACTTGCATCTTTTGTTAAAATAAAAATCGGCTCTGAGCAATTACTCTTACAGTACAGAGTCAACTCGGTTTGCAAACTCGGAAATCGACTTAGCTTTCTTCTATTTTTGTATGCGTTTTTGAAGAGGTTTTGATTTTGCTTATTGTAGGGGCAAATAACCTAATGGTCGAAGTTCATCAGCGGATGGCAAAAATTTCGACGTATGTAACCTAATTTTTCTGCTTTTTAAGTTCTTTCTAGATTGATTTTCGGGGCAATCCGATTTGAGAACCGAGTTGCCACTCGGTTTGCATAAGAACCAAGTCGAGTTAACTTGGTTTACAAAATTTACGTTGCGGCAGATCATTAATTAACCAAATTCGTAAGATCTTTCGGACAATACTACTAATAGATCTCATATTAACTAAGTCTCTTTTTCCTTGGCCCCAATTTCAACGCCTTTTCTTTAGGCGCGGTGCAACGATTTCGGTCAAACAATAGTTCCATATAGGGGCGCCAGTGAGATGCTTGCCTATGGCGCACTCAACCTTTAATACGCCACTGGCTGCACACAATCGATAATGTGCTTAAAAATTTGACCGATCGTGTAGGCTACAGCATGGCCAGCCGAGGCAGCCATTTGAATGAAATTATTTTCCTTTATCAACCGGAAGGATTTTACTTTCAAATAAACAACAAATTTGAGAAAATATTCAGTAGTTTTTTTTTATAGCATTAAAAAAAAAAGTTATTTGGCGGACCCTTTAGAAAAAACACAATAGACAAGACGGAATAGAAGATAAAAATATGCTGACGTGGAAGCTCTAGTAAGTAAATTAATAGTTTGATTAGTTTAGATAAATGTAAGTTTAAGGGCCTAGTTTAAAGCAACATGTAGAAAACTTAAATAATTATAATAATGTTATGTTTTTCTTGAATTCCTTTAATAAAATATATGCATAGCTAATAGGCCGAAAGGTATTAGTTTAAAGCAAATTAAAAATGAATTCCCGATTCTCCCCATCATCACTGATACCTCACAAGTCATAAAAAGAGGTGAAATTAATTTTGTGACTTTTTCGTATTCTCCCCCAAAGTCACAACTTGTGAGAGTCACAAAAACAATTGAAATTGTGATCTCCTTCAGAGCAGGTCATAACTATAGTCCAGACAAAATAAACATTCGACCCAGAAAAAAATCGCATAGAGCTGAAAATTGGTACAGAGCATTAGAACACCGATTTAAGTAAAATGTCAAAAGTCCCCAAAAATCCCATGTGTGCATAAAAAGTTATTCAAGGTCAAATGTCGAAAATGTTGGTTTTTTCATGCATATCTTTGAAACGGGGGAAGCTATCAAAAAAAAGTATATGAAAGGCTTGTACGCCTTGTAATTCTCTAAAAAAAATATTACGACACTTTTTTTCCTACGAGCAAGCGTTTAGAAAATATTGCGATTTTGAAATGTGTCAAATGTCGAAAATAATGGTTTTTTGCGTATTACTCTTAAACGGTGAGTCCGATTGAAAAAAATTCTATAAAAACTTGTAGATTATGTGGTTTTCTATATAAAAACATTTTTTTTTTTACGCTGTCAGAAAAAAAAACATAATTTGGTCAAAACACGAAATTTCGAATTTTTTATAATTAGCTCCTTAGCCCTGTACAAAATTCGCATAGAGCTGAAAATTGGTACAGAGCATAAGGACATCTCTCTTTATAAGATGTCAAAATTCCCCAAAAATCCCACTGGTGCAAAAAAAAATATTCAAGGTTAAATGTCGAATATGTTGTTTTTTCATATTTAACTCTGTAGATTTTGTTAATCCCTGCAAAAACGAAAGTAACAGTTTTCAAACTTTGATTCCTATCCAAAAGTTGTCTCTTGCCCACACCTTTTTCCACACCACCCATGAGGTAGAGTCCTTGGCCTTATCCTTTTTTTCGTTTGAGCGATCATTTATATGGTGTGCACTCGAAATTTCGAATTTTTATAATTAGATCCTAAGCCCTGTACAAAATTCGCATACAGCTGAAAATGAATACAGAGCATAAGGACATCTCTCTTTATAAGATGTCAAAATTCCCTAAAAATCCCACTGGAGCAAAAAAAATATTCAAGGTTAAATGTCGAATATGTTGTTTTTTTATATATAACTCTGTAGATTTTGTTACTCCCTGCAAAAACGAAAGTAACAGTTTTCAAACTTTGATTCCTATCCAAAAGTTGTCTCTTGCCCACACTTTTTTCCACACCACCCATGGAGTAGAGTCCTTGGCTTTATCCTTTTTTTCGTTTGAGCGATCATTTATATGATGTGCACTCAAAATTTCGAATTTTTATAATTAGCTCCTAAGCCCTGTACAAAATTCGCATAGAGCTGAAAATTAATACAGTGCATAAGGACATCTCTCTTTATAAGATGTCAAAATTCCCTAAAAATCCCACTGATGCAAAAAAAAATATTCAAGGTTAAATGTCGAATATGTTGTTTTTTTCATATTTAACAAAGAGTTAAATATAAAAAAACAACATATTCGACATTTAACCTTGAATATTTTTTTTTGCACCAGTGTGATTTTTAGGGAATTTTGACATCTTATAAAGAGAGATGTCCTTATGCTCTGTACCAATTTCCAGCTCTATGCGAATTTTGTACAGGGCTTAGGAGCTAATTATAAAAAAATTCGAAATTTTGAGTTTTGACCAAATTATGTTTTTTTTTCTGACAGCGTAAAAAAAAAATGTTTTTATATAGAAAACCACATAATCTACAAGTTTTTATAGAAATTTTTTCAATCGGACTCACCGTTTAAGAGTAATACGCAAAAAACCATTATTTTCGACATTTGACACATTTTAAAATCGCAATATTTTCTAAACGCTTGCTCGTAGGAAAAAAAGTGTCATAATATTTTTTTTACAGAATTACAAGGCGTACAAGCCTTTCATATACTTTTTTTTGATAGCTTCCCCCGTTTCAAAGATATGCATGAAAAACCAACATTTTCGACATTTGACCTTGAATAACTTTTTATGCACACATGGGATTTTTGGGGACTTTTGACATTTTACTTTAATCGGTGTTCTAATGCTCTGTACCAATTTTCAGCTCTATGCGAATTATTTCTGGGTTTGGGCTTTTTTATGTCTAATTTGACTGGACTACTAGCAAATAATTTGAGATTTGAAATTTTGATTTTTGAGTAGTGAAAAAAATGGAACTTGAAATGATTATGGCGCATATTAATGAAGAAGTTTCCACCGTAAATGAAAAGTAAGAATTTTACAACAGCACATCATTTGAAACAAACTAATAAAATTGATAAGATTGCAGCGAAGATGGCTTTTACGAACCCTATACAAAATAGCACGTTTGTTAAGTTTTTTCGTTTTCCAAAAACATTGTGCTGGGATCTAATGCAGAGCTTGAAGCCCCATGACAATCAACAAACTACCTTACCCTTTCCGGATCGGTTGGGTCATTTTTGTTGGCCATGAGCTGCGGGTGGTCGGTCATGAATGCCACGAAGTATTCTAGTTGCTCCACTGAAGTCCTCTTACCATCGCGATTTTCTTCTGAAAATGTATTAATTTATTTATTTTTAACTTCAGTTATAAACATTTCTATAAAATTTATCATACCTGTTGAAATTAGAAATCTTTTGAATTGTTTCAATGAGAAGCTGATGACATTTCCATATTCACCTTGGCTGTGGTGAGTTTCGTTGTGACTTTTCTTGTGAGCATTGTGGGAGAATCCGACAAATGTTATCGAATCACAACAATCCTCACAAGAAATTGTCACAAGGGCTTATGACTTGTGATTCCTCCCAAGGGGGAGAATCAGGCTGTTAGTTGTTCATCTTATATGAGAAAAATGTCAAAATCGACGAATTTTCGTTCACTTGTTCTTGTCGTTCTTCGTGCTCATGTGAATAGCGTTTTAAGGCATATTTTACATAGAGATATTATAATAGCGCACGGAAGATACCCTAAAAAGTGTTACATCAAATTTTGAGATAGAAGATCCTAAAAGTTCTCCCTTTACCCTTTCTCTCTCTGAGCTCCATTGTAAGACAATAACAATTTTGATTTTGACGTTTCCTTAATTTATTTTACTCTGTCCATTCCATTGAATAAGAAGTACAGGAAGCGGTGTAAGCTACACGTACAGTAGTAGTACGTGAGTGAAGCAACAAAAATTTCTTATGATGTAAAATTTTGGGACCTCAGCTGTCAAATTTTGGGACCTCAGCTGTCAAACTGGGCATGTGCTGTAATTGGTCAAATGTTGTTTTGTAGTTTCAACTGTCAAAAAAACAGACAAAAACTCGAGTTCAGGGGCGCATTTATTTTTGTTGGTGATCGCTAGGCGCTACACAATTTCTTGTGCTTTTTAACTCATGATCAAGTTGTTCATAAAATGCGCTTTCGAATACGCCCCGAAAAAGGACAACAAATATGATGAATTAAGGATGAAAAATGAAGAAAATGTAACGAAAAAAAAAAAAAACAATAAAAATCGTGCATGTACACCTTGAACGTTGAAACACCATGTAGTCCAAAAAAATAATTGAAATTGAAAAATAAAATTGATGCACAATCGATATAATCTTGATTCAACCATATTTCGCTTGGTGCCCCTGAGATTAACCATTCAACTGCAGACCAGCCCTGTTGTAATGCGTTTGTTTGTTAAACTCACACTACTTAGAAAAATGCTTCACTACTTTTTCATAAGACAGCTTCCTGTACTTCTTATTCAATGGTCCATTCCACTTTACAGCCAATCATCAGGAGAAGCTCAGAGAGAGAAAGGGAAAACTTTTAGGATATTCTTTCTTAAAATTTGACGTGAAAAATAAAGGAAAAGTCAAAATTATAATAGGTTCGTTCGATGTAACCAGCCCCGGGGCGCTCCGTTGCTTGTCACTACCCTGAACGGAGCTGTAAAAAAAAACTGAAAAAATTCTCTGGCTTTGGTTTCACATCGAACGCATTAGTAGTGCTCTGTTTTTTTTTCCCTTGTTGTATAGCAACAGCTCCAAACTTCTCGCCCCGAAAAAAACTTGGGGCGATTCAGAGCGCTCCCGGTGCGAGCACTGAATACACATCGAACACGGTGGAAATGCGACGGGGCAAAAAAAGAGCGACAACGAACAACTCAGTGCGAAATCAGAGCGCCACAGAGCGATCCAGAGCGCACATCGAACAAACCTAATAGTTGTTCTCTTACAAAGGAGGTCAGAAAGAGGCCGAGAGAACTCGTAGATCTTCTTTCTCTCAGTCCGAGCACCGTTCCTCTATTATATTATCTCTATGACGGCAGCACGGCTTCATTCATGTACAGGATAGGATGAAATTCATCTAACATTGCTAAGGACACAAGAAATAATTTTTGCGACTGTTTTGCTTCCTCGATTTGAATAAAATTTAACTAAAACCACAAAATGTCACTTCATTGTTTATGTTTTCAAAAATTAAAATTTAAATAAACCACATATTACACTTTTAACACCTCTTCATTTTTGTCTTCCGGGTCTATTGAAGATACACCGTCGATCTGCTCCTCTTGGTCTTTTAAAAATTCTAGGATATTGAAATACCACAACGTAGAACTCTAAACGTCATCCACACTTGCACCAGATTTTTCACTGTGTTTCACTTTTTTCAATTCTCTCCGGTATGAAGAACGGATACGATTTAATTTTTTTTTTTTAAGTTCGATGTTCGCGTTTTCATCATTCTGTTTATATTTTAAAAGTAATTTTTCGTATGCCTTCGTTTTTGCATTGCGATTCTTGTAATTTTCACTTTTGATTTTCCATAGTTCTAAGAGATTTTTATAAAGTTGAAAAACCTCCCTCCAAAACTCATTAGCGCAAAATTATAGTCCGCTAATGAACGATTTTAGTGTGATACTAGCTTAATATGACGTTTCAGACATGACTCAAACGTCATTTTAAGCTAGTATCACACTAAAATTGTTCATTAGCGGACTATAATTTTGCGCCATTATTGTGTAACGAAGCGTTACAATTATTTTATTTTGTTCGACAAAATCCAGGAGCGGACCCTCGACAAAACTAAAGTCAGCATAAAATATCAACCGCGCTCCTGAAATACCACCTACGGAGATCCGTCCCTGTGAAAAATAAAAGAGAAATCCAAAACAGAGAGAGCATCGGAGCAACATCACTGCTCATAAGCATAGCTGGGCACCGTTAATCAAAAAGTTAACTTCGTTAATCGCTAATCCGTTAATTAAAAATTTAACTTCGTTAACAGTTAAAACGTTAAATTTTAGAAAAATTAACGCAAGTTAACGTTAATCGTTAATCCGTTAACACGCCATAAAAATTTTATTTGGCAATGCCAAATGTTTCTCCGATGCTCATTTGTCGGACCCTTTTTGCCGAACTCTTGCTAGAGCTTGTGCTGGAGCTATCATCAGCTTGGTCGAAATTAGCAGTTCTCTTTTTCTGTTTACCGCGGTTCAACGCTGCCTTGACAGTCACTTCAAATTTTGTATACTGGCACTCATGCACTCTTTTTACGTGTTGTTTAAGGCTCGATATATGAGCCTTGATTAATTTTTTTTAGGAAACATTTGGCGTTTTTCTTTTTTACCTCCGAGCAGATTAGATCAGATCACGGATGTGTCAAAGCGAAGCTCTGGGCAGATCATATTCAATGTCCTCCGATTTAATAAAGAAACAAACCTGAGCACTGAAATGTAATTTTCTACTTATTATTATTTTAACAATTTTTTGTTTACCTAAATTAGACGCGCGACTGTCTTGGTAATCCATTTTTAATATTATGTTTGTTTTTGTCTATAAAATCCGAAAAAACAAGTGAAGTTTGCTCGGTCGATTTATCCTGAGCAAATAGATTAAGCTCAGAGCATGAAAATTCTTAGCTCCGATATATCGGAGGTAAAAAAGAAACACAGATTTTTTTTTTTGACACATCCATGATCTGATCTAATCTGCTCGGAGGTAAAAAAGAAAAACGCCAATTGTTTACACGCAAAAATTATTTGATCTCCCGTTCTAGATATAAAGTTCATATAATCATTTAAATGTGGCCACGGATTTTGGTCTATTGCGGAACTCGAGTTCGATTCCATGATAATTTTACAATTTTATTCAGTACAGTTCACAGAATCAATACTCTTTGTTTATTGTTTCTAAAAAAACACACAATGTACTGATTTAAAACTGAATCTATCACTGACTACACACAATTGACAACAACAAAAAAACTCGTCACTCTCTGAGCACGCGCTAAGGAATAAAACAAACACTGTCGTATCGTCGTATTATATACAATTAGTATGGCAGTTTTCCCACTCACAGCCGCTGGAAAATAGTGGTATTTGAATAACGGCAATAATAACGGCACCCGGAATAATAGTGGCATTTCAAATTTTACTAGGGACCGAACCTCGCCAGCACGGCGCGCGGCGCCGCACATTTCGACTAGCTCATGATTCGTATAAGAATTGTTGTTTTTTCGCGAAGCCGCGGCGGCGGTGCGCACGGTGAACCTTTTCACCAACAACCCAAACAAAAAAATCTCTCATAGCTTAGCGCTTAGGTAGGGCAAAAAAAAATTTCCTTTGGAAACCAACAACAGTTTTTTTTGCTGGCAATAAAGAAGCCAGTAAAAAACGCTCGGCAATTGAATTTGCGATATCAAATTCTGTATACCTATAGCACCCAAACAAAAAAACGCAGGCAGGCAGCGAAATAGACAAGTCGCATGCCGTTGTGTTTCCTGAAGGGTGTTGACTAATTTTTTATAAGTTATAAAAATAATTACCAAATCTAATTTGAATGTGTATCTATATGGTATTTGTGTTCGATTAACGATTAACGGACTTTGGAAAATTTAACGATCGTTAACATTTTTTTGAAGTTAACTGAAAAGTTAATCCGTTAATGGGAATGTTAACTTCGTTAATTAACGATTAACGGATTAACGAAAAAATGCCCGTTAATGCCCAGCTATGCTCATAAGTCATAATAATTAAACACAACAACACGCAAACACCGAACACAAGAAAAGGGAAAAAAAGCAAAAACCGAACACAAGAAAAGGGAAAAAAACAAAAACCGATGCAACAACAAGAAATTACCGAAGCGACATGTGACAGACGACAACACATGATAATGACTCGGGTGTGATACGATTCACACCCAAGATCAACAGAAATATGTATTAGGGGAAGTGTTGTCGTCAACACAAATGAGTTCTGACTCCGCTTCGGTAGAGTGAACGTTTGAGAAGTTTCCTACACCAGCATCCTATAATAAATTTTAGCCGGGAAGCACTATAAATTTAGAGCTACCCACCTGTATTTTGTATTGGGAATATATTTCTTCAAAATATATTCTCAACCGACCGGGACTTCTCTCCGATGTCCGATCCGATATTTTGCCGACCGATAATTTTGTGTATTTTCCCTTCTGGAAAATATACAAACAAGAGTAATAATTATTACTCAACCGTTTTTCTCAGTTTATTCTTTGATCCACTCCTTCTGAGTGTATCAAGGACAGGGCTTTGGCCGAACGTTTATTCAGTGGAGATTTGCCGCTCGCTGACAGAAGTTTATTTCGTTTACTCTTTCCTTCTGGAAAGTTAACGAACAGGGGCGATAGCTCAAACGTTTATTTCATAACCTTTTGTTGTGAACAGGGGTCTGATTTTGACTAGACTCAGTTTATTCTTTGATCCACTCCTTCTAAGTGTATCAAAGACAGGGCTTCGGCTAAACGTTTATTCAGTGGAGATTTGCCGCTCGCTGACAGAGGTTTATTTCGCTTCCTCTTCCCTTCTGGAAAGTAAACGAACAGGGGCGATAGCTCAAACGTTTATTTCATAACCTTTTGTTGTGAACAGGGGTCTGATTTTGACTAGACTCAGTTTATTATTTGACCCACTCCTTCTGTTCTGAGTGTATCAAAGGCAGAGGTTTATTTCGCTTCCTCTTCCCTTCTGGAAAGTAAACGAATAGGGGCGATAGCTCAAACGTTTATTTCATAACCTTTTGTTGTGAACAGGGGTCTGATTTTGACTAGACTCAGTTTATTCTTTGATCTACTCCTTCTGAGTGTATCAAAGACAGGGCTTCGGCCAAACGTTCGCTGACAGAAGTTTATTTCGCTTACTCTTCCCTTCTGGAAAGTAAACGAACAGGGGCAATTGGCTCGAACGTTTATTGCATAACATTTTGTTGTGAACAGGAGTCTGATTTTGACTAGACTCAGTTTATTCAGTGGCGACACTGACAGCCATATAATCCGACTATTTGTCTACGAGGAGCCGTGACTATCCTAGAACCGAGAGGCAAGGAGTAACTCATCGTCGTTGTATTATTAGGTATTATAAGTATTATAAGTAAATTGCCTAGACAATAAACTAGTATAAGAAACCTGTTAGATTTAAGATATTACTAAATAAAAAGCCGTTAAACGAATAGTGAAGGTTGGTTGTGTTATTTGGTTTGGATCTTTAACTCGACGTTTGGTGCTTAGTCGAGAACACCCTGGACAGACTGAGCATTCCTCAGCCTTAGAAAGCAAGCATCACAAGTTGGCGCCCGAGCAGGGACCCTAGAAGATTCCGAAAAACCATATAATAACACTCTTCGAAAGGTCTCACCCACCGAATAAACTGGCTAACCAAAACGCAATACCAACCAACTTCACTCGCCGCCGAAGCTGTTCAACAGAAGTGTTCCAGCGTGATTTTCTGCATCCTCGGACTCCGACACATCTAGTGCTACCGACCGTCAACGCCGTTTTTCCTGTACCGATTTACCTGATTCTTTATCAAGAATACCGACCGACCATAGCACTATGTCCGAGACCGACAATCAAGAAAGTCAGCCTTTGAGCCCAGTGAAGAACCTGGGATTCGTGTACTTCATGAAGAAGCAAGAGCTGATCGACACTCTGACAGCACAGACGCTGGACGCGACCGGAACTGTGCAAGTTTTGCGTTCTCGTCTCTACAAACATTTGAAGCAGTTAAGGGATCATGGATCGACCCAAAACCTCAACACCGACGACGAACCAATCGACAATACCGAATCGGAAGGAGGTTCCCGAAAGACGGACCCCGTTCCGATAAATCCGTCTGAAAAGAAAGCCCCACGGCACGTGTTCCAGACCACCAGACCGGTATACATTGAACTACGAAGCGGAGGTCATGAATACCGTCCGTAAATGGAATGTAAAGTTCGACGGAACGGGCAATCCCCTAGAGTTCATCGAAAGAGTGACTGAGTTAGCGGAGTGTTATAATATTCCACGGCGTTATATGCTCCGCACTCTGCCGGAATTATTTAAAGGAAACGCGTTGGAGTGGCTACGCGTGAAAATGGGAAGCTTGAGATCATGGGAATCATGCAATACTTCTTGCCGCCGCGATACCTAACCAAACTCGAAGACGAGATATACCGCCGACGTCAGGGGCCGCGAGAAAGCGCGAAAGAGTACATACTCAAAACGCAGTACCTGATCCACCAGCATCCTTTTATGACAATACCAGGCAACCTCGACCGGATTTATGACGGATTAAGACCCGAATACAGGTTGTACGCACGTCACCGAGATTTTCAAACAGTTGACGAGTTGATACTGCTCGTCGAAGAATGCGACGCCATCAAGAGAGATGAGAGATATGCGCAGAACGCTTCCACCCGCCAGCATGCCAACCCCGTAACGACTACTCCGCGACCGCAACCATCTACCAGCACCGAGAGATACGATCGCCAGACGCATTGCTGGAATTGCAAACAGCGTGGCCATCGTAAAGAAAATTGTCGAAGGCCATTCCGGCTATTTTGTTCGTTCTGTGGTCAGGACGGAACCCTAACGAAGGATTGTTCGTGCAGACGCACCAACGCTATAGGCAGCCACAACACTCCGTATCAAGACCCCCGACCGTACGTTCCGATCAAAATACAACACCACATCTACCACGCCTTGCTAGATACCGGTTCAACAAAAACGTACATCGGTAAAAGGTTCCGAGACCACCTTCGTAGGCTCAAGACAACGTGCCATCGAGTAAACCAGAAGGTTAGAATGGCGAACGGTGTAACCGCAACGGTAAGGGAGAGATACGCATTGACCCTTACTTTGAACGGCAAGGAAATTACGGAAGATGTCACTTATTTGCCTTCGCTAGAAGCCGATGTCTTACTCGGAATGGACGTCTTGGAACCCGCCGGCTTACAGATATTCATCGACAACCAAATTGTAGAGGGTAGAAAACCTGGTCAATATGACGAAAAAGAAGCCTCCGCCTGTTCCGCTATCTCACACCTGCTACCAGACCAGAACCTAGAACTCGAAAGATTCCTCGCAGAAGAACTCCCCACCCTCGGAACCCTGCGATGCAGAAAGTCATAGATGAAGAAATCGACTCACTTCTAGAGACCGGTAAAATAAGCCCCTCGAAAAGCCCATACAGCAACCCCATCGTACTTGTACGAAAGAAAGAGGGCTCTTGGCGCCTATGCATCGATTTTCGTCAACTCAACGAGGTATCTCATAAAGATGCTTATCCTCTACCATACATCTCCGCTATCCTGGACAGACTAAGAGACGCGAAGTTCATCTCCACTATTGACTTGAAGCAGGGCTACTGGCAGATCGCCCTCGATCCAAAGAGTCGGCCTTTTACTGCTTTCACCGTACCCGGAAGGGGGCTCTTTGAATGGAACGTTATGCCTTTCGGCTTACACTCCACCGGTGCCACTTTTCAAAGAGCCATGGATTCAATTTTTGGATCAGATATGATGGACCACGTCTTCGTCTATTTAGACGACATCATCATAGTAAGTCGAACTTTCGAACAACATCTACGACACTTAGCCGAAGTCTTCCGAAAACTTCGAGATGCTAACATGAAGATCAACACCGAGAAATGCAGTTTTTGCCGAGACAGTTTGAAGTTCCTGGGCCACGTGTGGTATGCAGAGATGGAATCCAAACCGACCCCGACAAAATCCGTGCTATACAGGAATTAAAAATCCCAACGTGTATAAAAGATCTCCGGCGACTCCTAGGCATTTGTTCTTGGTACCGTCGCTTCATACAAGATTTTTCGACGATCACCACCCCACTTACATCGCTCCTCAAGAAGAACGCAAAGTGGGTATGGACGGAAGCACACCAAACTGCCTTCGATGCCTTGAAGAGGAAACTAACCGAGTCTCCCATTCTTGCTTGCCCCAACTTCGACCTACCATTCACTCTGCAAACGGATGCCAGCAACTTTGGTAAAGGCATTGTCCTTTCCCAGATGGAAGAAGGCAAAGAAAACGTCATTGCTTATGCTAGCCGAACCCTTACCGATCTCGAACAGAAATATGCTACAACGGAGAAGGAGTGCCTTGCCATTTTATGGGGCATTCGAAAGATGCGCCCTTACTTGGAAGGCTACCACTTCACAGTGATCACGGACCACCACTCCCTAAAGTGGCTCCATTCGCTCAAAAACCCCTCCGGTAGATTGGCTCGATGGGCCTTGGAATTACAGCAGTACGACTTTGACATCGTCTATCGAAAAGGGACCATGAATGTTGTAGCTGACGCCTTGTCCCACGACCCCCTTCCAATCTCGGAGTCCGACGCTTTGGCCGCTGTAATAGAAACCGGACCGGATTGGATACAGAAAAAAATAACCCTGATCGAGAAAAACCCAGACGATTATCCAGAGTTTAAAATCAATGACGGGCAGCTATATCGCCGATTCAACTCCAGCCACCCCCTAACCCGTTCGAGTGAATCAGAGTGGAAGTTGTGCGTACCTATGACGGACCGCAGCAAAGTGCTCTTTGAGAACCACGATGATGTGACAGCCGGACATCTCGGAATTGCCAAGACGACCTCACGCATCATGCAACGCTACTATTGGCCAGGAATGTTCCGAGACATCAGCAAATACGTCCGTCAATGTCATTCATGCAATAAATACAAGGCCTCGCAACAAAAACCAAATGGGAAAACGTTCACTACCCCAGTGTGCGGACCATGGGAAACAGTATGCGCTGATTTCATGGGGCCACTCCCAAAATCTATGAAAGGCAATACTATGCTCCTCGTCTTAGCAGACAAGTTCACCAAATGGGTTGAAGTGATCCCACTACGAACCGCAACCACCGCCAGCCTGATCAAAGCCATCCGCGAACGGATTGTAACTTGTTTCGGAGTACCGAAGACCTTCTTGTCCGACAACGGTACTCAATTCACGAGTAATCAGTTCGTCGAGTTTTTAACCGAGCTCGGCATCCAGCAACGACTCCCCGCTCCCAATACGCCACGCCACAAGAGAATCCGACAGAGAGAGTCAACCGCGTCCTCAAGGCTATGATTGCCCAGTACGTGCAAGAAAATCATCGGTGTTGGGACGAGCACCTTCCAGAATTGTCTTTTGCCTTAAATACCAGTCGGCATGAATCAACCGGCTTTACTCCTGCAATGCTGAATTTTGGTCGCGAGCTACGAGTCCCAAGCGAGCTAACTACCGCCTTGCCGGAAGACACTGCCGCCGAAAATATCAATGCCCGTCAAGAACGCATGCGCACCCTCTTCCAAATGGTTCAAATGAACCTACAAAAAGCATGTCCCCCGCAAATCCGAGGAAATCACCGAGGTCTAGCGCCGCCGCCGACCCGACGATACGCAGACCGATCGTCCCCTCGAAAATACAAGTACCAAACAGGAATGTTGAACCAGTATACTTGGAGGTGAAACCTCGTCGGACGACGAAGGCTCCACAAGAAGAAGCTAGGTCCGCGATTCCGATACGCCCCAAAGCGCCCGTCGCCGAAGAAATGACCGTGGCTAAAGAACGCCGCAAAGCTGCAGCAGAACTTCGGCGAAGCAGGAATTGGGTCACCAAACCGACGCCGCCAAAAAGGATCGAGCAGAAATGCGAAGAACCTCGACCAAGTACCAGTCGCGACGCTCTCCGCCAATATCAACCACGGCAGACTATGGTAACCCAAACCACACAAACGATTCCAACTACACCAGTTGTGGTGGGAGCCACGGCTGCTATACACTACAGGAAGAAGCACCGCGAGGAATAGCCAGCGAAATCCAGATCCCAGATGACCGTTTTGAGGGGATCCAACTAAGAGGTAATAGGCACCACCGGCTATTTAACATCCAGAGACCGTGGGGATATGTCACGGTGAGGATGAACAGGGCCGGGACAGAAGCCAGTCTCCGGTACAAGGATAAGTCCAAAGTCATCAAAATAAAAAAAAATTAACATGACCCGAGATGATATTTTTTTAAAGTTAAATAAATTTTTGAGTTTTGCCTTTTGTTATTATTATGAATTAATTTTACGTTAAAAAAAAAAACAAAAAAAAAATATATATAAAAAGAAAAAAATTTTACGTTTGATAAACCACTTAACCGCAGCTGGCGAGAAGGATCTCGTCCCATTAAACAGAGGGGGCTCTGTAACGAAGCGTCACAATTATTTTATTTTGTTCGACAAAATCCAGGAGCGGACCCTCGACAAAACTAAAATCAGCATAAAATATCAACCGCGCGCCTGAAATACCACCTACGGAGATCCGTCCTTGTGAAAAATAAAAGAGAAATCCAAAAAAGAGAGAGCATCGGAGCAACATCACTGCTCATAATAATTAAACACAACAACACGCAAACACCGAACACAAGAAAAGGGAAAAAAAGCAAAAACCGAACACAAGAAAAGGGAAAAAAACAAAAACCGATGCAACAACAAGAAATTACCGAAGCGACAAGTGACAGACGACAACACATGATAATGACTCGGGTGTGATACGATTCACACCCAAGATCAACAGAAATATGTATTAGGGGAAGTGTTGTCGTCAACACAAATGAGTTCTGACTCCGCTTCGGTAGAGTGAACGTTTGAGAAGTTTCCTACACCAGCATCCTTTTATAAGTTTTTGCCGGGAAGCACTATAAATTTAGAGCTACCCACCTGTATTTTGTATTGGGAATATATTTCTTCAAAATATATTCTCAACAGACCGGGGCTTCTCTCCGATCCGATATTTTGCCGACCGATAATTTTGTGTATTTTCCCTTCTGGAAAATATACAAACAAGAGTAATAATTATTACTCAACCGTTTTTCTCAGTTTATTCTTTGATCCACTCCTTCTGAGTGTATCAAGGACAGGGCTTTGGCCGAACGTTTATTCAGTGGAGATTTGCCGCTCGCTGACAGAAGTTTATTTCGTTTACTCTTTCCTTCTGGAAAGTTAACGAACAGGGGCAATAGTCCGAACGTTTATTTCATAACCTTTTGTTGTGAACAGTAGTCTGATTTTGACGAGACTTGGTTTATTCTTTGATCCACTCCTTCTGAGTGTATCAGAGACAGGGCTTTGGCTGAACGTTTATTCACTGGAGATTTGCCGCTTGCTGACAGAATTTATTTATTTCGCTTACTCTTCCCTTCTGGAAAGTAAACGAACAGGGGCGATAGCTCAAACGTTTATTTCATAACCTTTTGTTGTGAACAGGGGTCTGATTTTGACTAGACTCAGTTTATTCTTTGATCCACTCCTTCTAAGTGTATCAAAGACAAGGCTTCGGCTAAACGTTTATTCAGTGGAGATTTGCCGCTCGCTGACAGAGGTTTATTTCGCTTCCTCTTCCCTTCTGGAAAGTAAACGAACAGGGGCGATAGCTCAAACGTTTATTTCATAACCTTTTGTTGTGAACAGGGGTCTGATTTTGACTGGACTCAGTTTATTCTTTGATCCACTCCTTCTGAGTGTATCAAAGACAGGGCTTCGGCTAAACGTTTATTCAGTGGAGATTTGCCGCTCGCTGACAGAGGTTTATTTCGCTTACTCTTCTCTTCTGGAAAGTAAACGAACAGGGGCGATAGCTCAAACGTTTATTTCATAACATTTTGCTGTGAACAGGAGTCTGATTTTGACTAGACTCAGTTTATTCAACATCTGTTGTAATTTTTCTTAATATTTCAATAATCAATCTATCTAAAAAAGTTTTTTTTTATTCAGGAAATGAAGATTGAAGTGTACGCAAGGGATTGGATGCAAAAAGAAGGAAGTTGGACACCAAAAACCAAAAACACAGCACTAAGGAGGCATTTTTTTTTACATTTTAGCACAAACAACAAACAAAGAAGAGGGGTATTCACGTAAACGCGGAAAACCCATAGAAACCGTAGAAACCGTAGAATTTTCTATCGGTAGAAATGAGCTGTCAAAATTTGTATGGGAAAAATTTTCTGCAAATCGTAGAATTTCATCTCACAAATTTGAAGGAGAAACTGCAGAAAAAAAAACTGGGGCCGAATCGTGTAAGGTGATATGTGATAGATGATAGTCATATTGACTAAAATTCATCTGTGTAAAGTGATAATCACAAAGTGATATCACATTTTTTTGATTTTTTCGTGTGACAGCTTTTTAAGTATCATTTTGATACTTTTGATTTATTTATTTTTTGATTTTCAAGACTGAGTATTCAAAATTAACGTATTTGTACCGGTTAGTTATTTTTACGCGAAGATAATAGAATGGTTCGGCTCTTGTGAATAAACTTAAGACAAAAACCAAACATTTCTGACCTTCCAAATGCCAAGAAAGTGTAGTGCCCGTTGCGTAATGGCTATTTGCGTTGGCTGTTACGCAGAACGTTGTGGGTTCAACACTACTCGTTCCCATAAAGTTTTTATTTCATCTTTGACGGGTACTACCTCATGCGAAGAACTGAAAAAATGTCCAAGAGTAGCAATTGGTCATGAAGGGTTAATCAACTTTGTCGTTCGGAAATATCAGCAAACAGTTATGGTCAAAACAGATGTGCAGTGAATCGGCACGCAGCGCTGCATACAGGTGTTAAAGTTTGGATATTGGATGGATGTATGTTTGTCGATCAATTGCTCCAGAACGGCTGTAGTAGGAGGAAGTGGCAGCAAGGGGTCAAAAAATAACAACGACTACTTTTTTTCACGCTTATGCGGGTAAAACCGAGGGATAAGCTAGTCTTATTATAAATTTCAGAAAGAAAACTAATTTAGTTCAATAAAAAGTTAGTTAAACGCTTGAACTTAATTAGAAAGTTTTATTTACCATCTCATCGATAAATTGGGTGGTATAACATTTTTAAGACACAGCATTTCGGAATTCAAATATTTGGTTCTATTTGGAGAAATATATTTTGCTCTCGGTTGGGTCTTATTATTTAATTTTATTTGAATTGAAGTCTTCTTGTGCGACCAGCAAGGCGTCTTGAATTAGTTCTTCCAAATAATTTGTTCTTCTTTTTAATTTTATTGGTAAAGATAAAGAACACTATAAATCTTCTGCGCCAAACACTTGCTTTTTATTATGTAAGCAACTGTATCTTTATTACAAAAACACGCATACTCTTACAGCTAACCTGGCCCCTTAAGTTTGTATTACACGCATACTGTTTCAGCTAACCTGGACCCTCAGCTTGTAGGCAAATGTCACTTTGACAGCAAGGTTTCCAATCTTGGTATAAGTGATCACTGGTTTTTTCTTCCTTTGGTTTGTGTTCTGTTTCTTTTCCTTATTATCTTGTTCATTCTGTACTTTTGTCGTTTTCCATTGGTCTTTTTTTGACGTTTCTTCTTCTACCGCCAATGGAACGGGTTATGATGCATCTGTCATTCTCCGGACCATTCTGTTTTCAAAACAGAAGAGTTCTGCTCTTCTCAGAAGCATTCCGTCTGTCAAAGTCAGTCCAATGGAATGGTTTCAGAAGACTTCTGGACTCTTCCGAATGCTTCTGGACGACCAATGGAAAACGACGTTTGTATATTGATTTACCAGGTAATATCAAGAATGGTTTTCTGCTTGGTTTGACAGTTTTTTGACAGTTTTTTACATTAGTTTGTAATGTGTGTTCTCTGCTTGCTTGCTTGAAAACCATTCTTGATATTACTAGGTAAATCCATATACAAAGATTCTGTATTCGTCTTCAGACCAATAAACTTGTGGCTTTTGGCAATTGAATCGTTTTAGTTTATATTTTTTTCGGAAAAATTGGCAGTGAAAAGTAAATTAAAATATTCTCTGGTTTTTTGAGTGTAAGGTTTTAGCAAGTGCTTTACATTTTTGGTGCCTCCTATGAGGAACTTTTGGCTCACATTTTGGCTCGATTTTTGCAAATTGATACTGGGTGGCTGTGCGTCGATACACACATATTTGCTGGCTTGGCACCTGTAACGGTTTGGCTTTCATCTATATACATCTCGCTGGCTTGGCTTTTTTGCATCGTTTCTGCGTCGATACATACATACTTGCTGGCTTGGCACCTATAACGGTTTGGCTTTCATCTATATACATCTCGCTGGCTTGGCTTTTTTGCATCGTTTCTGCGTCGATACACACATACTTGCTGGCTTGGCACCTATAACGGATTGCATTTTACTTGGCTGCATTACATACATACATCCCGTGGCTGTGTGGCTTGGCTTATCTACATACAACGATCTAATTGGCTTCATCATATACATACAACTGGCTGGCTTGGCTTTGTTTTCCTACATTGTTGCTATATGCATACATATAGACTGCGTTTTGGTGGCGTGACTGTCTAACGGTCTGGTTTCTTTGGCGTACAGTTGGCTTCTCTAGTTGGCTCAGTGGATGTCTGAAGACGATTCGGATTCTTTGGAAACGACGATTGAGGTAAACGTCATGGCTGAGCTCAATCGACGGACAACGGCAATCACCGCGATCAGGCGGATTGCCACAAACATTGGCAACGACAGCTTCTCTGCTGATGAATTTGGCCTTCAGCAGGAGCTGCAATCATTGGAATGGCATTTTGAGCGGTTTGTGGCTGCCCACGACGCCTTGATAGAGGTAGCAGAACCGACCGAACTCGAGGCCCACGGCCAGCTGTTTGATGATATAGAGATTCTTCGCAACACCACAATTGCAGAGTTGCGAAGAATGATGGCAACCATAAAGGCTGAAGGCCCTCAAGCGGCATCCGATTCAGTGGGAAACTCGTCTACGATGACGTTGAAGCTGGATCCACTGTCGGTCCCAAGATTCGATGGCACCCTTCAGAACTGGCTGGCTTTCAAGGACACGTTCGAGACACTCGTCCATTCACAGGACTTCCCTGAGGCGTATAAACTTGGAAAACTACGCGAAGCCGTTCAAGGCGATGCAGTGGCTATGGCGAGGTATGGAAGGCGCTTAAAAAGAGGTACGATAATCCAAGGCAATTGGCGAAGATTCATGTCTCCAGATTCATTGGCATCAAACAGCAAACGGTGGAATCCACATCCACCTTGCTCTATGTGGTTGATACGGTGAGGGAGGCGTTTCGAGCATTAAAGGTCATGGAATTGCCAGTGGAGAACTGGGATGCATTGGCTGTTCCAATTGTGACCTTGAAGATTCCAACTGCGACTCAACAGGCCTGGGGTATGAGTAGGACGACCAACGAAATCCCTAAAGTCGAAGAATTACTCATTTGCGTGGAGAAACGCGCCCACAGTTTGTCTTCGGATGTATTGCGATTGAATGCAGTCGACGTCCACAACCAATCTGGAACACGAAGAAAACCTCAACCTTCAACCAACACCCCACGTCTGGTGAGATCGAATTTGGCTGCTACAGCACCTGGGAACTGCGAGTACTGCGACTCGAAGATCCATCGAATAAGCAACTGTCCGAAGCTTTTGGCGATTCCGGTGACTGAGCGTTTTGGCAAATTACGTGGCTCCAATCTATGCTACAATTGCTTACGGCCTGGACACGCAACCAAATCCTGTCCTGGTGGTAAATGTAAGGTTTGCCAAGGCAAACATCATACAATGCTGTGTCGTGTTGGCACTTCCAGTTCAACGACGGCGGATTCGAAGGCGACGACTGTGGCTCCAACAGTTACCACAACGTCGAATCAACCACCTCGGAACTACCCAGCATGACTGCAATCGTTCTTAGCAGTGGGCGAACAATTGGTGTTGTTGGCAACAGCAATTGTTTATATGAAGGATGGCTATGGCTCACTGCATCGCTGCCGGATCATTTGCGACCCGGGCAGCCAGGTCAGTTTTATGAAATACAACTTTTTTAAACAGTTATCTATTCGCAGAAAACCTGCTACTATACCAGTTCAAGGCATTGGCTTGGCTCTGACGCACACCCGTGGCTGTGCTACCATTAACATGGCATCACGTGATCACACATTTGGCATGGATATAAAGTTCTTTTTGCTTCAATCCATCACTTCCCTGACTCCAATTGCTGATATTGAACCATCTTGCATTGGCAGACCCAACATTTGGTCGAACGGGTCAAATTGATGCTCTTATCGGAGCTGACGTTTGGGGTGACATCATCCGAGAAGGCATAGAACGTGGTTCAGATGGTGAACCATTTGCGCAACTAACAACATTGGGATGGGTGGTCTTTTGCAAGGCGACCATTCACATTTCATCTACACCAGGCATAAGCTCACTATACACAATTCATGGCAACATCTCAGAGGGAGATGAGTGACTCGACTTGGCTATGGCACGCATTTTCGAAGCAGACATTGACACATCAACAGTTGACACCGAGCAGGCAGTCTGTGAGAAACTATTCTTGGCTACACATCGACGTGCCCTCGACGGCAGGTACATTGTACAGATTCCCTTCCGACCGGACGCTCCGGCTCTTGGCGAATCTCATCCTATGGCTTTGCGACAATTCTATCAACTAGAACGCAGATTGGCAGCTAATCAAGAGCTTAAGACGAAATACGTGGCTTTCATGGAAGAATACATCGCACTGGGACATATGAAGGATGTTTCAGGTATGGCTTTTGAACCAACACAACGTTTTCTGATACCGCATCATGCTGTGTTGTCCAAATTTCGCGTTGTCTTCAACGCGTCAGCGAAATCATCGAATGGCGTGTCCCTCAATGACACACAACTGGCTGGCCCCCTCATACAGGAATTACTGGTGACGATCATTTTCCGATTTCGACGATTTGCTGTGGCTCTCTCCGCAAACATCGGAAAAATGTTTCGTCAAGTGCAAATTGACGAACGTCATCAACGTTGGCAGCAAATCCTATGGCGAAAATCAACTGACGAACCGCTTCGTACATATCAATTTACCACAGTGACATATGGCATGGCTTCTGGTCCGTACAATGCTATCCGAGCGATGCAACAATGCGCTCAGGACAACTATCACATCTTGGCAAATGGCTTACGAGAGGCAGTGGCACTTAAAAGCATTTTAAGAGACTTCTACGTTGACGATTACTTGGCTAGCGCAGAAACTATCGAAGAGGCAATACAATTGGCAACTGACGTTATATAGAAGATATTGAAGCAAGGACACTTTCAACTTTGCAAATGGCAGTCCAACAACAAGATGGCATTGGCTCAAATCACCGACAATCCATGTTCAGCGAACGAAATCGAATTAGGCACTTCAGAGGCGACAGTTCTTGGCTTACATTGGAATCCAACGACGGATGACTTCTTTTATCGCATCGATATTGGCAATGGCAAAATGGCATCTATAACGAAACGACAAGTGATTAATGATATTGCACGATTGTATGATCCCACGAACATGTTGGCACCTGTGATCATAGTGGCGAAAATATTCATCCAGAATCTATGGCGCATTGGCTTGGAGTGGGATGCTCTACTCCCACCAGAATTACTTCAAGAATGGTTGGCCTTTCGGAACAGTCTACATCGACTTCAAGAGCTCCGAATTCCACGTTGTTTGCATATGAATGCTTCAGTCATTACACATTTACATGGCTTTTGCGATGCTAGCTTTAAGGCATACGTGGCAGTCGTATACGTAACTACGACCAGTCCGAATGGCGACTTCACATCAGCATAGGTTACTTCGAAAACCCGAGTGGCACCGTCCCGAACGGACACCCAAGGCAATCCAACTACAACGATACCACGGTTGAAATTATGCGCTCCACGATTATTGGCTGAAACTATGGCTCACGTTAGACATGCATTGGATTTGGCGCATGCACCGAGTTCACTTTGGAGTGACTCCACAATTGTTCTTTGTTGGCTACGTAAATCACCAGCGACACTCAAACCATATGTCGCGAACAGAATTGGCTATATACAACAACACACAAATCTTGCCGACTGGCGGCATGTACGTACACATCTAAATCCTGCCGATTGTGTGAGTCGAGGGATTATGGCTGAAGCACTCCTGGCACACGAATTATGGTGGCATGGCCCAATGGAACTTATGCGCAATCACATGGCAGGAGAAATCCCTATCCCTTCGGAAGCAGAGGAACAGGCTATAGCAGTGGAGTCGAAACCAATTCAGGCTAACTTGACGCATCTTCATCCACTCCATGTAATCAAGACAAGATATGGCTCTGGCAACGAAGTAATCGAAATTGACTTGGTCGAACGCTTCTCAACAATTGGCAGGCTAATCCGAACTACGGCATATGTGCTTCGTGGCAACCCCATCAGACGACAATATTGGCATTGCTCCATCGTGGATTGTGATGAAATGGCCATGGCTTTAAGGTGGCACATTCGAGCAGAACAATTCAGGTACTTCCTAAATGAAATTCAACAATTACAGATTGGCAAACCGGTTGCAGTGGCAAGCAAATTGGCATCGTTGGCACCATACCTGGATTCAAATGGCATATTGCGAGTCGGGGGTCGACTGAAGCATGCAGACCTCCCTATGGAAAGGCAACATCCAATCATTATGGCAAAGGAAAGCACCTTATCAAGGCTCATCGTCGAGGACATGCACCTTACAAATTCACATTCTCAGGCTTCGCTCATGTTGCAGACAATTCGACAACAATACTGGATTATTTCTGGCCGTGCACTCGTCAAGCAGTGCATACATAAGAGCGTCATATGCAGGCGACACTCCCAACAGATGGCTCAACAACAAATGGCATCATTACCGACCGCCAGGGTGTTGGCTTCTCCTCCATTCTCTTCATCAGGCGTCGATTATTGTGGCCCTTTCAACGTGCGTATCGGAACTCAACGGACTCGTACTACGAAGAAGACTTATGTGGCTATCTTCATTTGCATGGCTACCAAGGCTGTTCACATCGAACTGGCAGAAGACTTGTCGGCCAGAGCATTCATCAATGTGTTCTTGCGATTCACTGGTCGTCGTGGCCCTTGTCATCACCTCTACAGCGATAATGGCACACAATCCAAAAAGGCGAATAAAATACTCCTAGCAGACTTGGCTGAATGGCGCAACGAATATACCCAACAGCAATTGGCAAATCAGAAAACGCAATGGCATTTCATCTCCGCACCACTTCAAGTCGGACTGTGGGAAGCCGCCGTGAAATCTGCAAAGAGGCATTTGTTACGAGTAGTTGGCTCTCATACTCTACACTTTGATCAACTGCATACCTTGCTTGTACGAATTGAGGCGTGTATGAATTCGCGACCGTTGGTGGCCGTACATGACGGGGTTGATGATCGTCTGGCACTCTCACCAGCTGACTTCTTGGTTGGTCGTTCTATTGTGCCTTTATCTGAACCCTCTGTGGCTGGCACTCCGATGAATCGACTCAAGCATTGGAATCTTCTGCGACAGATGCATCAATCATTTTGGCAACGTTAACATGATGAATATTTGGCTTCGCTACAACAGCGTTCGAAATGGCAACGGACATCTGAAAATTTGCAACTTGGCGACGTGGTGGTTCTTCGTCATGAGAATTTACCACCATCTAAATGGCGACTTGGACGGATAGTTGGTACTCATCCAGGCGATGATGGTTTGGTTCGCAACGTCACTGTCGAATACCATCTGGAAAACAATGGCTCTGGCGGACTACTCAAGCGTGCAACTCGACCAGCACAGAAGGTGTGCAGACTATTTGGCACTGTTCCTGAGTCTACCGACCCAGCCGGGCAGTAAATGTACGGGAGTAAATGTGGCATCACTGAATGTACTTCTGTACTCACCACCGGTGGCGACACTGGCAACGATCTGTCATTCTTCCTTCCTTTTAAATGTTTTTTCTTCCTTTGGTTTGTGTTCTGTTTCTTTTCCTTATTATCTTGTTCATTCTGTATTCGTCTTCAGACCAATAAACTTGTGGCTTTTGGCAATTGAATCGTTTTAGTTTATATTTTTTCGGAAGTAATTGGCAGTGAAAAGTAAATTAAAATATTCTCTGGTTTTTTGAGTGTAATAGCCTTTTCACATCAGACGCAAAACGCGGTTTTGCAAAACTTTTGAAAAACTTGAAGGAAATCAAGTATTTTCCCATACAAATTTGTTGACAGCCCTGTTTTGCAAAACAACAAGTTTTTGTGAAAACCAGTCAAAACCAAAATAGTGAAAGCATTCAGCAGTCTATAATTCATTATATCGTATATATCGTATGTATCGATCGTATATATTTCTCCCTCCCTCCAATAGCAAGAGTAGATTGACAGTCTGCTTGTAAAATTGTGCACTACTAAACGTGTCAGTTGATATAGGGTTGCCATTTGAGAACATATAAAAATACAAATGAACAAATATTTTTTTCTTTTGAAAAATCGATGAGGAAAACTTTTTCATCCAGTGGTTTTCAATTTTTAATATCTTACACTAACGTGAATCAAACTTGCAATGAAAAACAAAGAGCGAATGTGTGTGAAAAAAGTGTGAATCATCTAAAAAGAGAACATATGGCATCTCTTACTTGACATCAAAGATTTTTAATGTCAAACAAAAACCTGAAATTTAGGTATGAACATATTTCGAGTTTTTGAAAATTGACAGCTGAAAACAGCGTTTTGCGTCTGGTGTGAAAAGGCTATAAGGTTTTAGCAAGTGCTTTACAAAAACTAAATGGACAAGTTCAAATAAAAATAATTTACATTGTCAAAAATTTGTCAATATACATAAATTTGAAATTTTGTAAGCAATTTCTTACAAGTAATGCCAAGTGAATAGAAATAAAATGTGATAGTAGAACTATCACATTACACAGACGAAAAAAGCAAAACTGAACTGACATAAGCGGGAAGTTCTCGTCAAATTAAATGATTTGTTCATACAATTGAATGAATTTTGTTTTAAAACTACTTTTTGGCATCTTGAAGAGCAAAAACTAAAATGTAATTAGAATAAAAAAAAGAATCACTTTAACATAAATTATCGAATGACGTGAATTGAACAAATTCACTTTGACGTTTAACAAACAGCTGTTTGTTTCCCTTGTTTACGCAACTATTTTCTGCTGGGGTGTTCATTTAAATCTTTTGCGGAATTTTCTATTTTTCCGCAAAGTAGAAAATTATCTCGTTACGTGAATACCCTTAATATTAAAAAAATCAGTATTAACTTTAAAGCACTATTCACATGAGCACGACCAACGAACGACGAATGAATGAAGAAAAGTGATTTTAGATACGTTTGAAGCCGTATTTCATTACAAATTCTCAACAAAACGATGAAACTATAGTTAACGTTTGATTTATGATGCATAATTGACTTTATAATCTCAAATATTATTAAATTTGAGAAAACAAATTTATTCGTCGCGAAAAGAATTCTAGGTTGATACGAACTGCCAAACTCTATTCGTGTTCCACATCATCCACACTCCCAACGAACAAAATTTTCGCGCGCATGTAACCTCAAAAACGATTCTTGCTTTGTGTTTTGGTTGTTCATTCGCGACGAATTAAAAACTCTCATGTGAAAGAAATGTCAAAATCGACGAATTTTCGTTCATTCGTTGGTGGTTGTTCGTGCTCATGTGAATAGTGCTTAATATGTAACAATTTTTCATTTATTTTACGGGAAAAGGTATGTTTTATATTCCTTGTTTGATCAATTTATACCAAAAGTGAAGTTGTTTGCCCTCCACGAAGACAAGACGTCAGCTCGTTTGACGTTTCCCGCCGGTGGTCTATTGAGTCAAAATGGCGAACTTATATAAAAAAAAACGACTTGCTCTGCCTCTAACTAGATGGCGACACGTCTTGATAGTACTTAGCAAATATATATTTATAGATGAAAATTACGGTGTGAGGGGGTAAAACGTAAAAAAGTTTCCTATCTTCTTCTTTCTTTTATTTTCACAGCTAAGGCTTTGTAGCTAAGGGCTAAGGGCTTGTCGCCTTGTAGTCCAAACTGACAGCTACAGTTTCCCATCTCGGTATTTGTTTAACCTATGGTTTAATGAGTGACAATCTGACATTTTCATTTTCGGAAATAAAGCGGATACTCTCAATTAACTTTTGTTTTATTTGGTCGGAATAGGAACCACAAACCGATAAATACATCCTTTCACCCATGCTTAAATCGGAATTTTGAAAATAAAATAAACAAAAAAAGAGTTAACATTTGAAAAAAAGGAGTATCCCGCAAATTCGAAAAGTAATATAAAAGGTATAGTTAAAATCATAAACAGCAGCGGTGCCAGCTTAAGACGAGGTATGTGTACTGTGTTCATCTTCATAGTTGCCTTAAAAAAAAAATATTGCTTTGTTTGGCACAAACCACAGCTGCGGGCGTTGTCATACCTATTTGTTATTTTTAATTTCACTATACATATGGATGATTTGTATTTCATTTTCAGCAAGGTTTCGCATATATAATATCTATTGTGTCATTTAAGATTACATATTTTAATTACATATTTTTATCTATAAGTTAAACACCCGCAACAATTCTTAGTGACTTGACTTGAATGATAGCCATCCTTTTTGTTTCTTTTTATTGAAATCGTATTATATTCTTTATTCCTATTATGTTGATTAACCTACCTTTTGTTGACTACATTACAATTATTATATTAAACTGTTTCACTGTTGAAATGTTGACAGTATTTAATTAGTTTCAATTTTTTGCAAACGCTCAATTAGATATGATCTAAAGTCATGACACTCAATAGATGATATCACAATATACCTACGCTATAATAATGTTTGGTAAACTCCATAATAGAAGTCTACAAGAATAACCTTTCCAAAGTCTCATGCTCTTGGAAGATCTTTTATTTAATTCAAACGGAATTCGCTTCTCTTAAATGGTACTCCGTATTGGAGTCATCCATCAACAAATAGTTCTAAAAAAAATTTATGTTAAATAAGTTTGCTTTAAAGTTAATCCATTACGGTTAACGGCACTAGTCTCTGGACTTACTTACATACTTAAGGTGGCGCATGGCGCTACAGTCCGGTGTGGACTTGGGCCTCAATCAACAGTCTCCGCCAGCCAACTCGGTTTTTTTTATCTTCTTCGCCATTCCCCATCAAACAACACGGGGCCAAAGATGACCCGAAAAACTTTCCTCTCGAAACAGCCTAAGGCACATTCATCCAATTTTTCAGGGTCCATGCTTCTGCACCATACAGCAGGACAGGGATGATGAGGGTGTTGTACAGTTTTACCTTAGTTGCTCGAGAGAGGGCTTTTCCACTCAATTGCTTTCTTAGCCCAAAGAAACAGCGATTAGCAAGAGTAATTCTTCGTCTTATCTCGGCGCTGGTTATTGCCCGTGTTAATCGCGGAGCCTAAGTAGACAAACTCCTCTACTACCTCGAAGTTGTATGCGTCTATTGTGACGTTCTGTCCGAGCCGTCGGTGTTGGGTGTCCTTCCTCGAAGACAGCATATACTTCGTTTTTCCCTAAACCCATTGTTTTCTATTAGTGTCATTGAAATCTTTATATTTTTCTAAAACTGTAAATATTTCCCAGTAGTTTGGTGTATGAATGAATCGAATGTAACTTATAGTTATAACATTAATTTAAAACGATGTATTCTAAAAAAGTGCGATTTTCCGGACCTTAACTTCTCTGGCAAGGTCAGTGTCGCTGAACAGCTCGTACAGTTCTTAATTGAATCTTCGTCTCCATTCTCTATTTATTCAGACAGTATCAAAAATCACTCGAAGAATTTTTCTCTCGAAGCAGCCCAAAGTGTTTTCATCGGATGTTGTCATGGGGGTCAATTCCCGATCTGTGATAATGTGAAATGATAAGTTTTATCACACTTTCACAATAAATTCGATTCTGGATCTGTGAAAAAATCAAAACAAACTTCAAAACTTTTCATCTGATAAATTTCTTTTCACAGCTACATATATAAATTAGGTCCATTCGCGTATTTTCTGCACTTAAATTCGTAAAAAGAGACATTTTAAAAAGTGGGGGTGAAATTCTCTCACAGAAAAACAAAACTACAAAAAAGTAAGCGAACGGAAAAACAATAACTTTTACCCACATTTTAATTGTCAAGTTTTTTTGTATGAAAAAATGAAACTTTGAATTTGAATTTATTTATTTATTTGGTATTTTCAATCAAATGTGACACTTTTCACAAATCAGCCCAAAGAAATTTCTTGGGCTAAAATTCGTAGGTGAGCGCTCTCTTCTACGAAAAACTACGAAATTTTTGAGTAGGCGAACAGGATTTGGTTAAATTTCGTAATTTTTCGTAAAATTGTTCTGTTTTAGGAGGGTAAGCGAACGGACTTATTATTTTGTGAAAAGAAATTTATCAAATGAAAAGTTTTGAAGTTTGTTTTGATATTTTTTCATACAAAATTTATCATTTAGTACTTTTTAGTACAAACAAGTTAGAGAATCGCATAAAGCGAGTTTATGAAAACAAAAAAATGAAAAGTCTCTATGAAAACTAATATGATAAATTTTTTATCATTTTACATTTTCACAGATCGGGAATTGACCCCCTGGACGGACTTTTGATTGTGCCTCTGGTGTTGAAGTTGCAGCTTTGCACAATGTTTTCAAGAATGATGTTGAAGAAATCGCATGACAACGCATCGCCTTGTCTAAAATCTTTTCTGACATCAAAAGCGTCCGTTAGGTTTTTTCCGACCATGATGGAACAGCGTGAGTTTCCCATTGTCATCTTACACAGACGGAAAAGTTTTGCTCGGATGCCAAAACTAGACATTGCTCTATATAATTGGTCTCTATAGATGCTGTCATACGTGTGCCGGTTCCTGTCCATCTGGGACCAAGATCCCCTCCATTTCCGACGAGCTTAGCCGCGTGTCGCTAGCGTGCCACGGGTCCAGACGGATGGCTGCGGTTATTCCCCGATGACATTTATGTCATCAGGAACCGAGCCGGCAGCAAAATGGCTTGCAGATGAGATGGTGCATGCTCCTAATGTGATGTCTGTGGGGATGTTGCACATACTTTTTTGTGCGCACTAAAGTGTGCTGTGTATGGGCCGTTTAACGCTTTCGATGATATTATATTCTCTTTTTAAATAGCCTACACAAAGAGTTTCAAATATTTCCTTCTATACCTTTTTTGAGCACTCATTGTCATGCCGCACAGGCTTGTTCTGAATTAGCAAATAATTTTTTTTTTTCGTTCGCATTATTTTATTGCAGATGTCAACAGGAAGACCAATCAAGTGCGTTGTCGTAGGCGATGGTACGGTTGGAAAGACATGTATGTTAATTTCGTATACAACGGACAGTTTTCCAGGGGAGTACGTGCCTACAGTGTAAGTTTTTCTCATTATTCATTTTTTAATACATTCCTGAAATTATAAAACGCGCAAGTAATTTGTGTTAACCGACAAAAATAACAAGCATCAAATGTTCGTGAATAGGGAAATCCATCCTGTTCGTTAGTTGTCTTAGTAGTAGTGCAGGACAGCATATCACAGCTCGGTGGATGTGGCAGGAATATAGAGTTCAGTTCTCTTTGTGCATCTGGCCAGGAAGGACGTCTTCCCAAGTTCGCGAAGATCAATTCGCAGATAAAATTTATTCAGTCAACATTTGATAACAAAAATTCGGATTCTGTAAAAAACTGTTTGTATGAACAGAAGAATCTTGGAAAGAACATTCTTTCGGAAAAAAACATTAAGAGAAAAACACAAAGCTGCTTTGTTGTTAGCGTTGAGTAACGAATAAAGTTCAAGCATAGGAATTGCAAACAAGCTATCACAAAGCAGCTTTGTTTCTTAACGAGAACCCCGTAACATAAACGTAACGTCGCAATATAGAAACCTGCAGTTTACACACTTTTGTGGTTTCGTATTTTGCGAATAATTTTCACTTATTATTTATAAGAATATAAATCTCGAGCGGATACAGTTTTATAAGTGTACTCTTGTTGTTATATCTTCTTGATTACTTCTTTATTACTGACTTCAATATATCATTTACAGTTTATATGAGACAACCAACTTATAATTTATATAGCATTACATATGAGATATGAGAGTTTCAAAAACTGTTATACAATATATAACATCTCCCATACTAGGATTATTATACATAATATAATTTTTTTTTTTTTGAATAATTCACAAAATTTATTTCATAAGAACAATCTTAATTTAAATTTTGAAGTATGATAATATAATATACATCTAACACAATAGTTATTAGTGATCAAACTATTGAATCAGTCAGTATACATGTATTTTTTAATGGTTTTTAATGGTTACCAGAAGTAGGGCTTTTATTTTCACTTATATTTTTTTCCGTTGATTTTTCAAGTTTTGGTGGGCTGGCTTGAACTATGTTTTCTTGGTTTTCCGAGTGTTCAGTCAATTCAAAATCAAGTGATTTAAATTGTTTCTCATTAACGGATTTTCTCAAATGACTTGAATTGCGCCGGAGTAAACTTCTATCTTCTGTTTTCATATAATAGGATCTCGGAGTATCGTGGGGCTTAACTATCTGTGCTGGCTCCCAAATTTTATTCCTCTGTATAACTACATTTTCACCTGAGTTGAAATTTATTTCTTTTTCGTTCTTTATGTTCTTATCATGGTTATTTTTATAGTTTTGTTGATGCTATTTTATATCACTAATAGGATTCTGAAGAACCTTTGGCTTTAAAAAACATTCTTGTATTGGAATTTTTGATCTTAAGATTCTGCTCATCAACAGCTGAGATGGAGTAGCATTTATACCGGCTATTTGAGAATTTCTATAAGACAACAAGGCACTAAAAATGTCTTTTCTTTCTTCATTAGCTTTCTTTAATAATTGTTTTGCAATATGCACCCCTTTCTCTGCCAACCCGTTCGACCGAGGGTACATTGGACTTGAAGTTGTCAAAATAATGTTCCATTCACTTGCAAATTTCTCAAAATTGTAAGAGTTAAAAGGGCATATTATCACAAATTATTTTATTGGGTATACCATGAGTTGAAAAAATATCTTTTAATACTGAGCTCACTGACAGCGCAGTTTTATTTGAAAGTGGTTTTAATTCTAACCATTTCGAAAAGTAGTCAACAAGAACAAGATAAGGCTTATTTTGATACTCTAAAATGTCACACCCTACTTTGTAAAAAGGAATATCTGGTATTTCTTGCGGAATTAAGGGTAGTTTTACATTTGATCTTTGAAATTTTTCACAGACTCTACATTGAGTAATTTGTTCTTCAATGTCTGAAGATATGTTTGGCCAATAAATAGACATTCTTGCCATAGCTTTGGTTTTCGTCATCCCCAAATGCCCTTCATATAGTATTTGCAGTAATTGTCCTCGCAACTTACTAGGAACAATAACGCGTTTTCGGAAAAATAATTACTCATTTTCATAATAAATTTCATATCTTATTGGCCAATATTTTTTTATTAAATAATCAACCTTTTTTAATTCATTTGGCCATCCAGTTTGACACATTTGGATCAGTAAATTAATGCCCATTTTCTTGACTCTCCATTAAGTTTAATGGCTGATTAATTCCATAATTTTTCCAGATTTCGTTTTCTTCACTCCAAGTTAGCTTTAATGTTACTTTTTAAGACCTGTCAATTAACGTTAACTGAATCATTAGTTAATTGACCTCAAGGGTCCCATTAACGCTTTCAATGTCAGTATTAGCATTGGAATCCAATTTCTTCACAGAACTTTAGTTTGTTTTCTGACATTTTGCTGTTGTTTGTAGAGCCCCTGAAATTTCTGTTTTTTTTTTTTTTTTTTATTACTATCAAACAACAATACGGCTCTTATGTTATGATGGATCATATTTGGGATAATTGGTCTTCTGATTCCGATGATGAAAGGCGTAAATATAAAATGCAGGAGCGCATTGATTTAAATACATACATGGGATGATGAAGATTTTATTTATCGATTTCGTATATCAAAACAATCTCTTCTTTATGTTGCCGGGCAGTCACCCCGACTCACGACCCCCAACCTGGAGGGCTGGTCCTTAGTAGGACCGTTGATTCCATCTGTTTATCTTACTACAATAGGTTAAATCAATGCAATCGAGGATGTTTGCTATACCTGCACAAGGATATCTTGCATAAGAAAGTTATATATGACCTTTGAAATCTCATTGGCATGCCGTATAGCTTTCAAAAGCAAGTCCTATTGCAGAAGTAAGTTTTATGCTAATAAAAACGAGTAAATTTGAATGGTCTCCCTTCACACTTTATAAACTGACTGTTGGCGCATCAGCTTATTGTTAATGGTCTTTTTGTCGTGCACGTGATCCGAGTGGATGAGTGTTGTGTTTAACTGGTAGCGATAGAATGACCATTGTTTTCCGTTTGTTATGATTGTTTGAGTTGTCATTGGATAAGTGAGTTCGTTGTAGGTGTTGAATCCATTATAATTGGCTTGGGCCAGAAGCCAGCCGAAGCTAGACTGAATGGCCTGGGCATGAAGGGCTTCTTTGAAATCTTCGGGGCCATACTTTGGGTTTCGTTCGATAAGGTAATCCCGAGGTTGGAATTAAATTAGGCCGAAACTACTCGAACTTCCTGGCCAGTAACCTAGAAGGAAAATGTTTGGATTAGTCGTATGAATCTTTCGAAAGGGAACATAACAAACCGGGAATATTTGTGCCATGGCGATAGCTTGTCTTGTATCCCAGAGATCTTGCATCAAGTTTGAAGAGAGGAATCTTTTTAGCAAGCTCCAGTGAGGTACTTTCGTTCATTGATCGAATAGGTGCTAGTGGCAGACGTTTTAGTTCCTCCATTTTTTCCTTTTTGAAAAGAACTCCGAAATTGAAATCAATATAATTTATTGACATTAGAATGGAAATATTGGAAATTTATTTGGAGTACTGGAAGCATTTCTTAATTGGAGATTAAGTATTAATACCTTGTTAAGTTGAGTGATTAAACGTGAAGAAAATCAAATTTTAATTGCAGCTTTAAATGAGTCGATTAAATTTAATGGCAGATTAGTTAACCTAAAGTTTAATGGAGAGTCAAGAAAATGGGCATAAGTTCTCTATCATCGCTTTTTTAATAAGATCAACTCGACTGTCTGCGATTTCTACACTGTGAACAATTTCATTCAGACAGGGATCAATGTCATGATTATTATTCGATTGAATATAGTTCCTGGACAGAGTATCGGCTATAAACATATTTTTTCCTGGTATATACTCAACTTGTAAATCATATTTTAAAAGTTTTAGTTTCATTCTTTGTAATCTACTGGAATGAACTTGTGAAACAGGCTTTTTCATAATAGCTACAAGAGACTTATGATCAGTCAAAACGACGACGGGTCTTCCATAAATATAATAGTGAAATTTAAGGCACGCAAAAACGATTGCCAACATTTCTTTTTCTATTTGTGCATATGACTGTTCTGAGCTGCTTAACGACTTTGAAGCATAGCACACAGGTCTGTCCTTCTGGAGAAGACAGCTTCCAATCCCACTTTGAGACGCATCGGTTTGAATTACAATGGGCAACGAATCGCTAAAATTTTGCAAAACTGGTGCTTGGGACACTTTAGTTTTAAGTGTATTAAATATTTGAGTGTGATGCGACGACAACACAAAATCATTGTCTTTCCTTAGAAGTTCTCGAAGAGAAGACGTTAACTCAGATAGGTTGGGTATAAAGTTCCTCAAATAATTAATGAAACCTAAAAACCTTTGGAGATCTTTTTTATTTTCAGGTATTTGTAATGCCTTTATTGCTTCGATTCTAGTTAAATCAATTGAAATACCATTTTTTGAAAATAAATATCCTAAGTATTTAACTTCTGTCAGTTTATATTGTAATTTACTAGCATTGAATTTTATGTTAATCTCTTTTGCTCTTTTCATTACACATTCTAGATTACTATCATGCTCTTGTTTGCTTCTTCCTCCTACTAGAATGTCATCGAAATAAACAAAGGTACCTTGCAAGGCACCAAAATATTTTTTGTTTAACTTTTGAAATAATTCGGGTGCAAAACTAACTCCAAAAGGCAAACGCAAAAATTTGTATAACCCATATGGTGAACTGAAAGCACAATAATCGCTACTTTCACTATCTAAAGGTACTTGCCAAAATCCGTCTTTCAAATCAATGACTGTAAAATATTCCATACCTTCAAACGCTGTTGTTAAATCTTCGAGACGTGGAATTTCAAATGGTTCTTTCTTTATATTTAGATTTAACTCGCGTGGATCTAAGCATAATCGTATTGATTTATTTTGTTTTTCAATCAAAACGAGGTTATGAACAAAATCAGTTGGGTAATCTATTTTCTGAATTATTTCCAACTTTTCCATTTCTTCTAATTTGGTTTTCAACTTCGGTTTCAGACTTTTCGGAATTCTACGTGGAGCTTTAACGCTTCCTTTTGCGCCTTCTTTTAAATAAATCTTACACCTATCCGGATAGCAACCTAGTACATTGAAAACGTCCCTGTTTTTGTAAATAAATTCATGTTTTTCTTTCTCATCATCTATTTGCCCAAGTTGCAATTTTATTTGATCTACGTTTTTCAATATACCTGTAGGATGACTACATTTATCAAATACGAAAACAACCTAAATTGAAGCCAAACATTTGGGCACTTACACTATTTTAATTCCAAATTCCAAATCATTCCATTTGTATGTAAAGACTTAAGGTTAGAACTTAAACTAGAAATGTAAAGTAACTAAGGATTATTCGGTAAAAGAATTCGGCTATGAAAAGTTAAGTTGAAGACAAGAAAAGAGCCAAGCTAAGTCAATGTCAAGTGAAAGTCAAATTAATCCAAATCTAAATTACCTATTTTTTCCATATTTTTCTATATTTAACATTAATTAATTGCAATTCAAACATTAATTAAAGTCTTTATCAGTGAATTAAAACCTTATTAAAACTAAAACTCAAGTGTTCTTACTTTAATCCTTTCCCTCCCCCTACAATTGGTGTCAGAAGTGTTGCTGGACAAGTGCCGCGTAAAGTAGAAGAAAAAATAAAACGAAAATAAACTTGTACAAAGTGACAAAGTGACAAAGTGAAAAGTTTAAAAGATTTAAAAGCTAAGAAATAATATTGATACAAAAATCTGAAAAGTGCATGCATTAAATTCAACCAAGTGAGATTGTGGTACATATGAATAAATGAAAAAAAAAGTGCAAAGCTAAGAACAGAAAATAAAGAATAGGAAAAAATAAGAGAGCAACATAAGAGAAATAACATCAGAAATTGCAAATGAAATGCACACAGTCGTCTCATGCTTGCATAGTATGTATTTAAATTGGTGAGATCGTTTCATACTTTTACTTTTCTCTTGCATGTTTAGAACATTTTTTTTTCTCTATCGAGATTAATTGCACTTAAAGCTTTGAGCCATACTTAAACTGAGTGAAACTTAGTTCGAAAATTATTTTGCATGTGCTTAAGCTAAGACTATTGCATGCTATAAAATATTTGGAAAGCTTTAAAATAAAGCTATTTATCGCATGCGAATAATTTTGTTTGTTGAAGAAATATCAAAACAAATCACTAAGACAAAAGCTTTTTATTTCAATATTTTTTTTTTTTTTGCTATGATAACGCAAGTGTAATGTAAGGATGGAAAGGAAATTTTAGAATTCCGAATGGATGAGTTAAATAACTTAACTACGAGACAGCTACAATTTTTTTTAAAAGAAAAGAATTTATCATATCGATATAATTTGAAAATCGATTTAGTCCAGAGGTTATATAATGCAATATTAGGAGAAGGTATGCAAGTTAGCAATTTTATGGAAGAATTGGCCAACAAAGAAGCGAAAAAAGAAATCGACGATACAAGTGATAATAAACTAACTGGTGACGTTAATAAAGAGGAAGTTGAAGAAAAGTTAAAAGAAGCTGCAAAGATGTCGGAGAATAATAATTTTGTCTTTAAAGATGTCGAGGAATCGTTGGAGAGATTTTCTGGTGAAGCTGGAAAAAACGTTGTACTTTGGTTAAAAGATTTTGAAGACATTTCAAATGTATGTAAATGGAATCCTATACAAAGATATCTCTATGCCAGGCGTTTGTTAAAAGGAGCTGCTAAACTGGCAGTTGAAGCGAAGAGTGGTATTTGCAGTTGGGAAGATTTAAAGAAATTTTTGTTGCAAGAGTTTAATGATGTACCGTCTTGTATAAGTATTCATAAAGAGCTCCAGTCTAGGAAGAAGAAATCTAATGAAACCTTTTTAGAATATATGTATACAATGAAACATATAGCGATGAAGGGAAATTTCGATGACACATCTTTAATAGCCTATATTATTGAAGGCATTTCAGATAGCCCTTAAAATAAAACCGTGTTGTATGAAGCAACGAGCTTGGAGGAGCTTAAGAAAAAGTTTTTAGTTTATGAAACTATTAAAAGTCAGATAGCGACAACAAGTGGTTATAGAAACCAAAATCAAAACCATTCTCAAAATTCTAAGACAAATTTTTCAAATAATTCGAAAAACGTGAGTCAAAGACGTTGTACAAACTGCGGATCTTTTTCACATAGCCAAGATGTTTGTCCAAACAAAAGTAAAGGAGCCAGATGTTTTGCATGTAGCGAATTTGGGCATATTTCCACATCTTGTCCAAAGAAAGAAGTCAGAAACTCGAACCAAAATGTTAAAAGAATTAACAGACTAGACTGTTGTGTAAAGGTGAAGTTAGCTGGAGAAATTTACGATGTTTTGGTGGATACGGGAGCGGATGTGTCGTTGGTTCAAAAAAGCGTATGGAGGAGGAATGGTGCTGTTGAAATCGATTCCATATCGTTCCAGATAAATGGATGTCAGATTGCATGATCTTAGGAAAGAATTTCTTAAGCGTTGCTAAAGTTAAAATTGAAAATGGTTCCATTTTTGTTTCTAAAATTCCAGAAGCTTTTAATTTAGAAGAGAACAATGTTTCGAAAATTGAAGTTGTTGACTTGATAGAAAAGAATGATTTAAATTCAATTCTTGACACAAAACTGAGTCATTTATCTGATTCTAAAATCAAAAATCAGATAATAGATATGATAAACACATATGAGCCACGTAAACCAGAGAAGTGTTTAGTTGAAATGCGAATCGTGTTGTCCGATGACCGCCCAGTCTATCAAAAACCAAGAAGATTAGCCCCAAAAGAAAAGGAAGACGTAAAGAAGCAGATAGATACTTGGCTTTCGGAAGGAATAATATGCCATAGCTATTCAGATTACGCTAGTCCAATAGTGTTAGTGAAGAAGAAAGACGGAACCAATCGAATATGTATTGATTATCTTATGCTTAATGCAAAAATTATCAAAGATCGACATCCACTGCCGTTGATAGAGGAAATCTTAGAAGATCTAGCTGAGGGAATGTTTTTCGTTGTTCTTGATTTCAAGAATGGATTTTTTCACGTGCCAGTTGAAAAAGAGAGTCAAAAATACACAGCGTTTGTAACACCGGATGGGCATTATGAATTCCTTAAGGCACCCTTTGGTCTTTGTAATTCGCCATCAGTCTTCCAAAGGTTTGTGAATGCAGTTTTTGAAAGGCTTTTACGTTCGGATTGGAGTGAATTAAAACCTTATTAAAACTAAAACTCAAGTGTTCTTACTTTAATCCTTTCCCTCCCCCTACATACCTAACTTCAAACAAGTGTCTAGACCTAATATTGGTGACGATTTAACATTTGCGATTACAAAACAAGTGTTTATTTTAACATCATTGTGACTTACCTGTAAGAATGTCATACCTAGCACATTTATTTGGAATCCACCGTAGGCTTCTAATTTAATTTTTGTACTTTGCAACTCATAGTCGATATAAAGTTTCCGAAACAATTCAGTCGGTAAAATATTTACTTCAGATCCAGTATCGATCTTTAAATTAACACACTTCCCACCAACATTAACCTTTTCAAACCAACCCGAACGATTTTTCTCTACTGAACTAACAACCACTGATTCAATAGTGAGATTATTTACATCTGGATAATTATTATTAATACTTTCTACACTATTTGTCAAATTATCATTATCTATATAATAAATTTTTCTACTAGGACATGCATAATTAAAATGGTTGAACTGTCCACAATTGTTGCACTGCTTTCCCTTAGCCGGGCACATCATAGGTTTATGTCGATAAGTACACTTGCTGCAGTTTTGTAAATTGTCTGTTTCATCTTGTCTTCTCATTTTATAGTTGTTTGTTCGCCTTCTTTGGCTGTTTCCCCCTCTTTGGTTGAAACCCCCTCTCTGAATGTATCCTCCTCTTTGGCTAGGCCCTCCTCGATGGTTGTAGTGATATCCCGTTGCATTTTCATTCTCATCGCCGCTGCCGCCGCCGTCATCGTCATTCTTGTTCTTCATAAACTTTGTTTTTCTCCTGATAGCATTAACAGTTGATTGCGATTGTACGTCTCTTGCTTGCTCATGTGTTATTTCCGCTATTCTGCAGAACTCAACTGCTTTCGATAGTGTCAATTGCTGCATTCTCAAAAGCTTTTCTTGGGAATCTCTCTTATCCCCAACACGATGCGGTCTCTTATCATCTGATCGGTGACACTTTCTGATGTACAGTTGAAATCACATTTTTTTGCTTGGCTAACGATGTCAGTGAAAAAACTATCAAACTGTTCCTTAGGCTGCTGTACTCTTGAGTAAAATTTGAACCGTTCATAAATGATGTAGTTTTTTGGTTGACAATATGAGTCAAAATGTTCCAACACTTTATCGTACACCTTAAAATCTTCCTCCGATATGTTAAAAGTTTCGTAGATTTCAATGGCTTTTTCGCCCATTAAATTTAAAAGCATAGCAATTTTTACTTCATCTTCGAGAGCTTCACCTTTCGTAGATGCTTGTACGTATATGGAAAATAGTTTTTTAAATTTTGTCCACTCGTTACTCACGTTTCCTTCAAAACTTAAAGGACCGGGTGCTCTAAATTTATCCATTTTTTTTTTTTATATATTTATAATGTCTCTTTTACGGCTGCGCCATGTTATATCTCCTTGATTACTTCTTTATTACTGACTTCAATATATCATTTACAGTTTATATGAGACAACCAACTTATAATTTATATAGCACTAGCTTACCCGTGCCCTCTTTGATGGGCAAAATAAAGTTTCTTTGATAGAACTCTCCATTTAAATTATATTAAATACAATTTTTTGTTACTTATAAAATACAAAATTTATTCTAAAACTTTAACATAAACATTTTTTGTTTTTCCTTCTTTAAATAAAAAAAATAAATAGAGTGGCGCGACAGCTCTTGAAGAGCCAAGGCTTCAGTGGCTTACTCTCATCAACAATTCTCTGAGTGCGTGTGAAGAATTGAGGGGACCTACAATTTAACGCCGATTCCGAACGGCAAAGTTGAGAAGCACTTTTTCATGACAGATTAATACTCTTGGAAGATTTGTCAGGTCTTCGCAAGAGGCAGTGTCCGTGAAAGATGAAATAAAAACTTGGCCTGAGTAGGACTCGAACCAACGACGTTCTGCTTAGCAGCCAACGCACTTACCAACTAAGCTACGGGCATTTATTCTTTAGTATCAATAAATAATGACGATGGTTTGCCCACACGCGAACATGCAACATACAGCTGTCCGTGAGAAAAAACTATATTTTCTAGATTTATGCCACAAATTTCCATTGATTGACCTTGAGCCTTGTTTATAGTCATTGCGAAAGCCAAATCGGATATTGTAACCGTTTGAAATTGAAAGGTAAATCGGGAGGAATCATTGGGATTCTAGGAATTAGAACGTCTTCACCTTTACCTTGCAAAATTTTTGCTTCGATGATAGAACTGTTTAAACGTTTCACTGCAAGTCTTGTTCCATTACAAAGTTTCGGCTGACTAATGTTTCGAAGCAAAATGATAGGAACACCAATTTTCAATCTCAAATTATATGGTGGCAAGCCAGACAAATCAATTGAGTTCAAAAACTCGGTAGGATAGTTCACGACATCATCCTCGTTAACAATACTATCGATTGATTTGAAGGACACTAACTCGCCGGGTATTTCACTTTGAATCGACCAATTCAGTTCAGTGACTTCCTGGTTGGTACCTGCCAAAATAGCTCTATCGCTCAACCAATCGTGGTTTAAATAATTTGAAGCAATATTCGGGAAAACACTCTTCATTAATTCTTCTTTGCTTTGTATGATATTGCAAAAATTTTGTGGAAATGTTATCATACCAGTTAAATTTTCTACAGGCATTGTTCCATTCCCAATAGCCAAGAGTTGTTTTGAAAATTCCGCTGCAGTTGGATCATTTTGCAAATACAGTCGAACATTTGTCGTGAGGTGCAATTTTTTCACATGAATTCGATGATTTCAAACATGCATTAATTTCATCAGCTGCAGTAGATCGAGGTATTATCGGTAGAGTTTGTCTAAAATCACCAGATAACAACACCAAAGCACCGCCAAATAAATTTTGATTACATCGAAGATCTTTCATGGTTCGATCAAGTGCCTCCAAGGATTTTTTATGCCCCATTGTGGACTCATCCCAAAAGATTATTTCACATTTCTGCAAAACTTTGGCCATTCCTGATCTCTTTGAAATCTTGCATGTTGTTGCTTCAATGGAATTAACATTCAAAATTTCAGTGAAGAATGTGCAGTTCTACCACCATCCAATAGTGTAGCTGCAATGCCAGACGACGTCAATGCTAACGCTAATTTGCCTTTCGATCGTATTTCTGCTAAAATCAAAGAGATTAAAAACGTTTTCCCAGTGCCACCAGGTGCATCCAAGAAATAAAAACCACCATTTCCGCTTTGAATGGCTTGCATGATTGAATCATAAGTTCTTCTTTGTAATTCATTCATTTTGGGCACCTCTTGTAACCGGATAAATTTCAAAGAACGGAAATAGATAACCGATTTTTTATATAAAAAGTTCTCCCACAACCGCACGCTCTCATAACCGGACACGGACACCAATTTTCATAACCGCCATAGAATGTGGCGTCTCCCTTGAACGGACAAAACACATCTCTGTATGGCGTTGTATAGTTTTTGCGTCGTGTTGCGTGTGCCTGAGCGTTGAGCATGCAGCATGCAAAATGTTAAGGAAATAAGATATTTACAGTCTTACATACTTTGTTATGTTCTACCTTTTTCTCTTCTTCACTATTTCAAAGAAACGGAAAAAATGTGAACTTTCCGCAAATTAATCAAAATCCATAAGTCTATTGGATGCTATTGAAAGGGCATGGAATCAAGTAGGTGCAACAATGATAAAAAAAAGTTTTATTAAGACAAAACAATCTACAACTTGATTACGAAGATTGGTTGCCTAAAGACGAATTGCCGTTGTCCACAATTGCTGAAACTTTAAAAACAATGAATAGGGCTTTTGCAGACGGTAATGTAGACGGTAATTATTTGCGAAGACGATAACCTTGAAAGTTTATGCGTTGACGGTCTGGATGAAGCAGAAAACCATGAAATTGATTCCCAAGAAGAAGCAGATTCCGATATGTTTGATAATAACCCGTTAAAATCTTATGAAGAGGCCCATAGCGAAATAAGGAGATTAAAAAACTTTTCGTTAGAGAAAAATGATTTAAAAGCATTTGGTTTATTAGCCGATTGGCTGAAAATATGCCATTTAGTAACCAATATGTGCGCCAAACTAAGATTTCTAATTGTTTTAGCAAAATCATCGATTGTACTTACGTGAATCTTGTGAATCTTTGTTTAAGACTCTCAATATGAACGAAATACATTAAAAATTAATCCCAATAACACTTCTTTTGTATGCATCTTAAGGAATGTAGATTTGTTTGTTCCCTTAACCGGACATCTTCCATAACCGGACAAATTTCTCGGTACCGTCAGTGTCCGGTTATGAGAGAGTTCACTGTACTTATCTATGTATAAATCCCCATTAGAATTGCAAAGCGAACCTGTCATGTACAATTGAATGACAAAAAAATGTCAAGTATAAATTTTCTTAAAAATGAATAACAAAAATGTCAATCATAATTTTTTTTTTTTCGATAAGAAAAAAATATTTGACGAAAATATTTGAAATAATTTTCATAAAAAATTGAGTATTCGTATATTGATATATTTTACTGAAGTGAGAAAAGCATTGTTTCTTAACATTTGAACCATTTGTGATTTGAACAACATAGTTTTTTTTTGTTATTAACCTTCTTAAGTTATTTCTCTTTAGTTTAAAGCAAAAATTTAGAAAATCGGTCAACCGGTTGTCAATTTGAAAAGATAACATAAATTTAACGAATTAGTCTTTTATATATATAGATTACATATGAGATATGAGAGTTTCAATAACTGTTATACAATATATAACACTTATAGTTGGAAGTCCTTAATAAAATACTTTTTTCGAACATTTTATATAGATTCGACAACTATTCAGCACCAATGCAAGTCGACACAATTCAAGTTTCCCTGGGATTATGGGACACCGCTGGCCAAGAGGATTATGATAGGTTAAGGCCATTGTCATACCCACAAACGGACGTTTTTCTGATATGTTTTAGTGTGGCTAGCCCTTCGTCGTTTGAAAATGTCACATCGAAATGGTATCCAGAAATAAAACACCACTGTCCGGATGCGCCTATCATTTTAGTTGGTAAGTAATTGCTCTAATAGCCGATATCTTAATATTATTTAAAAAGAAAATGCACTGACCCCTTTCCTTGAAATGATATCACCTCTTTTTCGGCCAATAGCGTACACTAACGAGACTAGTATCAAATGAAAACTTATGTTAAGCTGACATATCTAAAAAAAACACAATTAAAAAAATCGACGATAAAATATAAAAGGAAAAAGTTTTTTGCCGCTGTGGTTGTTCTAGTTTTAAGTAGTTTGTGGGTAGAATAGGGTCTCCTAAACATCGTCTACAAGATCTTGTCTGTCGTGCTGTGTGAACGTTTGAAGTCTTTCGTCAACAACTTGATAGGCTCTTATCAGTGTTGCTTCAGACCCGGAAAGTCCACCATCGATCAAATATTCACACAACGGCAGATCTTTGAGAAAACCCAGGAACTTCAAATCGATACCTACCACCTTTTCGTCGATTTCAAGGCCGCGTATGACAGCGTCTATAGAGACCAATTATATAGAGCAAAGTCTAGTTTAGGCATCCCAGAAAAACTCGTCCGTCTATGTAAGATGACAATGGAAAACTCACGCTATTTTATCATGGTCAGAAAAATCCTAACGGACGCATTTGATGTCAAAAAAGGTTTTAGACAAGGCGATGCGCTGTCATGCGATTTCTTCAACATCATTCTTGAAAAGATTGTGCAAAACTCCAACCTCAACACCAGAGGAAAAATATTTCAAAAGTCCGTCCAGCTACACGGCGTGATGTCAGTGGAGCGTTTGTGAGTCTTGAGAGGCCAGGACCAAGTTATTGCTGTCAACAAAATAGGACAACCAACATCGACGTCTTGGAGCAAACGTCAGCATAGACAGATTTAACTTCGAGGTAGTTGAGTACTTCGTCTACCTAGGATCTGCTATCAAATCAGACAACATCACCAGCGCTGAAATGAAACGAAGAATCACTCTTGCCAATCGCTGCTTCTTTGGACTTAGAAGGCAATCGAGTAGTAAAGTCCTCTCCCGAGCAACTAAAGTGACATTCGAGTGATTTTTGGTCCTGTCTACATAAATAGAGAATGGAGCAAGATTCAATCAAGAACTGTACGAGCTGTTCAGCGGCACTTACCTAGCCAGAAAAGTTAAGGTCCAACGACTTAGATGGTTGGGGCACGTAGAGCGAATGGAAAATAATGCTCCGGCTCGTAGAGTCTTCGAACCCAACCCGGAAGGACGTTGCAGAAGAGGAAGACCGCGACTCAGTTGGAGCACACAGGTGGTTGAGGACCTGATCTAACTTCTCCTGCGAAACTGGACACAGCTAGCTAGGGACCGAGCTGGCTGGAGACGTTTGTTGGATGACTCCCTGGTCCGACCTGGACCGTTGCGCTACCAGTGAACAATACAAGATAGCGAGGCAGAGGAGTAATTGGGTAGCCGGCCGCGGGGTTACAAGGTAGCGCCACAGTGGGGTAGCCGGGTAAGTTGACAGCTAGATAGCTGGATAAGGAAGTAGAGTGATAAAGGGGAAGCAGGGTACGGCTCGGCTGGTAACGGGTAGCAGGTAGAGGGTAGTGTAGTAGCGGGGTACAAAATTATAGGTCTCTATTTAACGATTCAGGTAATACAAAGTCTGCAGGGTCTGCTTGTGTTATTATATAAATAAAATTAAGGACTGACCATTAAACTTGACAACCATTCAGATCTCACTTATTTTGTTGAACAACGAAGGCATCACACATTAATGTTTTTTTGTAAACCGAAATTCTAGGTACAAAAATCGATTTGCGAGACGACAGAGAAACACTTAGTGGATTGGCTGAACAAGGACTTTCACCGTTAAAGCGCGAGCAAGGTCAAAAATTAGCTAATAAAATAAGGGCCGTGAAATATATGGAATGTTCGGCGTTAACTCAACGAGGGCTCAAACAGGTAATGCATTTTGCAAACCTTTGTGTGTATCAATGTACATCAATTATTCTTTTTTTTCGTTGAGGTCTTCGAAGAAGCAGTGAGAGCAGTTCTGAGACCTGAACCTCAAAAAAGACGTCAGCGAAAGTGTTTAGTGATGTAAGTAAAATAAAACAATATTTATGGAAAACAAGCAAACAATCAACAAATCTATACAAAAATTAACAAAAAAACAAAACAAATCAAAATAGAACACAAACTTATTCATATAATAAACATTATATCAGCATTATACAGGGAGGTTTGCGTAGGAAACGTCAGAAAGAACCCGATTGGGCCGAGACAACATTTAAAAAAAAAATCATATAAAGGAGAGCCTTTGTCCACTGTTTATGGCAAAAGGGCATTTTCTAATAACTTTAATTCAAAATCAAAACACGATTTCAAATTTTACAAATTGCAGAGTACCTACATCTTTTTGATTCAGAGTATTTTAAGTTAAAACCACGAAAATTTCATTTTAGAAAATTCAGCATAAGAAAAACGCATTCATAATCATGTGCTTGTTAACAACTACATACGTATGGTTATAGTTATGTAGAACTTTATTTAACAAATTGTTACATAGGATTAACAGAACTTTTTTGTATTTAACTAAGTTTAATATGGTTTGCCATACAACCGTCTATCTGATTGACGAATTCGTTAATACTATACAAAAATAAAAACAAAAACAGGAAAGCTTAAAAATCTCTTCCAATAATACGTTGTCTGTAACTAAGTGCAGTAGTCGTAAATTTGTACAGAAGTTCCCAGCCAATGTTACCATTCAGAATAGCCAAGACTCTATTCATATCCAACGAGTTCACACCGAAGTACCTTACACGGAATTCATTTAAAATTGGACATCTTCCTATGAAATGATACACATCCTTTCTTTCTTTGAGTTTGCATAAGTCACACAGAATGTGCAAGTCTTCTCGATGTGGAATGTAGTTTAAGTTGAGAATTTCCCCTCTTATTTTAAAAATAAATTGGATAATTTTAAGGGAATAACGGTTTTGGAAGTAAGTATTTTCGTTGAGGTCATAACTGAGATGTCTGTAGATGGTTTTATATTGTTGTATTCGAAGGCAAGCAATCCCCAAACCTGAGCTGCATACAGCAATATTGTTGATGCAGTTGTACGGAAGAGATGGATTTTTGCGTTATGCTCAATAAATTTATTGTTAAGGCATCGTCCCCACACTGACGACACAGCTCTTTTAGCTCCGGCTGGTTTGTATCTAAAATGGTTGTTCATGGTGAGATTTCGTGTGATGATTACTCCAAGATATTTATACTCTCGAACTTTAGAAACATTTTCTCCCTTCGCTGCGCGAATATTTTCCACCTCCATCTCTGAAAATCATCATTTTAGACTTATCTAGATTCACATTGAGATTCCAAAGTTCACAATAACTTTAAAGTCTATTCATCATAAGTTGCATACCATCGACGGAATCTGCCAAAAAAAAAGATGTCATCTGCAAAAAGTAAATCAGGTATTCTTAAACTGCCAAACTGGATTCCCCATCCAACTGAATCTATAATATCATTCAAGAAAATGATGAATAATAGCGTACTTAAGACACATCCCTGCTTTAATCCCATTTTCGTTGCAAAATCGTCTGAAACAGTGTCGCCATCCCAAACATAAGCCACATTATTCTCGAACATTGCTTTTAATAGCATTACAATTTTACTAGAAACTCCGTTTTTATAGAACTTATAGAATAGTGCTTCACTCGAAACAGAGTCAAAGGCTGCTCGAAAGTCCACAGAGAAAGCATAAAACTTTTTTCCTCTGTTTTCTGTAACTTTCTGCAATGTTTGTTGATGTGAATATCTGATCCAAAGTCGAGTAATTTTCCCTGAACCCTGCTTGAAATTGGTTTAATTACCCTCTGATTTCTTTCCAGGATGTAAACCTGCTGAAAATAAGGGCGCTAAAAAGCTTTGCTGAAGAATTCATACGTATATTGTGTAGTAAATAAGGCTTCATAGATAAAAAAAAGAGTACCCGTGCTGTATTGGTTATGTACGTTGACCACCAACATAGAACATTGTTTTAACTCCTACTCTTGTCAAAATGTTTTTATTTCATCTTGCATGTGAACTGCTCATGCGAAGAACTGACAAAACTTGCATGAGTATCATTTGTTGTAGAAAAGTTATTTAGCCTTATCACCAATAAATTTTCCCAATTTGGGAACTTTGCTATCATGAATAATTTTCGACAATGGGAAAAAGTTTTATTTCGAAAAATTCGTATCGCCAATAATTGTTTTCCAGAGAACTTTTTCCTTATTTGGAACAGAATTTTCCCCAAGTTATTTGTAAGGGAAAAACTTGCTTTTCCTTACCATGAAGTGAATTGGAAGACTGTTTCTTTTGTTTTTTTAGTGGAGGGAGGGGCAGAAGTCGTGGGGCTAAAGATTAATTCGAAAAAACTTAAAGATCATCCTTGGAACTTAATCATAAATCCAAGTAAATTCTAAACCTCGACTGTTCCGTTCAAATTTTGAATCCGAAATGCTTTATGGGTGCAGCACTTGGGAAGTCACAGACACTGTCACAAGAAAGCTTCAAACGTTCGTTAATAGATATCTCAGAAATATCTTGAAGATTTTCTGTCCCAATGCCAAACAGTATTTCAAAAGCTGAATTTCATGGGAGAACAAATTAGGAACCCATAGACTCTACTATACGAAGACGAAAGTAGCAGTGGATTGGCAACACGCTTCGAAAAGGCCACTGCTATGCAGTGACGTAGTGGTTATGTGCGTTGGCTGTTACGCAGAAAGTTTTTCACTTTCATAAATGCATGGTTGCGAAAGTCCGACGAATGCATATTTTTCATAAATGCAAATGATAAATGTCATGTTCATAAAAGCAAAAGACAACTATTTGCAGCGCAAATGTGCAACTATAAAAACTCACATGCAATCTGAATTTCTTTCTCAATAAAAGAGACAGGTATATAGAAAAAACGATTTCCCAGGGTGTCTTTTGACATATGACGCAAATCATAAAAAAGTGTTCATAAATGCAGCGTAAAACACATGCGCAAGTATTTTGTGTGACGTTAATATGATTGCAACTGATCGCATGCAAACAAAGCAACCATGCAATTATGAAAGCACCCGTTGTTGGTTAGAATCCTACTCGTGTCCATAATGTTTTTAATTCATCTTTCTAGGCTACTGCCAGTTGCGAAGAACTGACAAAACTTCCAAGAGTATCAATTTGTCATGAAAAAAGTGATTCTCAACTTCGCCGTTCCTAACGCCAGGTTCCCTCAATTTCTCCCCACGACCTCAGAGCACTTTAAGAGCTGTCGCCCCACTCTATTTTTATTTTATTTATTTATGTAGGCCGGCAAACTTTGCTGTGCTTGGAGTAGATAATAGGCCAATAGCTTAGGTAAAATACGTTTTAACAACAAGAAGCAGTTTTACTCCCACATGCATGTTTATTTTCGGATCAAAAATGAATGGGATTAACATATACATGAATTTTCTAGGTAAGCTACAGCAAATGATACACGAAAACAAAAATCAATGAGCCCTCTATCTGTAACTGAAAACCAAATTATCTACGAGGTCTGTTATATGATCCAAAAACCATTTTTCCTGGTTTGAGTCCTTCTTTTTGTGATCCCATATACCTAAAGTATATCTTCTGATGCAAATATCTTGGTATACAAGGCTAGGAATCGGATTGGCTTTCAGAAATAGGCTCGGGATAGTAAGAACTATCAAATATCCATTAAAAAATAAGCGAGAACGAGTTTTTCTGATATGAAAATCCAAAGTTTCATTAAATTTTATATTTGTATTTGACAGAAACAAGCTTTCAAGCGAACTTCGAAAATCATTAAATATTTTGAGGTTGGTACAATTTCTTTCCTGGGAAATAAAAGTTCTTGGGAGATTCTCGATGGGAAACTTCTGTTCGGGGGTAATTTTTGTTTCCCTGGGAAAAAAAGTTCCCATAAAATTGGCAATAGGGCTGATTAAGTATTTTTTAGGCAAAATACTAAACAAATGTTGGGTGGGCCATATTTTGTTTTGAGTAGTTGAGGTAAAAATAGTTTTGGTTTACGGTCCCTTCCTTATGCCTTATGAACGTAAGTACGGATTTCGATTAGGGAGCAACAGTAAAAGCAAATATTAAATGCAATTTCAATCAATTTTATTATTTTATATGTTTTTGGTTTTAAGTAAAATGTTTTCTTATGAGTAACATAAACACAATAGATTAAGGTACTCTCTCTACTTTTCTGTTTGTCTTGGCCTTATCGCCGTGGTTTACGGGGCAGTACTATGCAAAACCCTCTGTTATACATAAACACTATTAAAATTACAAATACAATTTTATTTGTTTAATTTTTTGTATACATGTATTAACTCATAGGTTATTAAAAGTTCAAGAATACAAACAAAAATTATTTCATGCCATAATTAACTCGAATGTAATCGATAGTAAGATGTATTACAACAATAATCATGAACTTTTTCACAAGAGGAGATCCAACGAAATACGAATGAACGAATATCTGTAAGTTTGGCCTTTCTTTACTATGAGTGTTTTTTTTTGTTCGCCCCTGAATCAATTTTTTTGTATTCATTCGTCGGTCGTTGGTCGTGCTCATTTGAAAAGCCTTTTGCTTTTAACAAAAAATTACAAAAACTTCCAGCAAAAAGACTGAGTTGTGCAGCTAAACAAAATAGGTGAAACGAAAAAAATAAAAATTGTTTCAGGAAACGTTTCAGTTTAGTTTTATTATAAATGAAAAAAAAAACATCAAAATGTACAATATTCCTTACAAAAACATAAAAAAAAACACTGTTTTAAGATTAATGTGTTCCGCTATTGATTTATATTTGCTTACTTTTTTTCTTAGTTAACAAACAAAAACAAAAAAAAGAGTGACATAACGTTTAATTATTGTGAGAGATTTAGTACCAAAGTTTAAGAATGGAAAATAATATAAATGAGTAAAATAATAATAAAATTAAGATTTTAATCTCGACCTGGCAGCATGTGGCTAGTCAGCGAAACTTTACTATGTAAATTCAGGTTAGATTTATCTAGTCAATTGAATTGAACATCATAAGAGTGCAGTGCAAAGAAATGCAAAAGAAAGTATCCTTTTAAGAATATGTATAAAATTGATAGAAATGAACAAAAAAATTATGTTTAAAAGTAAAAAAATGTTTAGAGCAGCTGAAGACTACAATATCAATACAAATTGTCTTCAAATGACACTTTTCTTTAAGTTTTTAAATTTATTAAAATGCAATAATAATTAACTGTATGTTTTGTAATGATGTCAATAATACAAAAGTGTCACACTTTATTTTCATCTTAATTGTCTTGTTTTAGGTGATTTAGAACCTTTGTATATCATGATTAAGTCGGTGAAAGCGGCATCTTTTGCAAAACCGTTAGTTGTTCTTTTTGTTTTTTTTTAATATGTAAAGGTATATGAAAACTAACAGCAATTTAATAGACAAAATAAAAACAAAATGTTTTCTTGAGAATACTAAAATATTCATAGACGAAGATACATCTACACTACTTGTAAAATAAAGAATAAAAACAAGAATAGGTTTTTTAACACCTCACACACTTCAATTTTTTTTTTCTTTAAAAATAAAACTGCGCTACGGATTACACCTAAAAACAATAAAACTTCCAGTCTGATCATTATTCGACTTGCATACGAAACAGAAAAAAACTATGTACTGAAGAAAGTAAATGAATTTTATAAAACAAGCTCTCCTGCAGTTGCAGTATCTTTACATGACGATGACCTTCGCTTTCAAAACAGCACCAAATTTGTTAGAGCGTATGAATGTCTTACTAAGTGTTGGGGAAATTTCCAATGGAAGGTTGGAATAAGACTTGGGAAAGAAAAACATTTTTGGAAGTCAGTTAGTGAAGAGACGAGATCGGACGCGGTCGATGACGACGACGAGTAAACTAACTTAAAATTTCAATTTTGTTCAAAAAACACAATTTCATTTATAAAACACTAGCTGACCCGGCAGTCTTTGTTCTGCCTCAATTGATAAATAAAAGCCCTAAAATTTTTGTACCCCGCTACTACATTACCCGCTATACTCTTCCTGCTACTCGCTACCAGCTTCTTCTTCTTGTTACTCATTACCCAGCTACCCCGTTACCAATCCCTACTTCTACACGCTTACCGCTACCCCGCTACCCGTCAATCCCACTACCCGCTACCGCTACCCTGGCCATATCTCATAAACGGCTTGGTCAATTTTGTACAAAATTCTGAAAACCCATTTACGCCACTACCCGAACATTCCGTCAAAATTCGGTGCTAAGCACTACACTGGTACAAAAGTTGTGAGTCGAACTCAGCAACAAATCTAAAAAAAAAAAAAAAATCGACGACGTTTACGGTTTTTTTTTTTGTCGATGATAAGAATATTTGACGAATATATTAAAACACTTTATGTATCTTTTGTTAGATCTGTTCTTGAGTATGGTTGCATTGTTTGAGCCCCCCATTACTATACACCCATCATTAGATGTGAAGGTGTCCAAAGAAGATATCTAAGGTTTGCCTTACGTTTGTTTCCATGGTCAAATACAGACATTTTGCCACCTTACTCTGTAGCTCTTTAAGTATAGGGCCCTGGCCTCTGTAAGCTGGACAGCAGATGCGTACGTTCATATCCCATACTGGGGTAAATTATTTATTATAGTTTCTGCATACCATCCTGGCTAAAGCCAAGAGTACCCATCTTTAAGAAAAGATTGGGCTCTATTTGTCCCTAACCCTAGATGGAGGAGAAAACAATAATATTAGTTATAAAAACTTTTGAAAAACACACAAGTCATTGTCCACGATTGTTCATTTATTTGCACTAAGTTATATCACTTTTTATAAACTCACACAGCTTTTTCTTGAAATTGTTTATATTATTTTCACTTTTTACACTGGTCGGCAGATTATTAAAATAGATTATTCCATCATAAAAAATGGAGCTTTGAGTTCTACTTAGTCTACACCGCTCTGGTCTTAAATTAGACCCATTTCTCAAACCATATGGTTGGATTGACGAAACTTCGACTACCCCATTCATCAAATAATCAGGCAACATTCCATTTCACATTTTAAATATAAAAATCATTGCATCAAAAGCCAATCTTTGTTTCACATTCATCCAACTCAAGCACCCAAGCAAAACATGGATTGGTGTATACACATTCAACTTTAAAATTGTTCTCATGCACTTATTTTGGAGTTTTTGAAGTCTTACTTTCACATCTTCATTTGAACCATAAAGTAATGTAGAACAGTAATTAAAATGAGGCAAAATTAATGCGTTATGAATAAGGACAGAACAGTGGCGAGGCGTGACTTATTTCTAAAGGTAAGTCGGAGAAAAATGAGCGAATAGAAATAATCCAGTCATTTTAGTAATATAAAACCCGAATCTGCGGAAAATTCCTAGTGGGCTAGATTTTTGTGTACACCTTTATTACGGCGCTATTATGAAGATGTGAAAAATCGACATTGATATCGTGCCGTTATGGTGGTCAAAAGGTCGCGAAATTCAGTTTTTCGTGAATATTTCGCGACCTATTACCCGGAGGGCGATAAAAGTCAAGGACAAATTGTTCGTCTTGAGATTATCTAAAAACAATGCCACAGTCATATTTCTCTAAAATAACCGTTTTCGGAGTAGAGGGACTAGAACGCACTCACATTTGCTCTATTGTTTTTTCTATTCCGCAGATGAAACCTTAACTGACTGGAATAAGATAAATAAAAGAATATCAGAAATTTACTTATTTTTGTTTACGGACAAAGTGTTTTCTTTAAGTAATATTCTTTTTACAAGTAGCTGAGAGAAAAGAAAAAAAAAACAAGATAACGTGCTTTTTTGGTAATAACGCCTTAGAAGTTTGAACATTCAAGCCCATTTTGTTATACCTCAAGTTCAAGTCATTGCATATTTAAGTTTCACTGACCTTAACTTCGAAAGAAACCTTTCTGGATGATGCAAATGCAATGTTTTGAATAAATAAAAATGAATAAAAACACTTTTTATCTTCAATTAATAATTTTTTTATTCACACTTTTATTTATACACCTTGCACTGCAATCTGCTTTTAAACTGTTTTTTAGAACAAAATGAAAATCTCATTTGCCTAGTTCATTTTTTAGTTGTGCATTGTGCCACTAAACTACAATTACAGTAACTTTGTGACAAAAAATTAGTCCACTACGCAATTTTCCTTAAGTGGCAACCACTACTTCTTAAATTTCATCCGCCGAGAATGAAGGAAAATGTCCAATAAGTCCATAAGAGACGGGTTACGTTTGTCTTTTTTCCTATACAGAATGAATGAATTTTTGTTTACAAAATGAATAACAAGTGTAGTGCTTCAACGTACTGCTTTGCTTTGCTTAGACTCAACGTCGACCTGACATGCGCAATGCGTATTTCTCCATTTCCAATACACTGGTTTGTTTTTTGCAAAAGCAAGTGAATTTTCAGATACATACAAATTCATCGATGAAAGTCGGTGAACATCGGGTTACTTCTATGCTTAAGAAAGCGTTGGTTGAATAAAGAGGCACACGCGTAGCGAAAAGTAGAAGCGAAAACGGGAAAGAAAACAAATTTGTTCTATTCAGCGAAAAAATAATAACCCGGCTTACTTTTAAAGAAGAAAATAAATGTTGATTGAATTTTAAAGTAATGTCGCAAGCGTTGCTGTTGTATGATTTGCTTGTATACATGTTGCATGAAGTTTGTTTGTTGATATTGAGATTTACAAAAGGTAAGTCGATAGGAATAGACTTATATGGTGCCTTCGCCACTGGGACAGAAGCATCAAATGTCAGTTGTCTTCGTATTCTACTTAGAAAATAAATTTTCTTTGAAATTTTCGCACATATATTACTTGCGTGTTCCTTAAAATTCAATTTATTATCTATTATGCACCCTAAATATTTTATACTCTCCACACAATTAAGGGACACATCACCCATTCTTACATCAATCTCATCACTCATATTAAAGTTCATAAATTTGGTTTTGTTAACATTCACCTTCAGCTTATTCATCTTCAACCACTCATCAACTCTTCTCAAATCATCGTTCAGTTTCTGACACATATCAGCACTATTAACACCACTTATAAAAATCAAGCTATCGTCCGCAAAAAGTTTAATACTACAATATTTCAGACATTCCTTGAAGTCATTTATATACAATAAAAACAAAAAGACCCCCAGGACAGAGCCTTGAGGAACACCCAAATTGTTCACTATTGAAGTTGATAGTTCACCATTCACTCTTGTTCTCTGTTTTCTGTTGCTCAAATAAGACTCAAACCATTTCAACTCACTATTATGCACACCATATTGTTTCAATTTAATAAGTAGTATATTCCTATCAATAGTTTCAAAAGCTCGCTTTAAATCAAGAAACACAGCCACAATCGAACTTCCACCGTCCATCTGACGTTTCCAGTTCCACACTACACAATTTATAGTTTCGCATGAATGACCGCCTCTGAACCCAGATTGCTCGTCAATTAGAAGGTGATTTCTCTCCAAATAATTTTGGAACTGTTCCGCAACGAATTTTTCCAAGATTTTTTCGCATAAAGGGAGCATATTCACTTGTCTAAACTCTTCACATTTATTCGTATTACTCACTTTTTCAACTGGGATTATGACCGATTCTTTCCATACTTCGGGAAATGATCCAGTTGATAAGGATTTATTTATTATTTTTAAAAGAACCGGGCCGATCGTTTCAATTGATTGTAAAATCATTTCTTTATTAAGTTTTCATGCATCTTTTTTGCTATTTAATTTGTTTATAACCGAATACAGGGATCTTTCGTTACAATAATTAAAAACAAAGGCAGAATTCACACTGATATTACTGGGTACGTACGGAATTATTGACTTTATTCAATTGACTGCAAGTTAAAGAACTTTTGTAAATCAAAAGACTAAACAAAAAGAGTCTTATTCATGACTTAACTCAAGTACCGAAAATACTGCAGTCTTTAAGATTCTGCAAATCTCACCCCAAGCATGATTCAACTACCTGTCTGTTCTGATAATTACCAAAAGATTGACGGCTGTCACTGTCCACGACCACTTTATCATTAACATATTATGTGTGCATAACACAAAGTGAAAAGCTAAAAATGTATGTATATCATATTTAAATTTCACTCGTTATACAGTTATACACCCTGGCCTTCGCTTAAACTCAAAAGGATTTCCTCCTAATCCAAAAACAAACATTATTATACCTTTTCTCTTTGGACAGCCCTATCCCGAAGCTCATCAAAAAAGAATTCATGAAACCTATATTGGCCCCGTTGTTCAATATGGTTTATGGACCCCGAAAGACATTTCAATATGCTCAAAACTATACCTCCCCATACCAGCAAACAGCAAGCAAGAGAAACAGAAGCAAAAGCTTAAGATTTTCCAAAAGCACTCAAAATCGTTACCCAAACATCAATACAAAAATAATCTATATATATAAAAGACTAATTCGTTAAATTCCTGTTATCTTTTCAAGTTGACAACCGGTTGACCGATTTTCTAAATTTTTTTTCTAAACCAAAGGGGAATAAGTGTAGAAGGTTTATAAATTATAACAAAATAAATGTATATTTTTCAGATCACAAATGGTGCGAATGTTAAAAAATAATGCTTTTTCCACTTCAGCAAAATATATCAATATACCTACGATTAATCAATTTCGTTTAAAATTTCGTCAAATATTTTTATTTCCGTCAAAAAAAAAAAATGTCAGTAAAGCAAAAATAAAAGTTCGTAAAATATTTGGGGCTATTCGGCGAAATCTTTTATTCTTTTATTCTGTTATTCTGTTATGAATTCCCATACAAAAGTTTAAGTTGTCAAAAAATCTTTTATGAATAACAGATTTGGTATTCGGCAAGCCAAATCTGTTATTAAATCTGTTAAGAAATCTGTTATGAACTGTCAAAAAATTCGAACATACTGAAAATCTTTTATAAATCGCCTATTTGGTATTCAGCAAGCCAAAATCTTTTAAGAAATCTGTTAAAAATCATAACAGAATAACAGACAACTTTTCGGTCCTTTTATGATAAAAGATTTCAATAAAACTTACGATTTCAGTTAAAAACAAATTTTTTTAATACTTAAATTTGAAGCGTGGAAGTCACAGCTCGTTCATAAGTACATGCAATAGTTATATTTTATGTTTAATCCCATAGTTTTATGTTTTAAGTGGTTTTAAGTTTTTCCAGTGAAGTGAAAGTTGAGAAGGTTCGAGGAGGAATTCTGTTAGATCTGTCGGTGTTTATTCGGACAGAATGGTCGTTTCAAATTGTTTCGATAGCCATGATGGGCATTTTTGGGTAAGTAACTACTGCCGTCTTAACTCTTAAGACCAACGTGTTCTTTAAGTTTTATTCATTATACAGGAATACCACTTTTATCTTTCAGAGGCGACGTTGTCACAATGGAGTATGTGGAGAAGCAGGGCAAAGGCTGTACTAAAACTATACTAAAATGCAATTTCACTATGCCCCGATTCGGCCGCCTACTAAGTCAATCGTGCTGCATGCCAAATAATGCTCTGCATTTATCGAAAAGGAATACGTTCGCATTGCCAAATGCTGCACCATCCTCGGCAATATCATCGGCACCGTACAGGTCGCACAGACCGAAAGATGAGACAGTCGAGTCAGGGTCAAGAAGAACGATACCACATTAGCCGATGCTATTTATGTTCGTTGATTGTGCCTGTACTACAGTGACAATCTAGAGAAGGAATTTTGCACTTTGAACGTGCTCTTCAACTCGATCCGGACCATACAAAGGCTACGCTATAGGGGAGAAATGTATCGTATCAAGGCTACCACCGTCGTCTCTTATTAGAGAGATGTTTGCTTCCAGAGCGTGCAGAAAGTCTGTGATGATTGGCAAGCCCTTGAGTAAATTGACAATGCGCAATTTGATTGATCATATGGGCGAAATGGAGCAGCCTTAGGTAAGAACACATCTGAAATCAACTCGTACAGGAAAAAGATGTTTAATATGGTAATTTTTATAATTCGGTTTCAGAACTGTCTACATGGCCGGCCCACTATGCGACACTTGATTAACACTAACATGCTGCTAGACGCAGAAGAAGAGGACAACGATGATGATAGCAGCGAACATTCTGACTTGTCTACACTGAAGACACAAAAAAAGCAAAGAAAAATTTGTTGTATTTTCAAAAATACCTGATATTTATTTGTACAATAAAAAAACACCGTTAACTTTAAACACTTATCGCTTTATATATTGAACCCGCTATGCGCCGTCGATAAAATAACCCCCGGTAGTTGAGGACGCCGACGAAGTTCCATGATTTCCTTTTGTCCCTCATGAATGAACAACGATTGTGGCGGAAGCTTGCTTTTCTTATCGTCATTTTTAGACTCTTCTTTCGGTAATGTGGTAATGTGATCGGTATAGTGCTTCAATGTTCCCTATTAACACACCCCTGATGCTTGATGAGAGCGCGCGTCATTTGGGGTTTTTTAGCCACTTCAATTCCTGTTCAAAGACTCAGATGGCTCGGTCACGTGGAGAGGATGGACACCAATACTCCGGCCCGTAAAGTCTTCGAATCCACCCCAGAGGGAAGACGCAGTAGAGGAAGACCAAGGTTCAGGTGGCGCGCGCAAGTTGAACACGACCTCAAGCAACTCGGCGTGCGAAACTGGAGATAGCTAGCTAGGGACCGAGCTGGCTGGAGAGGTTTGTTGGTTGAGGCCCAAGTCTACCCCGGACTGTAGCGCCACCTTAAGTAAGTAAGTAAGTAAGTTAGCTGCCAGCAAGTACATTTTGTATTGTCCTTTTGAAATAAAAAAAATTAAATTCAATTAATTTGGATGTCATGGCTTCTTAAATGACTAACTTACGGAACAATCGTCGACGCAATCGCAACCACAAAAATTCTTCATCCAAATTGAGGGGAACGCTTTCGGTGGGAATGCGCACGGCAGAATTTTCGCATGAGGGCGGCATTGCTTCGTCATAGTAGTTCACACAAGAAATTGGCATTTTCTCCTTGCCACATGAGATGCCCCAATCGTGTTGAACCACGATAAATCCATTTCGATCGACTTTGTGCCTCGAACAACATTTGGACCAAACTGTAATCCACATCAATCACACGAGCACAAATCCACTTGCCATTGTAATCCACCAACCCTCTGCTCTGACCCTTCTGAGTCTGCACCATTGGCATGGAATTAATTCACGCGATTGATGGTGAACATCCTATCAGAGATTCTCCGATGCTTGGCACACGAGCCGAACATCTTTGTGATTTACATAGGTACTGGAAGTAGCCATCGTGATAGAATACCAAATATGTACCTAAATTTATTCCTTTGTGTGAGTCGCAATGTTTCCGGGATAGAATGCGGCTCTTGTTTTGGTGGTTAGGAAATAAAATCGGTAGGTGTTATAAAGAAGCAATTTTATTTCAGTCAAAAACAAGGAAACTTTACTTTATTAAAACAATTTCTGAATTCGTAATTAAAATAAACAATTCTTCAAAACAACCACTCTCTTCGATGTTCTAGTGACGAATGCGAATGCGTGCATCTTCTTTCTGTGTTGCCATGTTGTCACAGTTCTTTCGGCGTTGCCGTGATGTTACAGTCGTCCATCCTGACAATTTCGATGTCCTCATCGAGGTTGGGGTCAAATGATATCCAGTTTTTGATTCGATCGGCTGCCCATATAGCGGAATAAGGCTTCTGCGTTCTCGGCGCGCATGGCATGTCCGTAATATGGTATCTGTCATGAGGAAGGACGGTCTCTATTATGTAAGGACCAGGGGCGATTCCTCATAGTAACCAAGTATATCGGCGGTAAACCAAGAATTTCAAAAAATAAATGTATTTTCAGATATTAAATATTCTTCCGCAAATCAACAGTTCAAAAATTTATAGTTTCAAACACTTTAATAAATGCCTGAACACAAAAAAAAAGTTTAGCGCAAAAAAAAGCGATTCCCTTTGAACCAGAACGTGGCATACACAAGAAATAACTTGTGCAGAAAATCTATTTGATACACCGCTTTGCTACCGTAAACAATTGCGGTTACTATTTTCATACAATCTTCAAAAACAGTAGACCTAGACACAAACATTCCAATAAACGTCTGTAAAAATAAAGAGAAGGTAAAGCGCAAAAAAAGCGATTCCCTTCCCTTTGATGAGAATTTGGCATACACAAAAAATCTCTGATACCGTAAAAATTTGCGGTCACTATTTGCATACAATCTTCAGAGAGAGATAGACGCATACATTCCACTAAACGCCTGTAAAAATAAAGAGAAGGTTGAGCGCAAAAAAAAGCGATTCCCTTCGACTGAGAACGAGAAGGCACACAGATACACATTTTTAACTCTTAGCAACTTTCGTGGTCGTAGTTGTAGTGTTTCTAATGTTTCTATATCAATTAGCACGACGACCAGCGATGCCAACCTAGGCATTTTCATGCCTTTTAGGCACTATTTTGCAAGCTAAGGCTCTAAGGCTTATTTTTTTGCAAAAAGGCATCTTTTCTTCATTTCAGTTTTAAACTACTGACTTTTTTTTATTTTATTAAAGCATTCTTAAAATATCAAACCTTTAAGATTGTTATATGTAAATTCGCCCTTAGAAATGAGTTTCCACCTTCAAATTGTTCGAATTTTCCGAACAGTTTCTTCTGGTGCTCATCTTTCTCACTGTCTTTCACTGTCTAACCCAGGGAAGCTCTGATGTTAGGCTTTCTCTAATGTTTTGTTTTTTTCCACTTCTAGTCATGTTTAACTGAAAGTTAACTGTTTTTTATTCATTGCGGATTGCGGTTTGTTAATTTACTTACATATGCATTCGACCTCGCCGTTTTTAACTGATGAAAAGTAAGTAAAGCCACTTTTATTATTTGTTTATGCCATTTTCAATAATTATATCGAATTCAAGGTTTTAGTTTCAACCTCTAATTTTTTTAGGTTCTTAGGCCGTGTACGAATTCAGTTAAAAATGGGTTTAAACTTGACGTTTGGTTAAATTTAGACACTTCGCATTGAATAAAATTATTAGACTAGCTGCGGAGCAGGTTAAAATATGACAGTAGTGGTTAAAAATTCATCCATTTTTATTTTTTAACCACAATTCATCCAATTCGCACACGGCCTTAGACCTAAAATTTAAAAAAAAATGAATTGTTTCTTTTTTTTTTACTTCCACTGATAAAGCTCAAGAAAAGGCATTATTTTAATGAAAAAGGCATCTTTTTCCCAAATGTAGGCATTTTTTGGGCTAAAGTGGTTGGCAACGCTGACGACGACGTACGATGACGCACGTGTTCGCCAACACGAAACGATTATGCTCATAGTCGCTGTTTTGATTTAGGTACATCAATTTCTTCATTTTGAGTATTTAGTACATAATTCCTCTTATTTATGTACCTATACTCAAATCTTAAATAATATATTAAAGCCGATTGTTTACGGCTTTATTTAGATGACAAATTTTCAGTTTTTGACGTTTTTTATGTTTAAGATTTTTAAGACCTTGAAATATGTATTTTAAGTAAACTTAAGAATAGTCATAAAATGAAAACTTACCGTCAAAACAAAGCGGTAAACAAACCAAATATTAAGGCTAGGTCTCAAGGCAAAAAATGAAATGCATTTTGCGCGAAACTTCATAGCGCCCACAATTGTTTGAATATTTTAATGAAATAAAATTATTTTGGATTGAAAAATGTTGAGTAACTATTATCTTTAAGAATTTTATTCTTTTTAATTTAACTTCAACGTGAAAACTTAATAATATCTCGAAAAAGACAAAAATTTCGACATAGCCTTGGTTCCCCCTCCAGGAAATCCGTAAATATAATTTTTTTATTTTTTTTATTTCTTAACTTTCAAGAAAAAATGATACTACAGGTCGCCACGAGCTTCTTTTTTCGAAATTGTCTACCGTTTTTGTTCTATTTTATTCCGAAAACTATGAAAAAATGGCAAATTTTCGAAAAAGTTTGTCCACGGAACCGCGTATATCTTCCAAGATATTTGAGCAAATTTAACCAAGTAAACGGTTATTCAAAGCCTAAAAACAATTAAATAAGTAAAAATTTTAATTTTGTTTCTAACGTATATATTTTATTGATTTTGAGGCGTAAAACCCAAAAAAAGGAGGATATTTTTAACTTTCTTTTTGTTTGGGGCGCCAGGAAATGGGTAAAAACCGTTTTTTTGTGGTCAAATTTATTTTTTCCTAAAATTTTTTGAGTTCTTATAGGTCGCCACGAAGCTTGTTTTTTCATTTTCTTTTTCTAATATTTTTAAAAATGCAATACAAAATGACAACTTTTGTTACAAAATTGTGCACAAACTAGAGTAAATAGAGCCAATTTTTTTGTCTTGTATTTTTTTCCGATATCTTCTTTATTAGTTTTTATAAAAATAAAGGTTCATTTGGTTACAGTTTTCAATACATAAATATTTTAAAATCTCTCTATTTCATACATTTTACTTAGAAAATTCGAGTTGTCACACACACATAGAACACGCAGTTCAGCAGTTTTCCGCTAACAAAAGTGGCGCTTTTCATTTCTCTTTTCCCTTTTTTGTATTTGCTCTCTCAATATTTTTTATCCAGCAACAACAAAACATGCACACCTAATGCAATTGGTTTGGTAAACGATTTTCGTTTTTTGAGGAGAGTCTATGTATTCATTTTCTGTCGCTGAGAGATCGTGGACTGGGATGAATGGACAGAACTTGTGTTTCTTTTTGCATCACAAATAAGTGATGAAGATGACTGATGAGGTGGCACTTTGAAATCATGATTGTTTTTCCAATTAGGTCATACAATTTCTTGAAGCTATTGGAAAAAATAAAGTGAAATATACATATAATAGACAATCGGGGACGAAGAGGACGCTAGTTATTTCGATGTTTGTTGTTTGTTGTCGTAGCAAGGTGCCGCGTCGCGTTGGTGGTGGTGGCGGTGCCGGTGGCCTGCCGTGCGGCGGCGGGGAGGAGCGCTGATCTTCGTTGTTCGTGAATATTAGAACAAGGAACAAGTTTCTTTTGCAATTTCTTATTTTCTTTCATTTATTGTACATGGACGGAGAAGTGCAGTCTCATACATAAAGGAGGAACCCATTTCGTTGCACTTAGGTAGTACATATAGATATGTTATATGTAGGTACCTAATGAATGTTATTTTTTTTGTTATTTACCAAGTAGGTAATATGTTGCAATAGAAAACTTCCTTCTCACTAGGAACTGCTGTATTTACATATTTCTCGCTTATTGGATGGACACAGTGTGTCTAGTTCATCTAGACAAAAACCGGTTTTGTAAGCAAAGGAAGCAAAATATGAATTGCACTGAAGACGAAGACTAAAACTAACACACTCACAAAAGCTTACCAGTTTTGGGTACTCACACATGCAAAGCAGGTTCATGTATACATTTCTTCCCCCAGACTAAAATCGTCTTGTGTTTCAAAAATTTTTCATCTCTTGTGTGCAGCCCATTGCTATCTCCATATGTAAGCAGCAAATAAATAGGTATAAGTATACATAATGTGCATGCAAATAATTTTTACATTATCGTAATAGGAAATTTTGTTCAATTCCATTTTGCATTGAATGTTGGAGAATAGCTACCCGTTTTGGTGAGAACTCTTATATCAGCTACTGTAGCAGGTACCTATAGTGGTTTGGATGGATTGATAAAATAAATAAAAACGAGAATGAATATTTTAGTATTGTTTTTTAATTTTTTTTTTTTTTTATTACTAAACATAATACATTGAATGAATGAGAAAATAAATTAAAACTAAAGCACTGTATCAGGTGTTCTTAAAAATAATTTGGAGATTTGTATTCATTTTTGAATTTCGTCTTCAGTATTCCAAACACGCATGTTTCTTGGTACTCTGGGGTCACACAGTTCCAGAAGTAGATGATTATTGTAGTACGAAACAAGTTTTTCCTTCATTTTATGCTGCCAGAATTCGTCTTCTTTTAAAATTGTTGTCCATGTGAAATCACACGAAGTCCATACGCCAAAGTAACATTTTTCGCGGCCAGTAATATGCAATTGTCCTTGAACTTGGTAATAGTAATCGTGTGTTTTTTTGAGCTCCCAAATATCACCTTGTTTTTGCAGATAAGCTATTTTTTTCAATCCTACAGCCTCATCTACTATCATAGCTTTTGCAGACGAAGGGCATTTTACTTCACAGATAGCAGAATTTCCCACCAAACCATCAGGCGTTGCTCCAAGAAAATGAATTTCACTATCAATAACAAAGCCACATTTTTCCACGTGAATTGCTGCTTGTTCTTCCAGTTTTTCTATGGCAATAATCGTACTTTCGTACTACAATAATCATCTACTTCTGGAACTGTGTGACCCCAGAGTACCAAGAAACATGCGTGTTTGGAATACTGAAGACGAAATTCAAAAATGAATACAAATCCGGAATATCTCCAAATTATTTTTAAGAACACCTGATACAGTGCTTTAGTTTATTTATTATTTATTATTATTTATTTTCTCATTCATTCAATGTATTATTTTTAGTAATAAAAAAAAAAATTTTAAAAAACAATACTAAAATATTCACTCTCGTTTTTATTTATTTTATCAATCCATCCAAACCACTGTAGGTACCTGCTACAGTAGCTGATATAAGAGTTCTCACCAAAACGGGTAGCTATTCTCCAACATTCAATGCAAAATGGAATTGAACAAAATTTCCTATTACGATAATGTAAAAATTATTTGCATGCACATTATGTATACTTATACCTATTTATTTGCTGCTTACATATGGAGATAGCAATGGGCTGCACACAAGAGATGAAAAATTTTTGAAACACAAGACGATTTTAGTCTGGGGGAAGAAATGTATACATGAACCTGCTTTGCATGTGTGAGTACCCAAAACTGGTAAGCTTTTGTGAGTGTGTAAGTTTTAGTCCTCGTCTTCAGTGCAATTCATATTTTGCTTCCTTTGCTTACAAAACCGGTTTTTGTCTAGATGAACTAGACACACTGTGTCCAATAAGCGAGAAATATGTAAATACAGCAGTTCCTAGTGAGAAGGAAGTTTTCTATTGCAACATATTACCTACTTGGTAAATAACAAAAAAAAATAACATTCATTAGGTACCTACATATTATAACATATCTATATGTACTACCTAAGTGCAACCAAATGGGTTCCTCCTTTATGTATGAGACTACACTTCTCCGTCCATGTACAATAAATGAAACAAAATAAGAAATGGCAAAACAACTTGATCAGCGCTCCGATCCGCCGCCATGCGCGCCGCCACCGACACGATAACCAACAACAAACATCAAAATACATTGTATACCTACCTAAAACATCGTACATCGTTGTCGCCTTGGTGCCCTGTGGTGATCTGTCTTTGATCTGCATACGAAAGCAAAATAGAATATAAAATGAAAAGAAGCAAGAAGAAAAACATTTGCTCTCATAATGTCATAATGGAAGAAATGTTTGCCATTAAGAGAGCAAAATAACGCACCAATACATGGGCACACTTTTACTTGAGTTTTGAGTTTGCATTTTCGTGAGACCCCCCCTTGATTTGATAATAAATAAGGCGGATTATGTACATTCTAATTAGATATTCTTATTCGGGTCGCACGTACTTGCCCATGTCTTCAACAGCGGGGTATTAATATAAAATATTAAGAAACTCAAAAAAGGTTTTGTTCTTAAACTGAAAATTTCAATTGAAAAAGAGTTTTCTAGTACAAAATTTAATTTTATGAAAAATTTTTGTTTTGAAAATCGTTAGAGCGATTTTGTTTTTTTTTTTAATAATTTTGTATTAATCAAATTTTTTGAAAATTCTTGAAAAATAAATTTGGTATGTCAGTTTTTAGGTTTTATAAAGATACATGTGAAATCTGGAATTTTGAAAAAAAAGCAAACAAAAATTTTTAATATTTTGAAATAAAAAAAAAATATTTTTTCGTTGATAAATCAAGAAGAACATAGAGAACAAAAAATAAACATTGTCGATTTTTGCTCAACAAAATTGAATGGCTACTAAGGTTAATTTTGACTTAAAAAAAATAATAAAAAAAAAACATCCGTCATGAATTCGCTAAAAACACTAACTTCTTCTTTTAAGAATTTTTTAAACATTTTATTTAGAAGAAGAAAAAAATTCTTTACGAAAAAATAGCTCTTAGGATTTTACAAACCTTTTTCTTTTTATAACTTCAATTTAATATTTAAAACTGAATATAAATTGTTGTTCAATAATTGTGAAAGCAGTTTTTACTTTACCTATATTTAAATTTTCACTAAAAATATTTTTCGAGTTTCTTAATTATTTTGATTTTTGTATTTTAATATTTGTTTTAATTCATAACTGTCGGACATTATGTGATGTTATTTTATTTTATTTTTTTTGAAATATATAAAATTAACATTTTTCCTTACTAAAAATTTTATCATAAATTCAAAAAAAAAAAAACTTTTGAACAACAACAGTTTTTGAGTTTTTTTGTTTTATTATTGTCTTAACTTTCCCGAGGGTCGTAGGTAAACCAAGGATGAGGACCAGGAATCGCCACTGGTAAGGACCTTTATACCTCGGCTCCAATTTACGGGATGTTCCTGTACTGCTAGGGCTATCATTCAAGATCATTACCAGGTCCCCTTTATTGTACCTTTTGGCAATTCGATGCTTTGCGCCGTGTTGTTCCCTTTGCTTAGTTTGTATTTTGGTAATTTGATCCGCTCCTTCTCTGCGGATATTGGTAATTTCTTGGGGATTTTGATTAAGAAGTACGCTTTCTGCCAAAGCGTCTTTAAGTGGATCTCTGGGAATGTATCCCATCATCATCTGGTGTGCAGTCTTTCCAATGGCTTCATTATGTGTGTTGTTGATTCCCCATTGAACGATCTTAATTTTCTGGTCCCACTTGGTTTCTTCTTCTATTGTTGCGAGTAATACGTTCAGTATAGTACGGTTATATCGCTCTACCTGTCCATTAGCTCTTGGTGTTTTAGTTGCGTTCTTCACATGTATTTCAATTATTTTTCTAAACAAATATATGTACTTCCTTTTTCTCTGGATTTATCCCACTTCTGATTTATAAAGAAGCAATTTTATTTCAGTCAAAAACAAGGAAACTTTACTTTATTAAAACAATTTCTGAATTCGTAATTAAAATAAACAATTCTTCAAAACAACCACTCTCTTCGATGTTCAAGTGACGAATGCGAATGCGTGCATCTTCTTTCTGTGTTGCCGTGTTGTCACAGTTCTTTCGGCGTTGCCGTGATGTTACAGTGTGTAGTCGCTTTTTTCTTCCTTCATACCAATCATCTGAATCTGAAGTGTTCTATCCAGCACCGTCGCCGCCGTCGTAGTCTTTGTTGTTTTAACCTTCTTCATCATCGACGTTTGCATTGGGCTCATCTAGAAATATGTACCATTTTATGGCCAAGAAAACGAAAAGGTTTTGAAAGCTTTCTTACGAAAATTGAATAATTACATACCCTTCATCATTTCGTTCTTGTGAAGTCCAATTGATAGAAGAACAAGTATGTTCTTGTAATCCACCAAGGAGATTTCAGAAAACTGGCCATTGAAAACAGCAATTCCGGAAAACGCAGGGGCTGGTTTCTGGAAAGATGGCATCTTGATATAAAATACATAAATTAAAACTGAATTAAATTGAAATTAAACTTACCATCAGTCGTGGATATCCTTTTGCATCATTTATTTGCACAATTAACCTTCCTATACTCGCGCATTGGTCTCTCAGACCGACAAATCATTAATTCTTAGTTTTCTTGAAAAATAAAATCGCTGTCTTTTTGAAATTCTGAGTAGCTTCCTAAATAAGTATTTTCTTTCGATTAGATGGGCGCAAGTGCACCTGTTAGGTAGACTTGTTGCATATTTTGTTAGTTTTCGGTCTGTCAGACCGACGCGAGTACAGGTGTTAGAGTTTTCGGTTAAGTAATCTTCAAATTTTAGAAGAAACAGTGGGTGGTAAATTTTGTATTACGTTAGGGGTGTTTATATTTTGCATATGCTTATGTGTATGTATATACTTTATATATGTGTATATATATATTTTACATATACAACATTTCTAGGAACCGTTTTGAATTGGTTTTTTGACCATGCACTAATGGTATGTTCAGATTGCTACGATTTGAACAATTATGAAAACTAAATCTCTTTTTATACTTTTTTATAATTATTGTTATTTGTTTTCAATGAATTAATAATTTTTTTTATTTTTTATTGAGACAAATATTTATTTTTATTTTATAAGTTAAGGTCCAAAAAAAAACTGAATTTTTTGAGAGGCTTGCATAAAATGTAATTGCTACCGAATAAAGTTCAAAGTTGATATGTTTTTCTATTTGTTTTATTTAAATATATTACTTTCTTTAAAATAAACCGCAAAAACAATTTGGAAAATACATATTCACGAAAATGTAGACGAGATAAGATTTCGGTCTGAGAGACCGTGCGCGAGTATACGTGTACTGTCAAAACGCGCGAGTATAGAAAGGTTAAATATCATCACAAACAATTTAATTTATTTATTTAGGTAACAGCTGATAAATGACAGATGTCTCATAACAGATTTCTTTTTCGAAAAATTCATAACAGAATTTTATAAAAGTTCGAAGTTCTGAATACCAATTATAAAAGATCTTTTATTTCTAAATCTTTTATGATTCATAACAGAAAATTCATAACAGAATAACAGAAATGGCAGAATAGCCCCAATTGTTTGTCATTGACAAAAAAAAAAAACCTACGCTTGCCGGACGTTCATACGTATGTACGTACGGACCGGACCGTAACTCGGAATCAAAGAAATTTCAAGACAAAGCCAAACCTGTCTTGGTTAACTTTCTACTTTTTGCGTCCGTTGTTCCGTTAACAACGGAATATGACGAGCAGTCAATTCAATGTGTTCCCACCACATCAACGAAAAGCAATGGATGATCAAAATTTTGTACAAAAAAATAATTTTGACACGATTTTGATATTTTAATATTAATTTTTTTGTTCAGAATTGCGGTTATGCGAATTATTTTTACACCAAGAAAATAAGGCTGTCAAAGTATACAATGTATTTTATGGGACGGTTACATGCGGCAAATACGTTGCCAGCAACGTATACATTAGGTCCGTTCATTTACTTTTTCAGCAGTTTTTGTAAAAACTGTCAAAAATCGAAGAGTGGGGATGACATTTTGTGATTCTCCCGCTTAACAGCCAAAATCTCCCAAATGCACAAAATTATATCAAACAGCTATGAAATTCAATGTACTTCTTATTTTTTGACAGAACTTACAAAAACTGCCACAAGAAATGTTTGTGGCTAAAATCGGCAGATAGGGGAAATATTTTCCTCCTTCAAAAGTGACAGAACTTACAAAAAACGGGAGTAAAAGAACAGAAAAGTGGGAGAATTTGGGAGTTTTCGGCAGTAAAAGAACAGACCTATTGACGCTGACGTATTGACGGATGCTATGGGTCGGCCTCTAAACGATTAAAAAAAAAATATTCATAGACGAAGATACATCTACACTACTTGTAAAATAAAGAATAAAAACAAGAATAGGTTTTTTAACACCTCACACACTTCAATTTTTTTTTCTTTAAAAATAAAACTGCGCTACGGATTACACCTAAAAACAATAAAACTTCCAGTCTGATCATTATTCGACTTGCATACGAAACAGAAAAAAACTATGTACTGAAGAAAGTAAATGAATTTTATAAAACAAGCTCTCCTGCAGTTGCAGTATCTTTACATGACGATGACCTTCGCTTTCAAAACAGCAACAAATTTGTTAGAGCGTATGAATGTCTTACTAAGTGTTGGGGAAATTTCCAATGGAAGGTTGGAATAAGACTTGGGAAAGAAAAAAATTTTTGGAAGTCAGTTAGTGAAGAGACGAGATCGGACGCGGTCGATGACGACGACGAGTAAACTAACTTAAAATTTCAATTTTGTTCAAAAAACACAATTTCATTTATAAAACACTAGCTGACCCGGCAGGCTTTGTTCTGCCTCAATTGATAAATAAAAGCCCTAAAATTTTTGTACCCCGCTACTACATTACCCGCTATACTCTTCCTGCTACTCGCTACCAGCTTCTTCTTCTTGTTACTCATTACCCAGCTACCCCGTTACCAATCCCTACTTCTACACGCTTACCGCTACCCCGCTACCCGTCAATCCCACTACCCGCTACCGCTACCCTGGCCATATCTCATAAACGGCTTGGTCAATTTTGTACAAAATTCTGAAAACCCATTTACGCCACTACCCGAACATTCCGTCAAAATTCGGTGCTAAGCACTACACTGGTACAAAAGTTGTGAGTCGAACTCAGCAACAAATCTAAAAAAAAAGAAATAAATCGACGACGTTTACGGTTTTTTTTTTGTCGATGATAAGAATATTTGACGAATATATTAAAACACTTTATGTATCTTTTGTTAGATCTGTTCTTGAGTATGGTTGCATTGTTTGAGCCCCCCATTACTATACACCCATCATTAGATGTGAAGGTGTCCAAAGAAGATATCTAAGGTTTGCCTTACGTTTGTTTCCATGGTCAAATACAGACATTTTGCCACCTTACTCTGTAGCTCTTTAAGTATAGGGCCCTGGCCTCTGTAAGCTGGACAGCAGATGCGTACGTTCATATCCCATACTGGGGTAAATTATTTATTATAGTTTCTGCATACCATCCTGGCTAAAGCCAAGAGTACCCATCTTTAAGAAAAGATTGGGCTCTATTTGTCCCTAACCCTAGATGGAGGAGAAAACAATAATATTAGTTATAAAAACTTTTGAAAAACACACAAGTCATTGTCCACGATTGTTCATTTATTTGCACTAAGTTATATCACTTTTTATAAACTCACACAGCTTTTTCTTGAAATTGTTTATATTATTTTCACTTTTTACACTGGTCGGCAGATTATTAAAATAGATTATTCCATCATAAAAAATGGAGCTTTGAGTTCTACTTAGTCTACACCGCTCTGGTCTTAAATTAGACCCATTTCTCAAACCATATGGTTGGATTGACGAAACTTCGACTACCCCATTCATCAAATAATCAGGCAACATTCCATTTCACATTTTAAATATAAAAATCATTGCATCAAAAGCCAATCTTTGTTTCACATTCATCCAACTCAAGCACCCAAGCCAAACATGGATTGGTGTATACACATTCAACTTTAAAATTGTTCTCATGCACTTATTTTGGAGTTTTTGAAGTCTTACTTTCACATCTTCATTTGAACCATAAAGTAATGTAGAACAGTAATTAAAATGAGGCAAAATTAATGCGTTATGAATAAGGACAGACGACAGAAGCATCAAATGTCAGTTGTCTTCGTATTCTACTTAGAAAATAAATTTTCTTTGAAATTTTCGCACATATATTACTTGCGTGTTCCTTAAAATTCAATTTATTATCTATTATGCACCCTAAATATTTTATACTCTCCACACAATTAAGGGACACATCACCCATTCTTACATCAATCTCATCACTCATATTAAAGTTCATAAATTTGGTTTTGTTAACATTCACCTTCAGCTTATTCATCTTCAACCACTCATCAACTCTTCTCAAATCATCTTTCAGTTTCTGACACATATCAGCACTATTAACACCACTTATAAAAATCAAGCTATCGTCCGCAAAAAGTTTAATACTACAATATTTCAGACATTCCTTGAAGTCATTTATATACAATAAAAACAAAAAGACCCCCAGGACAGAGCCTTGAGGAACACCCAAATTGTTCACTATTGAAGTTGATAGTTCACCATTCACTCTTGTTCTCTGTTTTCTGTTGCTCAAATAAGACTCAAACCATTTCAACTCACTATTATGCACACCATATTGTTTCAATTTAATAAGTAGTATATTCCTATCAATAGTTTCAAAAGCTCGCTTTAAATCAAGAAACACAGCCACAATCGAACTTCCACCGTCCATCTGACGTTTCCAGTTCCACACTACACAATTTATAGTTTCGCATGAATGACCGCCTCTGAACCCAGATTGCTCGTCAATTAGAAGGTGATTTCTCTCCAAATAATTTTGGAACTGTTCCGCAACGAATTTTTCCAAGATTTTTTCGCATAAAGGGAGCATATTCACTTGTCTAAACTCTTCACATTTATTCGTATTACTCACTTTTTCAACTGGGATTATGACCGATTCTTTCCATACTTCGGGAAATGATCCAGTTGATAAGGATTTATTTATTATTTTTAAAAGAACCGGGCCGATCGTTTCAATTGATTGTAAAATCATTTCTTTATTAAGTTTGCATGCATCTTTTTTGCTATTTAATTTGTTTATAACCGAATACAGGGATCTTTCGTTACAATAATTAAAAACAAAGGCAGAATTCACACTGATATTACTGGGTACGTACGGAATTATTGACTTTATTCAATTGACTGCAAGTTAAAGAACTTTTGTAAATCAAAAGACTAAACAAAAAGAGTCTTATTCATGACTTAACTCAAGTACCGAAAATACTGCAGTCTTTAAGATTCTGCAAATCTCACCCCAAGCATGATTCAACTACCTGTCTGTTCTGATAATTACCAAAAGATTGACGGCTGTCACTGTCCACGACCACTTTATCATTAACATATTATGTGTGCATAACACAAAGTGAAAAGCTAAAAATGTATGTATATCATATTTAAATTTCACTCGTTATACAGTTATACACCCTGGCCTTCGCTTAAACTCAAAAGGATTTCCTCCTAATCCAAAAACAAACATTATTATACCTTTTCTCTTTGGACAGCCCCATCCCGAAGCTCATCAAAAAAGAATTCATGAAACCTTTGTATATGGAGACCTAGTACTAGCACGCTTTGGTGAATTTTTAGATGGAAAGGGGTCCGCATTTGTGGAGAATGTCGCTAGCAGTTTTTCGCCCGTATTTTATATTTTAAAGCGAATCTGTGATGATGACTACGACAGGAGAGAGGATAGAGGAAAGAGGAATATGAATAATGGAGAAGAAAAATGAGTGAGGCTGAGGAACGAATTCTATTTTGTATTTTGTTTTGTTCTTTGTAAAAAAGAAAAAGCGAAAACTTAGAAACAAACTAAATTTGAGAACTGCAGACACAGAGTTTATACAAGATTTCCGATGTTGTCATTTTTTGTAAAACTTCGTGCAAAAACCTATACAACATTATCATCTCACTACAAGCAAAGGTCTATTCGTGAGAATAGATTTCTTAGTCACTTGTGTATGAATTTTGCCTTGTTGTGGCAAATTATGAAATAATGATAATGACCTATATCTGAAAAAGTCATTGAACTTTTAAAGATTTAAGGGATGCTTGTCTGAATGAAAATGTGTGTCAGGTCAGATAATGAGGTGCTTTTTGTTTTTTTTTTTTTTTAAAGGATGTGTGACTGGTCATAATGAATGAATGAATAAATGTTTGTTTTTCCTTTTATGTTATCTTATGTTTTATTTCTCTGTGGAACACCTAAGGTTGAACATTTTGCGATCAGGTAAATAAATACTTATGGCGTTTTTAGTTGCCGATCTGGAAGCTAAAAAAAAAAGATTCTGAATGCGTTCAATTGGGCAAAAGTGACAATTCTGATTATGAAAAAAAAAGAAAATTCCCTTGATTAAAAAACCAGAATGCTTTTTTACTTGCGACTATATGGCAAGTATTAAATTCGTTACAAAAAATTGAGATGATGATGAGAAATGACATTACGATGATAGAGAAGTCGAAAAAAGTGTGTCCGGCGATTCCGTCTGTCTGTAAGTTGACAGGCACCTACAGCCTTAACCACTGGTCCGATTGACTTCAAATTTGAAAATATCCCTTTTTTTTATTTTTTTTAAGATCAAAATTTAGGGTAGCCACCATACGATTTTTTTGGCCAAAAACCAAAACTTTTTTAAACTTTCTCGAATTTTATTTTTTAAACATTCATGTAATTTAAGTAAAAAAAATTTTTTTTCCGATTTTTATATACAGGGTGATTCACGAGCGTTGTGCCAAAAAGCTAGAGCGTGTAGGTTGAGTTGAGACAAGAAAAAAATCGTATGGGAGGGGGGGGGGGGGTCTATTCCCCCCCGTTTAGCCGGGAGGGGCAATTTTCTGAAAAATTGACTTATTTTGTAAAAAAAATATTAAAAATCAACGGCTTCGTTTACAACACCGTGCTATACCATTCTGAAAAGCCAAAAACTTCTTCTTTCACTCTGTTTTTAAATTAAATTGTTTTAACGAATAGTTTAAAAAAAATAAATTTTCAAACTCAAAATTTTCAAAAAAAAAAAAGCAAAAAAAAACATTTTTGAACTAATTTTTTTCAAAATGTAATGTAATTAAGTACTGATTTCGTTTTAAAAATTCAATGTCTTTGTTAATTTTTAGTCGAAAACAGAAAACCGGATGCAAAAATGTCTTTTCGTTTTTGAGAAATTAAGAAAAAACCGAAACCACTTTTTTCTAAAAAAATGTTTATTTTTATTTTTACCTATCTGGACTTTTAGTTTAATTTATTAGTTTAATTTATAAATTTAATTTTTTGTAATTGGAGTTTTATGAGGACTCAATAAAGTAGAAAAGTATTACATTATCCCTGGATTAACCATTTTGTTCATTGATAACGTCTTAAAACTGACCTGCAATTTTTTCTCACTATCCCTGGGGCCGCGGCAACTCGCCGGTGAAGAGTTCTACCTGCTAGGTAATTAAACCGCAACTTTTCTTGAATGAAAAAACAATTAACAACTTGAAGGTAAATAAAAGGTATCGCATATTTACTAAGCAACCATTTACAATTAAAATATTAACTCATCAGCACATAACAATAACAAACTCATAAGCTCGAGAAGATTTAGCGGACAGGAACTTCTGCTACGGTTTAACTTGTTGTCGAGATCGGGAAGCCGAAAGACTCTACGCTGTAAGACATCCCAATAGATGGCGCCCAAGTCGTAGCATGTTTTCAAGAATCCGCCGACTAGAGCACGGAGAGCTAGAAGTGAAAGGTCAATGGCAGACGTTATCAATGAACAAAATGATTAATCCAGGGAAAATCCAATACTTTTCTACATTATTGAGTCCTCATAAGACTCCAATTACAAAAAATTAAATTTATAAATTAAACTAATAAATTAAACTAAAAGTCCAGATAGGTAAAAATAAAAATAAACATTTTTTTAGAAAAAAGTGGTTTCGGTTTTTTCTTAATTTCTCAAAAACGAAAAGACATTTTTGCATCCGGTTTTCTGTTTTCGACTAAAAATTAACAAAGACATTGAATTTTTAAAACAAAATCAGTACTTAATTACATAAAATTTTGAAAGAAATTAGTTCAAAAATGTTTTTTTTTGCTTTTTTTTTTTGAAAATTTTGAGTTTGAAAATTTATTTTTTTTTTAAACTTCGTTAAAACAATTTAATTTAAAAACAGAGTGAAAGAAGAAGTTTTTGGCTTTTCAGAAAGGTATACCACGGTGTTGTAAACGAAGCCGTTGATTTTTAATATTTTTTTTACAAAATAAGTCAATTTTTCAGAAAATTGCCCCTCCCGGCTAAACGGAGGGGAATAGACCCCCCCCCCTCCCATACGATTTTTTTCTTGTCTCAACTCAACCTACACGCTCTAGCTTTTTGGCACAACGCTCGTGAATCACCCTGTATACCCCTTAGTGGCCCTGTATCGAAGTGAAATTCTAACACTAGGACTTTGCGGTTGATTTTTTGATTATTCCCGTAAATCTCCATTTTGGCTTTACCGATTTTGTTCAAATTTTGCACAATTATACTTAACATCATCCTTACTGATTTTGCATTCCAAGATTTTATTTAAAATATATTCTTCAATAACTAAAAATCGGAAAAGTAATCCATTTTTGTGGTACCTTTTGGGTTTATAACACTTTTTTTTTGGTTTTCTCAAAAACGGCTCAAGTTTATATGCAATGTCTTTATAATGTTGCATACCAAAAAATTTCATAAGTGTTTTAAAATCCTTGTAAAAAAAATATAGGGAAATTAAAACACTTATGAAATATAGTGCCATTCTCTCTGTTATCTTGTTGTTATCCTTTAATGCCATGCACCAGCTTGCACTTAACTCACAAAAAAAAACCCAATATAGAAACATAATAAGAATTTATTAAAAAAAAAATAAAATTTGAAAATGTACCTCGTAAATACATTTAATTGCAAAAATTTAAATGCCAAACAAATTCAAACCTTATTCTTGATTTATTGATTTTTTTGTTTCGAAAATCGTCGGAGCCGTTTTTTTTTATATATAAAATTTTTCAAAAATGTCATAAAATTAATTTGGGTATGCAGTTTTTGAGAACATGTAAATATACATATTATACTTCAATGTGGATTTTTAAAATTGATCCGTTTTAGAGATACAGAATTAAAAAAAAAAATTAAAAATATTTTTTAAGAATCCAAAAAAATTTTTGAAATTTTTTTGAATGCAAAATATTATTTGGGAAAAGAGAATTTTATGTAAGCTTATTATGTACTTGTTGCTAAAGATGAAATGAAGGAACGACTGCAGCAGCTGCAATCTATCTGATCAAGAAGATACCCTCTTAAATTCATCAGTTGCTTTGAAATCTAAACTTGTTGACCGCCTATTTGATGAACTTAAATCCATTTATAACTTTGTTTTAGTGGAGTTCCTCTATTTATTTTGATTTTAAAGTTCCCTTAAGTGCTATGGTCTTTTGATCGATTTTTTTATTTTTAAGTTCTCGTATATTTTGGTTTACATAAATAAATCTGTCTATGACGTTAAAAAAATCGTTTTAATTCTTTAAATAAATTTGTGGTGCATTGTGTACATACGACTGGTGCATTCAGTACATACCATGGTGCACCATGCACCATTTGGTTTTTTGGGAAAAAGTAGTTTTTACACAAAGAATTTAGATCATATCGAGAATATAAGTTCTTACGTATTTTCATAACATATCTAACGAATGAAATACAAAAATACATAGCAAAAAGAGTTCATTTGAAAAAGTTATGGTCATTTAAAAATAGGGTGGTGCATTGATGACCACGTCACCCTACGTACTTTCAAGAAAAAAAAATACGCTGATCGGACTTTTATTTTTCGAGAAAATCTAATAACACAAAAACGGTTCGATGGGAGGTACCGTTTTGGAGCAATACAATTTTTTTTACATAAAATACATGAATGTTTAAAAAATAAAATTCGAGGAAGTTAAAAAAAACCGTAGGAGCTGTTTTGGAGAAAATTAAAAGTTTTTGTTTTTGGCCAAGAAAATCGTATGGTGGCTACCCTAAATTTTGATCTTAAAACAAAAATGAAAAACTGGGATATGAGTTTTTGCTCAAACCTCTAATTTTCAAATTTGAAGTCAATCGGACCAGTGGTTAAGGCTGTAGGTGCCTGTAAACTTACAGACAGACAGACAGACGGAATCGCCGGACCCACTTTTGTCAACTTCTCTATCATCGTAATGTCATATCTCATCATCATCTCAATTTTTTTTTTACGAATTCAATACTTGCAATATATTCTATATGTCGCAAGTAAAAAAAACACCTCATTAACTAACTGACACATTTCCAACCAGACAAACAACCCAAATCTTAAAAAGTTCAATAACTTTTTCAGATATATAGATCATTTCATAATTTGGAACAAAAAGGAAAAAAATCATACAAAAGAAAACATGAAATCTATCCTCACGAATATACCTTTGTTTGTAGTGAAATGTTTATGAAAAGCGACAACATCGCAGATTGGCACAAATTCTGCAATTCTCCTATATAATTTGATTCCATAAAGCAGATGCAAAGCACTAAGCCAAATAACAACAATCATTTTCAAGGTGCATACATACATTGATCTTTGTATAAAAATCTCTTCGCATTCGCATATTCCATATTCCTCATCCTCTTTGAACAGAAAGAATAAAAAAACATTTTCTTGTTCTTCTTTCTTTTTCTTCTCTGCTGTTCTCAAATTTCAGCCATCATAATTTTCGCTTCCTTGAATTCGCCCTCTCCACAACAAATATTCGCCTCAGAATAGTCGGCAAGGGGCCCGCGTGTGTCGCTGTCGTCGATTCTTAAGCGTGCAACTACTAGGTCTCCATATACAAAGATGAAACCTATATTGGCCCCGTTGTTCAATATGGTTTATGGACCCCGAAAGACATTTCAATATGCTCAAAACTATACCTCCCCATACCAGCAAACAGCAAGCAAGAGAAACAGAAGCAAAAGCTTAAGATTTTCCAAAAGCACTCAAAATCGTTACCCAAACATCAATACAAAAATAATCTATATATATAAAAGACTAATTCGTTAAATTCCTGTTATCTTTTCAAGTTGACAACCGGTTGACCGATTTTCTAAATTTTTTTTCTAAACCAAAGGGGAATAAGTGTAGAAGGTTTATAAATTATAAAAAAATAAATGTATATTTTTCAGATCACAAATGGTGCGAATGTTAAAAAATAATGCTTTTTCCACTTCAGCAAAATATATCAATATACCTACGATTAATCAATTTCGTTTAAAATTTCGTCAAATATTTTTATTTCCGTCAAAAAAAAAAAAATGTCAGTAAAGCAAAAATAAAAGTTCGTAAAATATTGTTTGTCATTGACAAAAAAAAAACCTACGCTTGCCGGACGTTCATACGTATGTACGTACGGACCGGACCGTAACTCGGAATCAAAGAAATTTCAAGACAAAGCCAAACCTGTCTTGGTTAACTTTCTACTTTTTGCGTCCGTTGTTCCGTTAACAACGGAATATGACGAGCAGTCAATTCAATGTGTTCCCACCACATCAACGAAAAGCAATGGATGATCAAAATTTTGTACAAAAAAATAATTTTGACACGATTTTGATATTTTAATATTAATTTTTTTGTTCAGAATTGCGGTTATGCGAATTATTTTTACACCAAGAAAATAAGGCTGTCAAAGTATACAATGTATTTTATGGGACGGTTACATGCGGCAAATACGTTGCCAGCAACGTATACATTAGGTCCGTTCATTTACTTTTTCAGCAGTTTTTGTAAAAACTGTCAAAAATCGAAGAGTGGGGATGACATTTTGTGATTCTCCCGCTTAACAGCCAAAATCTCCCAAATGCACAAAATTATATCAAACAGCTATGAAATTCAATGTACTTCTTATTTTTTGACAGAACTTACAAAAACTGCCACAAGAAATGTTTGTGGCTAAAATCGGCAGATAGGGGAAATATTTTCCTCCTTCAAAAGTGACAGAACTTACAAAAAACGGGAGTAAAAGAACAGAAAAGTGAGAGAATTTGGGAGTTTTCGGCAGTTTTAGGCAGTAAAAGAACAGACCTATTGACGCTGACGTATTGACGGATGCTATGGGTCGGCCTCTAAACGATTAAAAAAAAAATATTCATAGACGAAGATACATCTACACTACTTGTAAAATAAAGAATAAAAACAAGAATAGGTTTTTTAACACCTCACACACTTCAATTTTTTTTTTCTTTAAAAATAAAACTGCGCTACGGATTACACCTAAAAACAATAAAACTTCCAGTCTGATCATTATTCGACTTGCATACGAAACAGAAAAAAACTATGTACTGAAGAAAGTAAATGAATTTTATAAAACAAGCTCTCCTGCAGTTGCAGTATCTTTACATGACGATGACCTTCGCTTTCAAAACAGCAACAAATTTGTTAGAGCGTATGAATGTCTTACTAAGTGTTGGGGAAATTTCCAATGGAAGGTTGGAATAAGACTTGGGAAAGAAAAAAAATTTTGGAAGTCAGTTAGTGAAGAGACGAGATCGGACGCGGTCGATGACGACGACGAGTAAACTAACTTAAAATTTCAATTTTGTTCAAAAAACACAATTTCATTTATAAAACACTAGCTGACCCGGCAGGCTTTGTTCTGCCTCAATTGATAAATAAAAGCCCTAAAATTTTTGTACCCCGCTACTACATTACCCGCTATACTCTTCCTGCTACTCGCTACCAGCTTCTTCTTCTTGTTACTCATTACCCAGCTACCCCGTTACCAATCCCTACTTCTACACGCTTACCGCTACCCCGCTACCCGTCAATCCCACTACCCGCTACCGCTACCCTGGCCATATCTCATAAACGGCTTGGTCAATTTTGTACAAAATTCTGAAAACCCATTTACGCCACTACCCGAACATTCCGTCAAAATTCGGTGCTAAGCACTACACTGGTACAAAAGTTGTGAGTCGAACTCAGCAACAAATCTAAAAAAAAAAGAAATAAATCGACGACGTTTACGGTTTTTTTTTTTTGTCGATGATAAGAATATTTGACGAATATATTAAAACACTTTATGTATCTTTTGTTAGATCTGTCCTTGAGTATGGTTGCATTGTTTGAGCCCCCCATTACTATACACCCATCATAAGATGTGAAGGTGTCCAAAGAAGATATCTAAGGTTTGCCTTACGTTTGTTTCCATGGTCAAATACAGACATTTTGCCACCTTACTCTGTAGCTCTTTAAGTATAGGGCCCTGGCCTCTGTAAGCTGGACAGCAGATGCGTACGTTCATATCCCATACTGGGGTAAATTATTTATTATAGTTTCTGCATACCATCCTGGCTAAAGCCAAGAGTACCCATCTTTAAGAAAAGATTGGGCTCTATTTGTCCCTAACCCTAGATGGAGGAGAAAACAATAATATTAGTTATAAAAACTTTTGAAAAACACACAAGTCATTGTCCACGATTGTTCATTTATTTGCACTAAGTTATATCACTTTTTATAAACTCACACAGCTTTTTCTTGAAATTTTTTATATTATTTTCACTTTTTACACTGGTCGGCAGATTATTAAAATAGATTATTCCATCATAAAAAATGGAGCTTTGAGTTCTACTTAGTCTACACCGCTCTGGTCTTAAATTAGACCCATTTCTCAAACCATATGGTTGGATTGACGAAACTTCGACTACCCCATTCATCAAATAATCAGGCAACATTCCATTTCACATTTTAAATATAAAAATCATTGCATCAAAAGCCAATCTTTGTTTCACATTCATCCAACTCAAGCACCCAAGCAAAACATGGATTGGTGTATACACATTCAACTTTAAAATTGTTCTCATGCACTTATTTTGGAGTTTTTGAAGTCTTACTTTCACATCTTCATTTGAACCATAAAGTAATGTAGAACAGTAATTAAAATGAGGCAAAATTAATGCGTTATGAATAAGGACAGAACAGTGGCGAGGCGTGACTTATTTCTAAAGGTAAGTCGGAGAAAAATGAGCGAATAGAAATAATCCAGTCATTTTAGTAATATAAAACCCGAATCTGCGGAAAATTCCTAGTGGGCTAGATTTTTGTGTACACCTTTATTACGGCGCTATTATGAAGATGTGAAAAATCGACATTGATATCGTGCCGTTATGGTGGTCAAAAGGTCGCGAAATTCAGTTTTTCGTGAATATTTCGCGACCTATTACCCGGAGGGCGATAAAAGTCAAGGACAAATTGTTCGTCTTGAGATTATCTAAAAACAATGCCACAGTCATATTTCTCTAAAATAACCGTTTTCGGAGTAGAGGGACTAGAACGCACTCACATTTGCTCTATTGTTTTTTCTATTCCGCAGATGAAACCTTAACTGACTGGAATAAGATAAATAAAAGAATATCAGAAATTTACTTATTTTTGTTTACGGACAAAGTGTTTTCTTTAAGTAATATTCTTTTTATAAGTAGCTGAGAGAAAAGAAAAAAAAAACAAGATAACGTGCTTTTTTGGTAATAACGCCTTAGAAGTTTGAACATTCAAGCCCATTTTGTTATACCTCAAGTTCAAGTCATTGCATATTTAAGTTTCACTGACCTTAACTTCGAAAGAAACCTTTCTGGATGATGCAAATGCAATGTTTTGAATAAATAAAAATGAATAAAAACACTTTTTATCTTCAATTAATAATTTTTTTATTCACACTTTTATTTATACACCTTGCACTGCAATCTGCTTTTAAACTGTTTTTTAGAACAAAATGAAAATCTCATTTGCCTAGTTCATTTTTTAGTTGTGCATTGTGCCACTAAACTACAATTACAGTAACTTTGTGACAAAAAATTAGTCCACTACGCAATTTTCCTTAAGTGGCAACCACTACTTCTTAAATTTCATCCGCCGAGAATGAAGGAAAATGTCCAATAAGTCCATAAGAGACGGGTTACGTTTGTCTTTTTTCCTATACAGAATGAATGAATTTTTGTTTACAAAATGAATAACAAGTGTAGTGCTTCAACGTACTGCTTTGCTTTGCTTAGACTCAACGTCGACCTGACATGCGCAATGCGTATTTCTCCATTTCCAATACACTGGTTTGTTTTTTGCAAAAGCAAGTGAATTTTCAGATACATACAAATTCATCGATGAAAGTCGGTGAACATCGGGTTACTTCTATGCTTAAGAAAGCGTTGGTTGAATAAAGAGGCACACGCGTAGCGAAAAGTAGAAGCGAAAACGGGAAAGAAAACAAATTTGTTCTATTCAGCGAAAAAATAATAACCCGGCTTACTTTTAAAGAAGAAAATAAATGTTGATTGAATTTTAAAGTAATGTCGCAAGCGTTGCTGTTGTATGATTTGCTTGTATACATGTTGCATGAAGTTTGTTTGTTGATATTGAGATTTACAAAAGGTAAGTCGATAGGAATAGACTTATATGGTGCCTTCGCCACTGGGACAGAAGCATCAAATGTCAGTTGTCTTCGTATTCTACTTAGAAAATAAATTTTCTTTGAAATTTTCGCACATATATTACTTGCGTGTTCCTTAAAATTCAATTTATTATCTATTATGCACCCTAAATATTTTATACTCTCCACACAATTAAGGGACACATCACCCATTCTTACATCAATCTCATCACTCATATTAAAGTTCATAAATTTGGTTTTGTTAACATTCACCTTCAGCTTATTCATCTTCAACCACTCATCAACTCTTCTCAAATCATCGTTCAGTTTCTGACACATATCAGCACTATTAACACCACTTATAAAAATCAAGCTATCGTCCGCAAAAAGTTTAATACTACAATATTTCAGACATTCCTTGAAGTCATTTATATACAATAAAAACAAAAAGACCCCCAGGACAGAGCCTTGAGGAACACCCAAATTGTTCACTATTGAAGTTGATAGTTCACCATTCACTCTTGTTCTCTGTTTTCTGTTGCTCAAATAAGACTCAAACCATTTCAACTCACTATTATGCACACCATATTGTTTCAATTTAATAAGTAGTATATTCCTATCAATAGTTTCAAAAGCTCGCTTTAAATCAAGAAACACAGCCACAATCGAACTTCCACCGTCCATCTGACGTTTCCAGTTCCACACTACACAATTTATAGTTTCGCATGAATGACCGCCTCTGAACCCAGATTGCTCGTCAATTAGAAGGTGATTTCTCTCCAAATAATTTTGGAACTGTTCCGCAACGAATTTTTCCAAGATTTTTTCGCATAAAGGGAGCATATTCACTTGTCTAAACTCTTCACATTTATTCGTATTACTCACTTTTTCAACTGGGATTATGACCGATTCTTTCCATACTTCGGGAAATGATCCAGTTGATAAGGATTTATTTATTATTTTTAAAAGAACCGGGCCGATCGTTTCAATTGATTGTAAAATCATTTCTTTATTAAGTTTGCATGCATCTTTTTTGCTATTTAATTTGTTTATAACCGAATACAGGGATCTTTCGTTACAATAATTAAAAACAAAGGCAGAATTCACACTGATATTACTGGGTACGTACGGAATTATTGACTTTATTCAATTGACTGCAAGTTAAAGAACTTTTGTAAATCAAAAGACTAAACAAAAAGAGTCTTATTCATGACTTAACTCAAGTACCGAAAATACTGCAGTCTTTAAGATTCTGCAAATCTCACCCCAAGCATGATTCAACTACCTGTCTGTTCTGATAATTACCAAAAGATTGACGGCTGTCACTGTCCACGACCACTTTATCATTAACATATTATGTGTGCATAACACAAAGTGAAAAGCTAAAAATGTATGTATATCATATTTAAATTTCACTCGTTATACAGTTATACACCCTGGCCTTCGCTTAAACTCAAAAGGATTTCCTCCTAATCCAAAAACAAACATTATTATACCTTTTCTCTTTGGACAGCCCCATCCCGAAGCTCATCAAAAAAGAATTCATGAAACCTATATTGGCCCCGTTGTTCAATATGGTTTATGGACCCCGAAAGACATTTCAATATGCTCAAAACTATACCTCCCCATACCAGCAAACAGCAAGCAAGAGAAACAGAAGCAAAAGCTTAAGATTTTCCAAAAGCACTCAAAATCGTTACCCAAACATCAATACAAAAATAATCTATATATATAAAAGACTAATTCGTTAAATTCCTGTTATCTTTTCAAGTTGACAACCGGTTGACCGATTTTCTAAAATTTTTTTCTAAACCAAAGGGGAATAAGTGTAGAAGGTTTATAACAAAATAAATGTATATTTTTCAGATCACAAATGGTGCGAATGTTAAAAAATAATGCTTTTTCCACTTCAGCGAAATATATCAATATACCTACGATTAATCAATTTCGTTTAAAATTTCGTCAAATATTTTTATTTCCGTCAAAAAAAAAAAATGTCAGTAAAGCAAAAATAAAAGTTCGTAAAATATTGTTTGTCATTGACAAAAAAAAAAAAACCTACGCTTGCCGGACGTTCATACGTATGTACGTACGGACCGGACCGTAACTCGGAATCAAAGAAATTTCAAGACAAAGCCAAACCTGTCTTGGTTAACTTTCTACTTTTTGCGTCCGTTGTTCCGTTAACAACGGAATATGACGAGCAGTCAATTCAATGTGTTCCCACCACATCAACGAAAAGCAATGGATGATCAAAATTTTGTACAAAAAAATAATTTTGACACGATTTTGATATTTTAATATTAATTTTTTTGTTCAGAATTGCGGTTATGCGAATTATTTTTACACCAAGAAAATAAGGCTGTCAAAGTATACAATGTATTTTATGGGACGGTTACATGCGGCAAATACGTTGCCAGCAACGTATACATTAGGTCCGTTCATTTACTTTTTCAGCAGTTTTTGTAAAAACTGTCAAAAATCGAAGAGTGGGGATGACATTTTGTGATTCTCCCGCTTAACAGCCAAAATCTCCCAAATGCACAAAATTATATCAAACAGCTATGAAATTCAATGTACTTCTTATTTTTTGACAGAACTTACAAAAACTGCCACAAGAAATGTTTGTGGCTAAAATCGGCAGATAGGGGAAATATTTTCCTCCTTCAAAAGTGACAGAACTTACAAAAAACGGGAGTAAAAGAACAGAAAAGTGAGAGAATTTGGGAGTTTTCGGCAGTTTTAGGCAGTAAAAGAACAGACCTATTGACGCTGACGTATTGACGGATGCTATGGGTCGGCCTCTAAACGATTAAAAAAAAAAATATTCATAGACGAAGATACATCTACACTACTTGTAAAATAAAGAATAAAAACAAGAATAGGTTTTTTAACACCTCACACACACGGTTGCCAGTTTGGTCATTTATGACCAAATCTGGTCTTTTTTTTTCCTCTTGGTCCTGTGGTCATTTTTGTTTTCATTTGGGCATTTTTTTTCTAGAAGAAAAGACCATTTAATTTTGTATGTTCTAAGAAAAAATTGAATTAAAAAAAATATTTCGCCTAATGTAAGCAGATCAGTAGTGTCAGCATAAAATGTGTGATTGTAACAAATAAAGTTTATGAACGACATTGTTAAAACGAGAAAAAAATATTCCATCTAACCTTGTGGATTCAGTCGTGTAAATCAGCAAGGTTTGGTTCGAAATTTATCTACATACAAACTGCAATATCTAAACATCAACTGTTAAAAGACCATAAGCATAATGCGTTGTTGGTTTACACCGCATTACCAGCAGATTACCACCTGATAGTAGATGTTTTAGCTTAGTTTTGTATTTTATATCTGCAGAAAACTAAGAGAGCTCAGCTTTATACTAAACATAAAAGAATAGCCAGAATGCAGTAACGTGGTGCCTTTTAAATCATAGGTTTTTTTTCACTGACAGCTGTCTCCCTCTCGAAATCTTGATAGAAAAACACTATCATATCATCCAACTTCTTTTGTACTGAAATTGAAGGCAAAGATTTCGACGACCCCTGGGTCATGCAATATGGTTAACCATGCCACACAGCCAGTGCCACAATCGATTTTTTACAAACCAGATTCCCAAATCTTGTTTTGGTTATGTCGATTGGCCACTCGGAGCTGCGATTTCACGCCTTTGGACTTTCTTTGTGGAGAACCGTAAAGGACCGATGTTTTACTAACAATCCAGAATCGATTTATGCTCTTATGGCCAATATCAACCAAGAAATTCGTGAGCTACAGCTCGAAATCATCAACAAGGTCTTGGAAAATTGGAGTGACAGAATGCGCTACTGCTACTGCGAAACCAGTCGGGGCGGCCACTTGACCGAAGTTCTGTTCCATAATTAATGAGAATGTTGGCTCTTAATGATAAAGCCATAACACATGGACAACAATTTAATTTTGTTCGTTTTATTACATTTTGCAAAGAAACCACCCTGTATACGTGATTTTCTCTTGCTATCATAAGTAATTTGTATTCATGTTAATTTTCATTAATGATTCCATCGAGCGTATTGGTTTGAGAAATCGTTTAAAACAAAAAAATGTATTAAAATGATACAGTTCATTATTTTTTACTAAGTTTTCAATATTTTATAATATGATGGTCTTTTTTTGCTGCATTTGGTCATTTTTCTTTCTAATTTTGGTCATATTTTAAATTTCCTAGTGGCAACCGTGCTCACACACTTCAATTTTTTTTTTCTTTAAAAATAAAACTGCGCTACGGATTACACCTAAAAACAATAAAACTTCCAGTCTGATCATTATTCGACTTGCATACGAAACAGAAAAAAACTATGTACTGAAGAAAGTAAATGAATTTTATAAAACAAGCTCTCCTGCAGTTGCAGTATCTTTACATGACGATGACCTTCGCTTTCAAAACAGCAACAAATTTGTTAGAGCGTATGAATGTCTTACTAAGTGTTGGGGAAATTTCCAATGGAAGGTTGGAATAAGACTTGGGAAAGAAAAAAATTTTTGGAAGTCAGTTAGTGAAGAGACGAGATCGGACGCGGTCGATGACGACGACGGTAAACTAACTTAAAATTTCAATTTTGTTCAAAAAACACAATTTCATTTATAAAACACTAGCTGACCCGGCAGGCTTTGTTCTGCCTCAATTGATAAATAAAAGCCCTAAAATTTTTGTACCCCGCTACTACATTACCCGCTATACTCTTCCTGCTACTCGCTACCAGCTTCTTCTTCTTGTTACTCATTACCCAGCTACCCCGTTACCAATCCCTACTTCTACACGCTTACCGCTACCCCGCTACCCGTCAATCCCACTACCCGCTACCGCTACCCTGGCCATATCTCATAAACGGCTTGGTCAATTTTGTACAAAATTCTGAAAACCCATTTACGCCACTACCCGAACATTCCGTCAAAATTCGGTGCTAAGCACTACACTGGTACAAAAGTTGTGAGTCGAACTCAGCAACAAATCTAAAAAAAAAGAAATAAATCGACGACGTTTACGGTTTTTTTTTTGTCGATGATAAGAATATTTGACGAATATATTAAAACACTTTATGTATCTTTTGTTAGATCTGTCCTTGAGTATGGTTGCATTGTTTGAGCCCCCCATTACTATACACCCATCATAAGATGTGAAGGTGTCCAAAGAAGATATCTAAGGTTTGCCTTACGTTTGTTTCCATGGTCAAATACAGACATTTTGCCACCTTACTCTGTAGCTCTTTAAGTATAGGGCCCTGGCCTCTGTAAGCTGGACAGCAGATGCGTACGTTCATATCCCATACTGGGGTAAATTATTTATTATAGTTTCTGCATACCATCCTGGCTAAAGCCAAGAGTACCCATCTTTAAGAAAAGATTGGGCTCTATTTGTCCCTAACCCTAGATGGAGGAGAAAACAATAATATTAGTTATAAAAACTTTTGAAAAACACACAAGTCATTGTCCACGATTGTTCATTTATTTGCACTAAGTTATATCACTTTTTATAAACTCACACAGCTTTTTCTTGAAATTGTTTATATTATTTTCACTTTTTACACTGGTCGGCAGATTATTAAAATAGATTATTCCATCATAAAAAATGGAGCTTTGAGTTCTACTTAGTCTACACCGCTCTGGTCTTAAATTAGACCCATTTCTCAAACCATATGGTTGGATTGACGAAACTTCGACTACCCCATTCATCAAATAATCAGGCAACATTCCATTTCACATTTTAAATATAAAAATCATTGCATCAAAAGCCAATCTTTGTTTCACATTCATCCAACTCAAGCACCCAAGCAAAACATGGATTGGTGTATACACATTCAACTTTAAAATTGTTCTCATGCACTTATTTTGGAGTTTTTGAAGTCTTACTTTCACATCTTCATTTGAACCATAAAGTAATGTAGAACAGTAATTAAAATGAGGCAAAATTAATGCGTTATGAATAAGGACAGAACAGTGGCGAGGCGTGACTTATTTCTAAAGGTAAGTCGGAGAAAAATGAGCGAATAGAAATAATCCAGTCATTTTAGTAATATAAAACCCGAATCTGCGGAAAAATTCCTAGTGGGCTAGATTTTTGTGTACACCTTTATTACGGCGCTATTATGAAGATGTGAAAAATCGACATTGATATCGTGCCGTTATGGTGGTCAAAAGGTCGCGAAGGTTTTTCGTGAATATTTCGCGACCTATTACCCGGAGGGCGATAAAAGTCAAGGACAAATTGTTCGTCTTGAGATTATCTAAAAACAATGCCACAGTCATATTTCTCTAAAATAACCGTTTTCGGAGTAGAGGGACTAGAACGCACTCACATTTGCTCTATTGTTTTTTCTATTCCGCAGATGAAACCTTAACTGACTGGAATAAGATAAATAAAAGAATATCAGAAATTTACTTATTTTTGTTTACGGACAAAGTGTTTTCTTTAAGTAATATTCTTTTTACAAGTAGCTGAGAGAAAAGAAAAAAAAACAAGATAACGTGCTTTTTTGGTAATAACGCCTTAGAAGTTTGAACATTCAAGCCCATTTTGTTATACCTCAAGTTCAAGTCATTGCATATTTAAGTTTCACTGACCTTAACTTCGAAAGAAACCTTTCTGGATGATGCAAATGCAATGTTTTGAATAAATAAAAATGAATAAAAACACTTTTTATCTTCAATTAATAATTTTTTTATTCACACTTTTATTTATACACCTTGCACTGCAATCTGCTTTTAAACTGTTTTTTAGAACAAAATGAAAATCTCATTTGCCTAGTTCATTTTTTAGTTGTGCATTGTGCCACTAAACTACAATTACAGTAACTTTGTGACAAAAAATTAGTCCACTACGCAATTTTCCTTAAGTGGCAACCACTACTTCTTAAATTTCATCCGCCGAGAATGAAGGAAAATGTCCAATAAGTCCATAAGAGACGGGTTACGTTTGTCTTTTTTCCTATACAGAATGAATGAATTTTTGTTTACAAAATGAATAACAAGTGTAGTGCTTCAACGTACTGCTTTGCTTTGCTTAGACTCAACGTCGACCTGACATGCGCAATGCGTATTTCTCCATTTCCAATACAATGGTTTGTTTTTTGCAAAAGCAAGTGAATTTTCAGATACATACAAATTCATCGATGAAAGTCGGTGAACATCGGGTTACTTCTATGCTTAAGAAAGCGTTGGTTGAATAAAGAGGCACACGCGTAGCGAAAAGTAGAAGCGAAAACGGGAAAGAAAACAAATTTGTTCTATTCAGCGAAAAAATAATAACCCGGCTTACTTTTAAAGAAGAAAATAAATGTTGATTGAATTTTAAAGTAATGTCGCAAGCGTTGCTGTTGTATGATTTGCTTGTATAGGGGAGAGTGGGTATGTTTGGGACACTTTTCGAATACATTAAATTTGACGAGATCTTATAGATCGTATCTGAGCAAAATTGATTTCTAAAGATAAAATAACATTTTGGCAACCTATTTTTAGTTAAAAAGAAGGCGAAACTCCGACAGAAGAAAAGCAAAAAATTAATTTCATGAACCATTTCACTTTGTCCCATTCCTCCTACGAGCAGGAGGATTGGGACAACTATGGGGTGGAATGGGACACTTTTCGAATACATTACATTTGCCGAGATCTTATAGATCGTATCTGAGCAAAATTAATTTCTAAAGATAAAATAACATTTTGGCAACCTATTTTCAGCTATAAAGAAGGCGAAAGTCTGACAGAAGAAAAGCAAAAAATAATTTCATGAACCAACTCACTTTGTCCCATTCCTCCTGCGAGGAGGAGGATTGGGTTTGTCCCGTTCCTCCTGCGATCAATAGGATTGGGACAACTATAGGGTGGAATAGTGATGTCCCAATCATCCTGCGTGGCACTTTATATAAATAATTTATACTATCACTTTTCGTGTGGCAATAATTAAACAAAACAACGATGAATTCACTTAAAAAATGGTGTTGCTACCTAATTATTACACTCTTTTGCGCAGTAAGTTCACACATTAAAAAAAAATTCACTCAAAGTTTACACAGATGTTTTACTTTTTATGCACATATTACCTTTTTTTAATCTCCACTCCGTAATTTTTTTCCTAGACACAACTTGTTTTGTTGAGGGATGGGGACAGACTGAAGACAGAATCTGTCATACAAGGAAAGAGAAAAAAAAGGTAGGAATTGAGAAAATGCCTAAGTCCCATTCCTCCTGTGTCCCAAACATACCCACTCTCCCCTACATGTTGCATGAAGTTTGTTTGTTGATATTGAGATTTACAAAAGGTAAGTCGATAGGAATAGACTTATATGGTGCCTTCGCCACTGGGACAGAAGCATCAAATGTCAGTTGTCTTCGTATTCTACTTAGAAAATAAATTTTCATTGAAATTTTCGCACATATATTACTTGCGTGTTCCTTAAAATTCAATTTATTATCTATTATGCACCCTAAATATTTTATACTCTCCACACAATTAAGGGACACATCACCCATTCTTACATCAATCTCATCACTCATATTAAAGTTCATAAATTTGGTTTTGTTAACATTCACCTTCAGCTTATTCATCTTCAACCACTCATCAACTCTTCTCAAATCATCGTTCAGTTTCTGACACATATCAGCACTATTAACACCACCTATAAAAATCAAGCTATCGTCCGCAAAAAGTTTAATACTACAATATTTCAGACATTCCTTGAAGTCATTTATATGTATACAATAAAAACAAAAAGACCCCCAGGACAGAGCCTTGAGGAACACCCAAATTGTTCACTATTGAAGTTGATAGTTCACCATTCACTCTTGTTCTCTGTTTTCTGTTGCTCAAATAAGACTCAAACCATTTCAACTCACTATTATGCACACCATATTGTTTCAATTTAATAAGTAGTATATTCCTATCAATAGTTTCAAAAGCTCGCTTTAAATCAAGAAACACAGCCACAATCGAACTTCCACCGTCCATCTGACGTTTCCAGTTCCACACTACACAATTTATAGTTTCGCATGAATGACCGCCTCTGAACCCAGATTGCTCGTCAATTAGAAGGTGATTTCTCTCCAAATAATTTTGGAACTGTTCCGCAACGAATTTTTCCAAGATTTTTTCGCATAAAGGGAGCATATTCACTTGTCTAAACTCTTCACATTTATTCGTATTACTCACTTTTTCAACTGGGATTATGACCGATTCTTTCCATACTTCGGGAAATGATCCAGTTGATAAGGATTTATTTATTATTTTTAAAAGAACCGGGCCGATCGTTTCAATTGATTGTAAAATCATTTCTTTATTAAGTTTGCATGCATCTTTTTTGCTATTTAATTTGTTTATAACCGAATACAGGGATCTTTCGTTACAATAATTAAAAACAAAGGCAGAATTCACACTGATATTACTGGGTACGTACGGAATTATTGACTTTATTCAATTGACTGCAAGTTAAAGAACTTTTGTAAATCAAAAGACTAAACAAAAAGAGTCTTATTCATGACTTAACTCAAGTACCGAAAATACTGCAGTCTTTAAGATTCTGCAAATCTCACCCCAAGCATGATTCAACTACCTGTCTGTTCTGATAATTACCAAAAGATTGACGGCTGTCACTGTCCACGACCACTTTATCATTAACATATTATGTGTGCATAACACAAAGTGAAAAGCTAAAAATGTATGTATATCATATTTAAATTTCACTCGTTATACAGTTATACACCCTGGCCTTCGCTTAAACTCAAAAGGATTTCCTCCTAATCCAAAAACAAACATTATTATACCTTTTCTCTTTGGACAGCCCCATCCCGAAGCTCATCAAAAAAGAATTCATGAAACCTATATTGGCCCCGTTGTTCAATATGGTTTATGGACCCCGAAAGACATTTCAATATGCTCAAAACTATACCTCCCCATACCAGCAAACAGCAAGCAAGAGAAACAGAAGCAAAAGCTTAAGATTTTCCAAAAGCACTCAAAATCGTTACCCAAACATCAATACAAAAATAATCTATATATATAAAAGACTAATTCGTTAAATTCCTGTTATCTTTTCAAGTTGACAACCGGTTGACCGATTTTCTAAATTTTTTTTCTAAACCAAAGGGGAATAAGTGTAGAAGGTTTATAACAAAATAAATGTATATTTTGCAGATCACAAATGGTGCGAATGTTAAAAAATAATGCTTTTTCCACTTCAGCAAAATATATCAATATACCTACGATTAATCAATTTCGTTTAAAATTTCGTCAAATATTTGTATTTCCGTCAAAAAAAAAAAATGTCAGTAAAGCAAAAATAAAAGTTCGTAAAATATTGTTTGTCATTGACAAAAAAAAAAAAACCTACGCTTGCCGGACGTTCATACGTATGTACGTACGGACCGGACCGTAACTCGGAATCAAAGAAATTTCAAGACAAAGCCAAACCTGTCTTGGTTAACTTTCTACTTTTTGCGTCCGTTGTTCCGTTAACAACGGAATATGACGAGCAGTCAATTCAATGTGTTCCCACCACATCAACGAAAAGCAATGGATGATCAAAATTTTGTACAAAAAAATAATTTTGACACGATTTTGATATTTTAATATTAATTTTTTTGTTCAGAATTGCGGTTATGCGAATTATTTTTACACCAAGAAAATAAGGCTGTCAAAGTATACAATGTATTTTATGGGACGGTTACATGCGGCAAATACGTTGCCAGCAACGTATACATTAGGTCCGTTCATTTACTTTTTCAGCAGTTTTTGTAAAAACTGTCAAAAATCGAAGAGTGGGGATGACATTTTGTGATTCTCCCGCTTAACAGCCAAAATCTCCCAAATGCACAAAATTATATCAAACAGCTATGAAATTCAATGTACTTCTTATTTTTTGACAGAACTTACAAAAACTGCCACAAGAAATGTTTGTGGCTAAAATCGGCAGATAGGGGAAATATTTTCCTCCTTCAAAAGTGACAGAACTTACAAAAAACGGGAGTAAAAGAACAGAAAAGTGGGAGAATTTGGGAGTTTTCGGCAGTTTTAGGCAGTAAAAGAACAGACCTATTGACGCTGACGTATTGACGGATGCTATGGGTCGGCCTCTAAACGATTAAAAAAAAAATGTCAGTGAAGTAAAAATAAAGATTCATCATTTTTTCATTGACAGAAAAAAAAACGTGCATTGAAATTTTTTTGGCGTAGATTTTTTTTTTTTTTTTAGATTTGTTGCTTTTGATATATGTCCAGGGAAGTTGGTAGTAAAGTAGCGGGGTAAAAGGGTAGCAGTTATCGTGTTGAAGTAGTGGGTATCGGGTAGTAAGCGAGTAGTAGGAAACGGGAGAGGGTAGCGGGAAGCAGTTTAGGTATTTTATGTATCGATTGAGGCAGTACGAAGTCTGCCGGGTGAGCTAGTAAAATATAAAGAGGGTTAAACATACCAAACTATGCACACATAAATCCCGTTTAGTAATGTTTTTTGTAGCCTTCTTTATTTTCCATCTCGTGTTCAATTTTTCTTCTGCTTAACAAACGTTTCATAAACAAATCAACGACAAAAAATGTCAAGTATACGTTTTTTGTTTTTTTTTCGATAAAAAAACAATATTTGACGAAAATATTTGAAAAAAATTTCAAACAAAATTGAGTTTTCGTGTATTGATATATTTTGCTGAAGTAGAAAAAGCATTATTTTTTAACATTTGCACCATTTGTGATTTGAAAAATATACACTGTTTTGGTTATAGACCTTCTACCCTTAGTCCTCTTTAGTTTAAAATAAAAAATTTGAAAATCGGTCAACCGGTTATCAACTGAAAAGATAACAGGAATTTAACGAATTAGTCTTTTATATATATAGATTAAAATTTCAAACAAACGTTTATCCATCTCTTTGGAAAAACGGTCAAACACAAAATTAATATGTCGGTACCGGTAGAAGTGAAAGAAACAAAAAAGTGTCAAAGGCGATGTCTGAAATCACAGACACGCGAGTTAATACCATACAACATCATAAAACAGCAACCCAAACATCATCGCTATCTCACAAGATACAAGTTTTAAAATGTTACTAATCAAATCACGCTTCAAACGAAAACTTGCCCAGTGAACTTGTAAATTTTCATCCAATGTATTTTCTATTTTCTTTTAATTTTGTTGTATTATCTTCTACGATTTAAAATATTCAATATAACACTTTTATTACATGTAAGAACTTGGCGTTCTTTTAGATCTCATTACTTTTGGTGCCTGACTTTTTCCACAGTGTTGTTTGCACATAAGAGAACTTGGCTCTTTTTTTACATTTTATGTTTTTGTTCTGATTTCACATCTTTTTGCAAAGTTTCTTATGGAAGCATGAACCTTGAAATAACTTAATAAGCTAGCCATTTGCAAACTTCAACAGTCTAATTGCTCTGCCAATTTATAAATAAATAATAGGTAGGTTAGGTTAAAGTGGCTGTCTAGATGTCACATTAAGACCCCAAGGGTCTATTGCGAAACCACTAAAGAAAATTACTCATGGAGTTTTATGAAGTCAAACAAACCAGAATTCTAAATTTCAACATCCTATGAACATTTTAAGAAAGTGGGCGGCAGCCACGCCCCTTTAATGAAACTGCATTTTTATACTTATATTTTCTCTTAAACTCAACCGAAACCCTATCATAATTTCGATTTGAAACGTTTTCGACCATTTTAAGAAAGTGGGCGGATACCACGCCCCTAAACGGAAATAAATTTTTTTCATGTTATTCAACCAAAACCTTGAAAGAATTCCAAATTTCAAGATCCTACGACCAGTTTTAGAAAGTGGGCGCCCCCTGAATGAGCAAATTGAAATTTTCGATTTTTTCCTTTGTATACACCCGAAAACCTACCATTGTACCAAATTTCAAGATTCTGCAATTGTTAGAAGTGCTTCATAATTTTGATGATCAGTCAGTCAGTCAGTCAGTCAATTACGGTTTTTGAAATTTTTACTGTTCAATATCTCAGGAAGTAGTGGTTCTACAAAATTATGTTTCTCACAGGGCCTTTGTGTCCATGAAGTTAATACGTAATTCAAATTTGAAGCTTCTAACTCTATGGGTTCAAAAGTTATGGGCGGGTAAAAATGTGCTTGAGTTCGATCCTGTAAAAAGGGACTAGTGCTAGAACTTGGCTGGGCACTACCGTGCCCTTTGATCAAATGAATCATTACCTGATACCAAAACAATAGAATAGTGTATTTGCTCGAAACGAATACACCACTTGATTTTTTTCTCAAATGCATCGAGTACAGCGAGTTTATATCGAACACTCCGAATACACCGAATCATTTTCAAAACATACCAAGCAAACTTAGCACTTTCAATTGCTAAAGAATGAAAAGGTGAATAAAATAAAAACAAATAACTGTACATCACAAACTAAAGAGTTTGAGTGAAATTTCTGGTGTGGTTAAAAAAGTTAGGAGCGCTCGAGATGTCTTAACTTTTAAACAATGTGTCCGATCATCAAGGTCAAGGTCACTAAAGAAAGTAGAAATCTCAGACTCCAGCTCAGACTCCATTTAAGCTAGAAACGAACTACGAACATCATTAATTCATATTCATGCAAATCATTGCACTCAGTGCAGTGTGTTAATAACTGTTCTCTTTAGGCCTTTTTCTTTTTTAGCTCTGAGCAGGGTACGGAGTAGAGCCTGAGCTCATCGAGCTCGGTCTGAGCAGAGTAAGCTCAGACCTTTCCGAGTTAATAAAGAAACAAACCTGAGCACGGAACTGTCACACATACAAAAAAAATGAAAAAAAAAAAATTATTTTCCTTCATTCGGAGAACAACTTACTCCGCCCGCCATTTCTACCGTTTTAATTTTTTTTTCGCATCATCTCAGTCATGATAAATGAACAAAATACATGAAGTTGGCCGCGCTCAACTTTTTACTCCATCTACTCCCTCAATTTTAACCGAGCTCGTAGATCGCGCTCTGACCATGGTCTGATCTAAAAAATAAACAAAAGTTGAGCGCTCCGATATGTCTGAGCTAAAAAAGAAATACGGTTTTTTTTTGACAGCTCCGTACCCTGCTCGGAGCTAAAAAAGAAAAACGCCTTTTGTATATTTTGTATTTTTCCAATTGAATCAATAGGTCTGTTCTTGTACTCCCTAAAACTGCCCAAAACTCCCAAATTCTCCCACTTTTCCGTTCTTTTACTCCCGATTCTTGTAAGTTCTGTCACTTTTGAAGGAGAAAAATATTTCCTCTATCTGCCGATTTTAGCCACAAAATTTTCTTGTGGCAGTTTTTGTAAGTTCTGTCAAACCATAAGAAGTACATTGAATTTTGTTGACGTTTGACATAATTTTGTGCATTTGGCAGATTTTTGCTGCAAAGCGTTCTTTTACTTTTTGGGACAATCACTAAATTTCATCTCCTCCATTTTTGACAGTTTTTACAAAAACTGCCGAAAAAGTAAACGAACGGACCCAATAAGTCAAACTAAGAAGACACACTAAACAGTGTATTTGATTTTATACATACTCGGTGTATTCGCTGTATTCGGTGCTTTTTTTAACTGTTAGGCTTGTTCTGTTCTATTTGATTCAAGCATTCAAGCCTTGGAGAGAAACCAAACAGGTTTCGAATGGTGTGCACTGTTTGTTTTTAAAAATAATGTATTCAGTGTACACTACTTTCTATAAATAAAAAAATAGAGTGGCGCGACAGCTCTTGAAGAGCCAAGGCCTAAGCGACTTACTCTCATCAACAATTCTCTGAGTGCGTGTGAAGAATTGAGGGGACCTACAATTTAACGCCGATTCCGAACGGCAAAGTTGAGAAGCACTTTTTTCATGACAGATTGATACTCTTGGAAAATTTGTCAGGTCTTCGCAAGAGGCAGTACCCGCGAAAGATGAAATAAAAACTTGGCCTGAGTGGGACTCGAACCAACGACGTTCGGCTTAGCAGTCAACGCACTTACCAACTAAGCTACGGGCGACTGCTTTCTATGCATGCAACAAACTGAGTACACTGAAGTACTGTGCTTGGTCAGTGAAGGCAAATTAATGTATTCATGCAGACCTCTATTACGTAGTAGTTAAGTGCTAAGAAAACCCTAAGAAACTTAACAAAAAGATATAAAAAATAAAAAAAAAATAAAATATTTTTTTTACTTCTTTCGCAATTACTACAGCTTAACTCGCGCCAACCATCATCATCGTTGATTAATTGCCGTGGTTTCAGCGACAGCGACGATAAAAGTAAGTCTACATCAAGGACACAATCAACCATCATGAGTAGCAAGCGGTTTCATCCAGACAACGACCGACAGTGTGAATAACGGAACTGGAATGATGCCGACAAGACTTTATTTACTCAAGATAATGTTAGTAAATTGAGCAAAACAGTCACAACACGCACACACGTATAGAAACAACGCTTCCAACTCAGAAGCATACTTCCGAAGGCGTTTTTCTTTTTTAGTTCAGAGCTCCGAACTCTGAGTGTTCAGAGCTCGTTGAACACGCTCTGAACAAATGAAGCTCTGAACATTTTCTGAACGCTCGGATTTCATTTTGAAATGCAATGGAGCATTTTTAGTTCAGACATCCACACTTCGTATTTTTGAAAGCTGAAATTAACATTTTTTTATTAATAAATAAAATATTAAATTAATTATTCAAAATAAAACTTACCATCTTTACCTGAGCGACTTGTTTCCTCCACCATTTCAATTGTTTTGAGAAAAACACGCTTGCGCTCAGAATTTCGTTCATTATGCTCGGTCTCTTTTTTCTGAGCGCGTCGGTCGAACTCTGAACACTCAGAATCAGTGCTCTGAACGAAAAAAGTAACACAACTTTGATGCTCTGAACACAACTAAAAAAGAAACACAATTTTTGGTTTGATAGTTCAAGCTCTGTTCAGATGTAAAAAAGAAAAACGCCTCATAAGAAGACATCGACAGACAAAATTAAGAAAAAGACAACCTGCTTCAGTTTGAATGATATCGATACTGTACGAGATAGACGACAACACAATTTGGAAATTGACTTCCAACGAATTGACAGCTGGTGCAAAGCAACGCTATTCAAGAGACAAAGTTAGTTGCAACTCCTATTACAGAATTTTTGAATTGGAGAACAAAGTCGAACAACTAACGGACATGCTACAAAAATCAAATATCCACAATAATTGTCCTTAACAAAATTCTGTAAAAGAGAATCCACAGACAGATATGACACCATCCTATTTGGATCTGATGTCAATATTTATGGCTAGACAATCGAAGTTGGATTTACCCAAATTTGACGGCAAAAATCCTGAAGATTGGCCACTCTTCAAAAACGAATACGACCGCACTACAAACATTGGGAAATTCACTCCCGCAGAGAATGTGACTAGGCTCAGAACTGCTTTAAAAGACAAAGCTTTCGAAGCGGTTAGCTCACTGTTAATTCTACCTAACAGCGCAGACAAAATAATGACAATCTTGGAACGAAAGTATGGGCTTCCTGACCTTATCATCAAACCACTTATCGCTAAAACAAAACTCATCGAATGATCGAATCTCCGACAGAAGACAATCCGTCATCCATGGTCAATTTTGCTACTGCCGTCGAAAATCTGACCGTCATGATAGAATTGTTAGATAGACCAGAGTATCTTGCGATAACTCAACTTATCGAAGAGCTTGAACGAAAACTTCCATCTATGTTTCACATTTTGTGGTCCGACGTCATTTATGATAGAGAGAGATATGATCTACGCGATCTTTCTAACTGGCTAGACAGAAAATCTCATGCATACGTCAACAAACCTTAGCGCAAAACAACCGAGACGACGAATAGGAAGAGTAAATACGGCGATTATCAAAAACGAGCATACAGAAAAATGCATAATTTGCTCTTCAAACTGTAAGAACGTGCCGAATTGCAAAAAGTTTCAAGATTGACGACAGATGGAAGGCTGTGACAAAGGCATCGCTCTGCTTTTCTTGTCTGAAGAAAAATCACACCACATTTGACTGTCGACAAAAGACACAATTCAAGGTGAGTAACTGTACAAGGAATCACCATTCTATGTTACATTCAGAGAGGAGAGCTCCGCAAGTTGACGTACACCATCAAAACCCTCCTGAGATATGCGCTCACAGTTCCGCCACAGACGTGACCACAAAACTCCGGATTCTACAAATTTATTTACAACACAATGACGTTTCAATCAAAACATTAGCTATTCTTGACGCAGGATCAACTCTGACTGTTATGAGAAGCGACATAGCTGAGCTTTTGAAAGCAAGAGGTAATCCATCACCACTGTCTATTAAATGGTTCAATGGCGACTTAGCTGAGGAAGCTGATTCCATTTGTTTTCGGCTTCTGTCCAAGGCACCTACAAAGAAGCAAAAGAATACAAGCTAAGAGACATCAGGACTGTGGAGAAACTCCCAGTTGTTCATCAATCAATCGACAAAAGGGCGCTTGTGAAAAAATGGCCTTATTTGCAGAAAATTGATTTCGGGAGCTACTGTGGGCAACTGACTATTCTCGTTGGAGAAAATAATAGCTTATTAATATCTACTCGCCAATTGATTCATGAAAAATGGAACTCTCCAATCGCAAGTAAGACTTGGTTAGGCTGGACCATCAGCGGCAATGACGGAACCGTAGGCAGTGAGTCAAGCTTTCATTGCAAATTTTGTTGCTAAGGCCGAAGACGATGAAATGCATGATCTAGTGAAATCATTTTGGATTTTGGAACATGTAATGGCTAAAAATGAAGATAATAAAATGTCTCGTGAAGATGAAAAGGCACTGCAAATTCTAGAAAAAACAACGAAATGAATATCCGAAAACCGATGGGAATCTGGCTTTCTATGGAAACGGCAGTAAAAAAAAAATGGCTCATAAACGACTTCTGTTATTGGAGAAACGTCTTGATAGAGACGACGTACTTAAACATGCTTACAACGATATTATTGACGATTACTTGAAGAAAGGATGTTTACGAAAAATAGCAACATCGAGTTCCCGGATTGGTCACGAACTTTACTTGCCTCACTTTCCTGTTATGAATCCAAACAAACCAGGAAAATTGAGAATTGTGTTCGACGCTGCCTCAAAATGTAATGGTGTTGCCTTAAATGATGAACATTTTCAAGGACCTGACCTATTGAAATCATTGTCAGGTGTGCTCCTTAGATTCCGCTAAGGACCCATAGGCTTTACTGCAGACATCAAAATGATGTTTCATCGAATACAAATTCGTACAGAAGACAGTTACAGCCAGCTTTTCTTTGCGCGGTGATGACAAAAAAGATGATCCTGCAGCGTATGAGACGACAGCAATGACATTCGGCGCAACATGTTCACCTTGCACTGCAATATTTGTAAAAAACCAAAACGCCGAACAATTCATTGAAGAACATCCAGATGCAGTTAAGGCCATTCAGAGAAATCATTACATGGATGATTATTTGCGCACAGCGAAAGACGAAAATGAAGCTTCATCACTTATTAACAACGTTATCAAAATCTACAGTTGTGGTGGGTTTGAATTGCGAAATTCGTATTCATCATCACCGACAGTCTTGAAATCAATACCTGTGAATTTGTTGCCTGCAAACATGACAAAGAAAATTGAATTCTACAAACAACTTCAAAACAGCCGGGTTTTGGGAATAACATGGGACACCGAGAAGGATGTCTTTACCTTCCGTACCAATTTCTGTAAAATTGAACAAAATTTATTGCCTGCAGCAAGAATACCAACGAAACGAGAATGTCTGAAGATCATCATGTCAATTTTTGACCCTTTGGGTTTCATTGCCCATTTTGTTATTGTCGGCAAGATTCTTCTGCAACGAATTTGGAAGACCGCTACCGATTGGGATGACGAAATACCTTATGAGCTATATAATCATTGGCAGAGCTGGTTAACCGACTTGCAATTCATATCTACAGTACAAATTGCTAGATACTACTCCAACATTTTCTTAGAAGCAGAACAAGTAGAACTACATTGTTTCGTAGACGCCAGCGAGGAAGCATATTCTGCAGTGACCTGTGTAAGAATTTATCATAAAAATCTAATAAATGTTTCTTTCGTTGCAGGGAAAACTAAAGTTAGAACGATCAAACCAAACATGACTTGAATTGCAAGCAACAGTCCTTGGCAGCAGACTTGTGCGAAATATCAAACATGAACACGATCGAAAATTCAACAGGACTATATTTTGGACCGATTCCGCAGCTGTCTGGTATTGGATTCAGTCGAAGTCGAGACGGTACAAACAATTTGTTTCAAATCCTCTAAGTGAGATATCAGAGATTACGAATGTAAAAGATTGGAGATGGCTATCAACAAAACTCAACGTAGCGGATGATGCAACTCGAACAAGTTCAAAAGAATTCTACCCTGAAAGTCGATGGCATCAAAGTCCCGAATTTTTATATAACGACGAAGCCACATGGCCAATAAATAAGCTTGTACCACCTACGGGCTCCGCAGATCTTGAATTCATCGGAATGATTTCAGAAAAATCTTTTATTCTCGAATATGAGTTACCAGACGTAACGAGATTTACAAATTGGTTAAGACTAATAAGGACCACAGCCTGGATGTTAAGATACGTAAGAAATCTCAACAAGAAACGACAAAGATATGAAGGAGAGCTTAATATAGAAGAAACTAATGACACTGAACTTCTTTGGATACGACAATCTCAACGTGGATCATTCCCAAAAGAATATGGAAAATTACTCTTGAATCAAACAGTTGACACAAAGAGCAAATTGTACAGCCTTTCACCAAAATTAACAAACAACGGTTTGTTTGTTTTAGACGGACGACTTCGAAGTCTACAAGAAGGTGAAAGTCTTTATAAATTTCCCATAATTCTACATGGACGAAAGGCTTATACAAAGCTCCTTGTAACTCATTATCACACACGAAACAATCGCATGAAAAAACATGAAATGGTCTCGAACGAAGTACATCAAAAGTATTGGATTCTAAAAGCTAGACCTACTTTAAAATCTATTAAAAGAAAACGTAATTAGTGTAAGCTACTGTATTCAAAGCCATGTCCTTCTTTGATGGGCCAACTTCCGTCGTTTAGAGTAACACCTGGAAAGCCACCATTCAGCTTTACCGGAATTGACTATTTTGGACCCCTACTATTTAAAGTACGACGTCGTCACGAAAAAAGATATGGTGTTCTCTTCACATGCCTCACTGTCCGAGCCATTAATCTGGAGATAGCTACCAGTCTCTCTACAGACGTTTTCATCATGGCTTTTCGACGCTTCATATCAAGACGAGGATGCCCGCAAGATTTTTTTTCTGATAATGGAACGAACTTCCGCGGAGCGGACAAAGAACTGCATAAAAGCTTATAAGAATTGAATCAAAACCAAATAACACAATGTATGACCACACAGCGTATCAAATGGAATTTTATTCCCCCAGCCTCGCAATATATGGGCGGTTGTTGGGAGCTCTTGGTGCGTTCTGTCAAAATGACGCTCAAATTTACTCTCAAGGAATACTTTCCGACGGATGAACTTTTATACTTTTATACCCACTGATGACAGAAGCAGAAGAGATCATCAACTCCAGACCACTTATTGACGTACGCACAGATCTAGATGAACCGGAGGCACTCACCCCAAACCATTTGTAACCCAGGTTTAATAATAAACACAATTTCAAAATTGTAAATCAGTTCATTTCGTATGAATACTTTCAACGGTTAGAATTCAAAAGTATCCCAAAAGTATGCAACATCTTTTGCCCAGAGGGCAATAAAGACTCGAAATGTTGACTATGAATTCAAATTCATAGTGGGTTAGGTGCAACATTTTTCAATGTCACGGTAGCAGGGATGCATCGGTGTTGGGATGGTTAATGATATGAGGACTATAGGATTAATGTGGTTGTAAAGTCAAGAGAAGCACCGCTAAGGAATACATAGCTTTGCTGAATTTTTCCAGACTAGAATCTTCTTGAATTTGGGTAACTAGCTGTGTCATTGTGTGTCATGCATTCATAGTTATTTTACAAGTTAAATTGAAGACAACAGAAGTCCTTAAAATAAGAAAAAAATTAAAGTCTAACCGAACCAAGAAAGCATACATTTTGTACAAGTATAGCATATTATGTACCTCAATATACGTACATATTTAAGTTCCTTTTGAGACTAAAATAAAGTTAAAGAAAGTCAAAAGTGTGTAAAGTGATTCGAATTTATAAAAAAAGGATAGATTAAACTATCGAACTAGGCCAGGATAAATAGCAAAAAAGGTATGGTTTTCTATATTCAACAGGGTTTCATAAAAATTAATATGGTTTCCCATTAAGCTCCACCACTCAAAACCAAATAGAAATCACGTGGCTAGAATTCACCTTCAAAATCCTAGTTGGCCGACTCCAAATCAAACGTCCTAGAGCGTTCCAGCGCTGGAAAAAAGCCTACCCGAGTTGCAGGTTCCAGGATCGAATCCCACCACTGACATATTTTTTTATTTTAAATTCATTTTTTTCTTTATATTTGCATTGTTCAAAGTACATACATATATATTTTAATTTGTCGATCTCGATTGTATTATGTTTAGTATAATCTTTTCAATTAGTTTAAATTTGACTTTTTAATACTTTCAAAGAGGCAAAAACTATTGAAGTTTTCAAATTTTGATCTCAAGAAATACATTTCGCGAAACGTTAAGAAAAGAAGAAACAGTTTTATCGCGAACTTAATAGAGTATAAGGTATTTCAATATTCATTAGTCGTAAGGATAAATTTCAAATCGTACATATACGCGAACACCAACATCATACCCAGCAGCAGTGGCCACTTCCACAGGAGTTAATTCAGTGAGTCGTTATTAAATTACTTATATACACATACATATATCCGTACATATAAGATTTGTCAAAAGTAAGACACATATATACATATATTGAAGTATCTCGTTCGTATTGTTTTACCTTCGCGGTAAGAAAGAAAGAGAGAGTTGATCGAGTGGTAATTTGTTTGAAAAGCATTGAGTAAAGTAATTTAAGTATAAAAGAAGACAAAAGAGATTTTGATAATCCAATCTTGATAATAAATCGAAGACGATTTTTATTATTTGAAGCGAGATTTGGAACAAAATTATGATTGCCACCTCATTTTAAATTAAGTTTTTTTGTATTTAATCATTTTTAAAGATAATTTTTATTAAAATACCTTGTTCATTTTAAACGCAATTAATAAACCGATTTTAATGTAATCATATGAATAGTATATTTGTATTTCCTTTGATAATGAAGATAAGTTGAAGCGTTTCGAAACATAATGATGGAGTAAAGTGAAGTATAAAAAGGGGATGAGAAGACGGTAAGAAACGGGAAATGATGGGATAAAGGGAAGAAGCCATTATAAGAGATTGCCCTGGCGAGGGAGGCAATCGTTGGAAGGGAGGGTTGAGGCAATATTGCTCGCGCGTCTGACTAACATCAAGAACGCATTAAGGCTGGATTTTTTTGTTAACGACCGAGGTTCAAAGAACCCGCGACTTGAGCTAGCCGCCGGGAATATACCAGCCCAAGAGAACCACGGGAAAAAAGGTCGTTACACATTTCTTTTGGGACGTTCATCCTCTCAAACAACTATTGTTTTATTTACGAAAGAACATCTCGTAGACTGCTTTTGGTGAAGATGGAGACAGGAGTATTTACCAACAATACAATTCGTGGATGCTGGCCAAAAGGTATGGTAACAAAAGTTTTTCCTGGCGAAGACGGTGTTGTAAGAGTTGTTGAGGTCCGAACGTCTTCAGGAATATATAGACGACCTATATCAAAAGTATGCGTTTTTAACTTTCATCATGGTGGTATTGCGGAATCTCCCGATCCCAATACCGCTGGGGAGGATGTTGGGGAAATTAACAATGGAAGGTTGGAATAAGACTTTGGAAAGAAGAAAAATGTTGGAAGCAGCGTTGTTCTCAGAAGAAAAAATCTTGGGGCCATTTTTGGGCCATTTACAAATTTTTGGGGCCACTTATTTTTATTTGCGACAACTAGAATCAATGACATTACGTTGATAGAGAAGTCGAAAAAAGTGTTAAATACTTTGTTTGTATACATACTTTGAAATAATTTAATTGAAATTTTATTAATCGAATTTTGTTTTTCTAGCTTTCAAACGTTATTATAATTTGTTATTTAGTCTTGAAGAAACATTTGAGTTAAATACATCTTTTCATTATTGGTTTGAATAAATTATTTATAACGAATCTGAATTCATTGTTCTGATTCTTTCTGAGGTTATGGGCCCAGGAAACGTTTACGAAAATTAAGAAAATTTGTTTGCTTCAAGAACTCAAGATGACCGAAAATTCTTTTAAAATTCCGTTGTTTGATGGAACGAACTTTTCAAACTGGAAGTATCGTTTGGGAATTCTATTGGACGAGAAAGATCTTCGAAGTTATATTCAGAAAAGCTTAGATTTTATTCTTTCGGAAACATCACAGGAGAATCAAAATCAAGTACGACAGGAAGAAAAGAGATGTAAATCAATTCTTGTACAAACTATCCATGATGGCCAGTTGGAGTATATTAAAGAGAAGTCAACGGCTTATGAAATGTTTCAAGCGTTATGTAACGTATTTGAAAGAAAAAGTATTTCAAGTCAATTGCTATTGAGAAAAGAACTTCTCTTAATGAAATACGACGAAAGTGAAGACATAATTCAACACTTTCTTAATTTTGATTCGAAGATTAGTCAACTGAAGGCTACAGGAGCTCAAATGGAGGAGTTAGATGTAATTGTGCATTTATTTTTAACGCTGCCTGAAAGCTTCAGTAATTTAGTAACGGCATTAGAAACGTTGAATCAAAATGAACTAAAACTGGAATTTGTCAAGACTCGATTAATGGATGAGTATAATAAAAGAAGTAGAGGTTATTCAACAACATCGACAGAGCCTGGAGCTATGAACGTCAAGAGCAAGAAGAAGACAATTATTTGTTATAAGTGCGGAAAACCTGGACACGTTCAATCAAAATGTTATGTCAAGCGGAAAGATAAGAAGACTTCAGATAACTATTCCAAAACATCAAGAGAAAGAGGGTCAACAATGTGTGCTGAGGTGGATAAGCTACATGAGGTGGATGAAGCACATATAGTCCAACCGGCAGATAGTCAAATACAATTTATTTTGGACTCAGGTGCAACCCAACATATGGTCAATAGAAGTGAATATTTTGACCATTTGTCAGATATAGATGAAGTTCAAATCTCTGTTGCAAAGAAAAATCAAAATATTTCAGCAAATCAAATTGGAGACATATTGGTTCAAACTCATTACAATGGTGATTCTTCTCAGAAAAAGATGGAGAATGTTTTACTCGTCAAGGAGTTGAAATACAATTTGATGTCAATAAGAAGCTTGACTGAGAGAGGTTATCGAATTGTTTTCGAAGGGGATCACGCATACGCAACAATCAATGGAGTTCGAATGTTTGAAGCTCATACCAGAGGAAAGCTTTATGAAGTTAAGTTCCATATTCCTAAGAATAAGATCGCTGGATTTTCAGGTGAGTGCAATATTACAAACTCATCTCAACTTTTATGGCATTATCGTTTGGCTCACATAAATTCTGCTGATTTAAAAGTTTTAGTTAATCATAATATGGGTAAGGGACTTGAAAAGGTTAATGTTGACAGCGAATCAAGATTTTGTGAACCATGCATCATAGGCAAGCAGACACGGACTTCATTCCCGAAAAATAAAAATATACGATCTACTCGTGTTCTTGAATTGATCCATAGTGATGTCTGCGGCCCTATGCCAGAGGTGGCTTATGATGGAAGTCGGTATTTCGTTTCGTTTACTGATGATTATTCAAGAGCTTCGATGATTTTTTGCATTAAGCGAAAAAGTGAAGTATTAAATAAATTTAAAGAGTTTGTTGCTTCTGTCGAAGCATTGCATGGCCAAAAAGTTGCAAAACTTAAGACAGATAACGGTGGGGAGTACACCTCAAATGAATTCAAAGATTTTTGCAAACGAAAAGGCATTCAAGTAAGTTATAGTGTTCCTTACAATCCTGAGATGAACTCTGTGTCTGAGCGCCTCAATAGAACATTACAAGAAAAAGCTACCACAATGCTATTGGCAAGTGGTATAGATCCAAAATTTTGGAATGAAGCGATCCTTACTGCAAATTACATTAAAAATAGATCTCCAACAAGTGCAGTAGGTAATCAGTTTAAAAATCAGACACCCGCTGAGATTTGGTTTAAAGAAAAACCTGAGTTATCTCATTTGCGTATTTTTGGTGCCGAATGTTATAATTTCATACCAAAGAATAAGAGAACAAAATTTCAACCCAAATCAAATAAATGCTTGATGCTTGGCTATTGTTCATCGATTGGTTCTTATAGACTTTGGGATCTACAAAAGGCAAGGATTGTAATCGGTCGACATGTTTCATTTAACGAAGAGTCCGTACTTAAGAGAATGGATATAGTCGATATCTCGGATTCAAAGCTGAAATTCAATAAGAAGACGAGTTGCCACAAACCACTTGACTTGGACCAACATGATGAAGAAAAAGAGGAATTTCATAGTCCAAGATCAGAATGGGTTCAAAGCCCCATATCAAAAACTCAAGACGTCGAAAGAAATCAAGACTTGGAACCAATCCACAGCCCTAACTCGGATTGGGCTGGTAACAGCAGTTCAAAAGGTGAAAATAATGAAGAAAATGAAGATGAAATCAAGGAATTACAATTACCGCGAAGAAGTAACCGTTCTCATAAACCACCTGACAGTTGTGGAAATTTGGTTAGTTCATCAGAAATCGAATATGCTCATTTTGCACTTGCTGTTGGACAATTCATTGAAGACGATCCAAATACAATTGCAGAGGCCAGAGCGAGAGATGATTGGCCGGAATGGGAAAAGGCTATAAACTGTGAGTACCAATCCTTATTACATAATAAAACATGGACTTTGTGTGATTTGCCAAAGAACCGCAAGGCTATTACGAGTAAATTTGTGTTTCATATAAAACGAAAAAATGACAATAGTATCGATAAATACAAGGCTCGTTTAGTCGCACGTGGGTTCACGCAAAAAGAAGGATTTGACTATTTTGAAACATATTCACCTGTTGCTAAGTTAGTAACTCTGAAAATATTGCTTTCAATCGCGGCTCAATATGATTTACACATACATCAGATGGATGTTAAGAGTGCATTCCTAAATGGTTCATTATCCGAAGACATTTACATGCGTCTCCCAGATGGAATTAACGAAGCAGGTCGAATTTGCAAGCTTGATAAAGCAATTTATGGCTTAAAGCAAGCATCTCGCGCCTGGAATACCAAATTCAATAGTTTCATGATTCAGATAGGATTCAAGAGATGTCAGTCTGATCAATGCTTGTATGTAAAAGAACAAGCTGAATGCAATTTTTATGTTCTTTTGTATGTTGATGACATACTTTTATTTTGTAAGAATGTAAAACATATTCTAGTTGTCAAATCAATGTTGTCAAAAGAATTTGAGACGACCGACATGGGTAAAGCAAACTTGTTTCTTGGAATACAAATCGATCAGAACCGTGAACTTGGAAAAATAACACTCTATCAAAGACAATATTTAAACAAAATTCTACGAAAGTTCGATATGGAAAATTGCAAGCCCAGAGGAACTCCAATGGAAAAAGGACTGCAATTAGATGAAGGTGACAAGAATAATTGTACAGATCATAACTATCGAGAATTAATAGGATGCTTAATTTACGCAACTTTAACTACAAGACCAGACCTTTGTGCCACTACTGGATATATGAGTCGTTTTCAAAGCTGTTACGACGAACGCCATTACAGTTATGCCAAACACATTCTGCGATATGTTCGAGGGACTTTAGACTTGCAAATGGTGTATACTAAGCAAGATTCTCCAGAAACTCTCGTTTGCTATTGTGATGCTGATTGGGGAGGAGATAAAAATGATAGGAAGTCTACATCTGGATACGTTTTTAAGTTATTTGGAAACACTATTCACTGGGCGTCCAAGAAACAATCAACCGTCAGCTTATCTTCAACTGAAGCCGAATTAATCGCATTAACTGAAGCTACATGTCAACTTAAATGGATCTTAAAGCTGCTTGCTGAACTTAATATAGAATGTCCAACTCCAGTAACTATATTTGAAGACAATAGTTCGTGCATCAAAATTACTGAAGATTCAAAAGAAAGCAAGCGTATGAAACATCTAGACATCAAACACTATTTTGTTCGAAATGAAATAGCTAATGGCATTATTCGACTTGAACAAATCGCAACCAATGATCAATTGGCCGATATTATGACCAAGCCACTTGGAAGAAACTTATTTTTGAAACATCGTCCAAATTTAAATTTAATTTAAATCAGTTGTTATGTTTGTTACATTATGTTATCTAACTTTATAATTTCTATTAAATTAAGAGGCGGTGTTAAATACTTTGTTTGTATACATACTTTGAAATAATTTAATTGAAATTTTATTAATCGAATTTTGTTTTTCTAGCTTTCAAACGTTATTATAATTTGTTATTTAGTCTTGAAGAAACATTTGAGTTAAATACATCTTTTCATTATTGGTTTGAATAAATTATTTATAACGAATCTGAATTCATTGTTCTGATTCTTTCTGAAAAAGCGGGTCCGGCGATTCAGTCTGTCTGTCAGTAAACGCACTTGCAGGCCTTAACTACTGGTCCGATTGACTTCAAACTTTAACATTAGATTTTTGCGCGAATTCCCGTGGGTCGTTATTTAAAATTTTATTTCTTAGATCAAGGGTAGTCCCCTTAAACATTTTTTTAGTGAAAAACAAACAAATAGTTTTCTAATTTTTTTTTCAACATCCTCATTATTTTTTTTTCGGAACAATGGTGTTTTTAATGAAAAAAATAAATTATTTTTGTATAGCTCCAAAATGGTTTGTACCTCTCATAGAACCGATTTTTTTTTTGTTATAAGGTTTTTTCAAAAAATAATAGTCCGATCAGCGTATTGTTTTCTTTAAGGAGTACTTATGTTTATATCGCCCAAATAATATTTTGTATTCAAATAATTTTCAAAATTTGTTTGGATTTAAATAAACTGTTTTTAAGCTCTTTTTTCAAAATTCAGTTTCTTGAAAACGGATCGAAATTCAAATGTAATATGTATATTCACCTATTCTTGAATACTGGATACCCAGATTAGTTTTAAGACATTTTTGAAAAATATAAGGTATATTATAAAAAATAAATGAAAACTTACAGGCGGGGAGCCCTCAATCCTGAAAGTGCACTTACACGGATTTCAAAATTTCTTATATTAAAATATAGTTTATAGAAATACCAACAAATTAAGCCCGGTATGACGAGGCCTATCCTGGCACCAGTATTTTTTGCAATTTTTTGCATTATTAATAATTATTGATAATTTGCACTTATCACGGATTTTTATTTTAACTAGCGCATATTATTGGAAATTTAATGTGCTTTCAGGAAAAAATGGTATGACAGCTGCCATCCTGGCACCAATGTCTGTCATACCTATTTTAAAATTTTGTCACTCATATGTTTCATATGTTTTTTGTATGTATTCGTAATTTTAAACATTTGGAGCATGATATAAATTGTACGACTTAATAATTCTGATTTACAAAATCAAAGATCGAGATTTATGATCTCAATATTCTAAAAACAAAGCTCTTGAAGCTAAATGAACGAATCGATCTTAGACAATCATAGTTTACAAAAATATTTCCTGAATTAAAAAATAACAGCCATATTTATAATCAAATCTTAAAGGTTGCTTAACTTTAAGCAACCTTTAAGTATGATTTAAGTAGAAAATCTACATTTATAATCAATTTGAAGATTTAAGCAACGTTACTTAAAGCTCTCTTAAGTTAAACGCAAAATTTGTTGTTTAAAGGTTGCAAGGTTGATTAAATGATATTTCTATGACATTATGAAATTGACATTTCTCCGTTTGGGTATTTTAGTGTTTTATAAATAAAGATAAATTAATACAATGGGTTTATTCTAAACTATAAGCAAATATAGTAAATGGAATATAAAAGTGTTGAACCTGCAGCTTGTACGAGAATTGTCTGACATCCGTACATTATGTAGATTCAATATTGGGATGGGAAAGAAAACTCCACAGGGAAAGAAATGACCAACAATTATCGAGGAGAAGAAGATTAAACAAAAACACAAAAAAAACGCATTTGCTTTTCTTTTAGAAGATATTACAAAATGTATTATTTTCATTTTCATACACATCGAATATTCACACAAAATTACAACTTACTGTGGACAAATTGGACATTTGCAACAGCCACGATTGAGAGTGAGCACTTCTTTAACACATAAATTCGAATGGTAAAACTATCCAGTACCTACAACTTACGATGAATCAAAATCATTTGAATTTTTCAAATTAATCAAATACTCCTCCATATTCCCCTTGTTTTTCTCCTTTGAAATGTTTTTATTTTGTTTTTTTGTTTTTGGCAAACTTCAATTTGACAAATAAAACTTAATGTCGTTTTCGATTGGTTTCACTCAAGAATTCACTCATTCTGAAATCGAATGGAACAGGTCAAATCGCTTCCACTGAGTTCTGTTTTTTTGTGTTTGTGTGAAATTTCAAAAGTCAAATATCTGATTTTTCTTTCAAAAATCCTCATTAAAAACAAAAACAAAACTGATTGAGTATTATATTTGACTTTTTATTATTCATGTATTAGTGCTTCTTGAGTGGATTCTGATTTGAAATCAAGAAGAGAATTTCTCTTCTAAGAAGCGTTCTGTCTGTCAGTTTCGTTCCAGTAAAACGCTTTCAGAAGGCTTCGGAATGATTCCGGACGCTTCCGGAGAGCCAATCGAAAACGACATAAGTTTCATGAAGTAGAATCGTCGTTTTTATTACTTTTTTTGACAGAGACTTCGCTTAACTAAGTAACAGTCGATAATTGATTATAAATAAGAATTTAAGTAAGGTTACTGAAAGGCGACTTAAATATTTAAGCATGCTTAACTAAGTAACGTCTTAAAGCGCTCTTAAGGAATCTTTATAAATGCGGCTGTAAGTGTTTATTAAATCATGAATTCTTATCGCATTTTACTACTTTTGAATCCAAACTGTTTTCTTTTGTTACGATTCTTGAATCGTAAATTACGACAATATTTCCTGAAAAAGAAAAACGTTTTGTGTTGTTTATTTATTCCCTAGTTTTCAAGCGGTCGAAAATCAATTCCAATTTTATAAAGCGTCAAGTAGCTCAGTGGGTAGAGGTGCCGATCAAGAGACCGTCGTGCATTCTCATACCTGGGTTCGCATCCCAGCAGTGCGGAGTGACGAATTTGTAAAAAAAAAAAATAGTCGCCACTAAGCAGTGCAGAATGAGAAGGAAGTACGGAGATTGATCGGTGAGGTGAGAGAGAGGAAGGGTGAATATAGTACCGGGGGAAGGGCGAAGAAGGGAGAGAGAAAAAGAGGCGAGATCCCCCCGAAACGGCGATGGTAGGGGGGGGGGGTACAAAAAGGATAATTTACGTAATTGACTACTGGCTGATCGTAAATTACGCTCCTGAATCCTAAATGCTTTTTTTGGTTATGATTCAAAAGTGTAGAATTACAACTATTGAGTCGTAATGTCTTCATTTTCCTCTTTTTCGTAATATTTGATTCCCAATCCAAGGTCCATAACTAGATTCATTTTTCGTGATTTACCGCTTGTTTTTCTTGATTTGATCTTCGATTTCTTTCTGTGAAGGTACTCATTGATATAGTTATTATTCATGGACTGCTACTGCCAGTAGCCAACTCAGTAGTGGAATCACGATGATTCCACTTTTAACGGACGAAAAACGAGCCCTTGAAATTTGCAAGCTTCGACTAGAAACTAGATAACTTAACTCGTCAAAAGTAAATGTTCTCTTTCCCTAGTTTGCAGCAATTTTAATGGCATATCAATTTTTGATTGAAGTAAGCGGCTTGAAAAAATATCTACTCCTAAAAATTACCTCAACAGCATTAATAAATGAAGCTTTTCTATTAAGCAACTTGAAGTTAATGTCGTAAAGAGCTGCTTCAGAATTTCTTTAAAAAGAAAAATACATCAACCACCAGCTTACTGCTTTAATGATCTCGCCCAATCAAAAATTAAGGTCGGCGAGAAGTCAATAAAATGAGTTCTCCGCTTAAAATTTCGAGGAGTAGCATCGGTGGAACCATTTATTTTCAAATTTGGTATGGAATTTTCGCATTCACCAAATGGTTCAATAATCCATCGTACAAAAATCAATTTTATTAATACTTCTTTTACCTTACCCAATACTTGAATTTCACAAAATTGGGGCCATTTGCTGTTGGTCCGGGGCATGGGGCAAAACAGCAAATTTTAGGGCAAAATGGCCCGTTTGGGCACTTTTGCACAACGCTGGTTGGAAGTCAGTTAGTGAAGAGACGAGATCGGACACGGTCGATGACGACGACGAGTTAACTAACTTAAAATTCCAATTTTGTTCAAAAAACACAATTTGATTTATAAAGCAACTAGCCGTACCCTGCCACGCTTCGCAGTGCCTTCACTTTTTAACCACACTATCCGCTTCCCACCTACCCTCCAGAGCTACCTGCTACCTGCTACCCGCTAAACCTCTACCCCACTACCCGCTACCTACTACTTCAACACACTAACCGCTACCTTTTTACCACGCTACCCGCTACTCACTCCCGTTACCCATCACCACGCTATGCGCTACCTGCTACCTACTTAGCCGCTACTCCACTACCCGCTTCCCACGCCCATTATATCTCAAAACAATAAATCTAAAAAAGAAAATATATCGACTGCAACAAATGTCAAGTGTACGTTTTTTTTGTCGATGAAAAACAATATTTGACGAATATATGTATATTTTCTTCACTGACATAAAATAATACATTTTCAATTTACATAAATAATTTCAGATTTGACAAACATAATTTTCAATATTTGAAATTGATCATTTTTTTTTATTTTAATGGGGTAGAAAAAGTATGTTTTTTTAACATTGGCAAGGATCCCTAATTTTTTTGAAAATGAAACATAGCCTATGTCACTTTCGAATAGTGTAGCTTGCCAACGTTGAAAGAATTTTTTAAATCGGTCCAGTAGTTTCGGAGCCTATTCATTTCAAACAAACAAACAAACAAAAAATCAAACCTTTCCTCTTTATAATATTAGTATAGATAAAATTTCAAGTAAACATTTACAGCCTTATTTATAAACAAGTTTTAGAGGCGGAATAAGGTTACTCCGACCTTACAACGCCTTTTAAACTGAAAAGCTTATTTATAAAAAAAAAAAAAAAACAAACGAGTTTTAGAGAACGAATAAACTAAAACGGGTTCATAAGAGGTTTAAGGCCGGTATAAGTCCGTTTTAGTATCATATGTCATTTTGAAAGAAAATGTGTCAAACAATTGTTTTGTCAAATTTGCTATTATGTTGCAGGAGAATTTGCGTCCAAAAAGGCCATTTAATGTAAATCTTCGGACCGTACATGGTTCTTAAAATTATTTGCAACCGTTCCTCTTCTTCATACTTACTTTTGCTGGTACTTTTGCAGTCCCAAAAATCAATATTTTGCTCTTCAATTAATTATTTTCTGAAAAAATGAAAGGCAGTGTCAGGTTTGTATATTTATTTGACGAATAAAAATACAAAGGTGTCAAATTTGTTTACAGGAGTTTTAGATTGGTCAATTTTTAATGGCAAAATTTGACATAAGCCAGGCATAACTACAACGAGTAATAAAATATTTTATAAACAAGGAATAGGAATAGGTTGATGTACGTGCTTAAACTCGCTATAACTATTCCGGGTATGAAACGAGTATTAGTGGAATCTAATAAATAAGGCTGTTATAGTGTACATTTTTTATCGTAATACTAAGCATAATCATGAACTCTTCAAAAAAGCTAACGATTTACGCAGAAGAAAGCTCCTCCATTGAACACAGGTTCACTAAGTATGGTCGAGTCTACGTCAGATAGTTGTCGTCAAGTGTCCAAAGAGATTGGTTGTGCTTGTGCAGTGCTTTTGTCCCTTGTCTTCATTTTTTTTTGTCCCGTCCACGTCCCTCGCGTCCGTTGCTAAAAACTAAAAGTACATAAAAAATAAAAAACGTTGATATAAAGGAACATTTAAATAATTCACTTAAAATAAACATAAACCAAACAACAAAAAAAAAAACACAAAAAACAAATCATATAATTTGATTTGTCAATAATACTTATGCACATCAGGTTGAGCAGATGTCTTCATTAATTTTCGGAAAAAAAGCAAATAAGGCTTTTTTTCGAAAATTAATGAAGACATCTGCTCAACCGTCTCCAAATAAATACAAAAAAAAAATCCTCTAATTTTTTCAGATTTGTATCTAATACTGGGACTTTGCGGCTCATTTTTGGATTATACCCATACATCTCTATTTCGGCTTCACCGATTTTGTTAAAATTTTGCACACTTTTACTTAACATTATCCTTAGTGATATTGCATTCCAAGATATTATTTAAAATGTATTCTTAATTACCAAAAAAAAATCGGGAAAGCAATCCATTTTTGTAGTACCTTTTGGGTTTATTACACTCTTTTCTAGATTTCTCAAAAACGGCTCAACCAATTTTTTGGAAATTTCGTCAACACGTTTATATGCTCCAAGACGTTGATGTTGGTTGTCCTCTTTTGTTGACAGCTCTAACTTGGTCTTGCCCTCGTTAACCGATAGACCCATCTGCCTGGCCTCCTTCTCAAGACTCACGAAAGCTCCACTGACATCACGCTGTGTTCTTCCAGTTATGTCAATGTCTCTGGTGTTGACGTTGGAGTTTTGCACAGTCTTTTCAAGAATGATGTTGAACAAATCGCATGAAAGCGCATCACCTTGTGATTTTGACATCAAATACGTTCGTTAGGTTTTTCCGACCATTGTCATCTTACTTAGACGGACGAGTTTTTCTGGGATGCCAAAACTAGACATTGTTTAGCCAAACAACTAAACAACTGGGTTCAAATCTTCTCACTCGAAAGACAAAGTGTGTGCTATACAAAACTTTGATTTTACCAGTCCTACTCTACGGCGCCGAGTGCGGTCCCGTATGCGACGATGGCGAATGGAGAAGAAGGTTTAACCGAGAACTGTACGAGCTGTACCAAGATGTGGATGTATTCCAGAAGGCCAAGAAAAGGCCACATCGAGCGAATGGACGACAACGCTCCAGCCAAGAAAGTCTTCTCATCCCAGCCCCCAGGTTCGAGACGACAAGGAAGACCGAATCTACGGTACAAGGACCATGTGACTGCGGATGCCAGATCGCTTGGTCTCGGCGACTGGAGAGTGCATGCGAGGGACCGTTCACGAAGGAAGGCTGCAGTATCTCAGGCTGAGATCCTTCATGGATTGTGAGCCGGATAAGTAAAAAGTTACTTACTTTATTAAGTAAGTAAGTAACTTTTTAAGCCGGCACGATATCAATGTCGATTTTTCACATCTTTATAAATTATGACAATACCGTAATAAAGGTGTACACAAAAATCTAGCCCACTAGGAATTATTCCGCAGATAAAACATTAAATGAATGTACATATTACTATGAAAAAATACAATTTAAAAACTCGACTCGGTCATTTTTGTTTATTAAACCGAGATTTACCTGTATAAATTCGGAACGTCCATTTTTTGTTAATGTTGTCAGGCAGTGGAATAATTTACCATATGACTTGAGAAGACTTCGTGGCGCTACGCAGTTTGATGCGGCTCTATTCAGATACTCGGCAGAAAGTTAAGGAAAGTTAAAATTAATATTAAAAATAGAAATTATAAATTGAACGAAGCTTCTTCAAATTAAAATTCATTCAGTTTCTTGGTTTGTCATTAAAATTTTATTTTGAATTATAGCCTATTCCCACCAACGTGATTTAGCTAAATCAACTTGATTTAGCTAAATCACATAATTTATTTCATGATTTGCCATACATTTTCAATTATTTGAAATTACCTGATTTAGCTTGTTTATTTTTTAATTAGGTATAAATCACCTCGATGATTCCGGGCTGAATGATTTCATGCTCAAGTAATGAATAAAATTCATTTTAAATTCACTTATTTTTTCTTTTTGACAGTCGAAATTCCAATTTTGTGTCATATTCATTGAAAAATTCAAAAGTAATGTCAAGATTGTCGTTTCCGTGGGAACGCCTTTCTTGATTTATAAATCAAACTAGCAGTACCCTGCCACGCTTCGCAGTGCCTTCACTTTTTTACGCTGCTACCACACTCTCCGCTACCCTACTACCCTCCAGAGCTACCTGCTACCCGCTAAACCTCTACCCCACTACCCGCTTCCCGCTACTTACTACTTCAAAACACTAACCGCTACCCCTTTACCACGCTACCCGCTACTCCACTACCCGCTTCCCACGCCCATTATATCTCAAAAACAACAAATCTAAAAAAGAAAATATATCGACTGCAAAAAATGTCAAGTGTACGTTTTTTTGTCGATGGAAAACAATATTTTACGAATATATATTTTCTTGACTGACATAAAATAAACATTTTCAATTTACATGAATAATTTCAGATCTGACATCTGACAAACATAATTTTCAATATTTGAAATTGATCATATTTTTTTTTATTTTGATGGGGTATGTATGTTTTTTTAACATTGGCAAGGATCCCTAATTTTTTTGAAAATGAAACATAGCCTATGTCACTTGGGAATAGTGTAGCTTGCCAACGGTGAAAGAATTTTTTAAATCGGTCCAGTAGTTTCGGAGCCTATTCATTTCAAACAAACAAACAAACAAACAAAATATCAAACCTTTCCTCTTTATAATATTAGTATAGATAGTATAGATAAGCTAAATCAAGTCTGTGGGAACAGGCTATAAATCTATAAAACTGTAATTTAACCTAAATTAACTAATCTCGAAATTAACTTTTACTAAGAATTATAGGCGCAAGCCCATTGTAAAAGATTCAATTGAATAAATAAATAAATAAATAAATGAAGAATGAAAACTTTTTGTTGAAGAAGATTCATGAGCAGCTTTTATTTGATCAACATATTTCTTTAATTGGAATAAATTATTCATAACACTGAATGTTGCTGCTGTTGGTGTGGGTGTGGATGTTATTGCTGTTGGGGCTGTTGATTTTTCTGCTGCTGCTGTTGCTGCTAACTTATAATCTGCAACGTCTTTCCCGCATTGTGTTTCAGCTGGAGTCAGTGTCAAGTTTATTTTTTTGTTTTTAATTTACAAATTACTGTTCGGTCCAATTCTGTAATGCGACTCTTTATATGAACTTTGTTTTCTGAAAACTTATAGAAAATCTTGTTTTGAGATTGTTTGAAAATGGAACAAGAACAAGTATTTCTGAAAAACCCAGTACCGAAATATTTTGGGTTATTTTAAAGTATTATTTTAATTAATAGGCAAGAAAGCTATCATTATGTTGTAGAAATAATGCTAAAGAATATCATACAGTTGCATTTCAGATGATAAATTGGCTTGAAAATCCTAAAGTTCCTTACTTGCCCCATTAAAACGATCTAAGATAACATCAAATTGCTGTCTCTATGCTGTAATATTTGAAAATATTCAGCCTTATTGTTAGTTTCACGTGTCCAGCATTCCACCCGAAAAAAATCCCTTATTTATTGTGAGTTCCGGGTGAAAAAATTACATGTTCGAAAAATTTCCCTTATTGCCAGTACTCATTCAGGGCTCAAATTTTCACTTTTAGACGCCGGTTATAGCTATCAGAAAAATCCATCAGAAAAAATTGAAACTGTGAAAACTTGATACATTTTTCTGATGAGTGTTTATAGCAACCAAAAATTTTGTGTCAGAAATTGAATGTCAATTCAGCTTCGCGCTGTTTTTTATGAAATCAGAATTTTTTTTTTCATCAGAAAATTTTTTTCTGATGTGGTTGGAACAGAAAAAAATCGAAACACATCAGAAAAACGAAATGGAATATTTTTGAAGTTTTTACAATCAGTTGTTCAGAAAAATGAAATCTCATCAGAAAAAAATTTAAATTCAATTTTCTAATTAAATTCGGTCATAAATGTTTTAATTCTTTTTGAAAAATATATTTCAAACAAATGTTCGTCGAATTGCATAAATATTTCGCTCAAATGAAGTTCTAGAGTAGTCAAATTTGGAAAAGAATATTTTTTCTGATCCGTTTTTCTGATAGCTATAACCGGCCCCTTATATAGGAGCCGAATAGAAGTACAGAAAGTAAGTATACGTCACAGTGTCTTGCAATTGCAAGAGGTTTCGTGAGAGAAAACAAGGGAAAAATTAATGCTTTCTGGAAGCAGTTGACTTTTGAGCTCAATAGCGCAGTGCATCCGATTAAGACTGAGTTGGAAAGGAAGAAGGTAAGGGTTCAATTTTATTTGATAAAGACTGAAACAAAAATTTATTTTAATAAGGCTTGGACCGACCAAAAGCGCTAGGTGCGCCAAAAGGCTGCTACATATAAAATGTTGCAAAGGGGAATATGAGATGGACCTAATAGGACAAAGAAGTTCTCTCCAGCTGAGGACTATTTTTGAGCTGGTTTGTATGAAGGAAGGGGTTGAGGGAGTTGAATCTTCAAACTTTGGGTTGAATCCACCCAAAATGAAAAGATGAAACTCAAATTGAAGAATTTTTGGAAAAACTGGATAATGACGAAAACCAACGTCCTGATATCACAACTATTCCACCAGTCGTACCTGACAAGAATAGGGACAAAGAAATCATTCCTACGACCAGTCAGAATGCTAGAAGAAAAATTGCTAAAATGAGTACCCAAGAAATATTTATGGAGGAGATTCAAGCTCATAAGGAACTTTGTGCTAAAGTGGGTGAGGCAATATCCCTCATGACAGACCACAACAAGAATATGCAAAATTGTATGTGTATCTTTGGATAGCTTCAACGACAAAAAAGAAGGACAAGTTAAAGAGGAAAAGCGGCATCATCATGAACTGGAAAATTTAAGAAGAATGGAAATAGAGAACATGTGTGAAAAAATCCGTAAAATGGTTGAAATCGAAAAGTTAAAAATTAAATTGTTAAATTGGGAAGGTTGAATTTTATTTTTGTATCAGTGCCCCTAAAAATTATTTGAAAAAATCTGTTTAATTTACCTCAAACAAATATGTTTATGAAGTACAAATGAAATCAAATATACAGTGCTTTGCAAAAGTATAATTGCACCATATAAAATAACAGGCAGTTTGGTAGTGTTTCTGAGCTCCAAGAGACAAAACTGCACGAATGGAACTCGTTGGACAATTCCTAATTAAAAAAACTGGTCGAGAGTAATCCAAATCGAGTATTTTAACTTGATTGAAAATCGGCGTAGTAAGAATCCACACTAATCTTTCAAAAAATAAAAAAAAATAAAAAAAATGTTGAAAAAATAAGAGAATGCGATTATACTTATGCAACAAAGAAAAAAACTTGTTTTCTAAACATTAGAGGCGAAAGTAACGGTAATTTTTTTTCTCTCAATTTTCTTATCTAATGAGGGTCTTTAAAAAAAAATAGTTTAGTATTGCTGCAGTCCTCGGTTTTACACAAAACCATTTTTACATGGTGCGATTATACTTTTGCAAAGCACTGTATTTATGCATTCGAACAACGATAGCAACTTAGAAATCAAATATAATTTTTAAATTGAATAAGTGTTTTATTGTTATTTTGCATTTGAATCATTGCAGTGTGTAGGCGATGTTTGTCCGAATGCGTTGTCCTGCAGTAAGCTAACTAATACTTGCTTCGTTGGTTGGTGTATTTTCAACTTCGTAGGTGTGGTTATGATGATATAAGGCAGAGTTAATTCACTTTTGAAATAGAAGCAAATATTAAGAATCGCTGCACATACGTTGATAATTTTGATAGCCTTTCCTGGTGCATAGTGCAATTCTCTTGCACTAAGTAGACATCTCCATCTGTTTTTAAGAACACCGTTGGTTCTTTCAATAATGTTTCGGCAACGTGAACGTACTTCATTAAATTCGCAATGCAATGCTTATCATTTTAATATTTCTTTTTATATTTGATTGCTTGTGTCAAAATATTTATCTCTTCAAATCAAAAAATCAATTTATTTAAACTGACAAAGACTTTACCTTGACGCGACGCACGTGTCGTCGTTTTCAATACAGTGATAACACACTGAGCAAACATTTCCTACATGTTAAGATTTTTGTTTTAAAATGAAATGTAAAGAACTGATATCTTACTAAATTTAAACGTAACCAACAGCTAGTAACATTGCCAAATTTGACGAATAATTCTATAGAATCAATAACTAACTTAGTTTTTTCAGTAATTAGACAATCTGCAGATCCTTCTCCTCAACGTAGTGTTACTTTCCATTCTGTATGGTATGACTAAGAATGCAATAAAAAGTAGGATAAAAGCTTTCACTTTTCTAAAACTCTACAGGAAAACAAATTCCACAGCATTTAAATTTCTTTACTTACAATCAAATCAAGAATACAAAAGATTACACTGGTCAACAACATTTTTGCCCCATTCACAATGATCGAGCTTTTAGCTGCTTTAAAGAAAATGAAAAATAACAAAGCATCAGGCTCTGATGGAATCCCTGTAGCGTTTTATAAAAATGCCACATCTGAGTTCTTAGAATACTTGTTAGAACTTTTAAATAGAATATTTAGTGAAGAGATAGTCCCAGAAAATTTTCATCAGTCTAGAATTTCAGCTATCTATAAAAAAGGTGACAGAGAAGTTCCAGAGAGCTATAGGGGTATTGCTTTGCTAAACTCATTGAGAAAAGTGTTTACACAAGTACTCTACACCAGACTTACAGCTTGGGTAGAAAAAAACAATATCATCAGCTGTTTCCAGGCGGGTTTTCGACCCAATCTTTCAGGTATAGATCAAATTTTTGTACTTAACACGACTACTAGACATTTCATCGATAAAAAAAAGTGTTTATACGCTTTTTTCGTCGATCTAAAAGCGGCCTTTGACACTATTAATAGAAGATCCTTATATTACAAGCTCTCAATGATTGGTCTATCCACTAAATTCCTAAGAGTCCACGAAAAAATTCACCAAAAAACATGAAGGCATCTGTTCAGAACGGTAATAAAATATCAAGAGAATTTAGTTGCGATGCAGGTGTCCCTCAAGGATGTGTTTTAAGCCCTATCATGTTTGCATTGTTTGTGAATGATGTCGAAAACAATATACCTACCTGGAGATTTTCAGTTTTCTGATATAATTATCAAAGTCTTGCTTACTGCAGATGATCTAGTGATCTTAAAGGACAATCCACTTACTCTACAGCTCCAGATAAACAAGCTAAAACAGTTCTGCGATCTATGGGATCTCAAAATTAATACCACAAATTCGAAAATAATGGTTTTCAGATCTCGAAATACATAGGTCTAATGGCTTTAGTCGGACTTTACTGGACTTTGGATAGGAAAATAATAGAAGTCGTAAACGAATATAAATCTCTTGGATATACTATAACATACAACCTTAACATAACCATTAACAAAACAAAAAAATGCTTCAAAATCTGCAATAAATACAATGTGGTACCAGTTTTTTGGCAATAATTTCATCGATCCGGTCTCTAAATTCGAAGTCTTCAACGCCACTGTGAATACTTGTTTTTGCTATGGTAATGAATTGTACGGTTACGAACAGCTTGAGGAAATGGAAAGTATACAAAGGTATTTTTTCAAGCGAATGTTTAGGTAACCTTTCAATACTCTTAACTACACTATACATCTAGACTAGAGTCAGGCCTACCTCAAAATTTCATGAAAAACTTAAAGGCAAATGCGGACTACTGTATCAGAATAATGAAGCGATCCGATCAAAATCTGCAAAAGAGGATCCTTAAAATTTGTTTTATTTGTGGATATAGTCCAATCAAAAACTGGTATGATCTTGCAATAACACACAACTATTCAAATTCAATGACATTGACAATGGATAATGTGGATGCATTAAGAAACTCACTATACGAATGTATCTCTGTCATAGATGACGCAATGTATAGGCAACGGGTTACGTGAGAAACAACATCAACATCCAGAAAAATATACAGACAACTTAATCTGAAACTGGGGGACAACAATTATTTCAGGGAAGAGTTAACAGTCTCTGAAATGAGCCTGATTTTCAAGATAAGAACAGAAATGCTTGATTTATACTAAAGACCACATAGAACAGACATGGACCCTATTTGCCAGCTTTGCAACCTTGGTGAAAATGAAGACAGGAAATCCGAAGACTCTACTTCAATTCTAGTTTCCTTTCCTTGGAGGAATGTTTCTGCATTCTAAACGGAGATCGAGGCTGGAGGCCACTTATTCATTTGGAATTCTCATGCAAGAAACTACTGAAACGAATATTTGAATCTGTTTTGAGTCAGTTCTTTTATGTTTAAATAAGCACCTTAAATTCACAGTTCTTTTTCTTATACGTCCTTTTTTTATGTACAGATAACTTTTTTTGTTTTTTTTTTGTTTTTGTTTAAACTAAACAAGTCCGTTTATTTTTTTTTTTTGTTATTTACTAAACTTAATTTCTCATTGTTGTTTTTTTTTTTGTGATACAATTTTAATCATACATATTATTCACACAGATAAATCTTGTCAACTATCTTTTCCCCCCGGCAGACTTTTGCTTTGCTTTGCTTTGTAATTCTTAAAAAAAATAAAGAACTTATCTTATCTATAATCTAATCTTATCTGATCTAATCTAATCTAATCTAATTTAATATCTTACAAATTGCGTGTCAATAGCCTTAAACGAAATGTAAGCTATGAGTTCAAAAAGAATATTTCTTGAATGAACCAGCTATTTGGATTGTGAATTAATAAAAATATAAAATTGTATAATAATTTGAAAGGGAAATATGAATGGGATATTCTATCACTGTTTGTTTTATTCGAACTCTGAGTCCTTATTCTATTCGGGCGAAACTCACAATAGCTCATTTGAATTCCGGGGGAACGAAAATGTTCCGGGGGAATGATTTTCCGGGCGGAAATCACAATAGTGCTGAAATAACTATAAAAAATGTTAAACGTTAAGCTAATTTGATGTGCCATATTATCATTTAACATCCCTAAGTATGGCACACGAATTACCGGACACCCTGAATTTGTCTATGTTACTCCCATCTTATATTTAAAGTTATTCAAAGCCTTGAAATTATCTCTCATATTTTTTTGACAATCTACTTTTCTTCTTTATCTAAATTTCTCTGTTAACATTGTTTTTATTTAAAAATTATGTGTTATGTGTTATTCTCTGTTAACTTTTTATTTCAGGCGAATCTTACCGTTACACACTTTTAAACGAATGTCCTTGTTTCGTATATTGTGCCTAACCTTAATCAAGTAAAAATTTCGCATATTATTTTTCAGAGCGATAGTTTCTGAATTAAAAGTGTTTATGCTTTTTTTGATACTTTTTCTTTATTGAATTTTTAAATTAGTGCTTAGCTGGATCAACACCGTGTACAATTATTGTATTTTACATGCGATAGATAGATTACAATCTTACAAAAATGTCAATGAACGTTTGTGATAGTATATGTAGATTTTATTTGATTGATTTTCCATATCAATATTAACATCGATTAAAATAAACGAAAAGGTTTTGGATGTATAGCTTGTCCTTTTTCTCGTTTATTTTTTGGTCCGGCACTTTTTGGTCTTTTTTCATTAAATGATGGCATTGAAACAGATACAACTAAACATTCGTTCGGTAGCGACATTGATGATATTAATGTTGTAGCTCTTTTTAGCTTAGGCGCCTTCCAATACTAAAGAAATAAAAAAAAATATACAACACTTTAGAATAAATAAGCTTTTTTTTGTTATCAGATTCTTGCAATTATTTTGTGAATCAATAGCTTAATACTTAATGAAAGCAAAAATGCTACATAAACTAAGAAAAATATGATGAGACTTACATGATATTATGATCATAAAAATCGGTTTGCCAATTCTACTGCTTAAGCTGATGCTTCTGTTTTGCTTTGCTTTACTGTTCAAAGTAAATACATTGAATAATTTTGCCAGTTTGTGCATTAATAAAAAATACTAAAATATTTTTTATATGATAATACACTTTACATTTCATTTCTTAACATGCATCAATTTTATATGAATTTCGCTATTTTTGTTCACAATACCTCTTTAAAGTATAAGCAAATAAAAGCAAATAATAACATTTATTTTGTTTAAGTTTATTAATAAAAACGAAGAGCGTTTTTACCTACATAAAAAACAATTTTCATATAAAAGGTGTAGTTAAAGTGTATACATAAATATTTTTTATTTGTTTAAGTTTTAGAGATTTTATGTTGCTAATATGTAAATGACCTTAAAAAAAAAGAAAATAATAATGTAATCTCTTTTTTTGTAGTCGTTGAACTTCTGAATAACAATTGCTTAAAAAAATAAAAATAACTTTTATTTTTATTTTCCAAAAATATCTTAATAGTTGTAAAAAAAAAAAAAAAATTTAAAAATAATTTCAGTTGTTCCTTCATAATTATGTATGCATCACCGCACCGCATCACCGAAGAAGACTAAAAACTTAGTCGAACCGTTGCGTTGTTGGGAAAAATAATGATTATCTTTCATCAATCAGCTACTGAGACCAAAAAAGCCGAGTAAGAGAAATTTTAAAACTGAAAACATAAAATAATGATTGGTCAAAAACAAACTCTTGTCAATATAAAAAATATTGATTCTTTCAAAAGCAATTAGCATATAATTCCTAGAACAAAACGTTACCACCATCTCTTTCCTACATTAAACATCTTCTATCATTAAAGACCACCTACCTATGGGAAGGTAGTTATGGTTTGATAGGCGCATAGAGTTTAATCAACTTTTCTGATACTCCAATCATGAAAAAAAGTGAAAATACCATATTGTTTAGTTAAGTTAGATGTTAGACCTTCATTTTGTTTTTTGTTGCTGATTTTTCCATTATTTATAGTTGTGTGGATTTTTAATTGCAATTAGAAGAATCCATATATGTGAAAATTTCATCATCTCTTACTCCATGTCAAATTCATCATACAAAATGTATTGATGTGATATGCAACATTGTTAATAAAAATGTTCAAATCTATTAAAGGCCGGTACATAGATCGTGCTTAAATTTATCTTCCATACATAAATAAATTTTAGCATGGTAGAACGCAGTTCGCGCGCTAAATTCAAACAACCTGCTAGCACAGATAACAAACTTATACAGATGTCTCATCCCTGCAGAAAAAAATGAAACATTTTTTGCTCTTAACAGAAAACGTCTTAACAGACAAGGAGCTTTCCGAAGCTTTTTTCCTTGCCTAAGTATTCATTTATAGGCAATGAGGTGGGCGAAAATAGATTTTGAATGCATTTAGTGAATGTGTTAAAGCTTTTTTTTTGGTAGCTTTCAGTTTCATATATCATTTCTCGCCATAAGGGTGCGCTAGTGCTATACAAAACAAAGTCTCCAAACTATTTTGCACGCTATTGAAGTACATTTTTTTCTCATCTAAATTTTGACATTTGGCTTTTTATATTCATTGGTATTAGAAACTAGATGGCAATCGATTTTGGCGCCAACTTGAGGCCTAGCAACTCTCTTATTTTCTGCTGCGACTTTTTCTGTACCTCTTTGAAGAAGCTGCTAGCTGCTGTCTCTTCTTGGCTGTGATGTCGGCGAGTCTGTTGGTGTTGTTTTCAATATTAAGGGTTTGTTTTACAGAAGAATTTCCTTTGGAATATTCTGTAAGTTGTCCCACGTTTTCAAGAAGGCGGTCGTTTTTTGAAATGAGACGTTTCTCCCACTTTGGCATTGGTTTTGTTCGCATTATAGGTATTTTGGGGTTTTCCTGACTGATTATGTAAATACCAAGCATTCTGCAAACTCCTACGGTAGAGATAGAGACAAGATTATTAATACTATTAGATCTGTTTCGGTTCCAAGTAGTGGCGGTAAGATTTTTAGCAATGTTATCAAACCATCTACTTTTGGAAATATTTTAAAAGGCCTGGCCTGGCCTTTGATGACGAGCTATTTTTTCAAACTCTTCTTGTGCTGAACGAAAGTCAAAATTTACTCTTCAACAGCCTGCAATATTTTGTTCAGAAAGCCTATCGAGTTCAGGCAACGGCCGTAAAAACAATTTTATCAAGAGGGGTCCATAAACATGCATTTGAGTTTCTTTTTTTTTTTTGTGATCAAGAAAGAACAACGAATGATCGGCTTATTCATGTGGTTCGTCCATTGAATTCGTTGTCTTGGTAGTCCTGCAAGAATGGTTGAGACGGGAGACGGGTATTGTTCCCAAAACACTCTGAGCATGTGTATGGGAAGTGGTTGGGTTATTGTTCCGGTTCCCCGACCAGTCCCCAGCTAACAATTGGTCACTAACATAATTTTATTTCGTAATTTTTATTCATATTTAAGTTGTATCTCTGCAAATAGGTTGTTGGTTTTCATATTATTTCCTTCAGTTAAGTCAAAGGCCGCTCCTAGGATTTGGTTCATCATCGTCGTTATACCCAACTTGGAGAAGTAGTTTTTGCATAGCTGGCCTAGATTTTATCACGATATTCCTTTGAAACCACATGATGTTTCAGTTCTAGATATAAGCCATCAGTGTTCTCATACCTGTTCTGACATACCTCAATCTGTCGTCGATTGTGCGCTTTTCATGTCCATTCTTCTTCCCTCTGAGAAATCACTCGCTTCATCTGTTTGTGGAGCTTGTGTGACCGAGTCCTTCTTTGCATTACCGCTTTGTGTGCTCGTCGGGTCGGGTGAGCTCCTCTTCAAACCAGGGGTTTCGATATGGTGACTGTTAAATCTAGAATTCTCAAAGGATCTTGCGATTGAAACCGTTTGACGTTGTTTTCCAACAAAAAGCTGATATTTCACTTAATTAAGAATTCAAAAAATTAAGATTGTAATTTGCATTTGATACCCAAGAAACCCCTTAAGATAATCATTGAATTTGATTTTTAAAGGGTTGCCTGTAAAGTTATTTATCTGCACAAATGCAAGAATGTCAAAATTTAAGTTAGAAATTTTTTCCTTTTAATTTATTTTATTCTAATTTGTAATTCATGAACTAATGATTATTATTCATTGGCTTGTGTAAACGTGTGTATAATATAGATATGGTATGTATGCGTGTATTTGTATAAAGTTTGAGTTAAATGTACATTTCTTGTTATTCAGCTTTAACTGTAGTTTCACCAGCCTACATTAATTATTATGTAATAAAAAAAGGATTATTGATTTTATTTTCTTCTGTTTGTAAGTCTGTAATCTTTTGGTTATATGTTTTTCAAATATTAGTCACAATATTTTCAATAGAATATTCATTTATAATATTTTAAGAAATAACATACAATGAAAGTTTCTATAAGTGATTTATTAAAATGCTTCTAAGTACGTCGAACATAAGATAATAACATCTAAAAGCTGAAGATATAATGTATGTATATTTATGTCATTTTTAATTCTGATTGATTGCTGTAGCTGTTTGATGTTGTTGATTTAGATTCTCATCAGCACCAATAGTTGATGTTGTCAATGATGATGGTGTTGCAGTCTGTGTGAGTTTTAATTGAAAATAAAAAAAAATGTAATCAGCAAGAAGTCAAACATTACAAAAAAAAATTAAATAATATGCAATGCAATAATTTTTAAGAGACGAGTTGCTCCTATTTCTCGTAAAAAGGAATTTCACTGGAAAAAAATTAAACATTTTTTTGATGACCCCAAAAACTTCTGAAGAATCCGACAAGACGTTTGCCGCAGTGCCAGTTATTTTTTATTGTTTTCACATGAAAACTGTAATGTCGTTCTACGGACCCTTCTCATTTTCTATCGAGAAAAAAAAACGTTACGAAATGTGAACGCCATACGGCGAATTATGTGGTAAGTGCGGTATTACACGGCGCGCGGTGCAATGTTTTTAACGCGCAGTTCGGAACACAAGAAGTACTTGATGAACTGAAGGAACTCAAACTGACAGCGGAGAGTCTCCGGAACATCAACGATATTCAAAGATAAATAAATGTCTCCATTTAGATTGCTCAACGCTGTGCATCGAAAAAACCTGCAAAATCTTTTTCAAAATGTCTGCTTAACTGTGAGGATTTTTGTACTCTTCCTCTCAGTGTCGATAGTGGAGAACGGTCTTTCAGTGTTTTGTAGGGTAACCGAAGAAAAAGGGACCATTCCGTTCAAAACGGGACGTATGGTCACGTTATGTATGGTTCACGAAAAATATATCCCTGAATTAAAAATTGCAGTTAAAACACATTATAGTCAAGTTATTATTATTACCCAAAACTAACTAAAGAGCCTGGTAATGTAAATCCTTATATATAAAAATCTCGTGTCACAGTTTTAGTGTTTAAACTCCTCTGAAACGGCTCGACCAATGTTGATGAAATTTTATATATGTATTCAGTAGGTATGAGAAGAGGTTTATAAATAATTTTTATACCGCTAATTGTTAAAGATGACTCACCCACACATTTAGTTTTTGCATTTTTTGGCATTTTTTTTTTAAATTTAATTTTTTATGTGTGGCATTAAGAAATACATTCAGTCCTTAATTTTCATCTTCCTACCACTTACCCCTACTTTTTAAGAGGTCTTTCACTTCTTATTCAGTTTTCATGGAGATTCCGTTGATTATTATTATTGTTTGTACATTGATCGCAGAAATGGGCAGCAGGATATCTGGATAACGAAGTAGCGGAAGAACGGGGTAGCGGGTAGCAGGTAGAGGGTAGAGGGTAGCTGGTAGTGTAGTAGCGGGGTACAAAAGTTTAGGTATTCTATTTATTGATTGAGGCAGTATGAAGTCTGTCGGGTCAGCTAGTATTTCTATATATTTTGACGAATATTATCGACAAGCAAGTCGTACTACCGCTATCTTATAAACTAGCAGAGAAGCAGTCTTTTTTCTTACATAAACTACAATGGCTATCCCTGCCTGTAACAAGGCGGAATCAATAAATGCCTTCTTGGTACTGCCAGTTAAATGATTAAACAAAGATGTACAAGTACATAGATGGTAATGACAAATTACAATGCGATGCTTGTATTAGTAGTGGAAAAACAACGCTACCTACCAGTAGCACTATAGTAGACTATCATAAAACATTACGTGGAATAACGCGCTCTTCCTTTTAAATAGGTTAGCTCTATAAAGCTTTTTCTGTATTTGGAATGCAAAGGTGAGAATGAGAACCTTCTTGAATGTTTGGAAGGAATAATTTTCATTCTAATTCCCGACTAATAAAAGGAATAAAGGGAAGGAAAGGAAAGTGAGAGAATACCGTTCGTGGTAAAATTGTTGCATATTGTAAGTAGTAAATACAGGTGAAATAAAAGTAAGTCGGTTTGAAATAAAGTGTTTTATTTGAAATGAGTTCTATTGCGAACCTTAGTTAAATATTGCAGTATTATAGCAGTGCTAATGCCAACAAATAATTGCACCAATCTTTTACTTAATGGTTAGGGACGAAAGCTACTTAATAATAAATGTTTAATACAATAAAAACATAAAAGTTTTAATTCTGTGTGGATATTTCTTATACCTGTGAAGACGAAGTGGGTGCAACAGGGTGTTCAATATTTTTTAAATATTCCTTATCGTCGAATATTTGTTTAGCCCCTCCACCAGGTTTGTGCTTTACATTATCCAAAGATCCGATTTTGCTTTGTGCTTTTATTTCTAGCTTATGAGTTTGAATCTGAAAAGTATTGACTTTTAAAAAAAAGATCTTTGCACCCAAAAGGTTTAAGCGAAATCAGGAATAAATAGCTATATAAGAAAATAACCAATTGTTTAAGGCATCAGAAATATAAAAAGAAAAACAATTTAATAAATTGATTTTAAAATGTTGTTATCTACTTACATCCTTGGGAGCATCGTCCTTCTGATAAAAGAAAAATCAGAGAGAAAAGATAATGCATGCAAAACAGTAATGGTGTTGCATTACAAAAAAGTAATGAATAATAACGTTTGATGTACTTACATACTACTTTATAATGAAGACTATGACAACAACAAACAACTCTAGGGAGGGAACATCTTAAAAAATTTCAAATAATTTAGTTCATATTGTTTGAACTGCACCCTTATTCATTCTTGGCGTGAAAATAGGGACATGAGGAACAGTGACTGCGCAAGATAAAACCACTCAACTTTGACTGGAATATTCCTGAATTTATCAAGGCGACAGATTGGCCCTAGGGTAGTCCCGACCTCAACACCTTGGATTATTGGTTTTGGTAACAGCTAGAGGTGATAGCATGCCATAGAGGACAAACAAATTTGTAAAGCTTAAAATTAAAAGTTCTTCGCGCAATGGCTTTTTTACCTGGGGAAAAAGTTCGTGCGACTGGCCGAAATGACTCAAAGTCCTTGTCAAGGCGCTCACATTGACTTTGAAGTGATAATACGCGAACTATTGAACTTACGAATACAATTATGAAGCATACAATTGTCGTGTTCTCGTGACTACGTTGAGTAAATTAAACAAAATACCAAGAGAATGATCCAGAGGTGCCGTGAACGAAGACCATATGAACTAACGCCATAATGGCTTTAATTCTCATTCAAATGTGAATTAACGCCATAATCCTATTATGGCCTAAATACACATTGGAATGAGAACTAAAGTAATATGGCGTTAGTTCATTTTAAGAAGTGGCCCAAGTACTCATTTCAATGTGAATTAAAGCCACTCGCAGCAATCAAAATAATTTTAATATGATATTGGAACATAATGTAGGTAGGTAAATATATGGTTTAACGAAAAAAGGATGAACGCTCTATTAGTTGGGGGCGTAAACACAAATATTTTAAACACGGGTTACTATAAATCAAATATAAGAACCAACAGTCCCACATTTGCCTTATTGTTAATGTTTTTCGTCACGCTCATAACTTAAAAATTTTGGAAAAATTTCTTTGTTATTTATACTTTCGCGGTCCCCTCGGTTTTTGGCTCCAGAATGGAAAATAATCCGTTTTCGATGATATTTTTTAAATCTTCGTTTTTTTCGGCGGAGTTATGCACAAATTTACGAGGATGGAAAACAAATGAAATTGTTGATAATGTTTTGCAAAGTAGGTAATCGAATGAAGTTGCTTTCTAAACGAATAAAAAAATCAATACAAAAATAATGATTTTTCATATTTGTATTGAATTTCAGAATGAGTACCTAAGTTTCTCAATATTTTCGTAGATGCTTCATTCGGAAAATGAGTTTTCCACAATTTGAAAGTAATCAAAAAATCGCGTACTGCAGTACTACTAGAAAGCGAGCGGAGCGAGCCGAAATTTTTTTTGGCAAACAGAGAAAGAATTTTGCCAAAAAAAATTTCGGCTCTTAGAACGCGATTTTTTTTTATTACTTCAGAGTCTAGAAAACTAGTTTTCCGAACGAAGCACCTACGATCACCTAATTATTGGGCGTAGCACAATTTTCAAATTTCAGTGAGATTCCTTGAAATTAATATTGTTAACTCATGATTACGTTCAAATGGCTGACCAAGAAAACGGATCAACACATTTTTTTCTTTCAGAATTTTTAAAAGAAAATATCAGCACTTGCTGAGAGTGAGATCTCTTGTTCCATTTTAGAAATATCTGAGGTCCCTGAGATCTCGATGAGATTTTGTTAGGTAATTACTTGCTATGCTAACTTTGCTTCAAAGCTCAAAGCATGTTATGGCATCAGTTCTCATTTGAATGTGAACTTACCCCATATGGCGTAAGTTCTCATTCAAGTGATGGCTTTAGTTCTCATTCGACTGTGAATTAAGGCCATAATCGGATTATGGCGTTGGTTCACATTTGATTGAGAACTAAGGCCATTATGGCGTTAGTTCATATGGCCTTCGTTCACGGCACCGATCCAGATTTCAACTGGATTTTACGGTCAATGTTGATTTAAAATCAATTGTTTCCATAAAACAAACCGAAATTATTTGCCATCACATGGATGGATGGTTAGGTTAGGTTATGTTATATGTCAGCCTGACAGTTGATTTTGTTACCGCCACACTTAGATCAATGTAGATCCCTTGTGATACCCTGAAGTATTGTAACTTCTGAAAAAGTAATTTAACCTATGAATTCTATGGTTGGTCGAGCCATTTGGTGGACTTGACAAAGTTCAGTAGGCGATTGCCTGGGAGTTCAGATAGTTTTTCAAGTTCATTATCGAAATAGTTGCCTAAAAATTAAAATCAAGTACGGCAGAGTGCTGGACAGTGGCATAGGAAGTGAGCCGTGTTCTAGTGCTCTTCCTCATCGCCGCAGCCTCTACATGTATTCTGTACCAAGCCCCATCTTCTTTTTGTGGTAGCCAAGTAGGTTATGTCCCGTTATCACGCTTATGAGGGATCTTAGGGACGGTTTTTTGAGAAGTAAAATCTTATCGGATTTTTTCTTGTCGTAATAAGGCCAGAGTTTCCTGAGTAGGTTATTTGATTAGCAGCGTTTTTCACTACCAAGATCTCGGCTTGGAAGACACTGCTATGGTCGGGAAGTCTGAATGAACTGGCAACGCTAAGATTTTCTGAGTAGAAACCTGCCCCTAAGAACTGGTCTTTGGTGCATTTAATCTTGCCATAATAGATCTGATCTTAATCTACCAACGCGTTAAAACTACATTTTATTAAAAAACAAAAAAACGAGTAAAAAAAGTTGAGAGGAACACAAAGAAAAGAAACCAAGAAGCACAAAATATATTCCTCAATCGACAGCTGTGAGGGAATATAAATCATTAAAGCTTTCCAGTATCCAATAGTGGTAGCGCAGCCCATCCACTACATGTGAATTATGTACATTCCATGCCATATGATTCTCGCCAACATTAAAATAATTTTATTAGAAAACAAAATAAAATAAGAAGAATAAGAATAAGAAGAAGAAGAACAGCGTTGATTTTCAATAATTTTTTTTTAAAAAGTAATACCCAATTTCATAAGCAAACACTAAAAGTACTTTTAGCAAAAATCTTTTTAAATTTTATCAGACTCTTAAAACTTTTGAGTTTCACCAACTTGAAATGGGACATTTCAGGGAAATTTTTGTCAAAATTGACATCCTCATGAAAATTATGTGAGAAAAAATGAGAAAGCGTTATATTCACTTTATAAAATATTCAATGACACTTTTAAAATTTAATGAGTCAAAAATTGCCATTTAGTTTTAAAATGTGTCTAAACGCTTGGTGAAACCAAAAATTCTCATTTTACGGTTTAAAAGCCTGTTTAGTGTTTAAAAGTTGTTCATGAAATCGGGCATAAGTCTTTTTTTTTTGCTTCCTCCCACACGATTTTTTTTTCTTATTTCAACCCAAGCTTCACTTTCTAGCTTTTTGGTACACTGCTCGTGAAGCACCCTGTATATTTTCCTTATCGATTTCAATTTAGACTTTGTTAACAGCATAACGTTTGTTTGATTGATAATAACATCTTCGATTGTAAATGTTAAGTTTTGTTAAGTTTCACTCCGCTAGGCGGGGATATCTAATCCAAAACTTTATACCTACCCAAGATCGTCGGTACATAATCACCAGGTAAACGAGCTTGAAAAAACGTGCCAATTCGCATTGTCCCTTGAATCAAGACAAGATGGGATCAGTTCCTTGAAAAGTCCAACGAAAAACCATAGAATATTCTATGGTCTTTTGTCCAACTCTGCAAATGAGACCGGAATCTTGTATTGCTGTCTTTAGTTTTTCCCAGATGTTTCTGCGTATTTTTATTAATTTTGTTTATTCATAAAATTATTAACGATTTCGCTTTCGAACTAACAGTTCATTTCATCTGCAGGATAGTCGGATTTACGTCCGATAAGTTTCTGAATATGAGAATTCAAAGAACTCGACATTTTTATGGAAGAAATTCAAAACAATTTTATGCTGATTCCGAACGTCTGAGTTGAGTAGCATTTTTCCACGACAAATTATGCTCTTGGAAGCTTTATTTGTTAGTTCTTCGCAAGAGGCAGAATGCATGAAAGATAAAAGAGATTACCAGGGTTCGAACACACGCTTTCTGCTCCGTCTCAGTCCAGTACCCATGTTCTGTAACTTCTCACATCGAGAAAATCATACCGAAAACAGTGTAAACGGAGCGTAACTAGTTTTTTTTGTATGAAATTTGACACAATTTGTTTCGATTTCCTATGTTTCTCGACTCCGAAAGTTTTCGACCGAGTTACAGAACATGGACCCAGACGGAGATGGGTATATACATATATTATATACAATATCCGAATTTCCGAAGTGCTGAATTTTAAATAAACTGATCGAAAAATATTTTGGAGATCGAAAATTTCATTTTAAATTTTACAACGGTTTACCGAAAAACCACTTTAAAATCGTTTTTCTTTTTCCATAACTGTACCACAATGTTCTTCTTCGCTGAACGAAGAATCATATTCCATCAGCTTCAGCACCAAACTCAAAAAATAAAATTAAAAACATGCAGTAGGAAATATAATTGGCTGTCACAGTCATGGCTGATATTTTGTTTGTTTTCCCTTTTGCAAATTTTTCTCTGTTTTCTGCGAAAAAATAGCTATGTTTTGCGCTCTTTGAACTATGATTATAGAATTCGGAATGTTTTGTTTCTACAGAAAACGACGAAGTCAAATTAAACCACGTTACCCTACGAACAACTTTTTCTATTTGATTTTCTCTTACTAACTTAAATAAAAAAACACAAAACACATTAGCAAAGGTTAAACACATGTAAATAAAATTTCAACTTGGTAAGTATAACAATAACTGCATGCCAATGCTCATGCACATCCAGAATGCTTAACACTGCAGCCTAAAAAAATACAAAATAAGATTGACTACGCATATTTTTCTTTAATTCTAGACAATAAAATAGTCGATATCGTTAGAGTAGGTCAAGGTAGATCCTCTTGAAGAATAATTATCTGAATCCAAACTATTTCTTCAAACATTTATGTAAATTCTAATATTCATAATTTTGTTATGATCGAATCTCACCTTGATATCACCACCCCCAGGAACATATTTGGCAATATCCTTAGATCCGACTTTTGGCTGTGCTTTATCCTTAAAATCCGCTTTAATAGTTTCAATTTTCTTATCACCACCACCAGGTTTATGATTGGCGTTTTCAAGAGATCCGATCTTAGATTTAGCATTCCATTGCAACTTTGTCGAAACTATCTACAATTATTATTATCAGGCATCGTAATCGAGATTTAATTAGATTTGTAAGTATGTATGTATATTTTTATGGTATGTTTGTCAATAATTTATTATTTCGTTTCATTGCCAATAGTTTGGGACTTAGAATATTATAGGTAGTATTCATATAACATGTTTACCTCAACTATCTATTAAAGTCGCCCAAAAGAAAATGTAAGTTAAACTGTTACTATACTTTTAAATATTTTAAATTCTTACAAGTGAACCGTGATTTTAATTTAGACTTTAATGGATAGCGGTGCATATGACTGCATAAATAAATTACTTTGTTATGTATGTATGTAGGTAATAAGTTTTGCTGATTTTTAAAAAAATATCAGACAACTTTTCGACATAAGAATATGTTTTGATAAAAAACAAATAGTCTAAATTAAACAAAAATTTATAAAAAATATTGCGTGTGTATATCTTTTCTAAATATATTTTCAAGTTCAAGGTTCAAGTCTTACCTTTTTGTCGCCACCCCTTGGAGTGTATTTTTCATTTTTTGCCTCGATTCTTGGAGCCGCTTTAATTTCAATTTTTTTGCTTTCGATTTTTACCTTACCTCCGCCGGGCTTGTACGTGGCATTGTCAAGTGAACCAATTTTAGAACGCACCGCCTTTAAATTTGGTGAAGGTGCATTTCCCACCTGAATTTTATTCATTGGAACTAAAATAGAAAATACAAAGTAAAAACATCAACATTTTTATAATTTTGTATCGTATTGACATTAGAAAGACTGGTTGATATACACCTTAGAGCAAACATTGACACAAGACTCATGTCTATGTCTCAACATTCCTACTGTAAGGGCAAATCGGTGGAAACGGCGCGGCGGGCGCTGCACACTTTTGTACGCACTATCGAATACTCCCTCCATCATAAAAAGTATACTATGGTTGCATTCCTTGATATAGAAGGCACTGTCATCTCTGAATGTGGAGAGTTCGCTTGGTGAGTTAATTCATTTAATGCTGACTAGCAGAATAATTAACTCAGAACTAGGCGGCTGTTCCTCTAGAAGCAGAGAAACGCCGCAAGGCGGTGTTCTCTCCCCTCTATTCTGTAATCTGGTTGTTAACGACATTCTTACCTGTCTGGATAGAGAGGGTTTCAGAGTGATAGCCTATGCTGATAGCGTTGTTATAGCTGTTTCAGGGAAGCATCTTAATACCTTAAGAGAACTCTTACAAAACGCTCTAAATAAGCACTTCTTGGGCGAATCGGTGTGTTTTAAGCGTTAACCCACACAAAACCGATTTAATCCTATTCACTAGGAAATATAAAATTCCGCACATCGACCTTCCTTCTATTATCGGTATCCAATTAAAGTTTTCAGAGGAAACAAAATATCTGGGTCTTTTTTTAGACAGAAAACTAAATTGGAAGAGCAACATGCACGAAAGAATAAGGATATCTATTTTCACCTGAAAGAGGGCTATTGGCAGTAAAAGGGGTCTACAACCCAGAATCACTGCATCCCCAGAGACGCCGTACGGTGCGTGCAGAAGAAGCTATTGCTATTGTAGAGGTAGACCACAATGATGATGGCCACAACGTTACAGTCAATGGTGATCGGTATAGAGCCATGATTACTATCTTTTTCATTCCTGCATTGAACAATCATGATTTCCAGGAGCTGTGGTTCCAACAATACGGCGCAACATGTCACACAGCTCGTGCCACAATCGATTTATTGAAAGGCACGTTTGGTGACCGCCTAATTTCACGTTTTGGACCTGCGAATTGGCCTCCAAGATCTTGTGAGTTAACACCGCTAGACTAAACACTTCGTCACTTCGTACGACTCTATCTGCGACACTAAACCCCCTTCTCTATGTGACACCTCTGGATATAATCAGCAAACAAATAACTGCTAATTCTGCTATTCGCCTGAATGTCTTTTCAAAGTGGACCAAAAATAACATTGGCCACTTTGTTATTCTTAATTATCTAGAATCAATTCCAAAGCACACAGACTACACCATTCCCCAAGTATAGTTCGATAGAAACTTCCAAAGTTCTTTACCTTCCAGGTCTTTCTGGGAAAATAGAACATTCCTGGAAGACGAGGCAATCCACTTCTATACAGATGGATCGAAAACTAGTGATGATGTTGGTGGAATAGTGTACTCTGTACGACTAAAACTAAGTCTCTCATTCACCCTTCCAAATCACTGTAGCGTGTTTCAGGCAGAACTTTTGGCGATTAAGGAGGTCCTGTCCTGGTTCAGATAAAACGTGGTATCCACATCTGATATCTGGATTTTCTCAGATAGTCAGGCAGCTATAAAATCCCTGGACTCTGTCTCTACAAACTCAATTACGGTCCAAAATTGTTGATCATCTCTAATGGAGATGGCACAACAGTTTAACATTCCTTCAATGGGTGCCGGGCCATAGAGATATTCCGGAAAACTGCAAAGCCGATAAACTCGCCAAATATGGTACAACATTTCCCATTAAAACATAAATGGCCAATGTTGGTAGTTGGTATACCAATCGCTACATGCAAACTTTTGCTACAATGAGAACCAACATCAGGAGGAATAACATAACCACCTGTCAGGCGACGAAAATTTTTTGGCCTAAACTGGACTTAAAGTCTTAAAGAGATCCAGGTGTCTGATATCTCTAAGCAGATTGAATATAAGCTCAGATTGCATATCAGGAAGACACGCAACTGGGCGTATTTTCAAACGATTTCTGCAGAAGCTGCATGGATGAAGAAGAAGAGGAAACAGTTCTTCACCTCCTCTGCACCTGCCCTGCTCTGGCACATAAACGTATGATCCACTAAGGAGAATTCTTTTATAATGATCTAAGCGATCTCAAACACATTAATATACAGTCCTCTTCACTTGATTAGACGCACACATTTTTTCTTACATAAATTTGATATTTTTATAAGTGCGTGCAAGAATTATCAAGCAATTGCATTTACTAGAAAGCTTATTAAGTTCTCAATAAAAAATACCAACCAATGGTAGGTGAGTGAAAGTTAAGGTAACTTTTTCTCTTTCTTGCCTATGTTGTAAGAAAAAGTGCATTTTTTCTTTTTTCACATGATTAGACGCAACTGTAAAAAGGTAGTAAAAATGAAACACAGACTTTTTGATTTATACTTTTTTCTGTACTGTACTTCGTAGAACCACCATGTTTTAAAATCAAATCAAAAATTCTATTTTTTTAGTGAATCGTAGAGTTTTTCTCAGAGGGAATCTTCTTCCAGGCTTCTTTGTTGGCGACAATTAGCTCTTAACAGGTCTCATAATGCCTACCTCCTTCGTAAATTTTACGCGTGAGCCATCCCCAAACATTTTCAATTATATTGAGGTCAGGTGAATACGGTGGCCATGACAATTCCATATTTTTGGCGGCAAGAAAGGTATTGACTACACGAGCGTTGTGGATTCGCGCATTTTCTTGTTGAAAAATTCGGGGTATAGGTCCGAGCAGTTCTTTCATAGCGGGGAAGGCTGATTCCCGACATTTGTAGGAAAGTCCCGTCATTTTGTTAGAAACGACCACCAAATCGAATGCCCCATAGTTCGAAATGGCTCCCCAAACCATTAATCCTCCTTGCCTCGAATGGTGACGTGTCAGAAACTTTTCCTCTTTTCTTACATCATGGAAATAGTAATTGTACCCATCAGGGCCATCCAAATTAATTTTTTTTTTCATCTAAAAAAATGACATTCGCCAATTCAGCACACTTTCAAGCTCGGTATCCCACGTCCTGTGAAGGCGTGCGAATTCCAGCCGCTGCGCTGTTCTTATCGTACGGGGTTTAGTGGTTTTTTCAAGTTTTTTTTTAGTTTAAGATGGTCTGCACTCAAAATAGCTCGCCGAACAGTAGGTATGCTTGCAGTTATCCCCGCTGGATTTGACGCCATTCTTATAATTTGTCTTTTCTCTTGAGGAATTAAAGCGGTTTTTGACCGTCCCTTGTAATTAGTTCCATATGAAGCACTGTTTTTTATATAATTTCTTACTACATGGTCATTTCGGCCTATTTTTTCGGCAATAATAATAATAAAATAATATAATAATAATAATAATAAAACAATAAAAAGGAACATTCAAATCAATAACTCAAAACACACAAACCAAATAACAAAAAAAAAAAAACAGCAAAAAAAAAATCAAATCATCACTCTTATCAGTGTCGCAAATTTAAATCAACGCCAAAACAAAAACAAAAAATGCACCCACAAATAACAGACAAAAAAATATCCCGCTAGCCACAAGAGCGCAGTGAGTACATAATCCCATCCCATCCTCTTTGTTTTCCCTTCGTACAATTGCTGGCTTGTCATATGCATTACATTGCATTGAGCTTTTTTACTCATTCAATGTGTGCATATGGTGTGCCGTCAATAACAGATGAATAGAGATTTGCTGTTTGAATACAGGGTCGGATCGATTCACGCTGCCGTTAAGGCATAACACTAGCAGTGGCGCTGAATCGTAAAGATTCTTGTATTCAACTCAGTAACTCTTTTAGATCTCGTCTGTTTTGGTCTTTTTTATTCTTTAACGTGTAATGATTGACAAATTCAGTGTTGATTATTGTAATATTCGTGGGCTAAGAATTAATTTTCTAGCCGCGTACATCCACACTGTTTCGAACAGGCCAGCTGTTTTGGCGCTAAGTGAAACCCAAGTAGGTGAGAATTCCGATCCTACTGAATTCCTCATTCATGGGTATAGCTTAGTGCCTCAATTCCTCCTCCATCATGGTCTCGCCGTTTACATTAGAAATGATGTCGCTTATCAATTTCTTCCACAATATGGAAACTGCTCCGACCCTTTTTTCAATTCAATGTGGTTTAAATTCACTGTAAATAAGCACATCATTCACTATTGTTTTCTTTATCGAAGCCCAAATTTGGACAGAGCTTCAACTTCTCGCGAATTTGACGCTCTGTCTGACTCCATACAAAGAATTGTATCCTTGTATCCTCACACTGAAATCGTTATTACGGGCGATTTCAATGTACACAATTCTTCGTGGCTTCTCCATTCGGGCCCGACAACACCCGAAGGAATGTGTGCCGAGATCTTTGCTGAGTTTAACCACCTTACTCAGCTTGTCACTGAGCCTACTCGAATATCGGACATTAATGGCCAAGCTGAAAACACTCTTGACTTGTTCCTTACGTCTGACCCTGATAAATACACTATCAATGTATTAACGCCTCTAGGCAGATCAGACCATAGTATAATATCTGCAAATTTCTCGTGCCAAACTAATCCAGTTAAAGAAAGAGCTCCGAAGAGAACCGTATGGCAATACGAGAAAGCCAACTGGGACGGTCTCAATAACTTCTTCCGGATCTTTAACTGGTCACTATGCTTCCTCGATAGTGACGTAGACTCCAGCGCAGATATGATTACTAATATGATTATCTTGGGAATGAAAACTTTTATCCCGAATAGGGTTAAAAGCATCAAACCTAAGGAAAAGTCATGGTTTGATTCAAGCTGTAAAGAGGTTATCAGGGATAAAGAAGTAAAGTTCCGGTGTTTTAGAGCCAACCCAACTGAGGAAAACCGGAACAAGTTTAAACAAGCCAGGAAGGCCTGCAATGCCCATATTCGACGGACAAAGTTTTTGCATGACCAAAAATTAAGGCAAAAAATACTGCAGTGTCCCAAAGGCAGTAAGAATTTTTGGTCATTTGTTAAAAATATGAAGAATTCTTCTTCTTCCTCGGTCCCAACGCTCGTTGACAATGGCACTCCAGTTGTTAGCTCTCTCGCGAAAGCTAACCTTTTTGCTAGGCAGTTTGCCGCCAACTCTTCACTGTCAGAGAGTGCCATGACTCCGCCTGTTCTTGAGCGCGTTAATGATTCCATGGGACAAATCTTTTTCCGCACTCGTGCTGTGGCGAGAGTCCTAAAGGATCTCAACATACATAAATCCGCTGGTCCGGATGGTATCCCCGCCATTATTCTGAAGAGGTGTTCTTCCACGCTGGCAAAACCCTTGCGTAAGCTTTTCCATCTATCCTATTCTTCTGGGCTCGTTCCGAGCAGTTGGAAAACAGCATTTGTCCAGCCAATTCCAAAAAAAAGGCGATTCTTCTTCTCCCTCTAATTATCGTCCGATTGCACTTACGTCCCTTCTTTCTAAGGTCATGGAAACGCTGATAAACTATCAGCTCAAGAAATATCTCGAAGACCGAAAGCTTCTTAATGACCGGCAGTACGGCTTTCGCAGCAACAGGTCCACTGGTGATCTGATGGTTTATCTCACCGAACAGTGGAACAAATCTTTACATAGTTTTGGAGAAAGTAAGATTGTTGCACTTGATATTTCAAAGGCATTTGATAAAGTCTGGCATCTTGCTCTTTTATCGAAAATGCGTGCTTTCGGTATCGACGAATCCCTCCTTCGTTGGATAAGAAATTTTCTTTTGAACCGTTCAATACAAGTTGTTTTGGATGGATTCAAGTCTGAAACCCATAACATAAATGCTGGTGTGCCCCAGGGCTCCGTTTTGTCTCCGACCCTCTTTCTCATTTTCATAAATGATCTCCTGTCTGTAACTTCTAATCCAATTAATTGTTTTGCTGACGATAGTACCCTTAGCTTTTCATATTCGTTTCCAGACTCACATCCCTCCTCTTCGGGTGTGGAACTGCAACGGCAAAATATGATAAGCTCATTAAACTCTGACTTAAACAGCATTGTACAATGGGGAACACAAAACCGCGTAGAGTTTAATGCTTCGAAAACACAATGCTGTCTTGTATCGTCTAAGCGAGACATACCCCCCTTGCCACTGTCCATGAGTGGCACTTGCATCAACGAGACCGAACATCTCGAGATCCTCGGTATGTGCATCACAGACCACCTCTTGTGGAACGAGCACATATGCGATGTCGCCAAAAATGCCGCAAGATGTTTAGGTTTCTTAAGGCGATGCAAGAAATTTTTCTCCCCGTCTGATCTGGCTATTATTTACAAGACTTATATCCGTCCAAAGCTTGAGTACAATTCCCATCTCTGGGCTGGTGCTCCAATAACATATTTAAGCCTCTTGGACGGTATTCAAAAAAGAGCCCTACGAATGATCGATGACAGAGACATCACTGAGTCATTCCAATCATTAGATCACCGTCGTAACGTTTCATGTCTCTCTTTGTTCTACCGTTACTTCTACGGTAAGTGCTCTAGAGAAATAGCCAGTTGCATTCCTCCCCTCAAGAAATTCACCCGTAATACTCGCGCTTCTAGGAATGCCCATCAGTTCACCCTCGAGCCCAACTTCGGACGTACGCTCAAGTATAGAGAATCGTTCTTTAGCCGTACTACACGAATGTGGAACTCTCTTCCACACTCTGTCTTTCCCAATCATTATAATGTTCAGGAATTCAAGACCAATGTACACCGACAGCTCCTTTCTCACCCCTTCCTTTCTTCCTAATGCACTCACTGTGTCTCTGGCATAATAAGGGTATAAAAAGTCCCTTGAGTGGGTGCAAATTATAAAAAAAAAAAAAATACTTCTCATGGAAAACCCTTCGGAATGGAACGCGTCAATTTTTCCTTTTTCTTCCGCGGTTAAAACTTTTTTTTCCCATTTTTGATTAAAAATTGTTGAGATTAAAAGTCTACTTTGTCAAGTTATACTTTGATATTAATATTTTAGTTAGCTGAGATTTTGTTTCTTATTAAAATAATTTTTCTTATCGTTTGTTCTGTAATAATATTCAATCAATTAACAACTTGTTCATTTTATAAGCAACTCACCCAGTTTATCAATTCCAAAGGAACTTTTCGTATCAGGTTATGGGCCCAGGAACGTAACTCCTGGAAATTTAAATTAAATTATTTAAAGATCGATACGTTTGCAATAGTAAGTTTTCTTCCAGCCTTGAGCAAAAGAGAAGAATGGAGACTGAAACTGCACGCATCGTCAAGCTTAAAGGAATTGAAAACTGGTCAATCTGGAAATTTCAAGTTCGAATTTCGCTGATTACCAATGATTCTTGGGATATTGTGAATGGCACATATCCTATCCCTCCTACTGATAAAATTCCTGAAAGAGCAGCATGGATCAAGAAAGACAATCAAGCTCAACGAATTATAGCTTTGTCAGTCGATGAAAAACCTCTTCTGCATATTATCAATTGTGAATCGTCAACGACAATGTGGAATAAATTATGTTCTGTTTTTGAACAGAAATCTGAAATGAGCATCCACATTCTGCTTCAGCAATGGTATACTTTTGAAATGAACAGAAATGATGACATAGTCACGCATGTAGCTAGAATTGAAGACCTTTCTCACCGTTTACAAATTCTTGGTGAGAAAATCCCAGATCAAATGATTATAACGAAATTATTAATGACCTTACCAACGAATTATAAGCATTTTATTAGTGCTTGGGAATCCACAAGTTCTAACGAAAGAACACTAGCAAATTTAGATGCAAGGCTAACAGCTGAAGAAACAAGAATTGGCATAAAGAACAATCTAGAAAATACAGCCTTCACAGTGAAGAAAAATTTTAAACAATTTTATGGTAAGAGAACAGATAACCAGGTTTATGCCATTATTGTCAAAAACCAGGTCATTGGATAAAAGATTGTCGAAAACGAAAAGCTGTAAATTCCAAGCGATCAGAAGAAAGAGGTGATGCATTAATCGGGGAGACATCATCTGCACTTCAAGATTCAAACTCTTTCGATGACGACTGGTATTTAGATTCAGGTGCAACAGACCATATTTCAAATCGGAGAGAGTGGTTTACCAATTTCAAGACATTTGTAGAACCAAATAATGTTCGCATAGGTGATGGCAATAATATTCCAGCTATCGGTTCAGGTGAAATCGATATTTTAGCATTTGACGGAAAGGACTGGAAGCCAAAGCATTTGATTAATGTCCTTTATGTTCATAACATAAGTTATAATCTTTTCTCTCTTGGTGCAGCTCTAGACAAAGGGATAAAACATGAGGCAGACAACAAAATATGTAAATTATCCAAGAACAATAAAATAATTGCAGTGGGTGAAAGGTTCAACAACAAACTCTTCAAAATGAAATTCAAAACACGTATTCAAAAAGAAATAGGATCTAGTGTCGCTACCAGTTGCTCACTCATAGACTGGCACAAACGTTTGGCTCACCAGAACATAGCTCACGTCACGAAACTTTTTTCAAAATCATCAATCGATTTTGAAGAGAAAGTTAGCTCCAATCTAATCGAATCGAAAACTCAAGAAAACAATGCAGAAGGAAACCAAATTACAGTTCAAGAAAATATCGAAGAAGAAAATTCAAACCGTGATCAAGATTTACCAAATTCCTTGGACCAAATTCAATCTAACAATACCGATGAATGTCTCAGCAGTCCTCAACCTCAAGAATTTTATGATGCTCAACAATTTTTAGAACCACAAACACTGGAAAACAGTAAGCGATACAACCTAAGAAATCGAAACTTAATCAAATCACCCATCAGATATCCTAATGCTTTAGTTGCTTATACAGATCAGTTCGAACCCGATACATACGAGGAAGCTATAAAAAGCGACGATGCAATGAAATGGAAACAAGCAATGGACGAAGAGATGACGGCTTTGATAGATAATGGAACCTGGACAATGGTCAATCCACCTGACGGGCAACAAGTTATAGATAATCGATGGACTTACAAATTGAAGCGTAATTGTGATGGTAGTATTCAAAGATACAAGGCAAGGTTAGTCGCAAGAGGCTTCAAACAAACACCAGGTATCGACTATCATGAAACATTTAGTCCTGTTACCAGATTTGACTCTATACGCATAATTTTGTCAATTGCTGCATCACGAAAAATGATTCTTCGTCAATTTGATGTCAAGACAGCATTCCTACATGGTGAAATTGAAGAGACAATCTACATGCAACAACCTAAGGGGTATGAAGATGGATCCAATAAAGTTTGCAAATTGAAAAAAAGTTTGTATGGGCTGAAACAAGCTTCAAGGTGTTGGAATCAAAGATTTACTTCGGTTCTCAAAGATCTCGGACTCCAACCAACTAATACAGACACATGTGTTTTTAGGAATGGAAAAAAGGACGATGCAATTTTTCTTACAATTCACATTGATGATGGATTAATTGCAGCATCAAACTTATCAACAGCAGAGACTCTAATATCAAACTTAAATTCTAAATTTACTCTTACATCCGGAAATCTAAGCATATACCTAGGCCTGCAAATAGAGACAATCAGAGACGGTTCAATATTCATACATCAAGAAACATATGCAAAAACAATCTTAAAGAAGTTCAAATTGGAGGATGTAAATTCAGTTGTTATTCCCGCTGATCCTCATCGTCATCATCAAATGTCAGCAGATATTCACACTTACAGTGACCAAGATGCATCCAACACACAATTACAAATATTTTCTGATTCCGAATATGCAGGTGATATTTAATCGAGGAAGTCAACAACAGGCATTTCTTCAGAAGAGCAACTAGTTTTTTTTTAAACCAAAATCAACATTTGAATACCAAAGAAATAAATAAACATTAAAAATAAGGACAGAAGCATAGCTAAACAAGATACTTTTAACTTAGTATACTTTTAAGGGGGTGTGTTGAGATTAAAAGTCTACTTTGTCAAGTTATACTTTGATATTAATATTTTAGTTAGCTGAGATTTTGTTTCTTATTAAAATAATTTTTCTTATCGTTTGTTCTGTAATAATATTCAATCAATTAACAACTTGTTCATTTTATAAGCAACTCATCCAGTTTATCAATTCCAAAGGAACTTTTCGTATCAAAAATAATATTAAATACTCTTTAATGCTTAAACTTTGAAGCGACCTCAAATCCACGTAACAGATCGCGACCAATTAACCAATTTAACGTGTGCGTCTAATCATGTGAAAAAAACTGCACTTTTTCTTGCAGCATAGACAAGAAAGAGAAAAAATATCCGTTATCTTCCACTCACCTACCATTTGTTGGAATTTTTTTTGCTTGATAATTCTTGCACACACTTATAAAATAATCAAATTAATGTAAAAAAAAAATGTGTGCGTCTAATCAAGTGAAGAGGACTGTAATTAATCTTCTACGTTTCGTAAGGAACTTTAATTGGTTTCATAGAGCTATCGAAAAAAGCGTTTTAGATTCATGTGGTATCACAATGGGCCTTCAATTGGCCTAAGTGTGTCTTTTAACGTCCATGATAGCCAATTTACCTAACCTAACCTATCGTATCGCTTAATTTTTTGTTTACAAGATGCAAAGTCAAAAAATTATTTTAAATAGTTTTGTTTTTGTGTTATTTAACACTGCAGTTAGGCTGCGTCCGTTATTTCCATTTTTGTTGTTTGAACAACGATAGCAACTTAGAGGTGCTTCCACCAATGGCTTTTTCCGTCAATTTCTTTGTTTGGCTGGAGTTATAGCTATTTCACGGGTGCCAAGCCGATCATCAGACTCCTTTGTTAGTGGTGCTGCCTAGTTATTTTTCATATTAATCGAAAAACTTTTTAGTTCACTTTGGGATTTGAACCTAGGACCTGCTAGTTGTGAAGCCAATGCACTACGCATTGCGCTAACAACTCCACTGATTTTTGGTTTCCCATTATAGACTTTTATTGTTTATCAATTGCAATGAACATAGGCGCATTTTTACAACTAGTTTGACTAGTGTCAAAACTTTCAATAATCTGACACTTGGTGTACGCAACGAATTGTTGTGACACAAAGATAGGAAATCAGGAAAAAATGAAAGCGGAACAAGATAGCATTACTTTGAGGAGCTTGTAAAAATGCGCCTATATTTTAAATAATCGTTGCCTTGTATTTTGTGATTTATAAAAATGGAATAAAATGGTCGACCTGTGATGGTCTTTCAATTGCAGTGATTACTATTGAAATGTGAAAATGAAAATATTTTCATTCTAATTATTTTAATTGTGACTGTGAAAACATCCTTTTTAAATAAATTGTCTTTTTAATTAATTTGGAATCTTTCAAGCGTTTAACTACAATAGGTTATGGGCGACTCGAAAGACTTTACGCATGGCATTTTCCAGTTTAGAGGCTGCAGATTGGACGATTGGCAATTCCGAATGAAAATTCTTCTGGATTTCAAGAATCTATTGGACGTTCTAACAGACGATCCCCCAGAAGATGAAGAGAAAATACTAGAATCTCTCAAGAGGGATAAAATGGCTAAGAACTGCTTAGTGAATTTAATCCATTCGGATTTTCTCGAAAGAAATGTGGTCAAGTCTGAATTTATCGTTTGCGAAGGTTTCTATTGTAAACCAATTACTAGTACGAAAGCAATTAATAAAATTGCTAATGGGAGACGGGAAGTCAGTGGTGTCCCATCTTTTGGCCTTCGAAAACTTGTTTCGTCAGCTGAAATTATCAGGAGCAAAATTAGAAGAGAGTGATATGCTTGCTCATTTATTTCCTTCTTTGCCCAAAAAGTTTGATCCATTAAACCGCACTCCAAAACTTGGATGAAGACAAACTAACATTTTCAATGGCAAAAGAAAGGCCGAAGAATCGAAACTTAATTACCGACATGAAGAAGAAGTCCATTAAGTAATAGATTTTTCAAGTAAAAAGAAACATTTTAAAAAGAAAAAGTTTAACGGCAAATGTTTCAAATGCAACAAACCTGGCCACCTAGCAAGAGATTGCCACTCAGGAAAAGATGCTTTTGTTTTATTTCTGACAGTGACAGCACCAAAAGCAATAAAAACGAAAAGATTATTTTCAAATTGGATTCAGGGGCCAGCGATCACCTATAGCTAACGAAAAATGGTACTTGTCAAAGTTGGAACATTTTAACAATCCAATGTAAATTAATGTTGCTAAGGACAATGAGTCTTTGTTGGCTAGACAGATGGGTTTTATTTACGGTGTGAGCAAGACAGGAACCGATTTAACAATACAAGATGAGACAATTTGATTTCCGTTAGTAAAATGACGAATGCTGGAGCTGAAGTTAAATTCTGTGGAAGAAATGCTTTAATATTGAAGAACGAGAAATAAATAGCAACAGCTCATTTTAATGGAAATTTTTATGAACTCGAATTTGTCGTTAAGAAGTTTATAGCGGAAACATGTGAAAAAGATCAAGTCATGCTGTGGCATCGACGTCGCTGACATATTGGCCACCAGAGAATGGTAATTCTACTTAAGAACAACAAGCCTTCCTCGATAAATGGACTATTCAACACAAAAAGAATTGTTCAATTTGACAGTTCCTGAGATAAGCGCGTTAAAACGCAGAAAAACGAATATTTTCTTGCCGTTTTTTCCATATTTTCCACAGATTCTTCACTACTATTGGTTGCACCTTAATGTTATGTAGCCAAAAGCCTTCCTCGATTAGTGGACTATGCAACACAAAAAGAATTTTACAATTCGAACCAGTAGTTCCTGAGATTAGCGCGTCCAAAAAAACAAACTCTTCAGCTTTTTATATTAGTATAGATTACATCTGGAAAAATATACTATGGTTTATACGTTTACGTATACTTACTTTTCTTTGCAGTCTCGGGTTCTGGAGTCTTAATCGCCAGCCTCGATCTAGAAGCGCTTCGTGATTTATTCGATGGCGTTGTGCTTGGAGGCCTAGAAATGCCTGAAGTTGGCTTTATCGGTATATTGGCTGTAGAGTTAGGTGATATTGGTTCGTTTCGATCCTAGAATAGTGTGAAAAAGTTCAAATTAAACACCTCTCTTTATTAAAACATGATGATGTAACTCAAAAGATTGTACTGCAAGTTGTTATTCTGTTGACGGGTAAACTCTTTCGAGTGGATCATCAAGAGTGAAGCAATAGGCCTTCAGAAATAAATATACTTATTATTAAAAAAAATCACAACTACAAAAATCTATAAGGTATTTTAATTTTTTGTGCTTTGAAACAACAGTATCTTTTTGGTCGCCTTTAGCAAAACTGATTGCTTGTTCAATCGAATGCGACTCATGAAGTTCCATCAACCGTAGTCATATTCGTAAATGTTGACAAATTGAAATGTATGACGGTGGTAGTTGTAGTCGAGTTGAATTTGGTTACAAGCTGCCTGTCTGTATTGTATTCCAGCAAAACAAAAATACATACATTGGCCTCCTTCCAAAAATATCTATAAGGTGAATAAGAACTAGGCCCAAGAAGACTAGTTTCATAGAATGTATGTAATTATTTTTTTTTTTTTTGGATTCGTCTTGTTTTTTCATCAGTTATTTTTGTTGCCCTAGAATTCGAAGTTATTTTGAAGTTATTGAGCCAAAACAAAATGTTCGAATGTGTTTGTACATGGGCCCCTTCGTATTTGTGGTCTGTTATTCCTATTTGAACAAGGTAATGATAATGAGAATATAAAATAATGACAATGACAACAATTATTGTTTTTTCTGTTATTTGGAGATAATCGTGACAGTAGCGATACAAAAATAAAATAAAATTAAAAAGTTTTTATATTAAAGGCTTGGCAAAAATAAATGTTAGGAAGAGGTTATGCGTAGTTCCATATGAATGTTTCCTTGAAATTTGTCTGAGATGGAAGAGTTTTAATCGTTTGCTCAATCATGCGTATGTAATAATAGACCTAGAGCTGGCGGCATAATCAATCAAGTCATCTAAAGAATATTGTAAGACATATGACTAGAAAGGTCTTGGGGAGCTAATCACGAATAATTATGTCTGGCATCATTTTCGTGTGACGAACATGTGTTAATTTCGACTCAAAGGTGTGACAAAAACGAAGGAAATGAAGTCATCTAAAGTATGTTGTAAGGTATATCGAAAGAAAGCCCTTGGGCAGTTAGACAAGAATTCTTTCGTCTGGTAGCATTTTGGCGTGAAGAAAATGGGTTAATTTTGACTCAAAGTGTCAAAAAAAAAAAAATGAAAAAAGTCAACTCGTACGAGTAGAGTAAGTTCGGGTAATGTGGAGTAGTCGGGTAATGTGGAGCACCATGGTATTCGCTTTCCTGAGCAAGTATGAGTGGTTGCTTGTTTGTCATGTATAAGCTTACTAACACCAAACCAGTAATCAGTTGCTGCCACGTGTCCAGCTGTCACAGGTTTTGCGCGATTCGACATTATTCGTTTTGAAGTGCAGTCGATGTAAATTTTGGTCTCGAGAAAAAAGAGAGTGAGTTAAACAAATATTTTTTAAAAACTGTGTTTTTTTCTATTCTATGAAACGGTGATCTGTAGAAATATTATGTGAGTTAGAGTTTCCTCTTGCGTTGAATAATTTGTTTTTATAATTTACTTCATTTTGTGCTTTTCGGCTAATGTGGAGTACTTTGAAGAGGGTAATGTGGAGCCGTACTCCACATTACCCGTTTTTTCTTATTTAATGAATGAATGAAATTAAATTATGCTCAAACATTTAGATTCTTCTTAAAATGCCAAAGAAAGCAGTTCCTGTGCGCAAATATGATCCATGTAAAATGAGACAAGCTTTGGCTGCAATCCAAAGAGAAGAAATGGGTGTGTTGTTGGCCTCCAAGAAATTTGATGTCCCAAAATCAACATTGCAACGCATGGCACAAAGTGGTAAGAGCATTGATGAGCTTTTGTCTACACCCTTGGGGCGAAAACCTGTGTTTAGTAAAGAAATGGAACAAGAGCTTGTCAAATATTTACATGACATGGAAAATCGCTTTTGGGGGCTTACTCGAAGTGATTTACGGAACCTTGCATTCCAAGTTGCAGAAAAAAAACAAAATTCCTAATAAATTTTCGTTGCTTCATAAAACTGCTGGAAAAGATTGGCTCTACGGGTTTCTAAAACGCCATAAGAATGAAATCAGCTTGCGACATCCTACAGGAACCTCAATTGACAGAGCTAAAGGCTTTGTACCAGAAAATGTTGATAAATTTTTCAATATTTTAGAGGCTTTGTATGAAAAATATAACTTCTCAGCATCCAGAATATGGAACGTTGATGAGACCAGCTTAAGCATTGTTTAGTCCAAGCAGCCTTATGTGTTGGCAAAGCCTAGACAATCAGAATGAAGAACACGTTACTCCATGGGAAATTTCTCCTTCCCCAAAATTGGCTTCCATGTCTTCAATGTGATTTGGTTTGGGCTCATCAGAAATGCATTCCAAATAGAAGAGCGATCTTCATTTGCACATCATGTGACAAAAATTTTTCTTAATTTTTTACTTGTTTACATTCAATCATTGCAATACAGATATGATCTCAATAAATGGATTACAGTCTAATTTCCTTATTAAAATAAGTTTATTTTTGAGTTATTTTCTTATATTTTATTTTCTTATCTTTCAATTAAAGTATTTATTTTTATTTTCTTATGTTGTTATACGTACGTGTGTGTGTTTGCATTGTATGCATTACACAAACACGTATGTATGATTTAGTTGCAACTATGTAAAAACCCTAGACTTAAGTTATGTTAATGATGTGCGGCCAGTCTTATTCAAATTGCTTAATAAAGAACATCACATGGCGCAGCCGACTTAAAAAAGAAGAAAAAAGAAACATATTTTTTAATGGGTCGTGCGAAAGTTGAAGCTAGTAAAGACCAACCATCAAGAAATCTTAAATTAAAAATAATTAAAGCGGAGACAAAAAAAAAGAAATAACAAAAGTAAAACAACAACGATGAATCACATCAAAAAAGTGTCAAATTTGAGCCTAGAAGGAAACGTTCATGCAAATTGGAAAAAATTTCTGCAAAACTACAAAATATTTGAAATAGCAGCAGAATTAAATGCTAAGAAAGATGAGGTTAAAATTGCCACTTTCCTAAACGCCATTGGAGAAGAAGCGCTGGAGCTTTTCGATACTTTCAACCTGAGCAGTGATGACAAAAAAGATTATGCAAAAGTCATAAAAGCGTATTCTGATTATTGCACTCCAAAAAAAAATGTGGTCTATGAACGATTTGTTTTTTTCACAAGAAACCAACAACACAGTGAACCGTTTGAAAGTTTTCTTACGTCGATAAAAAAACTAGTAAAGTCGTGTGAGTTTGGGGACCAAGAGGAGAGTCTTCTTAGAGACCGAATAGTTCTTGGAATTGCTCACAAAAGTGTCCAGGAAAAATTATTACAAACATCGGATTTGACATTAAAAATAGCTGTTGATTATTGCAAGACGGCAGAATCTACAAAAGAATATGCACGTGCTATACAAGAAAAGACAGCAACGGAGAACAGTTCTACACCAATACATGCCATCAATTCTCGTAACAGGAGTTCTTCTATGTACAGTAAAAACGGAGAAAATAACAACAGTAAATTTACAAGAAGAGAACAGCAATCTGAAGCTTTCCAATGTGGAAGGTGTAACACGAAACACAGAGCAAGACAATGTCCAGCATTTGGAAAAAAATGCAGCTTATGTCGAGGTTTTAATCATTTTGCGGTTGCATGCAAAAACAAGCAAAAGAAAAACATAAAATCATTAGAGTACGCAGGGGAGGACAGCGAGAACGAGAACCACGGCGATGTATGCAGCGACAGCGAGGATGGTATTTTTCTACATTCCTTAGAGTTATGTTTAAGCGAAATAAAAAACAATGATTTAAATGATAATATTTTTAATAATTGCAGAAAACTAAACGTTTGGAAGGAGGCAATCAGAGTTGAAGAGGCTTTTATTGATTTCAAATTGGACACCGGAGCGGAAGCCAATATTATTCCGTGGAATTTATTTAAAAACATAAAATCAGAAAGGCATATATCCAAAACAAAAATAAAACTAGAAGCGTATGGCGGTGAAAAAATTAAACCGAAGGGTGTGTGTCAATTAGTTTGTTGTTTCAAAAACAAGGTGAGCAAAGAACCATTTTTTATTATTGATCAAAACTTCACTCCTATTCTTGGTTTAGAAACCTGCGTTAAACTTGATTTAATAAAGAAGGTGAATAGTGTAGAAATAGGGCTTAATAACAAAATAATGACTAGGGAAAAGTTAATAGAGGATAATAGGGAAGTTTTTGAAAACGTAGGGAAATTTAAAAAACAATTTAAAATCGAACTCAGCAGTGATGCAGTTCCTATTGTTTTGAAAGAAAAGGTATTAAAAACATTAAATAAATTACAAAAGGAAGGTATTATATCTAAGGTAAATGAATCTAGAGAATGGGTCAACAATTTAGTTATTGTAGAGAAAAAGGATGGGTCAGTACGACTTTGTTTAGATCCAAAACACTTGAACAAGTACATTCGTAAGCAACATTTTTTAATTCCTACATTTGAAGAGATTTCTATGAGACAATGTGGGGCAAAACTGTTCACAGTACTGGATTTGAAGGATGGTTTCTACCATGTGGAGCTGGATAAAAATTCAAGAAAGTTGTGCACTTTTTCAACTCCTTTTGGGTATTATCAATTTAATAGATTGCCTTTTGGGATAAATATAGCACCTGAGGTTTTTCAGCATTACAATTCAACGGTATTTGGCGACATAGAAGGCGTAAGTGTCTATATAGATGATATTCTCATTAGTGCAAAGACAGAAGAAGAACATGATAACATTTTAAATACTGTCATGCAAAGAGCTAAACAGGAAAATATAAAATTCAATAGAAATAAAATCCAATTCAGAGTTAAAAGTGTAAAGTATTTAGGTCATGAGTTTACTGAAGCAGGAATAAGACCAGATAAAGAAAGAGTTGAAGCAGTTACTGCCCTCAAAGACCCTTCAAATAAAAAAGACCTGCAAAAGCTTTTAGGGGTTATAAACTATTTAAGGCATTTTCTACCTAATATGGCAGAACTTACTGCCCCATTAAGAGAACTTCTTAGGAAAAATGTTTTTTTTTCGTGGACAGAAAACTGCTCAACTGCTGTTGAAAATATTAAGAAAGAAATAGCTTCAGCTACTTTGTTACAGCCCTTTAATGAATTTAATGAAACAATAGTTCAAACTGACGCATCTCAAAACGGAATGGGATGTTGTCTGCTTCAAAATAACAAACCTGTCGTGTTTGCCTCAAGAAGCCTGTCAGATACGGAGAAGAGATATTCTCAAATCGAAAAAGAATTTTTGGCAATAACGTTTGCCTGCAAAAAATTTCATAATTACATATACGGTCGCAATGTAACAGTACAAACCGACCACAAACCGCTGGTTTCTATTATGGATAAGGACATAGTTAAAATACCTTCTTACTGGCCGAATTTAAACAATGAGATAGAGAATCTTATTGCAGGTTGTTCAAAGTGTCAGTCACACCAAAAAAGTAACGTAAAAGAACCTATGATCGCTCATGAAATCCCTGATATACCATTTAATAAAGTAGGAAGTGACATTTTTGAGTATGCTGGTAATTCGTTTCTTCTTATAGTGGATTACTATTCAAAATGGTTTGAGTTTAAAAAAATCCCCAATAAAAGTTCTTTTGAGGTTATCCAAGCGTGGCGAGACTTTTTTATCAAATATGGTATACCGCGACTTATTATTGCGGATAATGTTCCTTTTAGCTCGTATGAATGCAAAGAATTCAGTCAGAAGTGGAATTTTGAAATAATAACTTCAAGCCCAAACTATCCCAAATCAAACGGTTTGGCAGAAAGGACCGTGCAAATAGCAAAAAATATATTAAAAAAATCAAATACTGAGGAAGAGGTCGCAGTATCTTTATTAGAATATAGGAATACGCCAGTAACTGGCCTGCATTATTCACCTTCACAACTCCTTCAATCCCGATTGCTAAGATCTAAACTGCCAATTAAGAATGAAATGTTGAAACCGGTTTTGTGTAAAAACGTCCAAAATTATATCAAAAACATGCAAGATAAAAACGCATGTTATTATAATTTAAATGCAAGAATTAGAAAAGAATTTGTAGTAGGAGAAAAAGTGAGGTTGAGGTTAAATAAAAAATGGATAAAAGGTATTATTTTAGCCAAATGGCACACACCTAGGTCTTTCATTATATTAACGCAAAATGGGTTTAAATGCCGCAGAAACAGTTCACAGTTAAAACACACAAAAGAAAATTTTGAACTTGAGGAACCAGAAACTGAATTGCATAAAAAAGAGCACTTCACAACTGATGGCCCCCTTCCTATTCAAATGAATCCGTCCGTAACTCGTAGTGGAAAAATTTATAAAATGAATTAAGAACTATTTAACTGAAATGAAAACCATAAGCAAAATGTATAAAAATTGTATAAATATTTAATATTTTGATGTTTAATTAAGTAAATTAAAAAAAAAAAAAAAAAAAAAAAAAAAAAAAAAAAAAAAAAAAAAAAAAAAAAAAAAAAAAAAAAAAAAAAAAAAAAAAAAAAAAAAAAAAAAAAAAAAAAAAAAAAAAAAAAAATTGAAATATCTGAATAATATAAACTTGAATTATGATTATGTGAAAAAAAAGATGTTGAATTAATCAAATTAAAGTATTTAGTTTTTGTTAGTAATAAGAAATATCTGAATAATAATCATTATGAATTATCAATACGAATAATGATAAAAATGTCAAACCCTAAGGGGGAGATGTAGTATACGTACGTGTGTGTGTTTGCATTGTATGCATTACACAAACACGTATGTATGATTTAGTTGCAACTATGTAAAAACCCTAGACTTAAGTTATGTTAATGATGTGCGGCCAGTCTTATTCAAATTGCTTAATAAAGAACATCACAGGCAAAGCCTAGACAATCAGAATGAAGAACACGTTACTCCATGGGAAATTTCTCCTTCCCCAAAATTGGCTTCCATGTCTTCAATGTGATTTGGTTTGGGCTCATCAGAAATGCATTCCAAATAGAAGAGCGATCTTCATTTGCACATCATGTGACAAAAAATTTTCTTAATTTTTTACTTGTTTACATTCAATCATTGCAATACAGATATGATCTCAATAAATGGATTACAGTCTAATTTCCTTATTAAAATAAGTTTATTTTTGAGTTATTTTCTTATATTTTATTTTCTTATCTTTCAATTAAAGTATTTATTTTTATTTTCTTATGTTGTTTATGTTACTTTTGTACCTCAATTATTTTATACTTTATATCTTAAGATATATAAAGTAAATTTATTATTTATTTACATACTAATATGAAGTTAGTATCTTAATTTAATTTAGGTACTGTTTTGTTTGTAATAAATCTCAGAAATATGTGATTTTCGTAGAACTTTTTCTTTTTTTCTCATTTCGGGTAATGTAAAGTACTACTCCACAATACCCGAATCCATGGGTCCACATTAGCCGCCACTTTTCAGAAGGGCTAATTTTGGAACTTTTTCAAACTTTTGCATATAGATATAAAAAATAAATAAAAATCAACTACACGAGTGGGTAAATATGCGGCCAAATCTCCAGACAAATATAAAACCTAGAAATCGGTACAGAATACCTTTTGATTTCAAAGATATGATTATTATGATATGATTATCTCGCGAACCACTCATCGTATTGTCATAAAATTGGTTCGACGCGGTATTGTGTTGTTAAGAGCTGATTAGATTTTGAGCAAAATCCGCTTAGCAGTTTTTAAATGGCAATCAAAAATCTAAGTCAACCTTATAAAAAATGAGTTATTTTATTATTATAAAGGGTTTTTAAGAGGTGTTACTTTGAATAGCCCGCTATTTCGGTAGTTGTCACTTTTGAAGCTGTCATTTTCTGACATTTGACAATTAGAAACTACGCCATTAATAAAAATGGAACGATACACGCTTAAACAATGTATTGAAATTATTAAAATTCACTATAAAAATGGTGAAAATTTGGCAGAGACGGTTCGCACAACTAAAACATTTTTGGGTCGTCGTGAAGCACCTTGTCGGACCGCAATACAGAAATTGGTGGACAAATTCGAGCTGTAAGGACAAGTTAGTGATGTGAAGAATAAAACCCGTGCACGTCGCTCAAGAACAACTGAGAATATTGCTGTTGTAGCCCAAAGTGTTGAAGAAAACCCAGGTTTGTCCATTCCTCGTCGTTCTTTGGAATAAGGCATTCCACAAACGTCATTACACCGTATTTTGCATAAGGACTTGGGTCTTAAGGCTTATAAAATTCAGTTAACACAAGAACTCAAGCCGGCTGATCATCAACAACGTCGTGTCTTTGCTGATTGGGTCCTTGAAATGCATAAAAATGATCCGGAATTTCATCGAAAAATCATCTTGACTGATGAGGCCCATTTCCACCTCGGAGGCTACGTCAACAAGCAAAACTGTCGCATCTGGGCCTCGGAAAACCCAGGAGTTATTGTTGAAAAGCCTCTCCATCCTCAACGCGTGACTGTTTGGTGCGGTTTATGGTCCCGCGGGGTCATTGGACCTTACTTTTTCGAAAATGAGGCTGGAGCAACAGTTACGGTCAATGGATTGCGCTATCGAGAGATGATTAATGATTTTAACTTCCCAGAGGAAGTTATTGTAATGGGGCCGATTTTGTGAATCTCCAATTTTCGCATTTCTCGATGTTTCGAGGTCACTAGAATCCGAATCAAGCGTTTTTATGATGATGTCTGTGTGTGTGTGTATGTGTGTTCGTTACGCGTTACGTTTTTCAGCTCAATTATCTCGCGAACCACTCATCGAATTGATCTCATTCGACGCGGCATTGTGTTGTTAAGAGCTGATTAGGTTTTGAGCGAAATCGGCTTAGCGGTTTTTTAATGGCAATCAAAAATCTAAGACAACCCTAATATAATGAAAATTATGATAATTTCTGCAATAATTTCAATAATAGTGCAAAAAATCTTATAGTTAGTGGGGAAAAAAACACAATATTCAGGAGTATCATATACTATATTTGATTACTAGCTGACCCACCAAACGCTGCTTTGCCGTATAAATATTAATTTTCAGAAATACTAATCCGATTAGAAAAATTGCTTCAATAATAGAAAACTACAATATTCAGGAGCAATATATGTAGGCTGTATTTTACTGTGCAAAGTAGTTGTGAATGAGTCCACGAAATGGTACGATCAACTCGGCAGTGGCAGATGGCGCTACTGTTATTCAATAAACTCAATGTTTTTCATAAAATCATCAGTTTTATGGAATTTGACTTTGAAGCAACGTGCGTGTACAACTACAACGGGATGCATCCGCTCAATATTTTGCAAAACAACTAATGTTTTTATGTATTTTTCTACTATGGGAAGTTAGTCGTGTGGACTCCATGGGTCGCACTCATATTTTTTATTATTCATATTTTTCTTTAAAATTCTATTTGATTATTTTCTCTAATCAATAAGATATATATATTAGATCTAAGTAAGTTTTAAATAAGTAGTTTCCATTTTATATGCTTGTTCTTCTTATAGGTCATAGTAACTCCTCCCTTGTGAGTGTGAACTTAAGGAATATGATGAGTTAAGATTCACATAAACTATAATGGTGACTTCTTATTATATGATTTATGACCACTGATTTTCACAAGTTTTTCCAATAACTCTCATAAAGATTCGTCCACTCTATAGAAACCCCTTTGGCAATAATATATCTTCGCCCTTATAATTTTATTATTTGAAACATAGAAATTGTCTATTTAGATTTACAACTAAGAAATAATTTCAGTGGTGTTTCAAAAGTAAGTTATATATTATTTTGGTGAATTATGCTTCTTCTTTTTTTATAGAGAAGGTGACTAGAGCTTTGAATATGTAAACATAGTTTCACAATATGATGTAGGTTAGGTTAGGTTACAGTGGCTGCGGATACAGAATCCACACACTTAGGCCAAAAGAAAAGGCTTATTGAGATACCACATGAATCTAGAGAATTACTTCTTACTATTCGAACCATTTTGAGCTTTTTATAAAGCGAAGAAGATATTTGATATCCTTATTAGCTAGTTCACTGGGATTATCATAAAAGTACTCTCCCAGATGAAGGTTGCGCCTTAGTGACAGAGCAGGGCAAGTGCAGAGAAGGTGAGAGATTGTTTCCTCTTCTTCCTCGTCCATACAGCTCCTGCAGAAGTCATTTGAGGCTATACCAAGTCGTATTGCGTGTCTGCCTATAAGACAGTGTCCCGAGAGGACACCTATTAGGGAGCTAATATGAAGTCTGCTTTGAGATAACAAGTCTTTAGAGCGCTTTAGGTCCAGTGAAGGCCAAATGAGTTTTGTGGCTGCGCACGTTGGTAAATTGTGCCACCTAGAGTTTGTTATCGTTAAGGCTGTTTCTTTTAGCAAAAGTTTACATGTAGCTATCGGTATACCTTTCTTCTCCCTTTCAGGTGAAATAGGTATGACGGTTCCATTTCTAGTGAGTTCATCGGCTCTACAATTTCCTTTGATGTCTCTGTGGCCCGGCACCCAACAGAGGTGAATGTTAAATTGCTGCGCCATCTCCATAAGAGACGATCGACAATCGAGGGCCGTTTCAATATGATGTAAAAATACTAACATATCTTAGGGGTGGAAACATTGTTTTTTTATTATATTTTTCGTTTTTATTTTAAATATAATAAAATGTACACTCGGGCGTATACGTGTTTTTTCATAGATTTCTTATTGTATATGCTTTTTCTTCACTTTTTGTTTGTGAACTTTACGTTTTTTTTTGTTTCGATTGTAATTTTGTTATCTTTAACAACCTCATGTTTAATAAATTTGGGAGCTAGCTTATTTCTTCGATTATCTGCCTCAAACAAGACTTCACCAGCGACAAAGTGAGGAGGTTCTTTACGAGATTTATTAAACTTTTCACTCAATCGTTTTTTATTAGTAAAACATCTATCTTTTACTAAATCTGCCAATTTTGAATTATCTAATAAATGGTTTCTTAAATATTCTTGACTTGTTTGGAAATTTTGTTTAGGGAACGGTGTGTGATTAATTCTAAAATTTCACTTATTGGTTTTGTATACTGGAACCTTATTAAACGGTGATCTGTAGAAATATTATGTGAGTTAGAGTTTCCTCTTGCGTTGAATAATTTGTTTTTATAATTTACTTCATTTTGTGCTTTTCGGCTAATGTGGAGTACTTTGAAGAGGGTAATGTGGAGCCGTACTCCACATTACCCGTTTTTTCTTATTTAATGAATGAATGAAATTAAATTATGCTCAAACATTTAGATTCTTCTTAAAATGCCAAAGAAAGCAGTTCCTGTGCGCAAATATGATCCATGTAAAATGAGACAAGCTTTGGCTGCAATCCAAAGAGAAGAAATGGGTGTGTTGTTGGCCTCCAAGAAATTTGATGTCCCAAAATCAACATTGCAACGCATGGCACAAAGTGGTAAGAGCATTGATGAGCTTTTGTCTACACCCTTGGGGCGAAAACCTGTGTTTAGTAAAGAAATGGAACAAGAGCTTGTCAAATATTTACATGACATGGAAAATCGCTTTTGGGGGCTTACTCGAAGTGATTTACGGAACCTTGCATTCCAAGTTGCAGAAAAAAAACAAAATTCCTAATAAATTTTCGTTGCTTCATAAAACTGCTGGAAAAGATTGGCTCTACGGGTTTCTAAAACGCCATAAGAATGAAATCAGCTTGCGACATCCTACAGGAACCTCAATTGACAGAGCTAAAGGCTTTGTACCAGAAAATGTTGATAAATTTTTCAATATTTTAGAGGCTTTGTATGAAAAATATAACTTCTCAGCATCCAGAATATGGAACGTTGATGAGACCAGCTTAAGCATTGTTTAGTCCAAGCAGCCTTATGTGTTGGCAAAGCCTAGACAATCAGAATGAAGAACACGTTACTCCATGGGAAATTTCTCCTTCCCCAAAATTGGCTTCCATGTCTTCAATGTGATTTGGTTTGGGCTCATCAGAAATGCATTCCAAATAGAAGAGCGATCTTCATTTGCACATCATGTGACAAAAATTTTTCTTAATTTTTTACTTGTTTACATTCAATCATTGCAATACAGATATGATCTCAATAAATGGATTACAGTCTAATTTCCTTATTAAAATAAGTTTATTTTTGAGTTATTTTCTTATATTTTATTTTCTTATCTTTCAATTAAAGTATTTATTTTTATTTTCTTATGTTGTTATACGTACGTGTGTGTGTTTGCATTGTATGCATTACACAAACACGTATGTATGATTTAGTTGCAACTATGTAAAAACCCTAGACTTAAGTTATGTTAATGATGTGCGGCCAGTCTTATTCAAATTGCTTAATAAAGAACATCACATGGCGCAGCCGACTTAAAAAAGAAGAAAAAAGAAACATATTTTTTAATGGGTCGTGCGAAAGTTGAAGCTAGTAAAGACCAACCATCAAGAAATCTTAAATTAAAAATAATTAAAGCGGAGACAAAAAAAAAGAAATAACAAAAGTAAAACAACAACGATGAATCACATCAAAAAAGTGTCAAATTTGAGCCTAGAAGGAAACGTTCATGCAAATTGGAAAAAATTTCTGCAAAACTACAAAATATTTGAAATAGCAGCAGAATTAAATGCTAAGAAAGATGAGGTTAAAATTGCCACTTTCCTAAACGCCATTGGAGAAGAAGCGCTGGAGCTTTTCGATACTTTCAACCTGAGCAGTGATGACAAAAAAGATTATGCAAAAGTCATAAAAGCGTATTCTGATTATTGCACTCCAAAAAAAAAATGTGGTCTATGAACGATTTGTTTTTTTCACAAGAAACCAACAACACAGTGAACCGTTTGAAAGTTTTCTTACGTCGATAAAAAAACTAGTAAAGTCGTGTGAGTTTGGGGACCAAGAGGAGAGTCTTCTTAGAGACCGAATAGTTCTTGGAATTGCTCACAAAAGTGTCCAGGAAAAATTATTACAAACATCGGATTTGACATTAAAAATAGCTGTTGATTATTGCAAGACGGCAGAATCTACAAAAGAATATGCACGTGCTATACAAGAAAAGACAGCAACGGAGAACAGTTCTACACCAATACATGCCATCAATTCTCGTAACAGGAGTTCTTCTATGTACAGTAAAAACGGAGAAAATAACAACAGTAAATTTACAAGAAGAGAACAGCAATCTGAAGCTTTCCAATGTGGAAGGTGTAACACGAAACACAGAGCAAGACAATGTCCAGCATTTGGAAAAAAATGCAGCTTATGTCGAGGTTTTAATCATTTTGCGGTTGCATGCAAAAACAAGCAAAAGAAAAACATAAAATCATTAGAGTACGCAGGGGAGGACAGCGAGAACGAGAACCACGGCGATGTATGCAGCGACAGCGAGGATGGTATTTTTCTACATTCCTTAGAGTTATGTTTAAGCGAAATAAAAAACAATGATTTAAATGATAATATTTTTAATAATTGCAGAAAACTAAACGTTTGGAAGGAGGCAATCAGAGTTGAAGAGGCTTTTATTGATTTCAAATTGGACACCGGAGCGGAAGCCAATATTATTCCGTGGAATTTATTTAAAAACATAAAATCAGAAAGGCATATATCCAAAACAAAAATAAAACTAGAAGCGTATGGCGGTGAAAAAATTAAACCGAAGGGTGTGTGTCAATTAGTTTGTTGTTTCAAAAACAAGGTGAGCAAAGAACCATTTTTTATTATTGATCAAAACTTCACTCCTATTCTTGGTTTAGAAACCTGCGTTAAACTTGATTTAATAAAGAAGGTGAATAGTGTAGAAATAGGGCTTAATAACAAAATAATGACTAGGGAAAAGTTAATAGAGGATAATAGGGAAGTTTTTGAAAACGTAGGGAAATTTAAAAAACAATTTAAAATCGAACTCAGCAGTGATGCAGTTCCTATTGTTTTGAAAGAAAAGGTATTAAAAACATTAAATAAATTACAAAAGGAAGGTATTATATCTAAAGTAAATGAATCTAGAGAATGGGTCAACAATTTAGTTATTGTAGAGAAAAAGGATGGGTCAGTACGACTTTGTTTAGATCCAAAACACTTGAACAAGTACATTCGTAAGCAACATTTTTTAATTCCTACATTTGAAGAGATTTCTATGAGACAATGTGGGGCAAAACTGTTCACAGTACTGGATTTGAAGGATGGTTTCTACCATGTGGAGCTGGATAAAAATTCAAGAAAGTTGTGCACTTTTTCAACTCCTTTTGGGTATTATCAATTTAATAGATTGCCTTTTGGGATAAATATAGCACCTGAGGTTTTTCAGCATTACAATTCAACGGTATTTGGCGACATAGAAGGCGTAAGTGTCTATATAGATGATATTCTCATTAGTGCAAAGACAGAAGAAGAACATGATAACATTTTAAATACTGTCATGCAAAGAGCTAAACAGGAAAATATAAAATTCAATAGAAATAAAATCCAATTCAGAGTTAAAAGTGTAAAGTATTTAGGTCATGAGTTTACTGAAGCAGGAATAAGACCAGATAAAGAAAGAGTTGAAGCAGTTACTGCCCTCAAAGACCCTTCAAATAAAAAAGACCTGCAAAAGCTTTTAGGGGTTATAAACTATTTAAGGCATTTTCTACCTAATATGGCAGAACTTACTGCCCCATTAAGAGAACTTCTTAGGAAAAATGTTTTTTTTTCGTGGACAGAAAACTGCTCAACTGCTGTTGAAAATATTAAGAAAGAAATAGCTTCAGCTACTTTGTTACAGCCCTTTAATGAATTTAATGAAACAATAGTTCAAACTGACGCATCTCAAAACGGAATGGGATGTTGTCTGATTCAAAATAACAAACCTGTCGTGTTTGCCTCAAGAAGCCTGTCAGATACGGAGAAGAGATATTCTCAAATCGAAAAAGAATTTTTGGCAATAACGTTTGCCTGCAAAAAATTTCATAATTACATATACGGTCGCAATGTAACAGTACAAACCGACCACAAACCGCTGGTTTCTATTATGGATAAGGACATAGTTAAAATACCTTCTTACTGGCCGAATTTAAACAATGAGATAGAGAATCTTATTGCAGGTTGTTCAAAGTGTCAGTCACACCAAAAAAGTAACGTAAAAGAACCTATGATCGCTCATGAAATCCCTGATATACCATTTAATAAAGTAGGAAGTGACATTTTTGAGTATGCTGGTAATTCGTTTCTTCTTATAGTGGATTACTATTCAAAATGGTTTGAGTTTAAAAAAATCCCCAATAAAAGTTCTTTTGAGGTTATCCAAGCGTGGCGAGACTTTTTTATCAAATATGGTATACCGCGACTTATTATTGCGGATAATGTTCCTTTTAGCTCGTATGAATGCAAAGAATTCAGTCAGAAGTGGAATTTTGAAATAATAACTTCAAGCCCAAACTATCCCAAATCAAACGGTTTGGCAGAAAGGACCGTGCAAATAGCAAAAAATATATTAAAAAAATCAAATACTGAGGAAGAGGTCGCAGTATCTTTATTAGAATATAGGAATACGCCAGTAACTGGCCTGCATTATTCACCTTCACAACTCCTTCAATCCCGATTGCTAAGATCTAAACTGCCAATTAAGAATGAAATGTTGAAACCGGTTTTGTGTAAAAACGTCCAAAATTATATCAAAAACATGCAAGATAAAAACGCATGTTATTATAATTTAAATGCAAGAATTAGAAAAGAATTTGTAGTAGGAGAAAAAGTGAGGTTGAGGTTAAATAAAAAATGGATAAAAGGTATTATTTTAGCCAAATGGCACACACCTAGGTCTTTCATTATATTAACGCAAAATGGGTTTAAATGCCGCAGAAACAGTTCACAGTTAAAACACACAAAAGAAAATTTTGAACTTGAGGAACCAGAAACTGAATTGCATAAAAAAGAGCACTTCACAACTGATGGCCCCCTTCCTATTCAAATGAATCCGTCCGTAACTCGTAGTGGAAAAATTTATAAAACGAATTAAGAACTATTTAACTGAAATGAAAACCATAAGCAAAATGTATAAAAATTGTATAAATATTTAATATTTTGATGTTTAATTAAGTAAATTAAAAAAAAAAAAAAAAAAAAAAAAAAAAAAAAAAAAAAAAAAAAAAAAAAAAAAAATTGAAATATCTGAATAATATAAACTTGAATTATGATTATGTGAAAAAAAAAGATGTTGAATTAATCAAATTAAAGTATTTAGTTTTTGTTAGTAATAAGAAATATCTGAATAATAATCATTATGAATTATCAATACGAATAATGATAAAAATGTCAAACCCTAAGGGGGAGATGTAGTATACGTACGTGTGTGTGTTTGCATTGTATGCATTACACAAACACGTATGTATGATTTAGTTGCAACTATGTAAAAACCCTAGACTTAAGTTATGTTAATGATGTGCGGCCAGTCTTATTCAAATTGCTTAATAAAGAACATCACAGGCAAAGCCTAGACAATCAGAATGAAGAACACGTTACTCCATGGGAAATTTCTCCTTCCCCAAAATTGGCTTCCATGTCTTCAATGTGATTTGGTTTGGGCTCATCAGAAATGCATTCCAAATAGAAGAGCGATCTTCATTTGCACATCATGTGACAAAAAATTTTCTTAATTTTTTACTTGTTTACATTCAATCATTGCAATACAGATATGATCTCAATAAATGGATTACAGTCTAATTTCCTTATTAAAATAAGTTTATTTTTGAGTTATTTTCTTATATTTTATTTTCTTATCTTTCAATTAAAGTATTTATTTTTATTTTCTTATGTTGTTTATGTTACTTTTGTACCTCAATTATTTTATACTTTATATCTTAAGATATATAAAGTAAATTTATTATTTATTTACATACTAATATGAAGTTAGTATCTTAATTTAATTTAGGTACTGTTTTGTTTGTAATAAATCTCAGAAATATGTGATTTTCGTAGAACTTTTTCTTTTTTTCTCATTTCGGGTAATGTAAAGTACTACTCCACAATACCCGAATCCATGGGTCCACATTAGCCGCCACTTTTCAGAAGGGCTAATTTTGGAACTTTTTCAATTTTTTGCATATAGATATAAAAAATAAATAAAAATCAACTACACGAGTGGGTAAATATGCGGCCAAATCTCCAGACAAATATAAAACCTAGAAATCGGTACAGAATACCTTTTGATTTCAAAGATATGATTATTATGATATGATTATCTCGCGAACCACTCATCGTATTGTCATAAAATTGGTTCGACGCGGTATTGTGTTGTTAAGAGCTGAATAGATTTTGAGCAAAATCCGCTTAGCAGTTTTTAAATAGCAATCAAAAATCTAAGTCAACCTTATAAAAAATGAGTTATTTTATTATTATAAAGGGTTTTTAAGAGGTGTTACTTTGAATAGCCCGCTATTTCGGTAGTTGTCACTTTTGAAGCTGTCATTTTCTGACATTTGACAATTAGAAACTACGCCATTAATAAAAATGGAACGATACACGCTTAAACAATGTATTGAAATTATTAAAATTCACTATAAAAATGGTGAAAATTTGGCAGAGACGGTTCGCACAACTAAAACATTTTTGGGTCGTCGTGAAGCACCTTGTCGGACCGCAATACAGAAATTGGTGGACAAATTCGAGCTGTAAGGACAAGTTAGTGATGTGAAGAATAAAACCCGTGCACGTCGCTCAAGAACAACTGAGAATATTGCTGTTGTAGCCCAAAGTGTTGAAGAAAACCCAGGTTTGTCCATTCCTCGTCGTTCTTTGGAATAAGGCATTCCACAAACGTCATTACACCGTATTTTGCATAAGGACTTGGGTCTTAAGGCTTATAAAATTCAGTTAACACAAGAACTCAAGCCGGCTGATCATCAACAACGTCGTGTCTTTGCTGATTGGGTCCTTGAAATGCATAAAAATGATCCGGAATTTCATCGAAAAATCATCTTGACTGATGAGGCCCATTTCCACCTCGGAGGCTACGTCAACAAGCAAAACTGTCGCATCTGGGCCTCGGAAAACCCAGGAGTTATTGTTGAAAAGCCTCTCCATCCTCAACGCGTGACTGTTTGGTGCGGTTTATGGTCCCGCGGGGTCATTGGACCTTACTTTTTCGAAAATGAGGCTGGAGCAACAGTTACGGTCAATGGATTGCGCTATCGAGAGATGATTAATGATTTTAACTTCCCAGAGGAAGTTATTGTAATGGGGCCGATTTTGTGAATCTCCAATTTTCGCATTTCTCGATGTTTCGAGGTCACTAGAATCCGAATCAAGCGTTTTTATGATGATGTCTGTGTGTGTGTGTATGTGTGTTCGTTACGCGTTACGTTTTTCAGCTCAATTATCTCGCGAACCACTCATCGAATTGATCTCATTCGACGCGGCATTGTGTTGTTAAGAGCTGATTAGGTTTTGAGCGAAATCGGCTTAGCGGTTTTTTAATGGCAATCAAAAATCTAAGACAACCCTAATATAATGAAAATTATGATAATTTCTGCAATAATTTCAATAATAGTGCAAAAAATCTTATAGTTAGTGGGGAAAAAAACACAATATTCAGGAGTATCATATACTATATTTGATTACTAGCTGACCCACCAAACGCTGCTTTGCCGTATAAATATTAATTTTCAGAAATACTAATCCGATTAGAAAAATTGCTTCAATAATAGAAAACTACAATATTCAGGAGCAATATATGTAGGCTGTATTTTACTGTGCAAAGTAGTTGTGAATGAGTCCACGAAATGGTACGATCAACTCGGCAGTGGCAGATGGCGCTACTGTTATTCAATAAACTCAATGTTTTTCATAAAATCATCAGTTTTATGGAATTTGACTTTGAAGCAACGTGCGTGTACAACTACAACGGGATGCATCCGCTCAATATTTTGCAAAACAACTAATGTTTTTATGTATTTTTCTACTATGGGAAGTTAGTCGTGTGGACTCCATGGGTCGCACTCATATTTTTTATTATTCATATTTTTCTTTAAAATTCTATTTGATTATTTTCTCTAATCAATAAGATATATATATTAGATCTAAGTAAGTTTTAAATAAGTAGTTTCCATTTTATATGCTTGTTCTTCTTATAGGTCATAGTAACTCCTCCCTTGTGAGTGTGAACTTAAGGAATATGATGAGTTAAGATTCACATAAACTATAATGGTGACTTCTTATTATATGATTTATGACCACTGATTTTCACAAGTTTTTCCAATAACTCTCATAAAGATTCGTCCACTCTATAGAAACCCCTTTGGCAATAATATATCTTCGCCCTTATAATTTTATTATTTGAAACATAGAAATTGTCTATTTAGATTTACAACTAAGAAATAATTTCAGTGGTGTTTCAAAAGTAAGTTATATATTATTTTGGTGAATTATGCTTCTTCTTTTTTTATAGAGAAGGTGACTAGAGCTTTGAATATGTAAACATAGTTTCACAATATGATGTAGGTTAGGTTAGGTTACAGTGGCTGCGGATACAGAATCCACACACTTAGGCCAAAAGAAAAGGCTTATTGAGATACCACATGAATCTAGAGAATTACTTCTTACTATTCGAACCATTTTGAGCTTTTTATAAAGCGAAGAAGATATTTGATATCCTTATTAGCTAGTTCACTGGGATTATCATAAAAGTACTCTCCCAGATGAAGGTTGCGCCTTAGTGACAGAGCAGGGCAAGTGCAGAGAAGGTGAGAGATTGTTTCCTCTTCTTCCTCGTCCATACAGCTCCTGCAGAAGTCATTTGAGGCTATACCAAGTCGTATTGCGTGTCTGCCTATAAGACAGTGTCCCGAGAGGACACCTATTAGGGAGCTAATATGAAGTCTGCTTTGAGATAACAAGTCTTTAGAGCGCTTTAGGTCCAGTGAAGGCCAAATGAGTTTTGTGGCTGCGCACGTTGGTAAATTGTGCCACCTAGAGTTTGTTATCGTTAAGGCTGTTTCTTTTAGCAAAAGTTTACATGTAGCTATCGGTATACCTTTCTTCTCCCTTTCAGGTGAAATAGGTATGACGGTTCCATTTCTAGTGAGTTCATCGGCTCTACAATTTCCTTTGATGTCTCTGTGGCCCGGCACCCAACAGAGGTGAATGTTAAATTGCTGCGCCATCTCCATAAGAGACGATCGACAATCGAGGGCCGTTTCAATATGATGTAAAAATACTAACATATCTTAGGGGTGGAAACATTGCTTTTTTATTATATTTTTCGTTTTTATTTTAAATATAATAAAATGTACACTCGGGCGTATACGTGTTTTTTCATAGATTTCTTATTGTATATGCTTTTTCTTCACTTTTTGTTTGTGAACTTTACGTTTTTTTTGTTTCGATTGTAATTTTGTTATCTTTAACAACCTCATGTTTAATAAATTTGGGAGCTAGCTTATTTCTTCGATTATCTGCCTCAAACAAGACTTCACCAGCGACAAAGTGAGGAGGTTCTTTACGAGATTTATTAAACTTTTCACTCAATCGTTTTTTATTAGTAAAACATCTATCTTTTACTAAATCTGCCAATTTTGAATTATCTAATAAATGGTTTCTTAAATATTCTTGACTTGTTTGGAAATTTTGTTTAGGGAACGGTGTGTGATTAATTCTAAAATTTCACTTATTGGTTTTGTATACTGGAACCTTATTAATCGGACAAGTTCAATAAGAGTTGAATGAAACCACAAAAAAAAACCGACTGCGCGAATAAATAAATATTTTATTTTAAACGTGAGATTCCAAATTTCAGGATTTTAGTCTGCGAGATTTTAAAATTGCGGGATTTGAGGAAGCGAACCGATCGTGAAGGCTACTGCATGGCCAGCCGGGGGCAGCCTTTTGAATGAAATTATTTCCGTTATAAAACGGAAGAATTGTGAGAAATTGGAGAAAATATTCAGTAGTTTTTTTTATAGCATTTTCAAAAAAAGTTATTTGGCGGACCCTTTAGAATTCCCAAAGAAAGATTGCGTTGTGTAGGCTGGATGTTCTTGGTAAAGGTGACATTTCAATGCAAGTTTTTGAATTCTGTGAATGAAGTTGTTTTGCATGATGTAAAGAAAATAAATGTAAACAATTGTATTCATTTTGATGACAAAGGTTGTTCTATTCTTGATCATAGAAAAAACAGTATTTGCTACTGCAACTCAAAATGACAAAGTCTACAAATTGAATATTCCGTGCACAAATTCGCTTATATTTCAACAAAGAGAGAACTTTGGCATGAACGTATACGTTATCCAAGTGCAGAAAGCAGAAGCGTTGGAGCGTTTGGCATCTGCAGATGTGGAGGTCGATGCGAACATTTTTGAATTACTTGTTGCGAAGGAAAGCAAAGAAAAATAAAATTCAAGGCTTCTTCTAGTTGCACCACAGACATCTTGCAACTAATTCACGCGGACGTATGCGTTCCTGTTCCTGTTCCATCCATAGGAGAAGCCAGGTATTATATTCTGGGGTGGAATCGGCTAAGCTGATAGTTGATAGTTGATAGTCAAAATAATAGCTTTTGCTTCACGTAAGGTGATTATCAAAATGATAATAGTTTTTTTCCATACATTTGGAAGCGACAGCTATTTTGATGTCGTTTTCATATATTTTTGTAAGCAATATCCTTGATAAATAATTTTCTTAAAATTAAAAATGACGTTGAAATAGCTGTCACTTCCAAATGTATGGTAAACACCTTACGTTGAGCAAAACGACATTGCTTATTGTAGGTGCTGCCAAAAATTCAAATTGTGATATTGATCACTTTGCACAGAGCAAAATAAAGTTGATAATCAAAAACAACTATAAAAAAGTGATAATCAATAATCGCCTTAGCCGATTCCACCCATGTTTCTTGATGATTAAAAAAAAAGTATTTGTTTATACTATGAAAGGGAAAACTGAGGTTGCTTCGACAAGTAGAAAATCAAACAGAAGATAAAAATATTTCGTTCTGACAACGGAACCGAATTTGTAAATAAAGAAATGCGAAAATGTTTCGAATAATACATCAAACGTAAGCCCCTTATTGCCCGGAACAAAATAAAAAATCCAAAAACATTTGACAATTATGTTACGTTTGAAAACTCCAGAAACGAAGATGATGACCCTGAAACTTATGATGAGGCAATTTCTGGACCAAATGCCCCGAATTGCAAAAAAGCTGTTATGGAAGAATTCGAATCATTAGAACTAAATAAAACATGGGATGTGGTCGGTCTGCCAGTTGGTAAAAAAAAACTTTAAGCACAAAATGGGTGTTTAAGAGTAAGAGACAAAAACGGGAACATTGTTCGACATAAAGCCAGATTAGTCGCCAAAGGTTGCAGTCAGAGGAAAGACGTTGATTATGATGGGGCTTACTCCCCAGTCATCAGGTATAGCTCGCTGCGGTATTTGCTCTCACTTGCAACAAAATTGGACCTGTATATCGAACAACTTGATGCAATTACAGCGTTTTTACAGGGTCACTTATTGCAAGAGATTTTTATTGTTCCACCAAAAGCTCTTAATATTGATAAACATAAAGTTTTAAATCTTAAAAAATCGATTTATGGGTTGAAACAATTATCAAGAACCTGGAACCAAAAACTAAGTCAAGTCTTGAGACAGTTTAATCTAAGACAATCCAAATACGATCCATGTATTTATTTCAATAATGAGAAATCAAATCAGTTTTTAATGATAGCTGTATGTGTAGATATAGATGATATTTTAATTTTTTAAGAAGATCCTGAAATTTGCAAAAATATAAAAAAGAATATTTGAAAACACATTTCCAACTATGAAAAATAAAAAATTAAATAAATAAATTCATTTTTAGGAATAAATATAGAATATGATAAAGAATCCGGTGAAATGAAAATAAATCAAGAAAAGTATATTCTAAAGATGCTAAATCGATTTGGCATGGAGAAATGTAATCCTGTATCAACTCCAATGGATACTAATGTAAAATTGTCGACAAATAACTGTCCCAGTTCAGAAGTTGAAAGAACTGAAATGAATGAAGTACCCTTCCCAGAACTCATTGGCTGTTTACTTTTCGCAGCCCAAATAAGTCGACCGGTTACCTGTTATGCTGTAAACTTTCTAAGTCGGTACAATAACAATCCAGGAAAACAACACTGGCAGCAAAAAGGCTTCTAAGATATCTATAAAAGGTACTTTAAATGTAAAATTGACTTATTCAAGAAATGGTAATGCTGAGCTAATTGGATACTGCGATGCTGATTATGCCAACAATTTGGATGAGTAAAAATCCATAAGCGGTTATCTTTTTATATCTCAAGGCGGAGCTGTATCGTGGGGCTCTAAAAAACAAGCTAAAGTGGCATTATCTACAGCGGAGGCAGAATATATTTCAATCGGCACCGCTACACAAGAAGCTCTATGGTTACAGTACAGGGTTTGGAGAGTGAGTTATTAGAAAACAATTCAACCATGAATCTGTTTTGTGATAGCCAGATAGTTTGTCTGGCATATAATGGAGGCTACCGAGCACGCACAATACATATAGATACTCGCCATCATTTTATTTGTGATGTTATCGCTGATGGTAAAATAAATTTATCTCATATTGCGTCAGACAACATGCTAGCAGATATTATGACTAAGGTACTACCTTCTATAAGAACCAACAAACTAATTCAAGTATTTGGTTTAAATAAAATCAGTTTTTACGGGTGATGTTGAAAGAAAAAAAATAAGAGTATTGAAACTAAGGGGGGCTGGGGGTGCGGTTCGCCCCGGGTGTCAGACTAATAGAGGGTGCCATTAGTAAAAGCAAAATAACTATTATGCACATCAGACACAGTCCCAAAGGAATAGAAAATAGAACAGCGACCGACGACGGGTTGTTCTCTCTTTTTACCTACAAGCTGAAAATCTCTTAAGGTGCATTTTATTTTAAGGAGGTACATATGTCACTGCGCATTTTAAATGGGAATAGTTCATCACAAGGGTAAAAAAAATGCACTCCCAGGGATGGCAACTGATAAGAATTTACCACAAAATGCACAGGAAGAGTTGTATTATTATTCACATGTATTCATGGACACGAAAAAATCATTTGTGGGTGTTTCAGGCAGGGGGGTATCGGTCGCTGTTCTGTTTTCTATTTCTGTGCACTAGATGGAGTGCTCATCGCGAGGCAGTTAAGCCATTGAAGGAAAATTACATGAAGATAGTTTCAACTCTTGAACTCCTTTGTGATCCTCAAAAAGAAAATTTGGATACCAGAGCCAGAGGTGCGGCAACCGTACTCTTATCTGCTGTATGAGACTCTACGTTTTTCTGTTATCTTTCCTTCTGGTGCGATATTTTGGAAGAAGTTGATGCAGCACGGAAATATTTACAAAAATCCGGGCTCACTCTAGAATAAAGTGTTATTGTACTTAAGGCACTCGCGAGTTTTCTTCATGAAAATCGTGATGAAACCGTGAACAAGGCCATAATTTACGCAAAAGAACAATGCACCGAGCTGGAAATTTCAATTTCCATGCTAGAATGTCAGGATACATTTTACACTCAACTTATTCATCGGTCTAATGCCATATAAGACATTGCGTCAGTTTTCTCTGCTCTTCAACCGAAAATATTGTTGTATGGAACGGAAGAAGAACTGCGTGCTGTTGTTCCAATGCTTACGTCAATATTTACAGAACTAACAGATAACAGTATCATATTGCAAATCTGGCGAATACGGCGTCACATGGGAGTTGCAAAAATAAATTTAAAAGAAGCAGAAGTTTGGACAGCCTTCGAATTTTTAAGCTTCATTGTTGAGTGGGACTTTTTAGACTCATTACAGAGCCTTTCATTGGCGATGAGAATTTATTTAACAATTTGCGTCTCATAGCATCGTGTGAACGAAGCTTTTCAAAATTAAAGTTGATTAAGAATTATCTAAGATCAACAATGAGCCAAAATAGGTTGACTAGTGTGGCTTTACTTTCAATCGAAAAGGAACACACACAAAATATAGATTTTGATGATATAATCGAAACATTCAGTACAATAAAAGCTCGAAAGCATATTTAAAAGAGTTCTTTGTTCGTGTTTTTTATTAAATTTTTTCAGAGGTGTAAGCTTGCTTCACCGCCCCGGGTTCCACTGCCTCTTAGTCCGCCCTTGGCTTGTTGGTAAAAATTTTATAATAAAATAAAATTCTTACTTCAACTTCATTCTAGAATTTCAAATAATAAAGACGTGTTTTATTAATAACTATTTGTTATACCAATTGAATCTGCGCTAAACCCAACAATAAACGAGGAAGAACAACTGTGGGATTGTGGTAATCGAACGAAATAAAACAAAAAAATTACAATATTTAGTATGGACAATTTAAAAATTACCTTTCCCTGTGTAGATTCATCAACACCGCTATCGTTATCTCCTTCTGTAATATAAAGAATAAATTAGTAATTTTATTTTATTGAACAGACAAATTTGATTCAATCAGAAAAAAGCCTCTTAACATATTAATGATCTAAATACTAACTTGTGTTTTTGTTGGATGCTTCTTCTTTTAAAGAACTATTGTTTTTTGCAGAGTTTTCTGGCTTGCTTGTATGTCCGTTAGTTTCTGGACTTATTTTTTGAGAGTTTATAAAACTTGTTGAATTTGTAATATTTTCGGAAAAGCGATTTGATGGTTCATTAGGTTCAATACGTACGTCTTGCTTTTCTCCAGTATCCGCCCTTTCTTCTTCATGAATATCATTAATATCTTTTATGTTGTTTGACGTATTTGACGTTGCTTTTAACGGAGAGACTGCTTGACCAAAAACTACGTCACTATCGTCATCATCATGACTATAAGTTTTGCTCATTGGAGAACTCACTTGTGTTGGCCCCTGTGGACCTAACGGACGCTGTGAATTTGGCATTGCCATTTGCTGAGTTATTCCTTGATGTTGCTGTTGATAATTTTGTTGTGGAAATGGTTGTCGAAACTGCGGCTGACCACCTTGTCCAGGACGAGGAAAAGATCTCATTCCCTGATTTGGTGGTTGATTGCCAAATGTGTTGTTGGAGGGCCTAGTTGGTTGTCCACTCGCCGATCCAATCCTGGGATAATTTCCTTGTTGCCTGATGCCTGGACCAGCTTGGCCAGTTGGACTAGTTGTTCCTCCGGCAGTTGATGGTGGACGTACTTGTTGAATTCCTGGCCTTGGCGTCTGCCCAGTATTAGGTATAACATTGCTTTGACTGTCAACTCTTCTTAATTGTGGAGCCATTTGCCATGGTTGGCCATTTATTCCTTGACCTTGTGGCATTGGTTGTCTTTGCGCTATAGATCCTGTAGGTGTGGGTCCAATTTGAGGCCTCAATTGCTGTGACCCTGTAAAAGGTGGCCTTTGTGCAGAAGACATCGTTCGTATCTATTTAAAAACAAAGACTTAAATTCGTTCCCCAAGGCGGATCTCAAAGCATCACGCTTTAATTTCTTGAGTAAAATATATAGGTACACGAAATCGGTATACATATCAATATCCCCCTCCCAAAAAACTAAAAAAAAAAACAATTTGTTTGCTGAGCAGTGTGCGTTTTACCAATAATAATGAATAACGATGGATGGGCGAAAAAATTCGTCTCCATTGCCTCGATTTTATTGCCTATCTACCTTAATTCATTTTTAATACGACCTAAATTTGAAAATCACTTATTGATTATACAAGTTATTTTTTGCAAAGTAAACGCCCAATCGGAGGAACTAAAATAAAGATGTTAAATGCATTTGCACATTTACTTGGTGACTGTTTGCAAAGTAGAAGATTTTCGATTGATTATTATCGATTATACTCTTTTTCTTTCTAAATGTTTTTTTTTTCGTTTTTACATAAATAGAGGTACATTTATGTTAGTTTGTTAACGTTTAAGGTTCCTTATTATACAGATACTTCAGTCTAGTTAATCTAAATACAGAGTCAGAAAAAATTCAAAATAATCTCGGTTTCCATGAATCTTGAAATGGATATATTGTTATATCACAGATAATAAGTGTATTATCTGTGGTTATATGGTCTTTTATACAACATTACTGAATAGCAAAACATATCAAGCATAATTCCGTGGCCTAGGCAAATATTCCAAGGTGCATAACAATTTTTCGTCATAAAAGAGTCTGCTAATTGCTCGTGAATCTTTATTCGTTTGCTGTTAGGTCTTTAAAAAATATCGGAATATTGTCGTTTTGTTTGTGTTTTATTTATTGTTTTCTATTTGCGAAATTGTTCAATCTAACACACATTTAATGAAGACATCCGCTTTCTATGACTTTTTTTTAAAAGGAAGTTAAAATACTTATGGAAATTTTTAGTATGCAACACATGGCCGTAGCCAATGGGTATTAAGGAGCAATGTCCTTCCTTAAATTTAAAATGCCCTGTCCTCCCTTCAAAAACGCTCTTTTAAAAATGCCGTACTGTCCGAAATGCTATAACGTTTAAAATTCCCTAAAAATTCTTCATCTTCCTAGGTCCCTACGCTCGTTGACAATGACACTCCAGTATACAGTTTTTAGCTCTCTCGCGAAAGCTTACCTTTTCGCTAGGCAGTTCGCCTCCAATTCAACGCTGCCCGAGAGTTTCATGTTTCCCCCATTCATTGAGCGCGAGTTATGAGCCTTAGCCGAGAAAAATAATTATCTAATCAAAATCTTGTCAAATAATAGCCCGTGACTTAGTGGTTAGGTGCGTTGGCTGCTAAGCAGAAAGTCGGGGGTTCGAGTCTTACTCGTGACCATAAAGTTTTTATTTCATCTTTCACGGGTACTGCCTCTTGCTTAGAACTGAAAAAAATGTCCAAGAGTAGCAATCTGTCATGAAAAAGTGCTTCTCAACTTTGCCGTTCGGAATCGGCGTTAAATTGTATAGGTCCCCTCAATTCTTCTTCTTACTATCAGAAAAAAAACACAGTCTGGTAGTACATATAGTCATATATGAATCCATCTTATTAGAACTATACCTTTGCGTGCTTGATTTGAGTTATTGATTAAATCTATAAAATATCCGCCTGTTAAATCAATAATAATTGTAGGTACAATACTTTGAGACATATTTCGCTTTTGACACTTTCTATTTAGCCATATAAAGTAGGACCTTCGCTTCTTACAACAATATTTCAACTGTAAATAGATGTAAGGGTATTATAAGTGTCGATTTTTAAATTCTAACAAATAATTCTATGAACATTAATCGTATCTCAACAAAGACGTACTTACTTATACCTGTTTTGCTATGCTATAGTTATAGTACGTCCTGTAGTAATTTAAAAATAGGTAGGTACGTATCTTCCAATAATTACAATGGCAAAGCCAACATCGTTCTGTTCTTGGCCATTTAAGTACTGTTTCTGCTGAAGGTCTAAGAATGACCTGTAATTCTATAACCCTATAAACGGCAACCTCTGGCCATTAACTTGCAAGTAAAATATTTCTTGTTGCTCGTTATTTCAGCCGAGTAGGTAGTACCTACTAGGTACCTACTTTTGTTTTCTTGCGCATTGTGTTAAATTGATTTCTCAATAACCGTCTACTGCTTACTAGACTTTTAAGGTTTTAAAGTCTGCACATTTATAAAGACAAAGATGCGCTTAATGCATGCAAATTGTTACTTTTTTTCTTTCTGATAGAAACTTTCGTGAGTATTTGTTTATGAAGAGTCTCATTTAATTCTAAGTGTTTCTATGGGTTGGGTGGGATTATTGATCATTTTTAAATGAAGCCTTATTGTTGCTTTTTTTTCCAATGAACTTTTTACTTCATTTCGTATGTATAAAAAGTACTTAGTTTGTTTGTTTGTTTGTTTGTAGTACTATACTCTCATTTGAAGGGTAAATCTTAATCAAAATGGTCTTGAGTCTAATTAATTCACAATTAATTTGTATAAACTAGCCGGGTTTGTGGTCAGATTAATTATTTGAAAGATATTGACCTCAAAAATCGTAATAAGAAGAAAAACGAAAGAAAAAAACATTATTTCAATTTTAAATTTGTTTAATTTTGCACGAATGCATTTCGGTTCTCAGCTGCGGAACCATCATCAACAAACGACAATTAAACAAAAAAACACAAAGATATTAGAAACATTACATCCAAAAGAAAACAAAACAGAATAGATTGTTTCTAGGGTAACTGCACCAGTCTCCGGATAGATCCCTGTTTCCGGACGATTTAGCACTTAATGGGGAATAAAAGAGAAACTAATCACAGAATTTGCCAAAAAAAATACAGACTCAGTAATGTTTTCCACATAAACATACGAATACGAAGTTTCAAGCCGATCGAATGTATAACGGAAAAGTTATGGGTGGTTTAAGCAGCAGCCGCTGCTGTTCTGCTGTTTTCTTAGCAAAAAAAATGGTGACAGACCTTGCGAAAAGATACTGAGAATAGTTGATTTTGTGAGATCTTGTAATCAAATGGAGTTTGTTTTAATGAAATTATAATGAACTTCCAATAACTAAAGAGAAAAATTGAGTTTTGCGATTTTTTAATCCATTTTTTAAGTGATCGGACACTGGGCCCGATTTTGTTTTTTTTTTTTTATATTTCGTCTAAAATAACAATAATTAGGCAATATTTTTTTAAGGAAATTGATGCAAAACAATCAGGAAATAATTATAAATGCAGAGAATGAATTGCTCTATACCCAACACTTAAGAGAAAAAAGATATTGAGTTTTCAAGCTGAACTGTCCGGAGACTCAATTTAAGATCGTCCGGAGACTCCGGAAAATTCATCCTTTTAAATCAATGTTTAAAGTTACTTTCAAGTAATTCGTACAAGTTATAAACACTCAACTGTACCTCAAACAGAAATAAGAGGAAACAATAAAATAAATAGAATCGCTAATGTACTAATCTACAAGCATCCAAATAAACAAGAATCCAAATAAACAAGCATCCAAATAAACAAGCATCCTATAATAAAGATTACCACGGTTAAAAAGATAACAAACAGATATTTTATGATCAACCAAACAAGATGATAAATACAAAGTAAAATACAAAAAGTAATTAACCAACACAACCAAAAACCCTTAAGATAAGAAAACTAACTCATGAGGACAAGAATATAAATAGACACAACGCAGAAGGAGTTTGGAGTAGTTGCCGAGTAGTACGTAAGAAACTATTCAAGAGCTATTGAGCCGTATGCATAAAACCTAGTAAATACTTTTACTGAATTTTTTTTAAGTATTTACTTATTTTGATATGCATAAAAACAAAGTAAAAGCCGAAAATATAGTAAATACTTTTTTTCATAGCAAATACTTTTTTTGGATGAATTTTTTTCAGTAAATACTTTATTCCGTATGCATAATAACAAGCAAATACTTTTTTTCTTCAGAATTTACTCAATTTTTTCAAAGTTACAAAATAGCAACTTGAAAATATTTCAGTAAATACTTTTTTCCCTCAATCCTACATTTTTAATTGAAGTGTTAAGAACATTGACATCAGGTTCAAGTTATTAATATTTCCTTTGTTGTGGTGTTTTTCATTTTTGTTGAAATGGCAGAATTTATGCGTGTTAATTCACAAACAGTTTATAAAGTAGAGATGCCGCGAATAGTCATTCGGCCGAATACCGAATACCGAATGTTCGGCCAGACTTATCAGCCGAATACCGAATATTCGGCCGCCGAACATTCGGCCAACGAACAATGTGTTTCTCTATCTCTATCTCCTACGTGACTTTTGACATTTAACTATCTGTCTTATTGGATTGCATTGCATTTATCACCGATTTGTGTGTAGTTGTAGAAATGAAGAAAGGAAGTTGCAAAATACAACATGAAAATGGACAAAGATTTTGAAAAAAAAAACTTCTGATGAAAGCAAAAGCGAACTTTATTTAAGATCTATTTACCAAGATTGGATGGTAGAACAATTTGTGGTCAGCAAACATAATCAGTATTGCCATTTGACATCAGTTGCCAAAATCTACCTTTCGGTGCTAGTGTACACTGTAAATAGTGAAAGATTTTTTTCAGAAGCTGGAATTGCTTACACCACAATTAACCATTGGTAGAATTTCAATACTACATTTATTTTCAATAAAAAGACATTTTTGTAAATAAATCAATCTTTGTTTCTCCATTTTTGATATTCAACCGAATATTCGGCCGGCCGAATATTTGGTGTACTATTCGGCCGAATACCGAATATCAAAAAAATTGGCCGAATAGGCCGAATACCGAATAGTTGCCGAATATTCGCGGCATCTCTATTATAAAGTCAGAAGATCGAATTCGGAGTCTAATTTTAAGCATCTGTACCGTTTTGAGAAGGAAAATGTGGATTGGTTAAGTGAATACTTTATTGGTGAGGATATTAAGTGGCAGTTGCCCGTAGCTTAGTGGTTAGGTGCGTTGGCTGCTAAGCAGAACGTCCGTCGGTCGTTGGTTCGAGTCCTACTCGTGCCCATAAAAGTTTTAATTTCATCTTTCATTTTTTAGGTATGTTGGAGATCCTGGCTTCCAAATTGGTGTTGGTGAAGACATTGGTGTCCATCAAAGTACTGTTTGTAGAACAGTGAATTCTGTTGCAAAATCAATTGGAAACAAAGCTTTTAACTGGATAAAATTTCCGTTAAATTATGAGCAACAATACAGATTTCCATACTAAAAACAAAATTGCATCCAGAAGAATATCTCAACCGCTCCTGGGATTAGCCAGATGTCCTGTCGATTGAACACATGCACCCAGATATTAGTTGATAGCCTGCTGAATGTTGATAGCCCTGGTGAGCTACTGTAGCAGTGTTACAAGTGGGATATGTAACTTGACCAAATAGTGTTTAATGCTAACTGTTAAACCATACTGAGTTAGTAATCTAATCTGTCATTTATGAAACTGTCTTTAGCTTAAAACAAAAGTAAAACACGAAAATTTGATGCACTGAGTGTTCACTGCACTACGTTTTACAATTTAGGAATGGGTGCAAAACTCAAAGTAATCAAATATCAGTTGCTTCAGTTGGCTCCAAGTATAAAAACTTCATTATGATTGAATAAAATTTAAAAAAAAGTATTTACTATGAATTTAAGATGAATTACAGCATTTACTTGGATGAATTCAGTAATTATTTAATTAATTTAATCAGCATTTACTTGGATGAATTCAGTAAATACTTAAAGTTTTTACTCTTTAGTATCTACTTTTTTTATGCATACGAAACGAAGTAAATACTGAAATAATTGAAAACAAAGTATTTACTTTTATCTTTTACTTTAAGTAAATACTTTGTTTTTATGCATATCACTCATTGTTTAAAAATATTTAATTTGTTATACTGGAGTCAATGAAGCTTTTTTTCAGAAAGTCCTCAGAAACACCTCGGATTTTGAATTTTTTGTTTCCATTTTTTTTTTTTATATTCTTTAAAGTCTGAAAAAAATCATTTGATGGAAATAATTGCTTAAATTGTTTAAACAATTTTTATATTTTTTATAAAGAGAGATCCAAAAACAATATTTTTGATAATTGGAGTGTTTAGGTTGCATTAAGACAAGAAAAAATCATATGGAAGGGGGGGTCTATTGTCCCCCGTTTAGTCGGGAGGGGCGATCTTATAACAAAAAAAAGCCTATTTTTCAAAAAAATATCAAAAATCAACGGCTTTCACCTAATGCCGTGTTATACCTTCTTGCAAAGCTAAAAAATGTTTCTTTCATTTTGCATTTAAATAAAACTGTTTCAGGAATAGTTTTCGAAAAAATCATCTTCAAAGTCAAAATATCGAATTTTTCAACTTTTTTTTTAACTTCGAACTAATTCCACAAATGAATGCGGTTACAAGTTCTCAGTGCGATCCAGAAACTGCATGCCTTAATGTCTTCTTGTTTTTGAGAAATAAAGAAAAAACTAAAAACACTCAGGAAAAAATTCACAAAATTACTTGTAAGTATTATTTTTTCGAACAAATAGAACAAAATATCATCCAAATTTTCTGAGTTTTTTGGGTTTTTCTTAATTTCTCGAAAGCAAAAAGAAACTTAGGCAAGCGGTTTAATGGATCTTACTAAGAACTTGTAACCGCATTTAATTGTGAAAGAAGTTAGTACTTAATTACATACAATTGTGAAAAAAATAAGTTCGAAGTTGAAAAAAAAAGTTTAAAATTTCAATATTTTCACTTTGAAGATGAATTTTTTGAGAAATATTCCTAAAAATGCAAAATGAACGAAGCATTTTTTAGCTTTGCAAGAAGGTATAACACGGCATTGGGTGAAAAGCCGTTGATTTTTATTATTTTTTTGAAAAATAGGCTTTTTTTGTTATAAGATCGCCCCTCCCGGCTAAACGGGGGACAATAGACCCCCCCTTCCATATGATTTTTTTCTTGTCTTAATGCAACCTAAACACTCCAATTATCAAAAATATTGTTTTTGGATCTCTCTTTATAAACAATATAAAAATTGTTTAAACAATATAAAAATTGTTTAAACAATATAAGCAATTATTTCCCCCAAATGATTTGTTTCAGACTTTAAAGAATATAAAAAACAAAAAAATTGGAATTTTTTTTTCAACATCCGAGCTGTTTCTGAGGACTTTTTGAAAACGCCCTTTTTTGAGCTTCATTGACTCCACTATTAATAAAGTTTATATTTAAAAATATATTTGTTTGAACTAACTTTTTTATCGCAACGAATAAATATAATTTACACCAAACTACTGAGAAATATCTATAGTCTTAGCAAAATATTTAGATTTGAATGAAACACTAATAGAAATAAAGATATTTTCATTGAAAGTAAAAAAAAAGTAATCTGTCCGGGGACTGGTTTCGTAACCGTATTTATTGTTTATTCTCTCTTGTGAGTGCTTTGAATAGTTGAGATAATGCCAGAACTTCTCAAACTGTAACGAGGCCTCAATCCTCTTTTTAATTGTTATGCCGTCTGCCCATTAGAAAATAACAATAAATTTAAATTGCTTTAATGTTAAAGACTTATATTGTAAAATGTAAAATTTTATCTTATATCTGGTCTTAGAAATAAGGATTTATTTAATGATTTTTTAGCTATCTATACTAAATAATTCTCACTCACTTTTCTATTTAAAATTTACATAACCGAAAATAAAATATATTTTTATCATAGAAAATTCCAAAAATACGAATTTAAAATTATACCTGCAATAAGAAGTCATGCCAGAGGAAGATCGAGTGGGGGATGCATCTCTGGTTTTAAAAAAGATCTGCATATTTGCAACTGTCAATTTAAACAACATGGGGATATGACTTGTGTAGACTTGAAAATTAATGGGAAAAAGTTTCGGATCATACCTGATGACTACGTAAACTGCATAATGACTTTTAAAAATTACAAGAACTTGTTATGTGCGGATCAGATTTGAATGCAAGAATAAGCACTGCAAAAGGAATGGAAAGCGAACTTAAGGGACAAAAAAGACGGTAAAAGGATACAAAAAAGAATCTCGATTGTTCTCAAAAAAAAGTGTGGGTAATACACATAATAGTAACTTGTCACTTTATTGTATGATAATTTAAGAATAACAACTAGAATAATTAATAATAACAATAGTAATTAATGATTTCGTTTGAAGATTCAACTAACAATCTTATAAGCTAAGAACTAAAATAAAGAGTTTTCTTAGAAAAAAGAAATTTGATTTTTGACTGTCTAAAAGAAACTATAAGACATTTTGAGATATGGAATGCTGCCTCTTAACGTAAATTGATAAAATCATTGAATTTTAGAAAAGGAATGATAATTCATTAAGCCCGCTTCGTACGACGCTAGTTTTCCTGCTAGAAATGCTTGCTAGCTTTCCTGCTAAGTATCGTGCTAGAAAATGACGTCACTGCGGGCTTCACTGCTAGCTGCGCTGCTATATTTCGAAGATAGAACAGGAGCTATTTTTCTTGTTAGTTTTGCTGCTAGATTTTCAAAGATTTCAGTTGAAAAAACTTTGTTTGTGAACTGTCATTTTACCCCTGCAGTATTTATCAGTTTTTATTACATTTATCCCTTCCAAACAGGATAAAATGTGTAAATTTAGCTCTTTGAAATGTAATGAATTTCTTTGTGCAAATATGCCAATAAATATGCAATTGTATTGGTATTGAAAGTGTCCGTGGCTTAGTGGTTAGGTGCGTTGGCTGCTAAGCAGAACATCGTGGGTTCGAGTCCTACTTGGGCACGAGTAGTTTTCATTTCATCTTTCACGGGCACTGCCTCTTGCGAAGAACTGACGAAACTTCCATGAGTATCAATCTGTCATGAAAAAGTGCCTCTCAACTTTGCCGTTCGGAATCGGCGTTAAATTGTAGGACCCCTCAATTCTTCACATGCACCCTTCACACGGCTGTCGCGCCACTCTATTTATTTTTATTTAAATATCCAATTGTTGTTCCAATTTGTTTTGTTTGTATTTGTGATAGTGAAGGTGAAATTGGCAGATTGTGTGCTCTGAAATTGGTTAAAAATTTTCCTTGAAAAAAATAGTAAAGGCACATACAGAGCAACACTGAATTGCTTCAAACGGAGCTGTCAAAATAGTAAGTATACGCCATACAACGTCATTTTTTATAGATGAAAAAATAATTCAAATCAAGAATTGAAATACCAATCAAACCAATAATTGCTGATATTCTTCTTTTTTGATAATTTCCAGTTCTAATTCCATTTGCAACTTCTTTTTACAATTAAGGGCTTTGGATAAATTATAGAGTTGTCAAATATCATAAAACTAAAAGTTAACAACGCACATACACAACCATACAAATGTCAAAAAACAAGCAGCAAATCTAACTTTGAACAAATGCCTTGTGAAGCCAAAATATCAAAACTAACACAAGTCCTAGCAGCCAAGCTAGCTAGCAAAGTAAAAAGCAAGATTCCAAGCAAGCATTTCTAGCAGGAAAGCTAGCGTCGTGTGAGGCGGGCCTTACGCAAAATACTGAAAAGTGTTGCTTAGAAAAAAAAAATTATTTTCTACGGAATACAATAAATTTTCCGAAATATATTTACTCAAATATTTGATTTCTGACTTTTCAAAATGCCATAGCCCATAACACAACCCTGTAGATTTCCATTGGTTTTAAATATTTTTATTTTTTAATTGTAGTCAAATTTAAAGAAGATATTACGCTCGCAGAAAGATAGTAGTTTCTTGTCTCGCCCCAAACTACGCGATCTAACCTTTTGACACACCTTATGCACAGAAAAACAAATATTATATAGAATCATGCAAAGTGGAGGCAGGTTCAAAACAAATCGTGTGAATTTAAATGATTCATAAAAAGGGGAGGCTCTACAAACACTTTTTTGAGACCGCGAAGTTGTGAAACATTCACTACATTATTTTAAGTTCCTCCAATTTGCTTCATTTTGAAATAACATTTTACTTTAACATCTGAAATCTTAATCACATAAATTCTAGGCTTACGTTATTTTATATTTTTTTGTTTTATTGAGGTCTCTGAAGTCCTTTTTAATACTTAAAACGAACCTTAATTAATTCAAACTTGTAGAATCTATTTTGATTTTCAGTTTACTATAAAATATTCTTAGATAAATGTAAATAATCCTTCCATTAAAATATTTCGCTAAAATCTTTTTATTTATTCTGAAATTCCGAAATATCTCTTAGCAAACAAAATTTGTCCGTATGAATTTTCACATCACCCGAATTACTCGTAAAGAAGAATACAACTGTTAAGGACATTTTCTTACAATGTCCTATATTGCAAGAAATAGTTGAAAACTGTATGTCCTTGCGCAGTGCAAATACTAAATAAACAGTTTTATTGTTCTGACTGCCACCGTTTTTATTCGATAGTTTTGACTGAGCACTACTGCTCTAGCAATTTCTTCTGAATATAAATATGTTGATGCATGTAGCATGATAAGCCTTCTTTTTGAATATATCTTTAATAATTATTTATAGAGCCATATATATCCTAGCAACGCCGCGCCGTTTTCGAAACCTATACATTAAATGGCGCGTAATTTTTGAGGTCATTGGGTTAAAGACTTTGAACTAGACAAGTTTAGTTTTGATGGAATTCGATTGGTGAGCTACGATGACGACTTTTTATCACGAGACTAGTGCCTGAAGGCAAGTGAAGGAAAGAGTTTCTTAGAATGCGTGTCTAAGTATTTATAGATTTACTTCATTCGAAATTCGAATGATACATATAGACATGTTGACTTTCTATAAGAGTAAAAGTATACTTATGTGTGATTGAATTGAGAAATGTTTTTATTCAATGTTTACAAGCTTCGATATTCATTTGATTGGCTGCTATAGAAATGCGATGCAATAATATGCCTTACATAGCATTTTTATAAGGTAATCCCTAGTTTATGGAGTCAATATAATACATAGTATTTATATAGATAATAATAACATTAAATTATAAATTTATGAATTCTGTAGATTCCATTTTCCATGGTTGTAAAGTTAAGGAGTATCAAAATAAGCAAAACTCGTTTATGCGCGTCTAATGCACGCTCACTATTTCGAACTGAAAAAAATGTCTCACATAAACAAAAATAAGCCTTGGTTATTCAATACACTACTACTTGATACTATATTATACTACGGCAAAGGATAATAAAGCTCCGGGAATCGATAGAATTCCATTTTGAATTCAATAAAAATGCAACTCAATCTTAGAAATTCATGGTCTGTCTGTTATGGAAATTATATAAGCTGTTCACAACTGTTCTTCTGTACAGGGTCGAAGAAAATCATATTTTAAACTAATTGAAAGCTGCATACAGAGAAAACTACTCAACCACAGACCAAATCTACAACCTCTACTGCCTTATAAAACTACAACTAAACCGGAAAAAGAAACTGTATGCGTTGTTCATAGATTTGAAAGCTGCGTTAGACAATATTAATAGAAACGCATTGTTTGAAAAACTGACCCATCAAGGTGTATCCAAAAACATGGTAACAATCCTTAAAACACTCTATACCAACAACACTGCAAAGACTTCTTCACTATCAATCAAGGTGTAAAACAAGGATGTGTTCTTATAGTGCTCTGCTATTTATCTTGTTTTGGAATTTGCCGTGTGGAGCTGCTATCGAAGGAGTATTGGTAAAGCCACTGCTACTCTCAGATAGTCCTACTTCGTTACAGGTAATGATAAATAACTTTGCAGATTATTATTGTACCAAATGGCAACTGCATGTGAAAATAGCAAAATCTGAAATAGTTATTTTTCGAAATGGGGGACGCTGAGCAGCCGAAGACAAAAGGAACTACAACGATATCTAAATCAAAATATCTAACAACTTCTAGTACCTAGGAGTAAATCTTACATACAATTTGTAGTGGACGGATCATCTTACGTAGAGACTTGCAATGTCTAAGAATTCAATTAATGCTACTTGGTCAAACTTTATCAGAAATAAGAACATACAACACTCAGATAAATTCAAAATCTACAATGAATTACTGTGCTCAAGTTTGGGGATATTCGGAATATAACAAAGTGGAAAAATTGCAAAGGTTTTTCATTAAAAGATGCTTCTCCCTGCCTTATAACACGCCAAACTAACAAAAGCATTTATACCGACACTTTAAATATATCTATATAAAGAGTAAGCACGCTCCCTGAATATAGACTACCAAGATGACTTACGGATATTATCGTTAGAAAAAAGGTCTACTGGGCTGACAAATGGTCAGAACTCTTTAGCGATCTGAACATTGAGTTTGACTGGTACACAAAGTCTGAATGGAAGGCACTGCACAAAGAAACTTACGCAAATCTATAAGAAAGGCATTAGTCGGAACACACAAATAGAGCTCTGCAATCACGATTCCATGATGAGTATTGCAACTTGAAGTATGCTGAGGTACCAAACTATTTCAAAGATATCACTCGCGTGATATGTAAAGATAAGTATTATGTTAAAGTGTGGACTGCTCAACCTCAATGCAAGAGCATTCAAAAATAATACGGTTGATACGAATAATACCTTTAACGGTACGATCTGCAACCTTAACGCTAATGAAAATACGTAGGAGTGTGTCCTTGCTTACAGAAATTGTTAATTGGAAGCGAAAACTTAATCGTGATTCTGAATGGTCAAAACTATTCGCAACTATACAACTTTTTAAAAAACGCTCTAAAGTATCGAATACTAATTATTATTAATGATTAATGAATATTCTTAAAAAAAAAAAAATACACCAAACCAACGCTGAACTTACTTAAGTAAACAATTTAACCAGACAGACAACACAAAATGTTATTGTCATGCATTAAATTTATATTGTAAAGAAAACCAAGAAATTGTTAATATTCAGAAAATAATTTTTTTTATCTTTTTTTTATTTATCTACTACTTTGTATGATGAACGGAGTTTCCACGTTGCCATGTTTAAAAACAGGCAGAACAGTTCATTTTCTTCTCTGATTCTATTGAAGCTGTTGACAGGTAGCAATCAGTATACCTGGTTGGCTCTATGGCTATCTTGTCGTTAGTGGCTTAAAAGATTAAAAGCAGTTGGTATATTGGGGTCTTTTAAATTCACGATATATATCACCTGATTAGGGGTGAATGTTTGTTTTGCCAATTAAGCTTACCGCGTATGGAGCTATCTGATCTTGGATCCTCCAGGAGTAGCAAAATAACAATTTTATATAAATATATATAATATATTTATGCAGTTCTGGCTGTGTAGCGCGATCTAACGTTGCGAGGTGAGTATTTTTAAATTATTTATTCAGAAACACTGAAGTGGCTGTCCATTTAATCGTCCGTATCCGAGGCTTGTTTCGTGGTTCGTATTGAAACGTATTTGATAAGTTTAGGCAGAGGATACCAGTCCCAGGCTAAACCCACCTTTGAAAGCACTTCAATACGTAAGCGGTATTAATGGCAGGCGGCTATGTCGGCACCTTCACTAGTCCGAAATAAAGTTAATTTATTTAGATTTTATTCAGCGATAGCTTAGCCCAAAACTTCGAAATCAGATTCAATGGCTTAGATTCATTTTTGTAAATATTTCTTGCCCATTAATACAGTTAACTTTCTTTCAATTCGAACACCAAACAACATTTAAAATTTAAATACACAACACATTTTTTTTCTACCTTATACATATTATGTTAACAGAAAGTGTCCCAGCGAGTTTGCTATCCTCAAGAAATTTACACTTGAATAAATTTATATCAAAACGTTAAATTAAGAATCATATTCTATTTTATTCAAAACCTTTGTTTTTATAAATTTGTTGTATATCGTTTGAAAGAGGCTTCATTCTTGATTTATTTCATACTATCTCTCACCTGAAAAATAAGAAAAAAATATAGTTAGTATTTTTAATAAAAAATATTAAAAGCAAATATATATTGTTACTATGCACACTTAAATTGTAAACTCGAAAGTAACTCTGTCAGCGTGTTTGTAACTACACTAGTCAAAACAATTAAAGGAACACTTGAAAAAACTCAAAAATGGAGTGGTTTTTTGAAAGGCTGTATCTCAGTAGAAAAAAGTCAGATTGAAGTGAAATAAAAAGTTTTTCAAAGGTTATCATTTTTTATTTTCAAATTATTTTAAGTTAAAAAAGTACCGTTAGTCGTTTTTGCTTGAGCGAAAAAAATGTTCACTCAATTTCAAAATCGAAAAAAAAATAAACTTTGAGGTTTCATAAAATGAACGGAATTTTTTTTTCAATCCAACCAATCTAAGATTCAATTTTAGAATTTTGTTGGCTATAATTCACTGTTTGGTTCAGATCGCTACGATTTTTTTTCTAATCAAAAAATGGGTTTACATGCAAAAACACAATTTTGACTTTGGACCCTAATAACTCTGCTAAATATTGACCTACAATAAAAATAAAGGCAGATTTGAAAAATTTGTTAAATTTTCTACACAAAAACATTTTGAAAAATAAAAATATTGCTTTTTTCAATTTTTTCTATCAATTTATAAAAAGGTCCAAAATACGCATTTTTCAACTTTTTCATAAAAACTACCGTTATTTTGTGCTTTTCAGTGATACAACTAATCTGAGGCTTAATTATTAAAGCTCATAAAATTTCCTTGATTTTGGTGAAAATTTCACATCAATACGATTTTAAGGAAAGCTTTGTTCTTATTTTTCTGTTCTTTTGAATTTGTTTATTTTTTAAATTTTTTTTATTTTTTTCATTATCATTATGACTTTGTGAAATTCGGACGAATTTCCTTGATTTTGATGAAAATTCGTCCGAATTTCACAAAGTCATAATGATAATGAAAAAAATAAAAAAAATAAAATAAATAAACAAATTCAAAAGAACAGAAAAATAACAAAAAATTAAACTTTCCTTAAAATTGAAAAAAAAGTGTTTCGTAAGTTTGATTGATCGAAACAGAGAAACGGTAAATCGTATTGATGTGAAATTTTCACCAAAATCAAGGAAATTTTATGAGCTTTAATAATTAAGCCTTAGATTAGTTGTATCACTGAAAAGCACAAAATTACGGTAGTTCTTATGAAAAAGTTGAAAAATGCGTATTTTGGACCTTTTTATAAATTGATAGAAAAAATTGAAAAAAGCAATATTTTTATTTTTCAAAATGTTTTTGTGTAGAAAATTTAACAAATTTTTCAAATCTGCCTTTATTTTTATTGTAAGTCAATATTTAGCAGAGTTATTAGGGTCCAAATTCAAAATTGTGTTTTTGCATGTAAACCCATTTTTTGATTAGAAAAAAATCGTAGCGATCTGAACCAAACAGTGAATTTATTATAGCCAACAAAATTCTAAAATTGAATCTTAGATTGGTTGGATTGAAAAAAAAATTCCGTTCATTTTATGAAACCTCAAAGTTTATTTTTTTTTCGATTTTGAAATTGAGTGAACATTTTTTTCGCTCAAGCAAAAACGACTAACGGTACTTTTTTAACTCAAAATAATTTGAAAAGAAAAAATGATAACCTTTGAAAAACTTTTTATTTCACTTCAATCTGACTTTTTTCTACTGAGATACAGCCTTTCAAAAAACCACTCCATTTTTGAGTTTTTTCAAGTGTTCCTTTAATTGTTTTGACTAATGTAAATAACGCCTAAGCTTATTAACCGATTTAGATGAAAATGGACTTAGGTAGAGCCTGAGCACGCAAACACGGAATTGTAAGGGGAACAAAAATGGGATGGTATGAAAGGCTCGTAATTTTCAATGATAGAAACTTGGAAATTTCGAACTTTGTTACAGTTTTAACCTGTAGGGGGGCAAAAGTAAAATATGGAAATATGTGATTGAGCGTTTTTTTTTTTTTGGATTTCAATCCAGAACGCTGAAACAATATATACAATATACATATGTACATCGTAATATTGTTTTGAAAAAAAAGTATATAATTTTTCTTTTAAAAACGATGACACATATCAGTTTTGAAAACTAGATTTCAGTGTTACTTTCCTGAATAAACCACCTATGCAAAATGGGAATTTCTGTTTGAAGATTTGTAACTGTTGTTTCATAAATTCAAATTATCACTTCAAATATAAAGAAAAATAAATACAAAAGAGATTTTTTGTTGTTTTTAGTGACCTTTTATTATCTTTGTTATTTCAAAATGGGGTACGCAAAATTATTTTACCTGGAAAAGAATAACATTAGCTGCGTTTTTTCATTACTCAGTAGCCAGCACAGTATTCAAGTTCGAATAAAACGCTGCAACTAACTCTATCTCTCTCTCTCTCTCAGTCTCTCAATTGATATAGCAATTGTTACATAAGAAGTTAAAAAAATAGACCTAAGGGTTGCGTATCGGATAAAAAAAATAGCAAATACATCAACCTAAGAGAGTTCATAACTCAGATCATTAGATTCACGTAGCAAAATTATTGTTCTTAACGCTATAAGCGCTGTCTTCATTTCAATAATTGAAAGTTCTACCGCCAGCACAACTATCATATTTTTTACTGGCCTTTTTATCGACTGCAATCCATATTGTTGTTGTTTGCCAAGAGAAATTTTGCTGTTCTGGCTACTGAGTAGTGAAAAAACACGACTAGATACAATTTTCATATTCCCGTCTTTTTTTTTATTTCCTTGTTTGAGTCTCTACGAATTTGAAGGCATATTAAACAACAACAACAATCGAGTTTAAACATGAACTAAATAGATTGATGCCAAGAATCCAAGAATAAAAATTGATTTCAGAATGATCACCTTACACAAATCAAAAGTTGTTGACTAAAACATTATTTGATAGTCAACTATCACCTTAAACAATTCCACCCCTGGTTTAAGCCCCTTACACGTCCTTCAACAGTAAGTATACAACAGTTTTCCAAATTTGCACTAGTTGGTACATTAATACAGTTTATACTGTAGAACTTATAAAGCTTTAAAAAATTGAGCTTCGCTTATAAAACTTTTTCTTAAATTCTTAAGAAAGCTTTGTTTTGCTTATAATACTTTTGCTTAAATTCTTAAGAAAGCTTTGCTTTCAAAAAGTTACATCGTTTAGAAATTCCAATCCAATCTTTAAACTAAAGTTAAATAACTTCTTTTTCAAAGCTAGGATATCAATAAAAAGCTCCGCATATGAAAGCTTTATCTACGCATAAAGAATATAAGACATACTATGGTACAAATTAAATTTTTGTTGAAACCATCCCCCTGATTATTATTATTCGACTTCAAGTTTGTCATTACATTATTGATGTTAAAGTTAAAAACTGGTTATTAAAAATGTAGGTACCTTAACCAATTAACTTGGATAAGTAGTTAAGTAGTGTCCGTGGCTTAGTGGTTAGAAGCCTTGGCTGCTAAGCAGAACATCGTGGGTTCGAGTCCTACTCGTGCCCATAGTTTTTATTTCATCTTTCACGGGCACTGCCTCTTGCGAAGAACTGACAAAACTTTCAAGTGTATCAAAATCAATCTGTCATGAAAAAAGTGTCTCAACTTTGCCGTTCGGAATCGGCGTTAAATTGTAGGTCCCTTCAATTCTTCACATGCACCCAGAGAATTGTTGATTAGAGTAAGCCACTTAGGCCTTGGCTCTTCAAGAGCTGTCGCGCCACCTTATTATTTATTTTAAGTAGTTAAGTATTTCATATTATTATTACTACAAACATTAAAATGAAAACAAAATAAAATAAAAACACAGTAACGTTTTACGTTTATTTTAATTGTCAGATTACTTCCGGTTGCTAATATTTACTGCACATAAAATTATAATCATAACTAATAATTTATAACAATCACGTTCTTAACGTACCCAGTTTTTAGTGAGATTGGGGAAGGTTGTATTGCGGTCTACCTATGTGTCGAAATAACAAGAGCATTTAGAAGAAAAAAACAAAAAAGAATTAAAAAAAGCAGCACATCCAGGAATCGAAAAATAGGCAAGCACAGAACATGAGAGTGAAGGTTCATTTCACGTCTATGAAGTTTGCAAACCAATATGAGCACAAACGATTGGACCTTTACGATAATTATGTGTTATTTATGTGCTAATTATGTGTAAAGTTCGCGGTTTATATTTATATAATTATATAGAGAGATTTCGTATATTACTACGGATGCAATGAAATTGTACACTCGGGTGTATACGTGTTTTTTTTAATTTTAAATGCTTCTTTTTACTTTTTGTTTAAGAACCTTACGTTTTTTGTATCAATTTTTATCTTGTTATTTTTAACAACCTCAAGAGTAAAGTTTTTGTTAATGATGACGATGAGTAGGCCGAGTTAATGACTCAAAGAACCGTCCGACTGACTCCTTGGTGGTCGTTTTGGAATCGTTTCATACTAGAATATCATATGAGGTCGGCAAGGAGGACTGATTATGAATCCAAGCTAAACAACAATAGGCTGTTGCATATCCGACTGAACTTCCATGAGCATAGCTCCTTCGACAAAACAAAGTCAGTTATGAATTCTATACCTCTATTTCTGATGTGATGATCATAAATCTTATACTTCTCAAATATTTGCTGTAGCTGAAAAATTTCAACGTATGGTCTATAATGCTTCAATTCTTCAAATAATGATTTTTCTATTCTATTTCAAAACCTACCCTAAGGTCATTTATGGGTTGGGTACGATATCCCGATTTTTATAATCCCGATTTTATAAACCCGGTTGTTAAAATCCAGATTTTTTAATACCGATTTCTTGTAATCCCGTTTTTTATAATCCCATTTCTTATTATCCCACTTTTCAAAATCCCGTTTTTTATTATCCCGTTTTTACAATCAAAAGCAGTTTCTTTGTTTTGAAAAATCGCGCGAATTTTCAAAACAAAGCAACTGCTTTTGATTGTAAAAACGGGATAAGAAAAACGAACACATGAGTTTTTTTTAAATAGCATAGTTTATAATTATAATTTATAACAAATAAAACAAAGTAGTGTATTCATTCCAAGATATAATAGAACAAAAAAAAATGTTTTCATAGACTTATTCATACAATAATGTGTTCATATTTTAATTCAACTGTATATTGTGAGCTATTCGCCGCAAAAAAAAAACAGTTTTACTCATATTGTTTCTCTTTCTCATTATATTTTGTATAGCCCGTGATCTTTCAAGGTTAGTTTTTTTGTATAACTTAGTTTGATCATTTTTCATTTTTTCTATTTCACCTTTCACAAATATGGATTCCTTTGCAAGATCCACAATAATTTTCGTTTTAATTTAATCCAAGAGAACAAATTCAAATGCGTACATTCGTGATAAGAAGTCATGTCAAGCATTTTCTTTTAGTCTTATTTTAAATCTTTTGAATGCCGGTTTAAGCATAGATATAAGTAGGTTTAGAAAAACGAACTTGGCGGGATTAAACGGGATCAGCCGGGATTATAAAAAGCGGGATTATAGCAGGTCGGGATTTTGACTAAACGGGATTTTAAAACCAGTGACTTAATAAAAGCGGTATTTTAGAAGACGGGATATTAAAATTTTTTTTCGGGATTCTTGAAAAACGGGATTTTAAAAAGCGGGATCCCGATACGCTTCCGCCATTTATGTATTCTATATGTCGCAAGTAAAAAAAAAACACATATACGACCGAGTGTACATTTTCATTGCATCCGTAATAATATATGAAATCTCTATATATATAAATATAAATCGCGAACTTCACACACAATTGTCACATAAATAACACATAATTATGGCCTAGGTTTCGTTGAATTCGGTTAAAAAATATAGAAGTTGTACTAGTTTAATAATAAGGTGGCATAATTTTATAAATAAAAAAAAATTGATCAGCACAAAAATCGCGAACTTCACACATAAATAGCACATAATTATCGTAAAGGTCCCAGTTGTTTGTGCTTATATTGGTTTGCCAACTTAATAGACGTGTTCATTTCATTCAGTAAATCTGAAGAATTTTTTTATTCGATAAACTTTACACAAGTAAAAGTCACATGGCAAAACAAAACATGTGATCTACCGCTCATGGTACTTGACAGTAAACGCGGTGCGAATGCAAAGAGTATTGACCGGTTTGTACTTTCGATAGCAAGATTGTATCTGTAAGTAACGAGTTTGTGTCACTCAAATCTACTGAAACGAAAAAATAACTTGAGTTTCGTTCACCAGAATGTCAAATATCGAAACATTCCAAACGCCATCTTTACACCTATCTGAAACAATTGTTTTTTTTAATGAGTTTCTATGGTGAAAAACTATTTTCCTCCAAAAGGTTTTGACATTTGATAAACGAAAAATACAACGAAAAACTCAAGTGTCGAATTGCTGAAACCTTATCTTCAGGAAATTCCTAACTAAAATTCCTAACTTATTTTTACTTAGCTTTCGGTTGTTGTTGTTTGACATGTAATTCCTATTGCTGAGCTGAGCTAAGTTCCCAATAAAACACGGCTACAATAGGCTCAGGAGTCATTATTTTGGACACCAGTTAATGGGCAGCACCCATCGTTATAATACGGATAAAAGCAATGCCAATTACATAGGCCACGGACGAATCATTTGACGTGAACAAATTTCATCAATATTTGTAGGGGAGATGATTCGAGCTGATAACAACTGATCATCAGCCTCTCTTTAAGATATTCAATCCCGGCAAAGCGCTATCCCACATGACAAGGAATGTTTGCAGACTTTGGAATATGGCCATGAAGTCGATTGTGTTTACACGGACTTCTCAAAGGCTTTTGATCAACTATCTCATGAGATTATAAAGTTTAAATTAATTTCTTACGGCTTCCCACCTTTTTTTATAACGTGGATTGTGTCTTACCTTGAAAACAGGTCTTATCAGGTTAAATTTAGAAATAGTTACTCTAAATCATACTTTGCTAAATCAGGTGTTCCACAGGGTAGCCATTTGGGACCCCTTCTCTTTATATTAGCTATCAACGATGCACCGTTATGTGTAAATAATAGTGAAATTCTCATCTTCGCGGATGATATGAAGATATATAAAAATATAGCTTCTGCAAATGATCGTATTTTACTACAAAACGATATTAACCGTTTCACAGTATGGTGTGAAAAGAACAGTTTAAATCTAAACCCGACAAAGTGTCAAACGATGACTTTCTCAAAAAAACGTTCACCTTCATCTCATGACTATGTCATTTCACACCACATTTTAACGCGCGTTTTAACTGTTAAGGACCTTGGAGTTCTTTTTACACCTAATTTAGATTTTTCTGAGCACATTAACGGCATCGTTAACAAAGCTAATTCCATGTTAGGTTTTATCAAACGGTGGTCAAAAGAATTCCGCGATCCCAATGTTACCAGTGTTTTATACAACAGCTTGGTTCGTCCCCATCTGGAGTATGCATCGCAGGTATGGTCTCCTTTCTATAATATTTATATTGAAAGATTGGAATCTGTGCAACGGAATTTCACTCGTTTTTTGTTAAAAGGGTTTCAGTGGATTGATCCCCTCAATGTCCCTCCGTACGAAAACCGTTTATCAATCCTTAAGATGCAAACACTTCAACAGAGAAGAAATAATAATGACATTGTGTTTTTCCATCAAATTATTACTGGAGTCACGGATGCTCCTGACCTTCTCTGTAAAATTCTGTTTTGCTATCGAGGGGGAGGTTATAATCTCCGTAGTCAGGATTTGATTAGGATCTCTATGCACCGAACAAATTATGGAATGCATGAGCCTTTGACACGCATGGGTAAACTTATAAACTGGAACTCACAACTTTTTGATTTTAATTTAAGTAAAACTCAACTTAAAATAATTTTAAAAACCAGTGTTCCACTCTCTTAAATGTTTTATGTTAATTTTGTCATGTTTTTTGTTTTTTATGTTAATTATTTATGTGTGCTGTGTTATTTGTTATAGTTTCGTTATTTGCCTACTAACAACTAACACCACACTAAGTGATGAGCCGGTGGTATAACACAGTTCCTGTGTTGGCAAACCATTGGTCGTAAAATGTGCTTGCTATAAGCCCATACGACCAATTCTGATAGTGTGTAAAATAAAATTCACCGATGGGCCATCACCCTCATGAGAGAGTTACTTATACAATCCGCTATCGTTCAACTTCACGACAATGTAATGTTGATTAATGCAAATAGGACCTGACAAAACATTTGATCAAACGGAAGAAATGAACCAAATCTATGATACTTCTGACATACCTATATATGTAAGTTGATGATTTTCCCATAAATGCTATAATCAGAGCTAAGCAATCCCAATTGGATCTGTAGCTCAATTTCATTCAGACTTTGTATACCGAAGTGTATGTTCCTAAACTCATTTAAAATTGGACATAATATTGCAATGAAATGCTTTATGTCTTCACGTTCGTTTCGATTGCACAGACTGCAAAGTATTGGCATATCAGGGCGGTGGGGTATAAAATTGAGAGGGAGTAGTTCTCCTCTCGTTTTGATGATAATACTAATCTTATGTAATTGGTTTGAGTTGAGGAAATATTTATTAGGTCTATTGTCAAATATCAACCGACTGTAATAGCTTCAAAAAGTTGACTCTCGTGCCTCAGATAAGTATCTGTCATAGAACACATTTCAAAATCGTTCTAGTAATGAATTCAACTTTTTCTGCAGCAAAACGGGTTGTTCATATCGATTGACCGTTTGCGTTGAAGTACAGATAGCCGCATGATTTCTCCACTCTGTTGGCATACTTCCTGATTTTCTAATGGTGTTTTTCAGTATGATTTTTGGCAATCTCTCATTTGACATTTCATTTTATTTTTATGTAGTTAAAATGTAGATATAATGTTTCCATAAACATTGGGGCGAGTCCTGTCTCAATATACAGCATGTAGTTTGGTGTATTATTTGGAAGACAAAATATTCTTTTTGTTTGTTTGAACAACGATAGCAACTTAGAGGTGCTTCCACCAATGGCTTTTTCCGCCAATTTCTTTGGCTGGAGTTATAGCTATTTCACGGGTGCCAAGCCGATCATCAGACTCCTTTATTAGTGGTGCTGCCTGGTTTTTATTTTTCATATTAATGAAAAACTTTCTGAGTTTACTTTGGGATTTGAACCTAGGACCAGCTAGTTGGGAAGCCAATGCACTACGCACTGCGCTAACCACTCCACTGATTTTTGGTTTCCCATTGCAGACTTTTTGTTTGTTTATCATTGCTTTTGATGAAGTATCGGAGGCATTTTTCAACTAGTTTGAAAGGGTGACGTGAAATAACGCCCAACGAAATAAAACCGAATTTGAAATTCGGCCTTATTTCCATTTCAAAAATGAAACTACCCCAATTTGGCTTTAATTCTTAGGTCAGTTGGAAATTGCGCCAAAAAAAATTTGGAAATAAGGCCAAAATTTTCAAAACAAGTTTTTCAGCTTTTTTGCAATGTTAAAAAAGAATTCAAGCCGAATAATTCTTTGAAACAGCTGAATTCTTTGTAAACATTTTTTGTTCACCCAAGGACATATGGCCAAATGACACCTTCAAATCATTTTTTCTTTCCTAAAAAAAAAAGAACTTCAAATATTCTTTTTTAAGTGAAAAAAGATTCCTATATAACGAAGAAATGATAATTAAAAAAAGAATTTAAACTAAACAAACGTTCATGTAATCAACATTAATGAAGTAAATATAAGTAGGTACATTAACATGTATTTCAACTCTAAACACATTTCATATTTTATACAATTCCTCTGTAAATTTTGCAGAGAATTGCTTTGTTATTTTTACATGATTTTATCTATTGAAAAAATTATGAATTCCAAAGAAAGATTTTAAATTATTTACTTGATATAAAATTTAAATTAAGAGAAAAATAATCGTCATTCGCGCAGCGGAAAAATTTTTTTGCCACAGAGAGAATCAATTTGGGGTGTGAAAATAAGAAATTCGCACCCCAAATTGATTCTCTCTAGGGCAAAACATTTTTTTCCGCTCGGTACGTCTTGCGCGAGTGACAATAATTATCTTTCTCTCAATTCAAATTTTTTATCAAGTACCTTAATAAATTAAAGTCTATTCTTGTAAATTCAAAATATTTTCTATATTGACCATTTATTCCAAAAAGTAGCAAGTAAATATGGCCACCTGACTCTTACAATGTTAATTATTACCATCATATGGTAGATTGACACTTTAAAAAAGTTAAAAATGGCCATATATATGGAAATATGACTGTTTCACATATTGAAAATGAAAATAATGTATTGACCAATGAATATTTACTTATGTGTATTGGAAAAATTAGGTTTTCCTTCGGCTTTTTTGGTCACTTTGATCGTTGCAATGAAACAAGGTTGTTACATTCGCTTTTCCCGACGTTTCGGCAGGGGTTGCTGCCTTCCTCAGGGGAACTTTATTGCACATGAAATACAAAACACTTAGTACAATATTGTGGACAACAATAATGACACGGTACCAATTAAACACATAAGTAAACAAAGTTTTTCAATTGACATACATTGCATATGAAATTATTGTTCCTACGTAACAAAAGAAAAAGGATGTAGATTTATGAAACAAAACTTTGCAAGCTCCCGATCAGATGTCAAGGGGAAAAAAGCTACTAAGCCATTGCAAAGGGGCCAATTTGGCGAATCAGAAAATTTGCGCGAATTCTTCTATAAGCAAAAAAAGTTTAAGTGTTGACAAATATTTTAACAGGAGTTTATATAAATTTAAAATCGAAATAAGACCAAAATGACCTAGTTTCGTTTTAGCAAATTAAATAAAGCCAAATTTCAAATTTGGTTTTATTTCGTTTTCGAAAACGAAATAAGACCAAATCTTCGAATTTTGGTCTTATTTCGTTGGGCGTTATTTCACGTCACCGTTTGAAAGAGTTGTATCCCCATACCTGCGTGAACCATATAGAAGGATAGCTGACGCTGTGCATCAAAAAAGTTTTTGTTTAGCACTATGCTCAATACATCTATTTTTGAAACAGTGTTCCCAAACTGCTGAAATTCCACGCTTTGCTTCTTTCAACTTTCCTTCTAAATGTTTTTTCATGTTAAGATTCGAAGTAAATAAAACCCCGAGGTATTTATATTCTCGTACTCTTTCTACCGCTACCGTCCCTCCATCATAAGACCATTTTTCATTTCTAGCATTTCTGCCACCACCACCTCTGAATATCATTTTCTTCGATTTCGATAAGTTGACTTGTAAATTCAAACATTTGACATAATCCTTCAATTTGTTCATCATAAGTTGTAATCCATCTACTCTTTCCGAGAAGAAAACTATTTCATCTGCTGATATTTCGATTTCTCCAAATGTGATACCACCGCCTACAGCATCTGTAATGTCGTTTTTATATAAAACAAAAAGCAAAGCACTTAGGACACATCCTTGTTTGAGTCCCATTTCTGTTCTTAATTCATCGGAGATAGATTTTCCGTCCCAAACATAAGCTGTGTTGTTGGTGTACAGTGCTCTTAGCGTATTTATAACTTTGCTTGACAAACCAATCGTGAATAACTTGTAGAAGAGGTGGTCACGGATGACGGAGTCAAAGGCTGCACGGAAATCAACGAAAAACACAGGCAGTTTTTTCTTTTTCTGAAGATAATAGTCAACTATATTGTTGTTGTGAAGCTCCTCCTGAAGCCGGCCTGGAACTCTGACAAGATTCTTTTTCTTCGAACCCAATCTGACAATCTATTTTCAATAATCCCAGCAAACAGTTTTGCGATGGTGTTTAAGAAAGCAATTCCTCTATAATTAGCTGGTTCTTCAGCGCTTCCTTTCTTGAAGAGTGGGAAAATAATGGAATCCTAACTATTCGAAAAGTCAAATTTTCGACCAAAAATGTTAACGAATCTTTGTTTTGCTTCGTAAACTGTACAAATGCATCAGTAAATCTTACAAATGAATGAAACCATTCTTAAACGTTGTTTTACGAATATTGTAAATGCAACGAAAAAGTTCGTGTATAATACTAATATAATAATCAATAGCTTTCTCGTGACAGAAAAACATCGTACGATCTATGAATATTCGCACCATGTACGTATGTTTTTCCTACGAATGGTATTCTAAGCTAACTGTACAATGTTTCAGAAAGTGCATATTAATGTTATTTACGAAATGATAAGACATTATCGTTCAAGAATAGCCAAGACAAAAGCCACTATAAACACATTTGTGGTATATAGTTTTTTTTTTAACTTTGCGTATTTGGGAGAGTGATTTTGGGAATCATTAGGAGTAAAAAAAAACGTATGATAAATGATATCAACTGGCCCATCCTAGTCAAAATCTCTAGCTACGCCAATGACTTTACATGTAGCTAACACCGCTTCCTGCACTTCTTACTCAATGCTACCTGTTTGTTATAGCATACCACTTTGACAGAAGATTTATTTCTCTGTCTTTATAATGTTATGTTTTATCTTTTTCTTGAAGCTGACATTTTGATGTAATTTGTTCTTAAACATTGAAAAAAAAATGTTTCTTATTTTTTGAGTTCTTAAACAAAATTTATTTTTAAATTTCAGTCGGAGTTACCGAAATGAGAAATGTGCATGTTTCTAACTCATCAGAAACTCAATAATATAAATAGTAGGTACACAAATAATTATAAATAAACTACATGTTAAAAATCTATAAATGGTCATAAAAAAAAAGAACTTACTAAACTTAAAGCTCAAATATTTTAAAGTATTTACGATACCCATCCTCAAAAATTATACCTAACTTATCATATTTAACTTATCATATTACCTATTATTTCTTCTTGCTTCTGTTTTCCTTGTTGAAGCTGTTGTTGAGGATATGGTTCCTCCTGTTTTTGTTCATGTTGTTTTTGAAACTGTTGAGGTTGTTGTTGTAATTCCGATTTCGGAGAAATGTCAAAATTTGTGGTTACAGGTCCAGGAGACATATTAGCAGCTTCCATTGCTGAGCTTTCAACAACATCCACCATTTTTTTCCAAACTTTATAAGAAAAACTTAAACTTTATATAAATGATAAAATTAATGCTACCACTTCTTTATTTTTATAGAGGGAGAAACTGTTTTTTCATTCTTCAGAGATTTTTTAACTGAAACTGTTCAGGAATTTTAAAGTTTGGCATGAACTTGTATTATGTAGGATATCAAACAGACGTATTGAAAACACATATCTTATCACTTCCACACCAATAAAGACTGCAAATGAGAGAAACTGTATCATATGCATACATACATATATATATGCTATTTCAAAGCCAACAAAAATTACGGTTTTGGAATGAAAACTTTGTTAATCAAAGAAACAGCTTCACCGGATTCATGTTTACGTACATATAAGTAAAAGTAAAATAAGTACAGTGGCAATTTTCAATAAAAAGTTTATGTATACTAATTGTTAAAAGGTGTGAAGCTTGAAAAAAAGAAATACAACACCTATGTATGTTATCTCAAAATGAACTGAATTTATAATCTGTCGACAACAACTATCTACTTTTCAACGCAAATGTTGTTGAAAAGCTTATTTTAGAACAGAAAAGCCTATAGATTATAGAATGTTTCCCCTTATTCTCGTCAGACTGTATGTAGGTAGGTGTACGGTGTAATTGAAAAAATGTATCTTTCCGAAAATTTCAACCATCCCTTATTTTCAATGGGAAACATGTGTCTGGGATATTAAATTCCCAGAAACATTATGTTGTGAGAAAAAGAGCGTTGTCTCTAATTTATTAGAGTGCTGCTTTTGCTACTGATATAAAAAAATAGTAAATAAAAAAGAGAAACACTGTAGTTTATGAATTATGAGATCATGGAAACAATGGAACACATTGTCAACATTTAGCTTAATATGTAGCAGATGTAAAATTTAAATAGGAGTAGTGATGGCCTTAACAGTTATTTTTAAATAACTGTTATAGCAGTTACAGTTATTTGTCAATAACAGTTATTCTTAGCAGTTATTCAGTAACCGGTTCAGAGTTACCTCTGAAATTTTTTTGAAGGAGTCCAAAAAAAGAGTCCTGGCTGAAAAAAAGAGTCCCGTTCAAATAACGTTATTCAAAAGCAAAACTTTCGTTTCTAAAGCAGATGTGTCCCAAATTTCATTTTGTTTTTAATTCGTTCCGATTTTACTGGCCGAATTTGAAATCGTAAACAGTTCTACATAAATGAAAATAATAAAGGCAGGCTTTAGTAACCAATAACTTAAGCAAATTCAGTTCATTTTTGAAAAAAATGTAACTTACTCTCAGAGAAGACGAACCACACTCACACAGTCACAGAAAATCCTGATTGTTGACTCTGTGTGCTCAATACAAATAATGTAGATTGTATGATTCTCATGTACAGAACAGATACCTACACTTACCTAAATTGAAACTAATTTAAATGAATTCAGAATAGAATTTGAACAAAAGTAGAAGAAAAGCATTCGATGAAAAATTTGTATTGAAAAAAAAATATTTCGGTTCTAAAAGAGTCCTGAATTTGTAAAAGGAGTCCGATTTCGATCATTTATAAGATAGTGGCGTCCTGGAGTCCAGACCTTAAAAAAGTACGCAAAAGAGTCCCAAAGGTTACCCTGAACCGGTTATCCATAAAATTTTTGCTTAGAAAATGTCAAATTTCGTTCAAAAAAGGAAAAAAAATGTTTAAGGGTTAGGAAATTATTTATTATAAAAACTAAACATTATTTTTATTTTTATTAAAAAAAAAAAACAAACAAAACAAAATAATTTTTTTTCTATTCGAATTCAACTTTCAATTACTATTAATAGTTATTAATTAGTTAAACATTATTATTATTAAATTATTTGTCATTTCATAAGAAATAACAAAAACATAAACATCACATTGTAAATAAAAAAATGAGAAATTCAGTATCACAAAATAAAAAAAAAATATTTAAATTCAATTTGTTTGAAATATTATTATTAACAACAGAAATAATTGAAAATTAAAAATTATAATCAAATCCAATTCATTTTAAATATTACTGTTAATTATTGTTTATTAATTAAACATTATTATTTTTAAATTTATATTATATTTATTTTATAAGAAAAAATAAAAACATATTTCACAAAAAAAAATTACAGGAATTTAATAAAAAAAACTTAAGAAATAAAAATTACAGTTCAATTAAATTTTTCTTGATTTTTAATGTAGGTACATATGTTTGTAAAAAATATAAACTATAAACCAAAAACATAATTATATAATTTCAGTTTTCTGATTTTTTTTTTTTAATTAATCCTTTTACCTTGTTTTGAGCAAGGCGACTTCTTCGGTCTGTAATTATTAGTCCAGCCTTAGAAAAAGGCGTTCGCAAGGAACGGATTAGGCCTGAGGGCACAGGCGATCTCTAGCTCTCTTGCTCAAAAAGGGAAAATTATAAAGGTTCTCCTTTCACCAACTCAAGCAGTCACTTTTTCTTGATATCAAATTTTCTTCTATTTACCTCTGTATCTCAACAATTGCTCTGGATTTTACTGTTCCTTGCGGCTGAGATGCGGCTGCAGCTTTTTTTAGGACTCCCCAGATCGACACATCGTCGTCCGAGCCATCATCGTCTGCATCTTGTTGGGCTTGACCGCTATTTCTTGAAATTGTTTCGGCATTTGTTCTTCGCTTATTGAATTGCAAACGAAATACATTACTCTGCGTTTTGTAGCATCTGCAGCAGAAGAATCTTCACACGTAATAAGCTTAAAGCGTGGATCAAGAAAAGTTGTCAAAGCTAATATTGCTCTTTTTTCCAAAAAGCAAAATCTGGCATCTAATTGCTCTTTTATGCTCACCAGTACTTTTTTTTACATAGGGATGATAAATTTTTTTCAGCAAATTTTTACACACAACCAATAGTCCATTTGTTATGGGAATAATGTACGATGCCGTTGTGTAATGCTCTCACTTATTATTTTTGTTGCATTTTCAAAAGGTTTTAATACAGGGTCATGGCACCAGTTACCGAACAGTTTAAGGACTATGAGGAAAGAACATGTTGCAAAAAATACTTTAATTGAGTTAAGTATTGGTATTTTAGTTTTTTCTGAAATATCATCTCAAATATTTTCATATTTGATCAAATGCACGGTAGTGCCCAGCCAAGTTCTAGCACTACTCCCTTTTTACAGGATCGAACTCAAGCACATTTTTAACCCCCATAATTTAAATTTGAATTACGTATTAACTTCATGGCCACAAAGGCCCTTTAAAAAAATAATTTTGTAGAACCACTACTTCCTGAGATATTGAACAGTAAAACTTTCAAAAACCGTAATTGACTGACTGACTGACTCACTCACTGAAGCACTTCTAACTATAGCAGAATCTTGAAATTTGGTACAATGGTAGGTTTTCGGGTGTATACAAAGGAAAAATCGAAAATTTTGGTCGTAGGATCTTGAAATTCGGAATTCTAATAGGATATTGGTTGAATATAAGGAAAAATATAAGTAAAATATTTTGGTTTCATTTAGGGGCGTGGTTTCCACCCACTATCTGAAAACGGTCGTAGGATGTTGAGATTTGGAATTCTTGTAAGGTTTTACTTGAATAACATAAAAAAATAAGTGAAAAAATTTATTTTCACTTAGGGGCGTGGTATCCGCCTACTTTTTTTAAAATGGTCGAAAACGTTAATAATTCGAAATTCTGATAGGGTTTCGGTTGAGCATAAGAGAAAATATAAGTATAAAAATGCAGTTTAAATAAAGGGGCGTGGCTGCCGCCCACTTTCTTAAAATGGTCATAGGATGTTGAAATTTAGAATTCTGATTTGTTTAACTTCATAAAACTCCATGAGTAACTTTCTTTAGTGGTTTCACAATGGACCCTTGGGGTCTAAATGTGAAATTCTGACAGCCACTCTTATCTAACCTACCTTTTATTTATTTATAAATTGGCAGAGCAATTCCAATTATATTGTTAAAGTTTGCAAATTGCTACCTTATTAAGTTATTTAGAGGTTCACGCTTCCATAAAAAAAAAACTTTGCAAAAAGATGTGAAATCAGAACAAAAACATAAAATGTAAAAAAAAATAGCCAAGTTCTCTTGTGTGCGAACAACACTGTGTAAAAAGTTAGCCACCAAAAGTAATGAGATCCAAAAGAACGCCAAGTTCTTACATGTAAAAGTGTTATATTGATTATTTTAAATCATAGAAGAGAATACAGCAATATTAAAAGAAAATAGAGAATAGTTTAGATGAAAATTTACAAGTTCACTTGGCAAGTTTTCGTTTGTAGCGTGATTAATATCAATATCATCGGCGTACGCGAGAAGTTGAATAGATTTTTGGAAGATATTGCCTCTGGTGTTGACGGTGGAGTTTTGCACTATCTTCTCAAGAACGATGTTAAAGAAATCACACGATAGTGCATCTGCATTCCATAAGCTCGTTGCCAACCTTGATGGAGCAGCGTGAGTTCTCCATCGTCATTTAGCACAATCGAACGAGCTTAGCAGGGATACCAAAACTAGACATAGCTTTATACGATGAAAAGTTGGTGGGTATCGATTTGAAGTTCAAAGGTATTTTCCAGGATCTGCCGCAACGTGAAAATTTGGACGATTTTTGACTTTCCTGGCCTGAAGCCACATTGTTAAGGACCAATCAGATTGTATATGAAAGGCTTAAGACGTTCACATATTACGGCAGAGAGGATCTTGTAGGCGATGTTAAGTAGACTGATTCCTCTGGCGCCAACTACCAGGCCAGAGATGGGAATTGTACTCAAGCTTTGGACGGATATAGGTTTTACAGATAACAGCCAGATCAGACGAGGAGAAAAATTTCATGCGACATCGCATTTATGTGCTCGTTCCTCAGGAGGTGGTCAGTGATGCACATACCGAGAGCCTCTAGATGTTCGGTCTCGTTGATGCAAGTGCCACTCATTGACAGTGGCAAGGGGGTAATATCTCGCTTCCACGATCAAGACAGAATTGAGTTATCAGAGCATTAAACTCTACGCGGTTTTTAATTCCCCATTGTACAATGCTGTTTAAGTCAGAGTTTAATGAGCTTATCATATTTTGCCGTTCCAGTTCCGCATCTGTAGAGTAGGGATGTAAGTTTGGAAACGAATAAGAAAAGCTAAGGGTGCTATCGTCAGCGAAACAATCTATTGGATTAGAAGTTACAAAGAAGAGATCATTAATGAAAATGAGGAAGAGGGTCGGAGACAAAACCGAGCCCTAGGGCACACCAGCATTTATATTGTGGGTTTCAGACTTGAAACCGTTCAATACAACTTGTATTGAACGGTTCGAAAGAAAGTTTCTAATCCAACGAAGAAGGGATTCATCGAAAGCACATTTTTGATAAGAGAGCAATATGCCTTTGAAATATCAAGTGCAACAATCTTACTTTCACTAAAACGATGTACAGATTTGTTCCACTGTTCGGTGAGATAAACCATCAGATCACCAGTGGACCTGTTGCTGCGAAAGCCGTACTGCTGGTCATTACGAAGTTTTCGGTCTTCGAGATATTTCTTGAGCTGATAGTTAATCAGCGTTTCTATGACCTTAGAAAGAAGGGACGTATCACGTAAGTGCAATTGGACGATAATTGGATGGAGAAGAAGATTCGCCTTCTTTTGGGATTGGCTGGACAAATGCTGCTTTCCAACTGCTCGGAAGTCGGAACGAGCCCAGAAGAATATGATAGATGGAAAAGCTTACGCCAGGGTTTTGCCAGCGTGGAAGAACACCTCTCAGAATAATAGCGGGGAACAGCGGATTTATGTATGTTGAGATCTTTTAGAACTCTCGCCATAGCACGACAGCGAAACAAGATTTGTCCCATGGAATCATTGACGCGCTCAAGAACAGGCGGAGTCATGACACTCTCTGGCAGCGAAGAGTTGGCGGCGAACTGCCTAGCAAAAAGGTTAGCTTTCGCGAGAGAGCTAACAATTGGAGTGTCATTGTCAACGAGCGTAGGGACCGAGGAAGAAGAAGAATTCTTCATATTTTTTACTAATGACCAAAAATTCTTACTGCCTTTGGGATATTGCAGTATTTTTTGCCTTAATTTTTGGTCATGTAAAAATTTGGTCCGACGAATGTGGGCATTGCAGGCCTTCCTGGCTAGTTTAAACTTGTTCGTTGGGTTGGCTCTAAAACACCGGAACTTTACTTCTTTTTCCCTGATAACCTCTTTACAGCTTGAATCAAACCATGACTTATCTGTGGACTGTGGGTTTGATGCTTTTAACCATATTCGGGATAAAAGTTTTCATTCCCAAAATAATCATATTAGTTATCATATCCGCGCTGGATTCTACGTCACTATCGAGGAAGCATAGTGACCAGTTAAAGATCCGGAAAAAGTTGTTGAGACCGTGCTAGTTGGTTTTCTCGTATTGCCAATCGGTTCTCTTCGGAGCTCTTTCTCTAACTGGATTTGTTTGACACGAGAAATTTGCAGAAATAATACTATGGTCTGAATTGCCTAGAGGAGTTAATACATTGATAGTGTATTTATCAGGGTCAGAGGTAAGGAACAAGTCAAGAGTATTTTCCGCTTGGCCATTAATGTCCGATATTCGAGTGACAAGCTGAGTAAGAGAGAGAGCACAAATTCCTTCGGGTTTTGTCTAGCCCGATATAATTCTTTGAATGGAGTCAGACAAAACGTCAAATTCGGGAGAAGTTGAAGCTCTGTCCAAATTTGGGCTTCGATAAAGAAAACAGTAGTGAATGATCTGCTTATTTACGGAAAACTTGAACCACATAAAATTGAAAAAAGGGAGCAGCGTCCATATTGTGGTAAGAATTGACAGTCAACAGCATTCTTAATGTAGACGGCGAGACCAGGGTGGGGGAAGAATAAAGGCACTAAGCAATACCCATGAATGAGATATTCAGTAGGGTCACAATTCTCACCTACTCGGGTTTCACTCAGTGCCAATACAGCTGGCCTTTCGAAACAGTGTGGATATACGCAGCAAGAAAATTAATTCTTAGCCTACGAATACGAATATTGCAATAATCAACTCTGAAATTATCAATCATTACAAGTTAAAAAATAAAAAAAAAACCAAAACAGACGAGATCTAAAATAAACAAATGAAATTTTTTTAGCAAACATGAGCCTATGAGTTTTTGATCATAAAGGGGAAGGAAAGGAGGAGAAACCAAATGTGAAAAGCTGAGGTAAAGGAACGTTTTAAAAAGGGGTTATTTTTAGCGAAAAAAGCGATAAGGTATGGCGGGTTTTGACCAACATATCCCGCGCATCTCGAGCTAGTTTGGGAGTTTTAGTGTGTGCCAGAATGTCCTCAAGGAAACAAAACTCTTTACATTCTCCATAAATTCTCCTGTCTAGGATTCCCCAAAGATTCTATATTAAATTTACTTTCATCGCAGGATTTGACCAGTAAAGTTATAACCGCAATAATAAAAACACATATATCAACATTTTCATATCGTTTATTATATTTTACTTTACAGGGTAAATAAGTTAAGGAAGCCTTTGACATTTTCTCGCACTTCCCCGTACCTTGGTACCTGATGTTGACAAAGCAGTTGACATTTTATCCATATTTGGGTCGATAAATTGCTCCTTTAGTTGCACAAAATCTGACATGAGGTCCTTAGCTATATTTGCGTAAGATGAATTCTTTTCAAAAACAATGATAATATTCTGACACATCAAGAAAATGTCTCTCTGAAAATCGGTTCCATTTCGAATAGTTCCATTTTCTATGTGGTGTTTGATGTCCTGCAGATTCATCGGACGCCGACAAACTTGTTTCAACAATGTATTTTGTTCATCTGTCATGGGGCGCAAAAATATTGCTGCATTTTTATTGGTAAGTAAGTTGTTGTAAAAAGTCATTAGAGTTTTTTCATGATCGTCGCCAGATGCGGGTGAATTGGGAACACTGTCAATGACTTGTGCTGACGAATGTCTGCGACGTGGGTGGTATAATTTTTCGCTTGTGTCCTCCTCTACAAGTTTACTGTGTTCCAAAGTTAGTTTGGTTTCTTCTTCGGAATTGCTTTCATTCTGTAATTCCAGTTTTGTGTTCCGTTCCAGTTGCCTTGTTTTGTTATCGGTTTCTCTCGAAGCAGTGGATTGTATTTCAGGGTTTGAGAACTCCTCGTCTGTGTCGGGTAGGCAGATTGATGTAATAGCTTCTTGAGATGTTTCGACCTCACTCTCATTATTTTTGATGTTTTCTACCGCCGTTTTATTGTGCGCCTCTTCTAAGGGATAAATAAAATATAACAAAAATATAATTTTAATTTTATTTTAAATAAAATACAGAGATTAAATGGGAAGATATCAGACAACAATTTTACTTCAACTATTATCGCTTTTTGATATCATAAACTCGAAGTTACCTAAAAAGTATAAAATTCTAAAAAGATACGCACAGTAATGTGCATAATAGAGATTTGGAGTCTTTAAATCCAATTGGTTTTGTTAAGAAAGAGAACCAAGTTCTCAATCTGATCCTCAAGTGATCCATCGAATAGATTGCCTCAGGATAGACTAAGTTTCGTACCCTTTCATTCAGATTGCCTTTGCCCACTCTTACTAAATCTGTCTCATTCACAGGTGTTCTAAGTTGGTAACGCAATTTGCTAATGGCCGCAAAAAAATCGTCGCTAGACTCTCTCAACCCTTGCTGCCTGGCCCATATCTCGCGCATAATGTCCCAGTCCGTTTTGGGATTTCTAAATTGTCGCTTCAAAGCTTCTTGCAGCATTGGCCAATCAGGACGACGGGTGGAATTCTCTATCTGATACTGCCAGTACCACTGTTTGGCATCGTGAGCGAGGAAGAGGTGAAAGTCTCTAAAAACCTTAGTCCAGGAGCAGTTATGACTTGCTTGTAACATTTCCACTCGTCCGATGAAATCTTCTTCTGTTAGAGATTCCGACTCTGCATCGAACACAATGCCCCATTTATCAACTCTGATAGCTGGACGACTCACGCTATTAGAAAAACTAACGGGAGAAAACCAAGTCGGTGGGGGGCCTATTGGATTAGGTATCGGTCGACCCCAAAATGAAGTCCCTGGTTGGCTTCCACCCATCCCTAAACCTAAACCTGGGTTACCTACTGGGACGAATGGCCTTGCATAATTGTCCAGCTGGGGTGGTCGGTCATGTATCGGCGGTGGTGGCTGGCTGAATAATGTACCATTGTTTGTTGGATTAGTCGCTGGTGCGTGGTGGACTTCAGGAGCCCTATTTTCCACGGACTGAGTCATCCGTGAAGGGATATTGAGATCTCTGAAAAACTCGACCAGTCCCTTTTGAATTTCGGTTTGTACCGTTTTCCTCGCAGCCACAACAAATCTCAATATTTGCCAGTTCGCTAAGCTCGCGTAGGAAGGGATCACCCAAAGCCATTGTTCTGGCATTTAGAAGGGCCGGGCACTCACACAAAAATTACTGGAGTGTTTCCCTTTGCGCCGTATCTCTACAGCTTCGACAAAATTCGTTGTGGGGAATACCTGGTTTCAAGGCATGTTGTCCGACTGGCCAGTGGCCTGTACAAATGGCAACCATGCAAATGGCAACCATGTCTGACCTAGGTTTTCGGAAGTTCCTTGGTACGTTTGTGGTCGTAAGTGGGCCATATCTGTCTCGAGATATTGCAGTTGGTGAGATTTTTCCAATCTACGTTAGATTTTTTAAGAAAATGGTTTTGAATATCCGTTTTCATGACTCCCAAGGGAATCCTAATTTCCTCAGCTAGGGATATTTGAAGGTTTGATCCCGTCCTGGCCTGAATGTCTGGTACCCAAACTAGATTAATTTTTATATTGTCGTTGAAACTTGCGAGCTCTTGCTTGCAATCTCTAACGATTCTGGACTTAGTCAGGTTGCTGTTTATAGCCTTGATAGCTGCGTGGCTGTCAATAAAGATTGCAACCTTTTTTATAATTTCGTCAGATTTGACTGCTTGTTTTAGAATCCTACATACTTGTCTAATCGCTAGAACTTCAGCTTGAAATACGCTTCATCTATCGGGTAGGCTAAAGGAGAAGACGGAAAAGACACGAGCCCCAACACCGTTCCATCTTGGAACCACTTACACTGTAAGCTATGATGTCAAAATCCTTTTAGGGCTATTAATTTTACAATTTTGCCCTGTTGGAATTACAACCTTAAATTGCTTACCAGAGCTTAAGGTTGGTAACGTGTCAGAGGGTTCTAGTTTTATTTCTTTAGGTAATAGATTTAGAATTTTACTATGACCGAAACACTGCAGTCCACATACCCGATTCTCTCAGTCTTAAAGCACTACAGGACCCTGTTTCGTGAATGTGAAGGTCGATGGGAAAAAGATTCAGAATGACTGTGAGTGCATCAGTAGGGCAAGATCTAATTGCTCCCGTAGTTCCAATGCAGGCAGTTCTTTGAACTCTTTTTAGCTAATCGATGTTATATTTTTTGTCTAGGGCAGGCCACCAAACAATTGATCCGTATGTCTGAATTGGGCGAACTATCGCCGTGTAAATGCAGAGGATCATATTAGGTCTGTGTCCCCATTTTTTACCAAAGGTTTTATTACAAGAGTAGAAGGCGATACTAGCTTTCTTTACTCTTTCTTCTGTTACTTTTCCAATTTAACTTTTAGTCTTGGATAACTCCTAGGTATTTAGCTTCTTTGGATAAAGCAAGTTGTTGTCCATCTAATCTTGGTAGAGGAAAGGAGGGTATTTTATATCTGTTAGTGAATAACATCAGTTCAGTCTTGTTTTCGTTAACTCCAAGTCCACATCTAGTGGCCCATTTGCTAACTTTTTTAAGAGCAGTTTCCATGTGTTCACTGAGTACCACCGGGCAAATCCCCGAGGACATCATCAGCAACAGATCGTCGGCATACTCTACTACTTTAACTCCACTGTCATCAAGATTGCATAGGATTTCGTTCAAAATTAGTAGCCACAAGAGAGGACATAGAACCCCGCCTTGGGTTGTTCCTCTTTCGGCAAATCTAGTGAGTTGGCTGATACCCATCGATCCTTGAACTGAATGTACATAGTAGGTAAATGAGTGTACAGACAAGACATAGTTAAAGTTTTGTTTCGCTGCGAAAGTTGAAAAAAATTCGAAAATTGTAAGTTGTATAAGGATAAATCAGTGGTGACTGCTCTGCATGAGGTGGTTTCACATATTGAGAAAAGCCTCGAACAGAAAGAATATACCCTGGCAGCATTTCTTGATATCGAGGGTGCGTTTAATAACGTAAAAACGGAATCAATTAAAACTGCCTTAGTTGAAGTTGGAGTTAAATCTGTCATTGTCGATTGGATCTTCACCCAGTTAAGTAGCAGAATTATCAACTCTCAAATGGGAGTTAGCACTATTGAGAAAACAGTTACTGGAGGCACACCAGAAGGAGGGGTCATCTCACCCCTGCTTTGGATCCTCGTAGTCAACAAAATTCTCACAAAGTTTTATACAGATGACATAGTGGTTTTGGTATCAGACAAGTTCCTTACCATCTTCGGAAACATTATGGAAAACGCATTAAAGGATTTATCTTCTTGGGCAACTAAGAAAGGTCTCGTGGTCAACCTCACCAAGACAGAGCACGAAGAAACGGAAACCCTCCTAAACTAAATGGTATTCCTCTAAAACTTTCTAAGGAAGCTAAATTTCTAGGAGTAATCCTTGACTCCAAGCTTACATGGGAGCGTAATACTGAGGAAAGAATGAAAAAAGCACTATGTACATTCTTTTTGCTTGTGATCTTCGGTGTACGTTGGGGTATGCGACCGCAAGTCATCCAATGGATGTACATGTACACAGCGATTGTCAGACCCATTCTTACCTATGGCTCAATTGTATGGTGGAAAGCGGTGGAAAAATCAAGCTATCTCAAGAACCTGAATAAGGTACAGAGACTAGCCTGTATAGGAATAACAGGGGCTCAGAGATCCACACCACAAGCTGGGTTGGAAATGATCTTCGATCTCCCGGCTCTGGATGAGTTCATAAGGTGCATGGCAGCCAAAACTGCAATTCGTTTAAAAGAACTGAGTTTTTGGAAGCACAGCACTTATGGACACGGGTCAATCTTACAAAGATATGACACGATTCCAGGACTGATGGAGACCACCGATTACATTCCCCCTTTACTAGATTTCGATAGGAAATTTTCTATTTGCATACCAGAAAGCCAGGGTTGGGATCCTAATTCACTTATAAGTAAACAGGGTATCCCTATCTACACTGACGGTACAAAAATGGAATCAGGAGCAGATGCTGGAGTGTTTTGCCAATCTCTCAACATCAGAGAGTCGTATAAACTCCCAGCTGACTGTAGTGTCTTTCAGGCCGAGATCTTTGCCATTAAAAAAGCAGCTGAATTGGCACATCATGAAAAGCTGAGCTCCTCGGAGATTACTTTTTTCGTGGACAGCCAGGCTGCTTTTAAAGCCTTAGCCAGTGAGACCATAGGATCAAAGGCAGTTTTAAACTGTAGGAAGGAATTAAATAGAATCTGCCATACTAACCAGGTTAAGCTCTGCTGGGTTCCTGGACATAGTAATATAGAAGGGAACGAAATAGTAGATGAACTAGCCAGAAAAGGGTCAGAAGCAGATACAAGTAGTAGCTACCATTCAGTTAGAGGACCACTCGTCCCGATTGGGGTACTCAAGGAAGATAGACCTTAAATAAAAAGAGAAAATCGATAACTCCTGGAAATCCAGGGACGATTGCGTAATCTCTAGAAGCTTATGGCCTAACACTAATGAAAAGGAAACTCGGTATATTCTATCGCTGAGTAAAAGGAACATTAAAATCTTGATAGGTGTACTAACGGGTCATTGTGCCATTGGCACAATGACCAACAAAATAGGAGCATTTGCACCCGATTTCTGTAGGAGCTGTCAGGATGAGGAGGAAATAGAAACCATTAAACACCTGCTCTGTCACTGTCCGAACCTCCAAACTAACTGACTCCGTCATTTTGGGAACAGGTTTGTTGGGGAACTGGATGACCTAGTACAGGTCTCAATGGCAAACATGAGGAAATTTATAGATAGCACATGCTGGTTCGTTAACGAGCCAGTCTACGTTAATCGGCAATTTTGAAGAGCGTCGATGCTAACTTTTATTTTTATAGGGGATCACAATGGACCAGTAGGCTCCCGTGTATTGAACAGTTTCACGCTGTGCACACCCCTTATCACCTAACCTACCTAACCTTGAATCCACCAAATTAAAAATTAGCTTTGAATTCTTTTTCCTAAGGATCGCAATTCCTGAGTTAAGTTTAGTTCTGAAGTAAAATAGAAACATAATAATTAATATTGCAAGAATTTACCGTGTATTGCGGAACTCGTCCTAGTTGTATCCTTTTTTAATTTGAACTTGTCGGCCTCATCGTCTGTTGGAATTGAAATTATGTCTGAGTTATCACTAATCGAGTCTTTTCTGCTCTCTAAAGGCAGGTGCGGATCAATTTTAAGGCTTTCCTCTCCCTTCTGCTCTTCATTTACAACTTTTTTAATACATTCTGGATAAGGTTCCATAGGTTCGACTTTTTCTTCGACAATTTGTACTTGTGGTTCATTGAATGATGAACCATTAGCTATTTCTTCCATTTGTTCCTTTGTTACATTAGAATGTTCTTCTTTTGTTTGCATTGAAAGAGCATTTTCACTCGAGTCTTCTACCGATAATGTTTCAATTTTATCCGAGCTGTCGTTGTTTTGTTTATTTTTGTCTGTGGACGTTAAAATTTCATTTTCTGCAACTTCGAAAAGTTGAGGATTTTCTTCTCTTCTCTTTATAAAAGTTTTTTCAGCTTCATTGATCTGCTTTTCGCTCTGCAAGTTATTGGCCAGATTTACGTCTTTTCCTTCTTCCGCTTCATCAATCAAAGATTCAACTTCTTCTAGAATCGACTCTTCTTCCAGAATCGTGTGATTAAGAATTTCTTGACTGCTTCTCAGAATATCTGTCAAATCGTCGATATTGCCTGGCATCAAGTTCTTAATAACATCCAGAAGCTGTTTTTCTTCTTCCCTCGTAGGCGTTGAGCCCTCTTCAACAGTTTCGTCTGATTCAATTTTAATTTCCGACGAAGAATCAACAAGAGGGGGTTTAGTTTCATTAAATAGTTGAATAGATTCGGCATTAATATTTTGTTGGGTGGATTCCTTCGGTGGACCATTTTTTTTCTCCAGCAGCATTGAAAGAGTTGGAGCAGACTGGGAAGGACTTAGGGCTGGTTGAAAAGGGGTTTGAATTTTCTCGGAAGGCCGAAGTCCAGTCAGAGGTTTTAAAAGGGGATTACTCGTGAAATCTGAAGTTTGCGAAATTTTAGTATGAACTGAGTTCATAGAACCGCCCATACCCGTTAAGAGATTTGTAATTGTCGGTGCATTAACTCTTATGGTAGTGGAAGGAACTTCTCTTACTGATGCGGTCGGAGAACTTAATTTCAAAAGTGATGAAAGCAGGGGAGACGTTCCTTGGGTCTCACAATGTTCGTCTTTGTCTACATCTTCATCATTTTCAACAACTTTCATCTGCTTCTGTTGTTTTTGGTCGGGGTAAAGTTGGCTCCGACGCCAATTTTGTGTCATAATTACTTGATCCGATATTTGTTTGCGAGACTTAGATTTGCTTGAGAGGTCTTGTTCGCGTTCTATTTCTATCCACATTGCCCGTATTTGTTCTTCATTGTAATTTCCTGTTTGCAGATGAACAACATCAGTATAGAGCTTAGCATATGTTTCCTGTTCTTCGCGAATTTCCGTCTTCAACTCTTGAATGCGTTCCTCGGTGAGACGCCGTAATATATAATCCGTCGGATTCTCTACAATATTAGAAACTGTTGCATTATCTGACGGTGTTCGTTTTTTCCGTTTTGGTGTTTCCACACTTTCCAATAATTCATCGTACTTAACAGCACAATTTTTTTGGGAAAACTTTTCAGATTGATTAGCTCCGCATAAAAGTTTCAATGACCGACTGACATTTATCCAATTTTGATCACCACTGCATAATTCAGCTGAGGCTAAACAGAGTTCCTCCCGTTTGGACCATTTCCCGGACGCAGTCATAATTTGATTTTAAACGCTTAACTAATGTTTAAAATATCAGCGCTTTGATGGAAAATAAACAAAACAAGAATTTTTTTAAACAATAACAATTTATCAGCACTTTATTACTATCTGTTTACTATTTTATTTAAGTTACTCAGCTACTTAGAAGAATACGTATCGAATACCAAGAAGCCTCGAAACTTTGTTTCTGTTATCCCCTGATCAAAAAAAGGAAGAAAGGAAAGCAAGCTGTCTAAATGACAATTGACAATGTCTATAAACTAGAAAGACTAGAAAGCTGTGTACATACATTAGACAGGTATTATCAAGATAGTATTTTTGACTGTCGCCATCTAGTTAGAAGCAGACATAGCCATTTGTTTCTCAATACCTTATGTAAAATTGAGGCTATCTCTGCCATTGACTTACTATATATGGACTGCTAGTCGTCTGAATTCTCCATACAAAATTCGAAAAAAAAATGGTTCCACTTTACACTAGCGTAAAAATACCAAGTGGCAAAAAAAGAAAATAAAATTTTTAGCGACATCTCTTTCTTTAAGTTGCGATAAGCTTTGATCGCATAGAAAGTACTGACATCTAGTTTAATTTGTTGAGATAAACGATGCATGCCATGTTTTTTTTTATGTAATTATGAAAATTTTGACATTTCTGGAAAAACAAGCAGGCAGTAGCAGTAAGTTCTTTGTAAATTATTTTTTTAAATAATTTCTTACATTTTTCAGCCAATTTTTTTACTTTTATAGGATTTTCAATCAAGTGTGAGATTGCAACTTCCACTGAACTGCCCCAAGAGTGTTCCAGTTGCCTGCCAGGGCATTTCGAGGCAATGAAAAAGCAAGGCCGAGATTCGCATGGCATCGGATTACCAGGAAATTCTCTTGTGGCTCCTCAATATCGCGAAAAGCACGAAGACACACTCCTGGCAGGGCTGTTCAAATAGCCGATGTGGCTCAAAAGCTCTGCAAGTCTACTGGAATCAGTGTGAAATGCATTCTTGGAGGCAATACAAAACAGAAAATGATGAACCCTGAATTTGAAGATGTCGATATTCTTGTGGGGAGTATTGGAGCTTTAAGCAAACTCGTCACAACTGGCATCTATCGAATGGAGGTCAGACATGTGGTTCACGATGAGGCCGACACTTTGCTAGACGATATTTTTTCCGATAAATTGATCTACTTCCTTAAAAGATTTCCGGTAAGCTGGAAGCAAACACTTTTTAATTTGCATCTAGGCATTATTGTATAGTATGGAAGACATTTATTTTTATGCAATTATAATAAATGCAAACATCTCGAACCTAATCCAATCGCGAATAGTTAGAGAGATGAAGAAGCTTGGAGTTGACGAATCGGCGTTTTAAATAAATGATTGACAAAAAAGAACTTTTTTTATTTTCAAATTCTTAGGAGATGGTAGTTACTTAGGTGGACGCTTAAACAGTTTTCGCTTAGCAGATGATATCCCGCGTCAAGTCGTATGATCTAACGCCAGTCGTTTGGATTCCGTTGACTGTTGGTTTGAATTTCATACGAATTTGTCGACAACTAGCCGATCTAAAACGTATCGGCGTTTTGGGTTTGCTGGGAGCCGCAAGATCAGGGAAGAATTGGCACATAGCGTTGTTTATCGCCGGAGAAAAGGACGTGTCAATGAGAAACACCCGCTTGGCACAGACTTTGGGGACGATTTTAAAGGTTGCAGAGCGACGTTTCAGATGGCGATAGGTGATAAGTTTCTGATGGAATTCTGAAAGATGGGGAGTTGAGTTGTTTTATCCGAATCGAGTTTAAATCCCAACTTACGTGCGTAATGAGTCATGAAAGGTAAAAGCCTGTCAGCGCAAAGCTCGCTTAACCATTCATATAGAAAAATGTCATCGTGACCACGGAAGAAGACTGCGCTGGAAGAGGAGACAAAAATTAATAGAGTTCTTACAAAATCTGAATATTCTTACCGCAAATTCACAGATCAATGAATGTGGGATGTCGTCATTATTCAAAATGTCCATCTTCTCCATGAAAGGAATAAATTCCCGAAACACATACTCGCCCAATGAAAACAGTCCTCGAATCGTCACAAAATCAGCAGCCTGGACAATCCCAATGCCATCCGCTAGACGAACGCCAGAATCCGAACGGCATGTGTCCCATATGCCTGGTCTTTGCCCTGCTTCTTCACACACACCATTTATACAGCGTCGGTCGCCTCTGAAAGAAAAAAAAATTTAAAAAATAAGCAAAACCACAGAAAAAATTAAATAGAATCCTATTGTGTAGCACTTACTTGACAAACAAAATTAATAAGAAAAAAAAAATAAAGAAGCGCCATTTTGAATTGTCAAAAATGTTACACGATTTTTCCGCTGGATCTCTTTGTCGTCCGCAAAAAGTGGAATCATCGTGAAGTTGGCCACTGGCAGTCCATGTATAATAAGTCAATGATCTCTGCCCTTTGTATATATATTTGATAGGTACTATCAAGAATGGTCGCCATCTAGTTCGAAGCCGAGGAAGCCATTTGTTCCATATATGTACAAAGGCAGAGACTTTGTATATATATTTGATAGGTACTATCAAGAAGTTTCGCCATCTAATTCGAAGCCGAGGAAGCCATTTTTTTATATAAAGTTGGCATTGCGAAAAAATTGCCACCTTATGTAAAAAAACAAAAACAAAACATGCAACATTAACATAAACATGAACAACGAGGTCGCTGTTTAATTTCTTGCTGATAACGCGGACGCTGTTTTCTTTATTTCTTGGATAGAATAATTACTGTGCTTTCAGAATTCTGGATCCTTAATGGGTTGAAGACATCAATATTTAAATAAGAATATTGATGTAAAATTGCACAAAAATTAAAGATTCTGTTCATAACATATCAAGCCAACCGAGGTGATAGACGTATGTATGCGTTTTACAAAATATATCCAGTTCATGGATCAGTAAAAATAAAAATAAAAATCATTAGTTTATTTATTTTCAATTTGAAGAATTTATTAGGTTTGAATGTTCTTTTTTCAATTATGTGAATTCAAACATATTTTTTGGGACTAATTTGGCCGCTTCGAACCAATGGCGCTGCTGTAGCTTGTACCTTTTTTATTCTCATGAAATGTATGGAAATGACAAGTGATTAGCAGTCCATATCACCTCAATTATGAAATTCGAATTTCAAGTCGCATTTATAGTCGTAGTCGAATCGTATCGTATTTGAAAAGCAAATTATGAAAGTCGTATGTTGTACATACGACTCTTGTTAAATCCAACGTATACCAACGCAAAGTTTGAAATGTCAGCTTTGTATATACACTTCATAGTATTTGCAGCGTCGAGAATTTTAAGTTGGAAACTTTACCCGTCGTTGGCGCTGGCAGTTATTCATGGGAACTATAGTACCGACATAAATAGTTCTGGTTGGTAATACACGCGTCCCTGTCGTCGATTCTCGACGCTGCAATTAGAAAGATGTCAGTCCAAAAGAAAACAAAATAATTTTGTGATATAAGAAGTTTATTTTCATGTAAATAGCAAGTACAAATTTATTAAACAAATTAAATTAGGGAAAATGAATTCGATTGATTTGTTTTTACTGAGGATGAGGACGTCGATGAAGCTACCTCTACATTTTGGTGGAGAGCAGATACAAGTGCCTCGAGCTGGTTCTTATTGAATTTCCTTTAAATAAATACATATTTACCTAAATTTGTTTAAAATTCTCTTAATAAATTACAATAAATAAAATCTTACATTTGTTTTGCTTCCATCATCAGATTTTTTTTCCTTGAATGCAAAACTCGCAAGCAGTCGTACACAAAATAACAAACGACTCAAAAACGGATAAAATACGAGTAACGCCGAATTTCATAAAAAAAACAGCTACTGACATGCGATGATATGCGATAGCTACTGTATTTCTGTCAAATTTAAAAATTTCAAATAAATCTCCTAGCTACTACGATTTTAACTGAGATAATTGAAGAAAAGCGATTTTCATAATCGCGATGTACGTCTAAAGTCGTATACGACTCTAAAATACGAATTTCATAATTGACGTGAATTATGTCAATGATTCTACTAGGTGATTTATATACAATGGGTTTGACAGAAGATCTGTCAACAATTATTATTACAATACAAACTTATGTTAAAAAAAACTGCTGATGGCAAAACCATCGTTTGCCATCTTGAATCTCATCCCCAAATATACACTACCGGTCAAAAGTTTGAGACCACCTTCAAAGGGCTGCTTTATTTGTACCTGGCGCTTGAGTTAATGAATAAAAATAGGATTTTTTTACCTGCATTGATAACTTATACCATTCATTAAAGGTACAAGTGAAAAAACCCCAGATATTAATCCTTTTCTGTAAATTATAAGGAATTTTGTGAAAAAAAAGGTAAAAAAAAAACCAATTTTGGTTTTTTGACTTCGGTTTGGATTTCCCGTAGTTTTTAATTGACTTTTTACATTCAATTTGGAATTTTTTTATGACTTGGGTAATGTTAAAGGGTAAAAAAATCTAAAATCTGAATACCTGCATATTCAGGATTTTGTATAAAATGCTCGGTTTGATCCAATTTAAATTTATTTGAGACCGTGATCTTCTTCAGTAAACAAAGTATGCATCATGGAGAAAGTAAAGGAATTAACTACAGAAACTCGATCTGCGATTATGACCCTTATTGAAGAAGGCTATTCGCAAACAGAAATCGCCACAAAACTGGAGATATCCAAAGGAGCAGTTCGCAGGACCATTCAGCGTTACTCTAGTACCGGCGGTTTTAAGGATAAACCGAGGTCAGGACGACCTAGAGTTACGACGAAAACCGATGATCTGCATATCATCACCATAAGCAAGCGTTCTAGGAAGAAAACAGCACCAGAAATACGCGCCGAAATCAATGAAATGCAGGAAGAACCACTATCTGTACCTTCAATTGTATCATGGACTGAGAATTGAGTTGTTGTGAGTGGTGTACACAGTTTTTTTGTGCGCGGCTTCAAAAGGCGAATAAACGATAAATAACCTTGGAAAAGGGTACGGAGTTGTGTAAATTTCAAAGAGGAAAGACACGACCGAAGAAAAAACCCGAAACATACACGAATTTTAAGGTATTTTTAGAAGAAATTAAAACTTAAATTATCTAATTTCGTATAAAAAACAAAAAAAAAAGAAATAAAACGTTATTTTGAAACACTCAAGAGAGTAAAAAAAGGGGTATCTATTATATTTATTTACCAAACCAATTATTATTTAACACATAAAAGAAATAAATTCATCCCGGAAAATAGAGGACTTGAAAGCACTATTAAAGGAGCAAAAAGAGGAAATCTTCGAGAATATTAACGAAGCGACCAATAGAGTCATCAAAAACACAGATGAAAAAGTAGGGATTATTTCTGAAAAGGTTGAGAAGCTAGAAAAAATGGTGGAAATGCAAGAAACGGTTATCCAAAAACAAGAAGCTATGTGCTTGAACCAAGAAAAAAGAATTACTCAGCTAGAAGTAGGTTTGAGGAAAAATAATGTGATTGTGTTTAAGGTGGAAGAAACGAAAAAAAACGAGGAAGAACTCAAAAATCTAGTTATTAAAATCTTAAATAATAGCAATGAAGATTTTAAATTAATTTCAAACGATATTGAAAGCTGCTTTCGTTTAGGGAAATCCTTCGAAGGGAAGAATAGACCAATACGTATTACGTTTAAGAGCTTTGACAAAAAACACAAAATACTTCTGTCAAAAAAAATAAACCCTAAATACAACATCGCTGAGGATCTACCTAAATCTCTCCTTGGGGCAAGAAAACCACTCGTGCCTAAGCTTTTAGAATTCAAAAAACAGGGCAAAAGAACACATTCTAAGCTAGATGAATTAATAGTAGAAGGGAAAGTTTGGAAAGAAAATGCAGTATTTGAACCAGAAAATGCTAGAAAAAGAAGTCGCTCGGACGAGAGTTCCCCACCGCAACAAATAATAGCTAGGAACACCAATGACAGCAAAACAAAAACAACTATAATTGGATCTACGGAACTGAATCCAACAAAACAACCCAGAAACCCTATAAGAATGTTTCTAACACAACAAAACACTAATGAATACCTAAACAAAACACTTTCACCAACAACTAGTCAAAGTAATGACCCTAGCTGTAGCAAACATAACAAATTGGAAGAGCAATCAATAGATAACGATAACACCTCTAAACAAGTCTCAAAACAGCGTACTCTAATAACAATACAAAAAAATAAAAACACACAACTTCAGAATGAAGAAGAAGAGGAAGAACAACAACAACAACAAACGCAACAACTACAACAAAAACAACAACACCAACAGCAACATCAACAAAAACAACAAATGCAACAACAACAGCAGCAAAAGCAATATCAACAACAACAGCAGCGGAAACATCACCAACAACACCAACAAAACCAACAACAACATTCACAAAAACAATACCAACAAACACTCCAACAACAACAACAACGGCACGAACACCAACAACAACAACAACAACAACAACAACAACTACTACTACTACAACAACAACATCAACAACAACGGCAACTACAGCAACAACACCAACATCAACAACAACAACTACAGCAACAACATCAACAACAACATCGCCAACAACAACATCACCAACAACAACATCACCAACAACATCACCAACAACAACAACACCAACAACAACATCACCAACAACAACATTGCCAACAACAACATCACCAACAACCTCACCAACAACAACATATCACCAACAACAACATCACCAACAACAACATCACCAACAACAACGTCACCAACAACAACATCACCAACAACAACATCACCAACAACAACATCACCAACAACAACATCACCAACAACAACATCACCAACAACAACATCGCCAACAATACCAGCAGCAGCACCAACAACAACAACAACAAAAACAACAACAACAGGAACAACAACACTATCTAAAACTACAGCCGCAGAACAAACAACACCAACAACAACATACAAAACACCAGCAACAATATACACAACACCAACAACAACATACACAACAACAACTCCAACAAAAACAGCAGCAACAACAACAACACCAGCAACACCAACAACAGCACCAACAACAAAATCATCAGCAGCAACCATCGCAATATCAACAACAAAAGCAGCAGCCCCAACAACACCAACAACAACAGCCACAACAGGAAACAGATCCTGATTCTTTTTGTAGTTTTAAGATTGTAGCGTATAATGTTGGTGGTTTTAACAATAAATTAATATTCCCGGGGTTTTTTGAGTATCTATATAGTTTTGATATTATCTGTCTATTAGAAACTCATGTAGAGGAGTACAAAATACAAGATTTCAGAAATTACTTTCCCTCTTACGAATGTGCATGGACTCCTGCAAAAAGAACTTCAAGCAAGGGAAGAGCTAGCGGTGGTACTCTTATTAAACAAAATTGAAGAAATTAGGTACATAGAAGTCAAAAGTCATGGTAATATTTTTTACATTTTGCCTGTCTACCTAAATTGCAACTATTGGGAACGAGATTTCGAATCGCTGTATGACTGTCTTTGCTGCTTGAAATCACCAAACTTGTTGATTATTGGAGATCTAAATGCAAGGACAGCGGCTGAAGAATCGGAAATAGCGATGACAGATCATAAACGTCAATCGAAAGATAAAAAAGTGAACGGAGAGGGTCGAAAGATCATAGAATTAACAAATGAATTTGGTTTGAGCATATTAAATGGTGCTTCTAAAGGAGACTTAGAGGGTGAATTCACATTTGTCGGGAAACAGGGTAGCTCGGTTATTGATTATGGGCTCATGGGTGGTGACTGGTGGACATTTTTCGAATCTTTTAAGGTAAGAAATGAAACATTTTCCGAGCACCTGCCAATAACAATAAAAATTCAAAATAACAAATCCTGCAATACTCGAGCAGACGATCGAGATTTGGGTAGTAAAATCCTCAAATGGAACAAAAATAAAAAAGAGGAATATAAAACAACAATGGATGCCCTGCTTCAAACAAGACAAAATGGATTGATCGCAAACTATTTGCCTGTATGTGACCTAGAATCAATCGTCAAAAAATCGGCGACATCAATTCCCAGATCAGGTGCGCTCTATAAGAAATCAGCGTGGTATGATCGTGAATGCGAAAAACTTAGGAAAAAGTGTTTAGACCTGCTCAACAAGTTAAGAAAAAATGAGTCTCAGTCGATCAGAATGGATTATTTGGAAGCAAATAAGCACTATAAAGAGACGGTTAAAATAAAAAGCGAGCTCATGAAGAAAAATTGGCATTTGAACTAAGTCAAAGCAGGGATGCAAAAGAATTTTGGTATTTAACGAGAAAACTGTCTGGTAATTACCAATCAAAAGAACTGGTCTCGATCCCCTTGGAAAGATTACGGCTCCATTTTGAATGTCTTCTATACCAACCGGAGCAAATAACATGGAGTTTTGCACAGCCCAACATTGTGGACGATCTTCTAGATAAAGAAATTAGATTTGAAGAAGTCGAATCGGTACTGCATTCTTTAAGGGATGGCAAAGCATCAGGACCAGACGGCATTCCGGCTGAGTTCTACAAATATAGCTCTCAAACTTTCAAAGAGAACTTCGCTAAAGCACTCGACATCATATTCAACTTTGGTACACTACCTGATCAGTTTTATGAATCCTTGATATTACCAATATACAAAAAAGGTGACAGCTCTAATCCAGCCAATTATAGGGGCATCACTTTGTTGAACTCGGCGCTAAAAGCTTATACAACATTATTATACAAAAGGCTGGACAAGTGGGTTTCCGTGAACGAAAAACTCAGCGAGTATCAAGCTGGCTTCCGCTCTGGCTACTCTACTGTCGATAACATTTTCATACTAACTTCAATAGCGCAGATGAAAATAGACCAAAATAGAAAGCTGTATATACCTTCTTTGTCGATTTTAGGGCTGCATTTGACATGATAAATCGAAATGGCATGTTCTACAAGCTGTACAATTTAGGAATATCTACAAAATTCGTACGTGCACTAATAAAACTCTATCAGCAAACAAAAGCAAATATAGGTAATGGTGAAGACCGATCGGAAAAACTGATTGCAAACCGAGGTGTCAAACAAGGCTGCAACTTCAGCCCCTTACTGTTCGCACTCTTTCTCGATGACCTTGTGGAGTGGCTTACATGTGGAGTTAGTATTGACAACACAAAGGTAAAGGTTATCATGTACGCGGATGACATAGCTATTCTTGCCGAATCACCATCGTCGCTGCAACTGATGATAAACAAGCTCTATCAGTATTGCTTAATATGGGGTCTGGAGGTAAATGTTGAAAAATCCAAAGTTATGATTTTCCAAAAAGGATCCGGAAGAGTTGCAAGCTGCGAAAATTGTAAATATGGCGAACAGAAGCTAGAAGTAGTAAAAAAATATAACTATCTGGGAATGGAAATGTCGTTCAACTTAAAAATGGAAAACCATCTAAAAAATAAAGTAAATAAGGCGAAATCAGCTATATGTCAAAATTGGAAAAAAATCTTCAGCAACAACTTAATAACAGTCAGCTCCAAATATGTATTTAATGCTACAGCCAAATCTATTATGTTTTATGGTGCTCAAGTTTGGGGAATTGAACGACACGAGGAAACGGAAAGTCTGCTGCGGTTCTTCCTAAGGAAAATTTTGTACCTTCCATTTAACACACTAAAATATATGTACCACCTGGAATCTGGGTTACCAACAATGTTTATTTCTGCGGTTAAACTTCATGCAGATTATTTATTAAGGGTGGTTAATATGGAAGAATCAAGACTTCCGAAGAAGATTCTACAGTATGCACTGCAAAAGAAAACGCTCTTCGTCAAAAATTGGGTTAAACTTGCCGGAAACTGTGGAATAACGATTAACCTGTCAGAAGCTAACTCAAACCAGTGGAAGAAGATCTTTTATGAAATAATCCAACTGACTGATGAAAATGAAAGATATGCTTTTATAGAAAAAGCTCGCAGTTCAACAGAGCGAAAGTATTATTCAATAGTCAATTACAATCTTAATGAAAATAACTATTTTAAAAGCTGTTTCTCGTGCTACAACATTGGGATCATCTTCAAAATTAGAGGCGAACTTATCAAATTAAATTGTGCTCCACATCGAATGGCAGGTAACTGTAGTTTATGTAATCTACAAGAGAGGGAAGACATCCTTCACTTTATTGGAGTTTGTCCCGTGCTCCAAGAAATAAGGCGTCACTACTTTGGTAAAAATGCTCTACTCATTGAGGAAGTGAAGACTTATCTGAATGGTTCCGACTGGCAGCTTCTATTCAACTTTTATAGTAAGGCATTTGCTTATAGAACAATGATTATCTCCGAAAGTTTTTAATTAGCTATGCAATAATGTATGTTTGAGCTCTAACCTTATTAAAATTATAATTTTTGTTTTAACTAAACTAAAAGTCATTCCGTTTTAACTAAACTAAAAGTCATTCTATTTTAACTAAATTAAAAGTCGTTCCGTTTTTAACTAAACTCAAAGTCCACAAAAATTGCTTTAAAATTTACTTATTTATTATTTGCAAAAATGTATCAATTTAAAATCAAATTAATATTTAAAAAATTAAAAATGAATTATATATATATAATAATATTATATACAACAGACACACGACAAATTTTGTCATGTCTTAATTTATTCATGTTCATTACTAAATACATTGTATAAAAAATCTGCTTTCATGAATAAAATTTATCTATCTATCTATCTTGTATCATGCCTATTGACGAGCGATAGCGAAAGAAAAGAATTTGTGGACATGAACACACTCTCACCGTTCGTGAATTTAAGCTTGTAGTAACATAGAGATCATATAATAGATCACGAAAGGTAGCCTGAAAAGTGTTACGTAAAACTTTGAGAAAGAAGATCCAAAAAGTTCTCCCTTTCTCTCTCTAAGCTCCATTGTTAGACAACAACAATTTTGATTTTGACGTATCCTCTGTTCATTCCCGCTAACATCCATTCACGGCATGCTCAGAGAGAGAGAGAGGGAGAACTTTTAAGCGGGATATACACAGTTCAAATGCTTGTCATGCACGAGCAAGTCCAAGTGTATTAGTAAATTCGAATTGAAGTTCCCTATGCAAACATCAATCATAGTCTTCAATATTTTATTTTGCAGTGACCGTTTTGTGACAGAAGAAATTATTTTTTCATTAACATATAATTCGGAATGTAGAAAAATTCAAAGTATGATTGATCAATCATTAATTTTGCACATACACTACTTCAATGCAGTACGCTTGATTGAAGGAAAATCAAAAGCCGGATATACACAGTTCAAATGCTTGTAATGCACGAGCAAGTGTATTAGTGAACAAGTCACACGTATAGATCGGGTGTATGCTTGAAGCAAAATCAAAATCTTTTGATTTTCCTTCAATCAAGCTTACTGCATTGAAGTAGTGTATGTGCAAAATTAATGATTGATCAATCATACTTTCAATTTTTCCTCATTCTGAATTATATGTTGATGAAAAAATAATTTGTTCTGTCACAAAACAGTCACTGTAGAATAAAAGTTTGAAGACTATGATTGATGTGTGTATAGGCTACTTCAATCCAAATTAACAAATACATTTGCTCGTGCATGACAAGCATTTGAACTGTGTATATCCCGCTAAAAGATTTTGATTTTGCTTCAAGCATACACCCGTTCTATACGTGTGACTTGTTCACTAATACACTTGCTCGTGCATGACAAGCATTTGAACTGTGTAGAACTGTGTATATACGGCTTTAGAAAATTCTTTCGCTCTGAATTTGAGGCGACAACTCCACTAGTACGAAGTGCAACCTCTCCCGTGCTCTATTGTATTATCTCTATTAGCGTTTTTCTTTTTTACCTCTGAGCAGATTAGATCAGATCACGGATGTGTCAAAGCGAAGCTCTGGGCAGATCATATTCAATGTCCTCCAATTTAATAAAGAAACAAACTTGGGAATCCTTTTTTAATTTTATGTTTGTTTTTGTCTGTGAAATCCGAAAAAACAAGTGAAGTTGTCTTCGCTCAGCTATCTGCTCTATTTGCTCGTTCGTTTTATGCTGATGCCTAGTACGCAGATCGAGCTAAATTTTAGCTTCCATACGAAATTCTCTCCAAAATTTAGCGGAGCTAAAATTTAGCTGAGCTTTTTAGCGAAGAGTTACGCAGCTCTAGCTAAAAATATTTTTTTTTTCGTAACTCTACATAATCAAAAATCAAAATTTGTCAAAATTTAGTGAGTGAAATAAATGTCCGGTACATTATTCTCGAGCTAAATTTTGACATTATTGTTTTTTTGTAAATAATTTATTTATATTTCAATTGCATACGCCAACGGATGTGTTTTATGAAAATTGGCTTCTAATAACTTTTTGTTTGCAAAAGAATTTTCTTAAACCTTAAGGTTACGGTGGCGAATAGATGATGTGTTATTAAATTTCTAATGAAGACAATTTGAAAATTCTACTATCACCAGCCTACCATCAAATAAAATTGAAGTGCAAACAGTACGAAATAATTCCTTTCCAAGCAAACGACCGTCTTGGTGGTTTTTCCTTGTCTTCAGCTAAGCCAACATCCGCCCACTGTTTTCGCAAATTATCTTGCCAAATGAATAATAACTCGTTTCAGGCTGTGATTTTGAAAGCTATAAGTTGTCACACAATTCACTCCCTGGCAATAGTCGAGTGGCAAATATTGTTCAAGTGACAAAAAAAATGCAACGAATATTCGGGAAGCTGTTTTTTATCAGCTTTTTGCATTGCATGCCGTTAATGGGGCTGTGAATTTCTCTCGAATTATTCAATTGTCCGACCAGATTCGTCAAACCGATGAAATACGTTCCTTGGTTGTCTTCTCGCAGAAAAGTCTCCAAAATAATCTTGTGTCAAAATGCCAGGAATTTAGCTGATGTTTGGAGAGAAATGTGTGAGCTAAAATTTAGCACGATCTGCGTACTAGGCTTGAGCAAATAGATTTAGTTCAGAGCATGAAAATTTTTAGCTCCGATATACCTATCTGAGCTATAAAAGAAACCCAGATTTTTTTTAGACAGCTCTGCAATCTGATCTGATCCGCTCAGAGGTGAAAAAGAAAAACGCCATATACGACAAATATATATATATATATACAAAGCAGTGACAAAAGGAGATCGGGAACTGACTTATGTTTACCCTCCGGATGCCGCAGTTTATTTTACCGTTACCTCGTGTATGTGAATAAGGCCGTGTGCGAATTGAATGAATTGTGGTTTAGGCCGTGTGCGAATTGGATGAATTGTGGTAAAAAAATAAAAATGGATGAATTTTTAACCACTACTGTCATATTTTAACCTGCTCAGTAGCTAGTCAAATAATGCGAAGTGTCAAAATTTAACCAAACGTCAAGTTTTAACCCATTTTTAACTGAATTCGCACACGGCCTAAAAAATAAAAATGGATGAATTTTTAACCACTACTGTCATATTTTAACCTGCTCAGCAGCTAGTCAAATAATGCGAAGTGTCAAAATTTAACCAAACGTCAAGTTTTAACCTATTTTTAACTGAATTCGCACACGGCCTAAATGATAAAAAACAGCAAAAAAAAAATGAGGTGGCATCACTGATCTCTATTATAACTGGATAGTGGATAGGAGCAAAAAGTTTGACTCCCATAGAAGACTGTTATAATTGTAAAGGTACCATCCAGGTATAACAGTTATACCAAAATATAACACATCCCCACCACTGATATCTATAATAGAGATAGAGATAATAGAGATCAGAGATATAGACAAAGGAGATCAGTCACTTTTTTTGTCACTTCACTCTGTCTCACTTTTTCGGTTTATATAGAAAGAGATGCACAAGTGTAAGAGTACCATGTCAAAATCAATAGGAGTCAAGAAAAGTGTTATAATTTGTATGGAATCCACTATCCAGTGTATTATAGAGATCAGTGGGTGGCATTATTGACATAATATAATATGGACTGCTAGTTGCCAACTTCACGCGTCTTCAGCGTAAAGAGCGCCATTGGTTCAGGGTGGCCAAAAAAAGTACGATTCCAGCTGTCAAAAATGAACAAAAACAAAAACATAAACAACGAGGTCGCTGTGCAGTGTTACCGCAGGGAAAAATATTTTCGAGTCCAAGATGCTTGAAAAACGAGTCCACGTGAAAAAAAATTAAATACTTTCAGAAATCATTTTGTTTTAAATTTTTAACATACTTATTTGTATTCTGCAAACAAAAAACGTTATAAAAACGAGTCCCCGAGCCAAGGAAGAAACAACGAGTCCATTTTCAATCAGTGTGGTAACACTGTCGCTGTGAATTCAAACATATTTTTTGGGACTAATTTGGCCGCTTCGAACCAATGGCACTGCTGTAGCTTGTACTTTTTTTTTCTCATGAAATGTATGGAAATGACAAGTGACTAGCAGTCCATATATATTATGTCAATGGGGTGGCATGCTCAAGTTTACTGTGATAGTATTGGTAAAAACACACATATTCTTGCAGTAAACTTGAACCATAGCTTGTCATTTTGACAGCTTGGTTTCCCATCTCCTTTTTAAACTCATCTCTCATCTGTGATACAATATACAAAGTTGCTCATCTCATTTTAAGAAATCGAAAGTCAGGAACTTGTTAAATCAAGTTGAAGTTATAATAATATACTTTATTATTTACTGGAACAAATTATTTATAACAATAAAATGCTGCCATCAACCGGTCTCTTTAAAACCATAGTTTGTCCATTTTACTGTGCTGGGGAAGGAATTACATGCTATAGACCTCACTGTCATTTTAAACATGTTCGGAAAGGCAAGCAATTTTTTGGAGAGCTATACGATAATTCATTTGCAAGCTATTTTTATTTTACAGATGGCCCCGCCAATGACTCTATCAAGCCGCAGGACTACACGGCTACGGCTTTGAAACCACCAAAGCTTCTAACGCTAACTGAATCTACTGCCAAAAAGAAAAAACTGGAGTATACTCCAAGCGAACCAGGAATCAATGTAAAGAAGTCATCTTCAAACAATAATATCGGTATAGAAAATACAGCTCCAGTATATGTTCCATCCGAGTCTCTTCAAAGTACTGCTGCCGAATTAGCTAATATTGACTTAAATGATTGTGATGAAGAACTGAAGGAGCTCTCTGAGATTTTTGGGGAGGAAGAAAATTGTACTAATGTTATCAAGGAAGTTAAGACAAGAATTGATCAAACTGAATCCACAAATCCAAATTGCAATGAAAAACAAGCTGAACCTGTGGATCAAATAAATCGCCATAAGCGAAAATCAAGGGAAAATGTAACAATTGAAACAAAAGAACTAAAAAGCTCAACCAATGAAACAAAAAGTACTTCTATCCAAAATGCCGATGTCTTATCCTCAAAACATAAGGAACGCTCGAAAGAATCAAAACACAAGCATTCGACCAAAGACAAAAAGAAAGAAAAGCATAAACAAGGCAATGGCCTAAAAGAGCACGATGAAAGAAGTTCGATTCAAAGTGAGTGTACAGAAAAGAAAGAAAGTACAAAAACAGATTTGTCATCCACATCCAATCGTCGACATACCTCATCACTCAAACACAGAATTTCGCCGGACATACATCCCTGCTCGGATAAGAATGAAATCAAAAAAAGTAGACACTCATCTTCCTCAACATCAACTGGGAAACATCGTTCTTCCTCTAGCAGATTAAAAACAACAGAACAATCAAAAAAATCAAGTGGAAAACTTCAGAAATCTTCACTTCCACATTCTGTCAGTTCCACTTCAAGCGATGAATTGGGACTTAAAAGTCTGGATCAACTCTTTCCGACTTCGGAAGAGGATATTCGAAAAGAATGTGAGATGATCTATGACCAAGTGGAGCAACATTTCGCTGCTTTACACAAAACTGAATCACAGGAGCAACCCACAACATCTAAAACGTTTTCAAAAGAACAGGAAGACGAAAAATATCCCGAAACGTTACAACATAAAAAGAGAATTTCCTATCAAACTTCTGTAAACGCTAAACCTCTGCTTCAGATTCCTCCTCGTAAACCAAATCATATAAAAAATACAATGAAGGTAACTTTTTGAATATAATTCCTCATATCGTTAATGCTCTCCCTATTATGGCTGTATAAGTAAAATACTTATTTATAAAGTTGAAGCAACACTACATGGGTATTGAATACGCAGAATGCCGGTTGGAGTTGTATGAAGCCATTATTAGATACTATAACACGCGTGTCGTGTCGCTTGAAAAGCAAGCTGACATAATTCAAATTTGGCGATTTTGAGTTAAGTAGATAGGGGGGTTCACATTATCAAATGTGAACGCAAATACTCAAACCGGGAAGAAAAATCATTTAAAAAAAAACTTCAAGCTCAGCGGATCGTCGTATATCATCACCAAAAAAGTAAATGGCTGTAGTAAGTGGAAATTACGAGTAGTGGAAAGAGTTTTTTTTTTAATTTATTGCAGAGCTGTTTCTTGACAAAAAAAAAGGTTAATGCAGCAAAGCTATATCCCATTTGGATACGCAAAAAAAAAAGAACCCGATGAGGCTGATACTCTATGTGCTAGTTGGGCGGTGCGTACAGGGCAGCACTGGGAACTTTGAGAGAGAACTCGTACAAATGTCTCGAAACGCAACGAGCACAATTTCAGCGTGTTAGAACTTCTTCATCGTCCAACTATAGTGCACGTGCCTCGACGCAATTGTCCAACTGCACATCATCACCAGAGAGTTTCGCGTGATACAATATCACCACAATTTATGACAAATTGTCCAGGCAGAATTTCGGCAAAAAAGCCGTATATTTTACATGTTTTGCCTAACTAAAACAATCATGTAACACATCAGAATCAGCATCCAATGCACTTCAATTCAAACTACAGCAATATTGTAACTGAAACAACTCAAACCTCAAGTACTAAAGCGTCCGCCATCGTTGAAATTCTAAAGAGAACTGAGGCTTGACAACATGTTTGATAAATGTGAACGCAGTCCATCAAGCATTCGTCAAACCATGCTAGTCAAACATATTTGATAATGTGAACCCCCCTGATAAGAACGTTACTTACTTACTTATGGTGGCGCTACAGTCCAGGTCGGACCAGGGCCTCACCCAACAAACTTCTCCAGCCAGCTCGGTCCCTAGCTAGCTGTCTCCAGTTTCGCACGCCAAGTTGGTTCAGGTCCTCTACCACCTGTGTGCTCCACCTAAGTCGCGGCCGGAGCATTATTTTCCATTCGCTCTACATGCCCCAACCCTCTAAGTCGTTGAACCTTAACTTTTCTGGCTAGGTCAGTGTCGCTGAACAGCTCGTACAGTTCTTGATTGAATCTTCGTCTCCATTCTCCATTTATGCAGACAGGACCAAAAATCACTCGAAGATATTTTTCTCAAAGCAGCCCAACGCGTTTTCATCGGATGTTGTCATGGTCCATGTCTGCACCATACATTAGGACCGGGATGATGAGGGTTTTGTAGTGTCATTTTAGTTGCTCGGGAGAGGACTTTACTACTCAATTGCCTTCTAAGTCCAAAGAAACAGCGATTGGCAAGAGTGATTCTTCGTTTGATTTCAGCGCTGGTGTTGTTGTTGAGTTGATAGCGGATCCTAGGTAGACAAAGTCCTTAACTACCTCGAAGTTAAATCTCTCTAAGTTGACGTTTGCTCCTAGACGTCGATGTTGGTTGTCCTATCTTGTTGACAGCATTAACTTAGTTTTGCCCTCGTTAACCGCTAGACCCATCTTCCTGGCCTCCGTCTTAAGACTCGCAAACGCTCCCCTGACATCACGCTGTGTTCTTCTAATTATGTCAATGTCGTATGCGTATCCTAGTAGCTGGACGGACTTTTGAAAGATTGTGCCTCTGGTGTTGACGTTGGAGCTTTGCACAATCTTTTCAAGAACGCTGTTAAAGAAATCGCACGAGGCGCATCGCCTTGTCTGAATCCTTTTTTGACGTCGAAATATTCCGTAAGCTCATTGAGTGAGTTCTCCATCGTCATTTTGCACAAGCGAACGAGCTTGGCAGGGATGCCAAAACTAGACATAGCTTTATACAGTTCGTCTCTGTAGATGCTGTCATACGCGGCCTTGAAATCAATGAAGAGGTGGTGGGTATCGATTTGGAGTTCATAGGTTTTTTCCAGGATCTGCCGCAACGTGAAAATTAAGTCGATGGTTGACTTTCCTGGCCTGAAGCCACATTGATGATGACCAATCAGATTGTTGACGAAAGGCTTCAGACGTTCACATATTACGGCAGAGAGGATCTTGTAGGCGATGTTAAGTAGACTCATTTCTCTGTAGTTGCTGGGTTGCTGCAGTTTAGAGGATCTCCCTTTTTCAGGATCGTTCGGATGTAGTCGACTTTTTAATACATTAAATTATACATTTTATCGTATTTTGAAAGAAAAACTTATTTTATGATTTAAATCTACCACAATTTTTCAATGCATCGTCAATAACAAGAAACCTTACTAATATGCTTACAGTCCGTTTATGAACGTCAAGAAGAAGCAAGAAAACAACAGGAAGAAAAAAATGCAGCTATCAAAGAAGCTGAAGAAAAAGTACGGGAAGCAAACGAAGCCTTACGAAAAATCCAAGAAAAAGAACTTACCCGGCCTATCCCAAAGGTCAATCAACATTCATCCAGACCCAGTAGTATTAAAATCTTTTATGTTCATTTTCGAAGTTTTATACAAGTTTATTTAAAAGGTTTAATAATAGCACCAGTCGCAAATATTCTGGCCCTAGAAAGAGCCAGGAAAAAGGTTGAGGAACTAAAGGCTGAAGGAATGCGTACAATGACACCCTCCCAAACAGCCTCAAAGGTAGGCAGTAGAGTTGCCCATACATCGACCATTGCTACAAAGGTTAGTTCGATTAACTGAGAATGCATGTGGGCATGTAATGCTTTGTTTCTCCAACTAAGGTAATCCCTCCAAAACCTCCAGTGCTGGAAGCAGAGTCTACAAAAATTTCTTACAACATTCGTATGCAATACTATGAAATTATGGTAAAGCATTGTATTGTTATTTATCCAAATACAGCGGACGCATGGGATCGGGTAAGTTTGTGTGAAATATAAATACTTTTCTTTGGAACAGCGTCATTTGTTGTATGGAAGTTAATTCGTGACAAGAAAATTATGGTTGAGTCAGGTTTTTTTAATTCAATTTGTTGTCATTTTATTATACCAGCCTTGGCCAAAAGTATAAAAATCGTGTATTTATGCTTTTAACATAAAAGTAAAAAAAAAAAATGTCCACAGAATTACTCAACAGGTCTTGCCCATCATTGAGATGATCTTCAAAAGTTGTCTAGATCTGGTCTATATACCTCAGCGATGGAGAGAAGTAAAGGTAGTATTCATCCCCAAGGCGGGAAAATGCTCGCATGTCAATCCTAAAGATCTAAGATATATTAGCCTATCATAATTCATTCTCAAAACTCTGGAACGATTGATCGATATCCATGTACAGCATTGAAAAGAGACTATCGATGTCTCCGCATTCTTACTGCAAATGGGAATCGGTAGAAAAAGCCTTGCATACTCGGTAAGAACTATTGAATACTCCCTAGAGCAAAAGGAATATACTATGTTTGCCTTCCTGGATATTGAAGTTGCTTTCAACAACGTTGACGCATCTGCTATCACTTCTGCTATGACGACCCTAAACGTCGAATACTCACTCTGTGAGTTGATTAATCTAATGCTAAAAGGCAGGATCATCAACTCTAAGATGGGGGATTTATCCAGAGGCACTCCACAAGGTGGTGTTCTGTCTCCTCTCCTGTGGAACAAAGTAGTTAACGAACTGCTAATATCCCTCGAGAAGAAAGGCTACAGAGTGATCGCGTATGCCGATGCTGTTGGTATCGCCGTCACATGGAAATATCCTAATACTGTGAGAGACCTCCTCCAAAACGCACTCAATATGCTCACTAGATGGGCTGATCACTGTGGACTTAATATTAATCCTCAAAAAACAGACCTCGTCCTTTTTACACGGAAATACAAAGTCTCAGTAATTGTACCTCCTTCAATAAAAGGTGTACCACTAGTTTTTACCAATGAAGCCAAATATCTTGGTCTGATATTAGACAAAAAATTAAGTTGGAAACCTAATATTCAGGAAAGAGTTAAGAAAGCTACATTAGCTCTTTTCTCTTGCAAGAAAGCCATAGGAAGCAAATGGGGTTTTCAACCTCGCATAACCTATTGACTATATACATCGGTCATTCGACAAATACTCATGTACGGGGTTGCAGTATGGTGGACTGCACTGGAGAAAGTCACTTACTACGACAAACTCAGCAGAGTCCAACGCACTGCATGTCTCTGCATAAACGGGGCATTGAGAACCACACCCTCAGCAGCGTTAGACACTCTTCTGAATCTGACACCCCTCGACATCTTCAGCAAACAAGTGGCAGCGAGCGCAGCTATAAAACTCAACGCCTCATCTCAGTGGACCAACAATAATGTAGCACATTCCATCATTTTGAACTTTTTCGGTTCTATACCAAAGTGCATAGACTACACCATTCCAAAACCCCAATTTGGTAAAAACTTCCAGATATCCATTCCATCCAGAGATGAATGAGAAGACAAAAAACTTCTGGATGACAAAAGCATTCATTTTTATACAGATGGATCCAAGACAAGTGATGGAGTTGGCAGTGGTGTGTACTCAGAAAAGCTTAATCTAAGCATCTCATTCCGCCTCCCTAATCATTGTAGCGTCTTCCAAGCGGAAATTTTAGCGATCAAAAAGGTTCTCTCCTGGCTAAGAGAAAACGTGATATCAACTTCTGACATCCGCATCTTCTCTGATAGTCAGGCTGCTATTAAATCTCTCTACGGTGTCTCAACCAACTCTCAAACGGCCCTCGATTGTCGATCATCTCTTATGGAGATGGCGCAGCAATTTAACATTCACCTCTGTTGGGTGCCGGGCCACAGAGACATCAAAGGAAATTGTAGAGCCGATGAACTCACTAAAAATGGAACCGTCATACCTATTTCACCTGAAAGGGAGAAGAAAGGTATACCGATAGCTACATGCAAACTTTTGCTAAAAGAAACAACCTTAACGATAACAAGGTCTAGGTGGCATAATTTACCTACGTGCGCAGCCACAAAGCTCATATGGCCGTCACTTGACCTAAAGCGCTCTAAAGACTTTATCTCAAAGCAGATTTCACATTAGCTCCCTAATAGGTGTCCTTACGGGACACTGTCTTATAGGCAGACACGCAATACGACCTGTATTGTAACCTCAAATGACTTCTGCAGGAGCTGTATGGACGAGGAAGAAGAGGAAACAATCCCTCACCTTCTCTGCACATGCCCTGCTCTTTCACTAAGACACAAACTTCATCTGGGAGAATACTTTTATGATAATCCGAGTGAACTAGCTAATAAGAATATCAAATATCTTCTTCGCTTTATAAAAAGCTCAAAATGGTTCGACTAGTAAAAAGTGGTATCATGTGGTATCACGATGGGCCTTTTCTTTTGGCCTAAGTGTGCGGATCCTGTATCCGCAGTCTCTGTAACCTAACCTAATCTAACCTACAAATACGAAATTACGTGTTTACTAAGAATTTCAGTAGTTTGCTATTAAGAGTCTTTGATTTCAATTTTGTGTTTTTGCAATTTTTTTGTGTCAATTTTGAGTTTTGGTCAAAAAAACCGAACTAAATGTTGAAAAACGTGCCCAAATACAGATTTTAAATCAGCAAGGTAAATCTCAGGTAGAGATTTCCAAAACATAGAACTGTTCCCGCGCGCCGGTCTCAGACGTTTTGTTGGTTCCCATAAGAATATGCCAAGATCGGGTCGAAAACGATTGACAGCAAAGCGCGAGGATAGAAATTTGATAAAAAAAATTAATAAAAAATCGGAGGGAAAACTCATCAAAGCTGGCTAGTGAGTTTTCAGTGGCGTTAAGGAAGTCTATTTCTGCTCGAACAACCAGACGAAGACTTTTTGAAGCTGGTTTAAAAGGTTGCAAGGCCATGAAAAAGCCATTACTTACTTACTTAAGGTGGCGCTACAGTCCGGTGTGGACTTGGGCCTCAATCAACAGTCTCCGCCAGCCAGCTCAGTCCCTAGCTAGCTGCCTCCAGTTTTGCACTCCAAGTTGATTGAGGTCCTCTACCACTTGTCTGCGCCTCCTGAGTCGCGGTCTTCCTCTCCTTCTGCGTCCCTCGGGAATAATGTCGAAGGCTTTCCGGGCCGGAGCATTGATGTCCATGCGCTCTAAATGACCGAGGCATCTGAGTCTCTGGACCTTGACCTTTCTGGCTAGGTCCACGTCGTTATACAACCCGTAAAGTTCGCTGTTTTATCTTCTTCTCCGTTCCCCATCAATGCACACGGGGCCAAACAGCCTAAGGCACATTCATCCGATTTTGTCAAGATCCATGCTTCTGCACCATACAGCAGGAAAGGGATGATGAAAGTGTTGTACAGTTTTACCTTATTTGCTCGAGAGAAGGCTTTTCCACCCAATTGCTTTCTTAGCCCAAAGAAATGGTGATTAGCAAGAGTTATTCTTCGTCTGATCTCGGCGCTGGTGTTATTGCCCGTGTTAATAGCGGAGCCTAGGTAGACAAACTCCTCTACTACCTCGAAGTTGTATGCGTCTATTGTGAAGTTCTGTCCGAGCCGTCGATGTTGGGTGTCTATCGAAGACAGAATATTCTTCGTTTTTCCCTCATTTACCGCTAAACCCATTTTCGCCGCTTCTGTCTCAATTCTCACAAAGGCGCCATTGACATCACGCTGTGTTCTTCCCATTATATCAATATCATCGGCGTACGTGAGAAGTTGAATAGATTTTTGGAAGATAGTGCCTCTGGTGTTGACGGTGGAGTTTTGCACTATCTTCTCAAGAACGATGTTAAAGAAATCGTACGATAGTGCATCGCCTTGTCTGAATTCTTTTTTGACGTCGAAAGATTCTATAAACGAACGAGCTTGGCAGGGATTCCAAAACTAGACATAGCTTTATACAGTTCGTCTCTGTAGATGCAGTCATACGCGGCCTCAAAATCGATGAATAGGTGGTGGGTATCGATTTGGAGCTGATAAGTTTTTTCCAGGATCTGCCGCAACGTGAAAATTTGGTCGATGGTTGACTTTCCTGGCCTGAAGTTGATAACACCAATCAGATTTTTGACGAAAGGCTTCAGACGTTCACATGTTACGGCAGAGAGAATCTTGTAGGCGACGTTAAGTAGACTGATTCCTCTGTAGTTTGCGCAGTTTCCTTCCATACAAAATACTAAAGAGTTGTTTTAATAAAGTGGTTTAAAAAATATAAGAAGATTTTAAGGGTGCTCAATACTTTTGGCCACGGCCGTATAATGATATAAAACAATAAAATGAAATTTGATCTATTTCTTTGACAATTCACCTAAGAATTCAACAACTTTTTCTCAAAAAACTCAACAATTTTTTGACATTTGTCTTTCGTGTTTTATCATTAATTAATTGAATTGAATATTAAAAAAAAAAAACAAGACGCAAAATTTTGAATTAATTAAACAAAAAACAAGTTTATTTTGTTCAAAATCTGACTTTAAGAAAACTATTCACTCGAACTGTAATAATTAAAGAATGGATTCCTGACATTCCAAAATATCTCAGTATTATTAGGCATTACCAAATTTTTAACGGACATAGAGATCCCAACCATCATGAGTCCAATGCGATCTGTTCTTGTCTCGACTTACGCTCTAACATTTTGATGCACCTCCTATGTAAATCCCCCTGTATAAATGTATTAAACTCTTTGTAGGCCCAATCTGAAGAACTTGCGGTGTTTAAAAAGTGCAATACTCCTGTAATATACAAAAATAGTGCTATGCTAACAATTAACAAGCTGAGAAAAGAGTCGATAGGTGAAAAAAATAAAATAAATTTTAAAATCCAAAAAATTTAAACTAAAACATGATTTCAAACAGAAGCCGGAAACATGGTACCAGATAACAATAAAGTTGTTTCACATGAAGTTATTTTAGCAGGAAAATTGGCTAAAAGCACTTCTTGGAGTGTGGCAAAGAAAACGTAAGTTAAAAGAAAAATTATGCATTATTATTATTATGTCAACTTTTATGTAAAAAAATAGAAAAAATAAGATTTACAAAAAAGTATGCTGTGTGCTGAGTAGGTTTGGTTGGTTATTAAACTAATTTGTCTGGGTTCGATTATGAGTTGGCCTGTTATGGTTGCGTTAATAATTTTTCTGTTTGCACAAGCATATCGAGGCCATGATTTGAAGTACATAAATGTTTATGCAAAGGAAGATGAGGTTAGGAACTGTTGAGGGTTAGGTTAGGTTAGGTGATAAGGGGTGTGCACACCGTGAAACTGTTGCATACACGGGGGCCTACTGGTCCATTGTGATCCCCTATAAAAATAAAAGTTAGCATCGATGCTCTTCAAAATTGCCGATTAACGTAGACTGACTCGTTAACGAACCAGCCTGTCCTATCTATAAATTTACTCAGCGATAGAATATACCGAGTTTCTTTTTCATTAATGTTAGGCCATAAACTTTTAGAGATTACGCAATCTTCCCTGGATTTCCAGGAGATATTGATTTTCTCTTTTGATTTAAGGTCTATCTTCCTCTTGAGTACCCCAATCGGGACGAGTGGTCCTCTAACTGAATGGTAGCTACTACTTGTATCTGCTTCTGACCCTTTCCTGGCTAGTTCATCTACTATTTCGTTCCCTTCTATATTACTATGTCCAGGAACCCAGCAGAGCTTAACCTGGTTAGTATGGCAGATTCTATTTAATTCCTTCCTACAGTTTAAAACTGCCTTTGATCCTATGGTCTCACTGGCTAAGGCTTTAAAAGCAGCCTGGCTGTCCACGAAAAAAGTAATCTCCGAGGAGCTCAGCTTTTCATGATGTGCCAATTCAGCTGCTTTTTTAATGGCAAAGATCTCGGCCTGAAAGACACTACAGCCAGCTGGGAGTTTATACGACTCTCTGATGTTGAGAGATTGGCAAAACACTCCAGCACCTGCTCCTGACTCCATTTTTGAACCGTCAGTGTAGATAGGGATACCCTGTTTACTTATAAGTGAATTAGGATCCCAACCCTGGCTTTCTGGTATGCAAATAGAAAATTTCCTATCGAAATCTAGTAAAGGGGGAATGTAATCGGTGGTCTCCATCAGTCCTGGAATCGTGTCATATCTTTGTAAGATTGACCCGTGTCCATAAGTGCTGTGCTTCCAAAAACTCGGTTCTTTTAAACGAATTGCAGTTTTAACTGCCGTGCACCTTATGAACTCATTGAGAGCCGGGAGATCCAAGATCATTTCCAACCCAGCTTGTGGTGTGGATCTCTGAGCCCCTGTTATTCCTATACAGGCTAGTCTCTGTACCTAATTCAGGTTCTTGAGATGGCTTGATTTTCCCACCGCTTTCCACCATACAATTGAACCATGGGTAAGAATGGGTCTGACAATCGCTGTGTACATGTACATTCATTGGATGACTTGCGGTCGCATACCCCAACGTTCATTTTTTCCTCAGTGTTACGCTTCCATGTAAGCTTTGAGTCAAGGGTTAACCCCAGAAACTTAGCTTCCTTAGAAAGTTTTAGAGGAATACCATTTTGTTTAGGAGGGTTGAAGCCCTCCAGTTTCGGTTTCTTCGTGAACAAAACTAGCTCTGTCTTGATGGGGTTGACCCCGAGACCGTTCTTAGTTGCCCAAGAAGATAAATCCTTTAAATAGTAATAATAATAAATATAGGAATTCTCCAAAAGTATGGTTAATTTATTGAATATAATTATTGTAATTAATATATTAACGTTTAAATATATGTGTAAATTTTTTTAAAGAAAATATTCTACATCCGCCAACGGTGAAAATTTCGACAAAGTTCCAGGTAATTTTTTAAATATATTTCTGTACTATTCGTTGATCGTTGTACATGAAATTTTCTTAGGTCATACAGCTTACGAAATGGTGTATGAGCTTCGACTTACGGAAGAACAACTTGAATCAAATGGTTTCCCAAGGCCAGGCTCTTTGAATGGGACAGCAGTTTTTTCAAATACACGTTCACAGATTCGGCCTCAAAACAAAAATGAAAGGTACTGCAAACGGTGCTCAAAAGTATTTGATATCTCAATGTATGATTCACCAGCTGTGGATGAATGCAATTTCCATCCAAAAAGTACAGGTTACAGAAGAGGTAATAGATTTTATAAAAACTACAAAAAGATATGAGAATAATAATATGATTTGAATGTATCCAAGGTTTTGCAGACAATCAACACAGATGCTGCCAACAACCAGCTGGGTCACCTGGCTGTTCATACGCGAACTACCATGTTTCAGAAGAAGTAGAAACTCATAACTTGATGGGTTATGTAACAACAATGGCGAAAGAGAAAGGTTATGTACCGACAAAGAAAGATATTTACGCATTGGACTGTGAAATGTGTTACACAACGCATGGTATTGAACTAACTCGAGTAACCGTAGTTGATATTAACGCTCGTACCGTTTATGATGCCTTAGTTAAGCCTGAACACAAAATTATAGATTATAATACAGTGTAAGCCACCAGCGATAGTTTGTTTTGGTTGAAAATAATTTAATTAATTGAAAATGTAATTACAGATACTCAGGTATAACTGAGCAAATGATGGAAAACGAAACACGAACTCTCCGCGACGTCCAAAGTATTCTCTTATCAATGTTTCACTCAAAAACTATTTTAGTTGGTCACAGTTTGGAGAGTGATCTGAAGGCATTGAAACTTATTCATAGTGTAGTTGTAGATACTTCGGTTTTATTCCCTCACAAAATGGGACCTCCTAAAAAAAGGGCACTTAAAACTTTGTGTATTGAAAATCTTAAACGAATAATTCAAGAAAGCGGTAATGTTGCTTTGTTTGGGATTTTTAACGTATTTAATATATTTTGACCGATTTTTCTTTCAGAAAGTGGCCATGATAGTGCTGAAGATGCTGAAGTTTGCATTCAATTGGTCAAATTCTATTTAAGAAATCGTATAAGCTAAACGAAATCATTATTTTCAATATTTTTGCATTTTTTCTGTGAAATCGAATATATGCTTCTGCATTATATTAAATAAAGAATATTGTTCTGCAGAAAAGTTGAAATGCGGAGGCTATGTCTTCAAAGATGTTAATATGTGGTCAGTTATATTGCAAAACGGCTTGAAAGAAAGAAGGATTGATACAAGGCGATGCACTGTCATGCGATTTTTTTAACATCGTTCTTGAGAAGATAGTGCAAAACTCCACCGTCAACACCAGAGGCACTATCTTCCAAAAATCTGTTCAACTTCTCGCGTACGCCGACGATATTGATAATTCAGAAGAACGCAGCGTGATGTCAATGGCGTCTTTGTGAGAATTGAGACAGTAGCGGCGAAAATGGGTTTAGCGGTAAATGAGGGAAAAATGAAGTATATGCTGTCTTCCAGGAAGGACACCCAACACCGACGGTTCGGACAGAACTTCACAATAGACGCATACAACTTCGAAAAATAATGGAAATACAGTCAAACTTCTTTATAACGAAACTTCAAGGGAACAAAAAATTGCTTCGTTATAAAGAAGTTTTATAAAAAATACGTTATATAGAATTATTTTTTTTTAACACTGGGAAGGGGAACAAAATGAAATTCGCTATAGAGAGAATTACGTTATAAGGAAGTTCGTTATAAAGAAGTTTGACTGTAATACTAAATAAAAATTTCCCTGATCTTACCTATCATTCCCCTTCCCGTAGCAAGTTTTTTTTTAAATAAAATAGATAAACCTTGGATGATTTATGATCTTTATCCTGAAATAAATACTGAAGTAGGAAATACAACAAAACTGGCACCCCAAAAAGATTACATCAGGTAATGCACAAAGAAATAATACATAGTAGTATTCGGCTAGGTCCGAAAATTAAAACTTATTCACACTTTTGCAAATAAAATACAAAATTACTTTATTCAAATCACTCTCAAACTTATTTATTCAACACTTTCAATTTTTACTTTTCAAACAGAATGGTGCAAAATTATAGTCCGCTAATGAGCAACTTTAAGGGAATTTAGTGTCACACTAAAGATGTTCATTAGCGACCAAGATATACAGACATCAAGGTAATATATTGCGCATGTATCATCCTATCTCTTTCTTTAATGTGACGTCACTCGTATCGTATTTTCAATCCAATTGGTGCAAATTACTATGGAAAAGTATTTACTTACTCGACTCAGCCTACATAAAAATGAAAAATAAACTAAAATATTGTGTGAATGATTTAAATATATCTCGGTGTGTAATAATATAAAAATCTTGATGTGTAAAAATGCTAATTGTAATCATTAGAAACCTCTTTATTCCATTGGGCAACTAAGAACTACGACATATTCAACTTATCTATATTCTACCTTTTTGAAACTCAGATATTTTTAATAAAAAAACTGTGCTATAATTTTAAGAACAGGTTTTATTAATTTTTCTTTTAAGCTTTTCGTTTTTCTTCCAAATATTATTAGTTAGATTTTTATTTTTTATACATTTTGCATCGAAAGAAATTTTTTATGATATGAGGCTCCAAACAGCAGTCGGTAGCCAAAGAAAAAAGATGTTGTATGTACTCTTCAGATGGCTTGAGGGCAGATTCTTCCTTTTCACCATTAACTGCATTAAAAATAGAATCTAACTTCTTAAGATCTATTATAAATAGTTCATTCGGCTTCTGAAGACCCCCTTCATTGACGACATTTGTCCATGTTAAGCCGGTACTATCCTCTTTATCAACATAATTTTGAATGGGTATCTTTGATTTAGACTCCTTCAAAATGTATCCACCGAGGTACTCTAAGGCATCATATTTAACATCGGAAATCTCTTCATCTTCATTCGTGGAAACATGGCTGTTGCTGTTGGCAGCATTTGTTGTTTCTTCATTAGAAAAATGGAAAAGAAGCTTCGAAGTGAGGAGTGGTGTTTCTTCGTAAATGGTCAGCGAGTCATGGTCATGGTCAACGTCAACATAATCGGATACTATGCCTTCATTCCGACCGAGTACATATGTAGGAACGTAAGCGGTATTTGAATTCAAGTGGACTCAGATTGTCGTGAAGTCCACGTTTAGCACGTATCACTCCGAAAAACATTTCCAAGAGGTCCTGGTTAAGACGGTAGGTAAGGATATAAGAGGCATCATGCGATGTCTTAAGGTAGTCATAGAGCATTTTAAGGGAATTTATGCTCATTAAAATTCCTTGCTGAAAAGATAACAAACCAGCTTTTTTACCGAAGCGCATCCTTAGTACAATGCTTTCCATTTTGTCTAGGATTTCTTCTTGAATATCGAGTTCAAGTCCATATACTGCTTTTCTTGGTCGAGAATCTATTCTTGGAGCTCTTGAATTAAATATATCAAACCATGCATCAACCTGCAGTAAATAAAACACATTAACAAGACTTTACTTTGTTTAAATTGGTCTTGACACTTCAACTATTGTTTTCAAAATGATCTAGAAATTCTTCTTTTCCTTTTTTAAGTAGAAAGGATAGGCAGCTGTCAAACGACAACGATACGGATGACGTAGATGCGCAGAAGATACACAAAATGTTGCGCCGGAATATATTACCTTTCTATTCTGTATATCTTGATTAGCGACTATAATTTTGCGCCAATATCTTTACTTTATCGCCGTTCACCAGTGTTGCCAGATAAATTTTTCAAATTCCCCCCAAACTCGAATCAAAATCCCCCCACATTTGTACTGGAAGAAAATAAAAACCCTCATTTACATTTATGACTGAACAATAGATACAAAAAAAAAAATCCTTCAGACTTGTACGGAACGTGTACGTACCTATATGTACGTACAAAATTTAGAAAAAAAAGGTCTGTTGAAAGAATCTGTTCCGCACAGAAAAGAAATGAAAAGATCCAAAAAGTATACGTTTGTGTGTTCCATGAGGACCTTGGAGCTGATCTTTTCTGTTCTAAATGTTCTGACGTTTACATTTACTTGTGCTGTTCTGCACTTTTCTGACCTGTTATTTCTTCAGTATTATAGTACAGTCATTGAAGCGAAAAATACGGTCTTACCTCCGAATTTTTTTTTACTGTGAACCGATTTGCATGAAATTTTGGAATTAGGCTCATCTTACCCTTAACTTCAAAAGTGAAAATGATTTGAACTCCGCAACCACCCTGCGGGTGGTTGCCACCCCTTCTCGGGGGTGATTTTTTTTTTTCAAAATAACCTCGGATATCGATAGAAGGCCTAATTTTAAGCAAAAAATCATCTATAAAGTTTTTCAAAAAATCCAATACTTTTCAAGTTATTGGCAATTGAAAATTCGCAATATTAACACTCAGAAATTTTCTGTTACTAAGGCCGTGTGTGAATTGCGTTAAAATGTGTATTAAAACTTGACGTTTGGTTAAAACTTGACACTAGCGTGGTGAATAAAATGGGTTAAAATTTATCCTGCTGTGGAGCAGGATAAATGGGTTAAAATTTTGACGTGTATTTTTTTCTCATGAATGAAAGAGAAGTTTGCTTCTGTTTTGTTGTTTTGTTCTGTTCCTCTCCGTTTTATTTAGTTCTTTGTTATGACTATTTCAAAATTGCTTTGATATTTCAATAAAATAAATAAAATTCTATGAATTCATAATATTTTCAAATCGAAAAACGAAATTATTGTGTTTTCTTTTGAGAATCATAACAGATGTCAGCTGTGAAAACATGTTTTGCAGATGGAAGGAACCAATCATTCAAAAAGGGAAATTTTCGTTTGAAGATATTTTACTGTTGACTAAAATTATCAAATTACCACTGCAAAATCGAGAAAAATGAATATAACAGAGTTTGTTTGTTATCTTAAGTGGCTTTTCATGAAATTTATTGCTTAAATTTTGGTTTTGTACACAAAATTATTTTACCTAGGTGGATAAAAACATTTTTTGTTGAGGGAAAGTTCCTAGTTCTACGCAAAAATGTTGGTTAAAAATATCCCTTTTAACGCAATTCACACAGCAAATGGCCAAATTTGATCCCATTTTAAATCAAACGTCAAATTTTAACCAAACGTCAAGTTTTAATACACATTTTAACGCAATTCACACACGGCCTAAGTAGAAAAAAAATGTGAAAAGTTTTTGGACCATAACTCCCTCAATTTTCATGCTATCACAATTTATAAAAAACCATTGTAAAGGTAATTAAGAGAGCTACAACATCCTTCATTGCAATATATAGTAAAAAAAAACCTTTTTCTAAAACGGTGAAGGGTTAAAGGGCTTAAAGCACTATTCACATGAGCACGAACAACGACCAACGAATGAACGAAAATTCGTCGATTTTGACATTTCTTTCACATGAGAGTTTTTAATTCGTCGCTAATGAACAGCCAAAACAAAAAGCAAGAATAATTTTTGAGGTTATACGCGCGCAAATATTTTGTTCGTCGGGAGTGTGGATGATGTGGAACGCGAATAGAGTTTGGCAGTTCGTATCAACCAGAATTCTTTTCGCGACGAATTAATTTGTTTTCTCAAATCTACTTACATTTTAGAATAAAAAATTAATTTTTGCATAAGAAATCAGACATAAACTTTACTTTAATCGTTTTGTTGAAAATTTGCAAGGAAATACGGCTTCAAACGTATTTAAAATCACTTTTCTTCATTCATTCGTCGTTCGTTGGTCGTGCTCATGTGAATACTGCTTAAGAGAGGCTGTGATTGCGCTGCCACGCGCTCTTTAAACAATCATATCTCCGTCAATTTTTGTTTGACAGAAAAAACAAAAAAAAAAACAAATTATTTGTCAGAAAAATACCAAAATTTTTAATCCGAACACTTTTATACGTATCTGTGTTGAGATTTTTTGAAAAAATATGTGTCCTGAAGCAGCCAAACTGATACTATCTATCAAACTCTCCATAATAAAGTTAATTCTAGGCGGAATACGATTAATTTTAATTTTGGTGGAAATGGCAGTTATGAAACCCATTGATTTAAAAGAAAAAACATTAGATGCTCCCCTTATTTGCAATACTGCTCACTTATTTTACGTGCAAAAGACTTTAAGAGTGCTCATTTTAAAGCTTATTTCAAGCACTACAAAACCCTTTTGTATTAGAACAGATGTTCGCCGCTAGATGGCATTGACCACATCGATTAAATTTCAGACAAAATAAAAAACGGCTTTGATCTTTAATATTTAGCTTAATATCGCACTTAGAATACTTTATAAAAAACCAAATTGTTCATTGTTTTACCTGCTACAATTTTGTTCTTACGTATATTTTTGGAGATATTTGCAAAAAACCGATGAAAAACGTGAAAAAGTTGCGAATTTTCAATTGCCATTAACTTGAAAAATATTGGATTTTTTTTGAAAAACTTTATGGATGATTTTTTGCTTAAAATTAGGCCTTCTATCGATATCCGAGGTTATTTTGAAAAAAAAATTCACCCCCGAGAAGGGGTGGCAACCACCCCCAGGGTGGTTGCGGAGTTCAAATCATTTTCACTTTTAAATTTTAAGGGTAAGATGAGCCTAATTCACATCCTAATCGGTTCACAGTAAAAAAAATTCGGAGCAATAATGCTTCAATGACTGCACTACTAGAGTTTTAAAAAAAGATCAAGAGCTATGTATATCATTTTCCATTCATATTTTTTCAGAAAAAAATTATCTTTTTATCTTTCACAAATCTCAACATTCTCATCTCAGCGATGGAATAAGTTAGTAAACGTCAGTTAAGCGAAATTTTATTTTATTCATAGAATTTTCACTATTAAAGGGCTCAACACTAAAAAAATTTCAAATTTAAAATCTTCCATAAAATAGTTATTCAAATATTTTCATTCAAATGTCGGCGTAACACTTATCTTTTACGGCATCCTAGAAATAATAGGCCAACGGTGTCAAATCGCAGTTCCGAGGTGGCCAAACGACATCAGCTCTGCGGCTGATAATGCGAACTTCAAACATCGAGTGTAGCTTCGGCTGTGCGGCACGTAGCGCCGGCTGTCCTGTTGAAACCAAATGTTGTCAATATCCTCCTCTTCAATTTTTGTGAACAAAAATTCGTTCAACGTGGCCCGATAACGATCGCCATTGACTGTAACGAAGAAAACTGGTCCAATTATGCCTCTGGACCGAAATCCGCACCAAACAGTGACTCGTTTTGGGTGTATCTGCTTTTAAATGTATGTGTGCCCATAAAGTTTTTACTTCATCTTTCACGGGTACTGCCTCTTGCGAAGACCTGACAAAACTTCCAAGAGTAGCAATCTGTCATGAAAAAGTGCTTCTCAAGTTTGGCGTTTGGAATCGGCGCACTTAGGGGTATTTAGCTCCAAAAAACCGATCATAAATCAATTTTTAAAAATGAAGAATTGCGAAGTAATTTTTTTCTTGGGTATAGTTATGTAAATACCCATGGAAGAATGTACCGTACTTCGTTTTAATGTTTATGCACCCACTTCACCACAGCTTCAGTTGAAAGTCAGCGTTCGTAAGCTTGAATATTGAAGAAATTGATTTGTGCGAAAAATCGAACGTATGAATTATTTTTTTTTTCCACTTTTTTTATACGGCGAGTAAATATATTTGTGATGGATGCAGCAAGTGTGTACTTAATTTAAAAACTGTTTTTGTGTGTATTGAACCTTTTATTTAATAGATACTAGTATTTCAATAAAAGTGTGGAAATGGGCTTTTTTTTGTTTTTTTTTGTTTTTATTTATGGAACTTTTGTTATATAATTCGGTATTATTCGGTAACATATTTGGTATCAACTTATAGAGAAAAATCTCATTAGAGAGATAAGAAACAAATTCGGTGCCTTTAGGTGCCTAGCTAGCTTTTGTCGCCCTTAGAGTGTATGTAGTTTTATCACAATTTCAGAACAGTTTTACATAAAATAAATTCTTTTGTGTGAAGTTTCGTCTGGTTTGTGCATTTTAACTAAAAGGCAGTTGTTTAATATTATGAATGAGTGTGAAGAAATAAATTTTGATGCCAAATTGAATCACCTTCAGAGCTATTTGCTGAACAAAAAAACATGCACTGGGGAAAATAATAGAGATTTCAACTTTCACCTGAATTCGTTTTAAATAAGCTTTAAACTCTTTTAAGGGTCTTTTCAGACATGTATCAACTCATTTGCACAAACAAATATTTTTGATCGGTTTTTTGGGCTAAATACCCCTATGTGCGGCGTTAAATTGTAGGTCCTCAATTCTTCACACGCACACAGAAAATTGTTGATGAGAGGAAGCCACTTAGGCCTTGGCTCTTCAAGAGCTGTCGCGCCACTCTATTTATTTATTTTATTTACATACCCGCCAAGACGGTGCTTCTCTTCTTCCAAAATCCGTACGCAATTTTGGCATACATTCTGCAACATTACCATGATTTTAAAAGTAATGTGGCAATATTTCCCAGCGTTGTTCAAGCGTATACACAAACATATTCGTTCAGCGGAAGGATAAAACTAATACTTTCAAATCAGACATGAGCTAAGTGTTACCATTCACGAAATAAGCACTAGTTGAAAAAAAAATGTGCACGACTCGGTCGTACGAACTTGCTCCTGTATTCCAAATTATAACTCATAAAAAAATTAATATTTGTAAATAAAAATTTAAATTGAAATATGTACCTCAAAAAAAGATTCTATCTGAAAAAAATTGATGTCGTATGTTTTCTTAAGAAATTGTTGATTTTTCAAATTTTTTTTAAAAAAATCGTCGGAACGGTTTTTTTTTAAATTAATTTTTTGTATACAAAATTTTTCGAAAATGTCTTAAAATTAATTTGGGAAGGTATGCAGTATTCAAGAGTGTGCAACTATATTTTACGAGTAAATTTCAATTTTTAATATTGATCCGTTTTTGAGATACAGAATTTTTAGAAAAAAGTTTAATGCCCGGTTTCATAAACAACTTTTAAACACTAAACAGGCTTTTAAACAGTAAAATGAGATTTTTTGGTTTCACCAAGCCATTTGACACTTTTAAAACTAAATGCTCATTTTTGACTCATTAAATTTTAAAAGTGTAATTGAATATTTTAAACAGTGAATATAACGCTTTCTCATTTTCTCTCACATAATTTTCAATAGGATCTCAATTTTGACAAAAATTTCCCTGAAATTTCCCATTTCAAGATGGTGAAACTCAAAAGTTTTAAGGGTCTGATAAAATCTAAAAAGATTTTTGCTAAAAGTACTTTTAGTGTTTGTTTATGAAATTGGGTATAAAAATATTTTTTAAAAATCCAAAAAAAATTTTGAAATTTTTTCGAATACAAAATATTATTTGAACAATATAAACATACTTAAAAAAAAAAATTACCTTGATCGGACTTTTATTTTTCGGGAAAATCTGATAACAAAAAAACAGTTCTATGGGCGGTACCGTTTTGGAGCAATACAAAAATATTTTTTTTACATAAAATACATCAAAGTTTTAAACAAAAATTTTCGAGGAAAATTGAAACCTTTGGTTTTTGTCCCAAAAATCGTATGGTGGCTACCCTAAATTTTGATCTTAAAAAAAAAAAAATCAAAAATCGACCGACGCGAATTCGCTCAAACCTTTAATTTTCAAGTTTGAAGTCAATCGGACCAGTGGTTAAGGCTGTAGGTGCGTTTACAGACAGACAGAGAGACGGACGGAATCGCCGGACCCACTTTTTTCGACTTCACTATCATCGTAATGTCATTGTCATATCCCATCATTACCTCAATTTTTTTTTTTTTACGAATTCAATACTTGCCATGTATTCTATATGTCGCAAGTATCTACTTAAAAAAAAAAAAAAGAACACTGACCAAAATGGTCTGTTTGCAGATAAAATACATTTTAATGCTGTATTAACATAATTATAAAGAACTTGGCTTTATTCTAAATAAACAAGATTTTCTGGATTACATATTCTACTACACACACTTTTAAAATGAACATTTAGGTACCTAGAATTAATATTTTCAAGTTTTTCTTAAAGCCTTCAGAACAAATGTTCGAGCTGAAGAAATTAAATATGAATTAAATAAAATTAAATTTAAACAAAAATATAAACATTTTCCTTTGCTTATTTTCAATTTCAACATTCCATTCCACATTTCCACATTTTTAACGGGATACATGAAATCAAAAATAAACATACAATACATACAATATATTATTAATAAAGTGACATGGCTGAAAATGTCATTTCTAATTATAAATAATAGGAACGATTATTTAAGAATTTAAGTTCGTGTGCGAATTGCGTTTAATTTTGTTTTTTGGTTTTAATGTTAATGTTTGGTTAAATTTTGACACTACAGTATAAAATTAAATTACATTTACTTAAACCAACTGCAGAGCAGGCTTAATTTCGAAACTAGTGGTTAAATTTTAGAAATGAGAATTTTTTATAGTAAAATAATATAATTATTTCATTATTTTAATAGACCGGCGACACACGGCCTAGGTTATTATACCTATACTCTAAGGGAAGTAATTGTCAAAAGAATTATTTAAATAAAACTACAGCAAGTACAGATGCAAGTAAAACAAATTTCGGAAAACTAAAAGTTTGTGGGCCACTTGACTTTTGGTGGTCTGGGCGGACAACCATGACTGGGCGATTATATTTTTTCTGTTCACTACGGTAGTTATCAGTCAGCTTTTTACCTCCGTATGTTTCGATATTCCGGAACTCGTTAACCTATGATTATAACAGTGTTTAGAGAAAAAACGAAATTAACGGTAGATACATACCTGTTCCAAAGTAACTGGAAACGTATCAAGCAGAACAATCCACATAACTGATTCCGCACAAGATGGAGTTGTTAATGAACCTGGATAGGTTAAATAACCGCTTGAAAGCTTTGGAAAGAATTCACGCAAGTTCAAGCTTTGTTCGACCTTGATTGGCTTGTCAATTTCGTCAGCAGATCTGATAAATCGAATATTTTCGACAATTTTTCGAATGCCCACGTTTGCTTCGTTGGAAATATGGAACAAAATTCCAAGTACAGCAATTCCGTTCTTATGCTGAGAGGCTTCTGTGATAGTCTCATAGCGGGTATTTCGGTGTACAATGTGAGCCTCCAATGGATATCTTAATGAAATGTTGCTTCGCATAAGCACTTGTTTTGAGATAATTGTTATTTCTTACCTTATTTTGTCGACAGTATGCTCTGACCACCAATGCAGATGAACTTCCTCAACGATAAATTTATCAGGTAATGGTCCACCAGACAAAGTCATTTGCACATTGAAATTTTTCAATTTTACTTTAATTTGAAATAGTGAAGGTAATAGGTAATTTTCTGCCAACAATATTGCTTGATTCTAATATTAATTCTTACCAGTGTGTCCATTGTTAGTAAGTGTTGGGAGGGTTAAACTTTTGTCGTAGCCACGAAAATCAAAATCTGGGAAGATGGCTTTGAGAGCATTGGTTACACTAAGATCGATTGGGCTTTGTAGGGAACCTGTATCGCACAATCCACCCCATTGGGGAAATTCTGTAAGAAAAGGAAAAGATATTTCACAAAAATTGTCAATATTGGAAAATATGTTATTTTTTGGAGGTTGTTTATTATTTCTCTGTGATGAATTCCCATACAAAAATTTTCACACCATACAACAAACTTATTAATGTCATCTTGCAGTTGAACGCGATCTTCATTGATTGCAGATGATAGGAAACTATTACTATTTGGAACATTTAACGATGCATCGTTAATAGCTAATAGGTTTAGAGTTAGAATTCAATTTAACTTGATTAAATACCTAATATTGAAGTTCCTGTTGCAATAAGCTTGCGGAGGCTTCAAGATAAGTCTCGTCGTCTGAAGGAACCCAGTTTACGTTTGGGATATTAAAATCACCTAACAGGAGAATATTAATTTCAATACCAGCAATTTCTAAGACATAGTCAATTGCTGACGAAAGTTCAATAAACAGTGAAACAGAACTTTTTGGTGGAATATAAACATTTAAAAGAAAAAAGACTATTGATTGTACGGTTACTCTGAGTTCTATTGTAGTCCAGACAAATTAAACATAAAAAAGGCAAAACCCAGAAATAATTCGCATAGAGCTGAAAATTGGTACATAGCATTAGAACATCGATTAAAGTAAAATGTCAAAAGTCCCCAAAAATCCCATGTGTGCGTTGAAAGTTATTCAAGGTCAAATGTCGAAAAGGTTGGTTTTCATACATATCTTTGAAACGGGGGAAGCTATCAAAAAAAAATGTATGGAAGACTTGTACGCCATGAAATTCCCTAAAAAACCATGTTAACATTTTTTTTCTACGAGCAAGCGTTTAGAAAATATCGCGGTATAAAAATGTGTCAAATGTCAAAAAAAATGTTTTTTTGCGTATTACTCTTAAACGGTGAGTCCAATTGAAAATTTTTTTATGAAAAACTTGTAGATTATATAGTTTTACATATAAAAACATTTTTTTTTTAAGCTGTCAGAAAAAAAAACCTAATTTGGTAAAAACTCAAAATTTCGAAGTTTTTATAATTAGCTCCTAAGCCTTGTACCAAATTCGCATAGAGCTGAAAATTGGTACAGAGCATTAGGACATCTCTCTATACAAGATGTCAAAAATCCCCGAAAATCCCACTGGTGCAACAAAAAATATTCAAGGTTAAATGTCGAATATGTTGTTTTCTTATATTTACATATGAAAAAACAACATATTCGACATTTAACCTTGAATATTTTTTTTTGCACCAGTGGGATTTTCGGGGATTTTTGACATCTTGTATAGAGAGATGTCATTATGCTCTGTACCAATTTTCAGCTCTATGCGAATTTTGTACAGGGCTTAGGAGCTAATTATAAAATTTTGAAATTTTGAGTGCACATCATATAAATGATCACTAAAACGAAAAAAAGGACAAAGCCAAGGACTCTACCTCATGGGTGGTGTGGAAAAGAGAGTGGACAAGAGACAGCTTTTGGATAAGAATCAAAGTTTGAAAACTGTTACTTTCGTTTTTGCATTTATTAACAAAATCTACAGAGTTAAATATGAAAAAACAACATTTTCGACATTTAACCTTGAATATTTTTTTTTGCACCAATGGGATTTTTGGGGAAATTTGACATGTTATATAGAGAGATGTCCTTATGCTTTGTACCAATTTTAGCTCTATGCGAATTTGGTACAAGGCTTAGGAGCTAATTATAAAAACTTCGAAATTTTGAGTTTTTACCAAATTAGGTTTTTTTTTCTGACAGCTTTAAAAAAAAAAAATGTTTTTATATGTAAAACTATATAATCTACAAGTTTTTCATAAAATTTTTTTCAATTGGACTCACCGTTTAAGAGTAATACGCAAAAAAACATTTTTTTCGACATTTGACACATTTTTATACCGCGATATTTTCTAAACGCTTGCTCGTAGAAAAAAAATGTTAACATGGTTTTATAGGGAATTTCATGGCGTACAAGTCTTCCATACATTTTTTTTGATAGCTTCCCCCGTTTCAAAGATATGTATGAAAACCAACCTTTTCGACATTTGACCTTGAATAACTTTCAACGCACACATGGGATTTTTGGGGACTTTTGACATTTTACTTTAATCGATGTTCTAATGCTATGTACCAATTTTCAGCTCTATGCGAATTTTTTCTGGGTCAAATGTTTATTTTGTCTGGACTATTGAGAGATTGAAAGGGAAAATAATTTGTGATGAACAAAATCTGTTTCGAACAGCAATAAAAACTGCTCCACCAACCAGTATGTTCTTTTCTGTAAACTTAGAATTCTTTATCAAAGAGTCCAGAATCAAGTTTAGTGCCATTAAGCCAAGTTTCCGTAAAGGCAAATACGTCATGCGGAAAAGCTTGAGAATTTTTTTTTTTTATTGGAGTAGTTTTACTTCGAAGTTCTCTTTCGTTTTGGTAGAAGAGGGAGATCGTTTGCAGTTTTTTTGAGGTCCTCTTCTCTAAGGAAATCGGATCTAGTAAATTTTTCCGTCTGTAGGGAATAATAAATTCTTTTACCAGGTTTTTTGGTGGCCATGAACAATTTAAAATGCATTTAAAAAGAGAGTTTGTCGCGGTAATTTAAAAAGATGGCACAAAACTATTTGGTTTACTTAGTTTTTGACATTTTACCCGCAGAGTGTTAGGTACAACCTTATATTCTACTAGATGTATCAATACGTCATCTGCTTTAGTATTAGGCAATAAGCGTGATAGAAATATTGTTTTTTGCCTAGGGAAAGCCGCAAGGATTTTTTGGGAAGTAGTTGAAGTTTGAACAGGTGCAAGGCTCGTTGAAGGAAGGACAGATATCCCATTTTGGGTAATAGATATGATTGAAAGAGATTGTGCATCATCATTTCCACTATTCAAATCATTTGATGGAGGATAAACGGGCTCAACTACAACTTTGTTACTCCTCAGATTAGACTTTTTTGGAGCTGGGCCTACATTAATTGATGAAGAAGCTTGTTCTGGTCCTCGTCCTCTCTTTTTTCATTTTTCAGAGTTTTCGGCTGTGGACTAAAGGGTCTGAAAGCGTAACGTAGGTGGAGTTTCAGGGTCATCCGTGGAGGAAGATTTGTCAATGAATATATTTGGCACTGAGAAGTTGTTTGCGTTTTGACCCATTATTGAGAAATATAAGCTCAAAATTTTTTGATATCTTTAAAATTTCTTCCTTCAAGGTTGACAGTTTGAAAGATAAGCTACCTAGAGAGGTTTTCCTACAATCATCACAGTACCAGAATGCAATTTGGGATGCGGTTATTTTACCCAAAACAGTTGTTGCAATCACGCATTTTGAATGGAATAAGTTTTCACACGGACCGAAGCTTGCGTAGAGGGTAGATGCGTCAGAGTGATCCGAACAGTTTTTATTGTCACAAGTCATATATTTTCAGAAAAAAGGATTTGAACCTGTAGTTGCTGGCCTGAGATAATATCAGATCCGCGCTCAAACAAACTTGACCACGGAACATTTTTGGGTTGAGGGTTAAGAAAACTAATTTTGATAGCCTATGTTAAAATTTTAAGTCTTCTTGAGTTCTTGGTAAGGTTGTGCTTGTTTGGTGTCTCCAAGGCCAAAGATGAAAAATACATATAGGTTTCTGGTTTTTTGAGCCTATGTAGTTTCTGGCGGTGACGTGAAATAACGCCCGACGAAATAAGGCCCCATAGGGCTTTATTTCCATCCCTTATGGAAATAAGACCCCTACAAGGGTTGCGGTCTAATTTCTATTGCAACTTAGAAATAATGCCCGTGGGGCCTTATTTCGGTTTTTCTGTTTTGATTAGAAAGTTGGCGCAGGGAAACTCGTCCCGAGATCAGAAATCCCGAAAATTGTTTTCGGAACTTCTGATCTATACTATGGAGGGTCATAAGTGCCGACTTCGATTTAAAGATTATTAATCCACTATGGTGGGTCAATAGTCCCAAATAGATTTTACTTTTGATGGGACAAAAGTCCAAATAAAAAAAAAGTGAAACAACGAATTTTCAAGCTTAAAGAAATAAATAAAAACCTATATGTATACTACACTACAAAAAATAATCTTACAAATAATTAGGACCACGTTTCTTTATTAGCCGTCGACAAAATTGTCAGAGCAATTAATTTTCAAAGCTGTTGAGGTTTCCTTTTATTTGGAAAAGCAACCACTACACATCCTGCAATGCAAAGAAATATTTTTGATTTTTTCAATTATTCATTTTCAGCATCTTTTTGAATTTCGACTGAGGATGAGGCCGATACGAAAAATCCGAGATCGATTTGATTCAATTGCGAGCGAAGCCTGTGTCCATCCATCTTTCTGATGCAGTTTTAATGTATTTGAAACAGCTTGGTTACTTTGGGTGATAGATAGTCGCAATAAGATGAAATTGGCTTCAAGTATAGTGTACTTGTAGAATGCGGTACCCTCACAAAAATTTGACATCCCAGAATGCAGAAGAACGTTTGCATTGGATAATGTTTTCTTAACGTCACATAGACTTAAAGCATGCGGTTTGTTTCAGCTTTATATGTACAGAAAAAACCTTGAAAATGTAATAAACTTATTTTAATCGCGGAGGTCGGAAACCCTGAATTAGATTTCTGAACAAATGAACCAGCATTGTGGGTCAGTAGTCGCAAAATGAAATTCGGCACTTATCACCCACAATAGTGGGCCATTATTTGTATCTTCTGGAAATGCGGCCTTATTTCCATGTAAAATGTGGCCTTATTTCCACAATTCAATTGAAATAAGGCCTGTCGGGTGTTATTTCGATTTATTCATGGAAATAAAGCCGCATTTAAGGTGGGGCCTTATTTCGTAGGCCGTTATTTCACGTCACCGTTTCTGGCATATTAGCTTACTTCTTTCGGAAAATTCATTACAAAATGCATCGAAATAGTCACGAATTTCACTCTGACGTAAAAAACCTAAGCATTTGAGCATTTGCAATTGAAGACTGTTTAACAAAACCTTCCTTTTGTATTTTTTGATTTCATCTTTCATTGGGTTAAGCATTTTTTCTCATTTCTTCTATATGCTAGCTTGCTTTGTGTCGAGGGCTTCTTGCTTCTTCTACCTCGTTGCAAAAAGCTCAAACGACAGAGCTACCTTTCGGGCAGGGCATGTATGCATTCCACAGCATCATCAGAAGATGAATATTTTTGCAATTTTTTTTTGGATCTCTTTTGTTGCCGTTTTATTCGCTGCCCTTTGATTTTCATCCACCAGTTTGCAGTTTGGCTGAGATGGTGGCTGGACTTTTGTGGTACAAATTCAGCGTCGACCCTAACTCCGCCTCGTTTTCCTTCCTAACTCGCTTTCGCTAGCGGTCTTGTTACCTTGTATATACCGCTCTTTTTGCTGGAGCAGGTTGATCATCCGATATTATTGCAGAAGCATTTTTCGATGCTCTATCAACTATTAACTATTTTGAAGCACTATTTATAATCCAATTTGCTCTGCTACGGTCTCTCAATATGAAAATCAAAGATCAACTGGTTGTTGGTTGTTCAGCAGACATTAGTATTAGCAAATAGTAAAACTACAGGCTGGATATTTGGAGTAAAAAACTGATCTTAATAAATGCAGTTATACAATCTATGATTAACGAGATTTTATCTAATGTCTTCATCAATTCTAGTCATTTTTCAATCAGGAAGAAAAAAAATTCAAAGGAAGAACAGAAAGCCAGGACTTCCAAGCTTCTAACTCCCAAATTGGATGACCCCTTTTAAACCGTGTTCACCAAATACTTCATCCACGTGAAAATGAGGAACAAGGCAACTTATTTTCACACTTGGAGGTTGAGAGTTAGAATCAGCAGAGAAAAGTTGCAGAGTTAAAAATAACATAGTTAAGAACATTTTATGCTACTACTTTGTACAAGTTTAATATTGTATAAATTGCATATGTATGCATAAAATACTAAATATTTTTTTTTTAATTGTCTACTTACAGTATTAATTGTTATAATAATTATACCTACGTTCTTTTCATATGAATTATCGTTTTATGTTAAATACATATTTCCACTGTTTGCTAATGATCAACAAAGATCAACAGATCCACAAGAATAAATAAAAAAGAACGCATGACGGTTTTTGAACATTTACTCACCATTTGTGTGGTTCCGATCAGGATAACTCCAGTGATCAGATGCAATTACAGACTGAAGTACGAAGAAAACTGAAAATATAAAAAAAAAATACTATCAGACAAGGTTTTTTTAAAAGCTTAGATTTAACGTAAATTGTATGTTTATATAGCAGGAAGTCAAATCCACGATTTCACATTGCCTGTCAGTTATGTTACTTTTAAGCACCTATAAAGGGATACACAGGATTCAACTAGAAGGTAAATACCAATATCTGAGCGTTTTCGGTTTCAGGATTTTCAAGCAAAACAAGCTTTTTCTGTAATCAGTTCAATAAAGAATATCAGTATAGGACTTATGAAAGAGCTTTCTCGAAGGCTGAGCTCGCTGAATTCGGCCCACTCTAGCCAGCATAGCACTGGTTTATGCACAGGCACACCCAACGTGCGATACTCCACTATGATTATGACCACATACTGCAGGCAGCATGCAGCATGATTAAAGCATACTGAATTACTGATAGCTGATAGCACTTCGCATACTAGTTCTTGCTTCTACTCTCAATCTCAATGTGCGAGATAAAAAAAAATACCATACCCATTGAAACCATACCCATTGAAACCAGAAGAGTTTTTTTGAAGGTATATACTTTCTCAATAACCTTTCGGCACAGATAATAAATTTATCTAAAAGTTAATTATCTGTGCGTTCGGGTTCTACGCTTTTGAGAAAAAAATGTAATAGTGTGTGAAGGTAAGACTTGACGTGGCGGCAGGCTAACGGTGAGTACTACTATGAAGCTTAGAGCTATGCGATCGCTAAACTTGTTTTCGCAGAAAAGCCTCCCATTGTCGACAGGTCGAAGCGGAGTAGGCTTTTCTTCAAACAACGGAATCAGGCTGCTGCGGGGCGAAATGTTGTGATAGGAACTACGCCGTTCCCACATCTCAACATCCTTAAAGGAACATGGAGAGCTCCCGATAAATCAACCGTCAACCAGATTGAACACATTGCAATCGATGAAAGGCACTTGTGTAGCATTCTAGATATTAGAACTTTCCGAGGAGCCAACATCGACTCCGTCGCCACCAAAACGAAACCCCTGATTTGACGAAGAATGTGGGCAGACACATGTAGCCAATAAGGGGGCATACAAAGCAGCGCTGTATAGAAGGACAAGACAAGACAAGACAAGGTGCGCGTAAGCTCTACGAGCAAAAGAGGAGAGAGGAGCGCGCGCCGGCTTCTCAGGAGAAAAAAGAGGGAGCATGAAAACTGGCAGATGGAGAATGTTGAGAGAGCCAACAGCAGGAATGAAGTTCGGAGGTTTTACCGGAAGGAAAAACAGATCGCTCAAGGTCATCAAGCAAGAACCGATAAACACAGGAACATCATAGTAGAATTGTAGAATTTGGAACTTGAAAGAATACTGCTCAATATGGAAAACAATAAGGCGACTGGGACAGACGGCATTCCAGTTGAATTATATTGTCCTGTTTTTCAATAAGATTTATGAAGATAGTTGCGTCCCGAATCATTTTAATGAATGAAGAATACTGCTCAATATGGAAAACAATAAGGCGACTGGAACAGACGGCATTCCAGTTGAATTATATTGTCCTGTTTTTCAATAAGATCAATGAAGATAGTCATTTTAATGTAATTTTCAAGAGTTGTGATTCGAACAGTACAGAGAATTATAGGGGAATCTCGATTTTAAATTCTATTAGAAAAATCTTCGCTTCGATTCCGTAGGAAAGATTAATCAAGTAGATTGAAAACAATAATGGTCTGAGTGCATTATCCTAGCTGGCTTCCGACCAGGATTTTCGACCATGGACCATATTTCAAGTTTATCAAGTATAGCCAAAAAGTTTATTGAAAAGAAGAAAAAGTTGTATTCTTGATTCATAGATTTTAAGGCTGCATTTAACAATGTGAACAGGCAGGACTTAATTTACATACTTTCCTGTATAGGTCTAATGCGAAATTTTCTTCTAACTTATTCAAATTTTTTATCGTCAACTCATGCTAGGGTCTGGTGTGGTAACGAGTTTTCTGATAGGTTTGAAACTTCATCATGCGTTCCGCAATGATGTATCCTTAGATCTTTGCGCTTTTCATTGAGGACCTTCTTCCAGGTGGAGTTTAGGTTGCAGGTGATATGGTTAAGGTCTTGTTATTACGCAGACGATTTTTTAAGTGTTTTTAAAACTTGTATATGATACTTGGGCGTTTCGTGATTAAAAGTAAATGGATTTTTCACTAATCGACCCGTCAGATTATAAAATTGAATAAACAACATTATGCGTGAAATATAACATCGTTCAAAAGCTCCCCGTGGCTTTGCTAGGTGGTGCGAGATCGGAAGTTCCAGTTTTCGATGACTTTGGCGCATTAATTTCGCGACCTTTTGACCATCATAACTTTTTTAGTCGGCTTGATATCAATGTCGATTTTTCACGTCTTCACAACAGCACTGTAATAAAGGTAAATATAAATTCAGTTTACTAGGAATTATTCCGCTGATGAAACCTAAAATTTCGCGCGAAATTATAAACTATTGCTCAAACTGATGTTAAAATGCAAATGGTTAAAAATTTCCGAAATTTGAAACTTTTACTTAAACTGATGTCAAAATTCATTTTCTCATGATAAACTAACATTCTTCAACCTGAAGTTGTTTCCTTAATATTTGACAGTTAAAAATAAAGGCAAAAGCACGAAGATCCCTTAAAGGAAAGTCGATCATCCACCCTTACTATAATCAAATTTATTGAATCTTAACTTCATATATCTTATGATTTGAAAAGTGCTTGGCCTTCAATCTCATAAATAAGTTTTGAAATTATCAAAGTATGTACATATGTATATGCATGTATGAATATAGCATTACTATTGTACAGGATGTTGGTTTAAAAAAAAAAAACTTCGTTATCATATTAGAAAAAACAATTATTTTATTTCTAGAGTATAACCGAAAACCAAAATAGAAAAAGCGTTGCTACTTATCTATAAAAATGATTGTGTTCCACGCATTACTTGCTATTCAAAAAAAATCACTTGAATTTAAGTTTTATTTAATCTTGAAAAAAAAAAACAAAAAAACACTTCATATACCAAAAAAAAAACTACACACCTAAAATAAGCTCTAGAATGATAAAAAAAATAATTTTTCAAATTTCAAAGTGATATGGACATGAGGAATGCCACACATGTACAGAACAGAAGTAGTCACCAAAGTCTGGGCGTCTGCATTATAAAAAAGTGGCGAAAATGTTATCGAAGCTGTGATTGTGTAGTAGAAATCGAAAGAAGAAACCTCATAATATTAACTGTTGTGTACGGTGCTATTGGATTCTTAAGTTATTTATTTTCCGGCTTCGATATAGTTGTTATAACAATTGAAATCCTTTTACTTTATGTAAATAATCTTGTTGTGTTTCGGAATATCAAAAATGTTTTAGCTAAAGGCAAAAAAGGACTTTTTTAAGTAGGTACTCTGAAATTTAACCAAAAATGAGAACAGAGTTCGAAATTTAGTTTTGCAGGAATAACGGAATAAACAACCAAAACACAAATGTGTTCTGGTTGCAGTGCTGCAAGCATCGCTGCGTGCAGATTACCTGCACATCTAGTTTGGCAATTGCTTTTTGAGAAATGAAGCGAAAATAACTTTAAACTTCTTTTTCTATTCAACTCAAATAATGTCCTTCTTTTTTTTGGTAACCTATCGACTGCAGCTACCCTTGGCGTAGTGGTATGTGCGTTGGCTGCTACGCAGAACGCGTGGATTCGGAATCGGCCTTTAATTGTAGGTCCCCTCAATTCTCACACGCAGTCAGAGAATTGTTGATGAGTGTAAGCCACTTAGGCATTGGCTCTTCAAGAGCTGTGGCGCCACTCTATTAATTAATTTTGTTTTATCAAATTCTAAGTGTAATTTGTAGATTAAAAGATCGGCACTCACTTTATTATTTTATAAGATATCATACAATATAAAGACAAGTTACACTTTTTTCATTGCGAAAACCAATTGCAGAGCATTGCATTGTGACCAGCGAGGTCGTGTGTGTGCTTTAGGAAGCCTGTAGGTAGTGACATAAGGTACTTTTTATCTCGGTTTTCGTGGATAACCCCGCACGCGCAGTTAAATATTTCTAATTTCAATGTCAAGTCCTTAACATACATACATACATATTTTGAGTCGAATAAAAGACATGTGCATTACTGCTACGGATAAGCTGATGCCAAAAGTCGTGAAGCACAAGGCTTAGCACTGAAAAGTTTCATAAATAGATGGTGTCACTCACAATCATATGATCCATAAATCATGAATTTTCTTCGATCAAATTAAAATGTTGTTATTTAAGGGGCCAGTTATAGCGATCATTAACAATTTTCATTTGGATAATGTAGTCTGTTATATTTTTATTTTATATATCAAACTCATATCAAACGATGGTAAATCTATTGAAATATTTTTTTCTGGCGAAAAATAATCCAACGAAAGAATATTTTAGATAAAAAAAAAACATATATTTATTTTAATGATGAAAATTCTTTTTAACCTAATAATTTATAATCAAAAATTGAAACACTTTCCCAGTTTTTGTGTTCCCTTTTTGTAATGTTCTTTTTTAATGATCGCTATAATTGCACGTAAATAAAAAATCAAATTTTCATGTGTTCCAACTTTTAATGATGGTTTTTAATGATCGCTTAAACTGGCCACATAGGTAAAAATACAAACTTGAAAGATTACCTCGAAATCAAAAAAGCACAAAATTAAGTCTTGAATTTGAAAAATGTTTTCTATTTTGTAATTTTTTCTACGATTTCAGTACAAAATTGCAATCGCACTCAGTAGTCTTCGAGTTATTTGTTTAGGACTGCAATACCAATTTCTAAGTGCTTTTTTGTGCGTCCCTGATGATTTTTTATAACACATATGTACTTCTTAAAGGGTGGCACATCGACCAATGTCGATTGTCAATTCCGAAAAATAAAGGTTTAACACACATTTGTTCTCTACATAAAGTTCTACTTTAGTACCTATGGGTATTTTACGTAGAACTTAAGAATTCCGGAACGTCCTATAAAAAAATGAAAACTTTATATACATAATATGTAGAACTTAAATTTATGATTCGAATGAACAAATGGTTCTTAAGGGCCAGTTGCTCAATCGAATCATAAATTTAAGTTCTACATAAAGTTCTACTTTTGTATGGGGATTTTATGTAGAACTTAAGAATTCCGGAACGTCTCATACAAAAATGAAAACTTTATGTAGAACTTAAATTTGTGATTCGATTGAGCAACTGGACCTTAGTGACCTACACCCGCAAACCACAGCAACGAAAATAGCTAAATGATTTAGGGCCAGTTGCTCATTCGGAACATAAATTTATGTTCTACATAAAGTTTTCATTTTTATTTGGGACGTTTCGGAATTCGATAAGTTTTACTTAAAATCGCCATACAAAAGAAGATCTTTAAGTAGAACATAAATTTATGTTCCGAATGAGCAAATGGGGCTTAAGGATTCTCACATGGAACGTTATAATGCCAGGGCAATAAGTGAAAGGTTATGTACCTTTCGAGTTCGAGGCAAATTTAAAAACATCGGCGTACGTGCACGGACCTATTAACGCGTCTGCAAATGCCCATTCAAAAATGTTGACGTGTAGCCCCATAGTTTGCATGCGAACATAGTCAATTAGTCATAGTTCATAGTTATAATCGTAAGAGTGTACCTGTACATACCTACTTGTTATGAACTTACTTTGTTTAAATATTATTCTAATCTTTATAAAAAAAAAAAAACATAAAATTGATTTCTATGAAAATAAATATTTTAAGATTCATTCAATTGTTAAAAATCAAAGAATAAACATCAATCGTTATTTATTGATTGTTTTTCTTTGCTTCTGAGAAGGATATCCTTACAACTTCAGAAGCAGGGATGTCGATTCTTGAAAATCAAAGGTGTTGAATTTTAGAACCCAAAACCCGATACCCCATAAAACCCGGAGACCAAGATCTCCTAATATTTTCGTCTTTAATAGGCGTACCTAGATAACTCTTCTTCATTAATTTATTCACTTCATATTCATTTAATTTTGGTTTGTTGCAGCTGCTATTTAGTTCGTGTTTTGACAACGATTACTGATCAATTTGTCTTTCGTTGTCTAATGAAGCTCTCTTCGTCTTGCGAATTAAAATTTTTTCTATCGTGAACTTACAAAACACACAAGCTTTCTCAGCTCAGCACTATTTTTTTATTATTCTTAATACTGATTATAATTTTTTGAAATATCAACTAACTGAAACACAATTTCTGTATCCGAATCTCTGTTTTCAAGCTCCAGCTCGTCAAGAATAGATCAAATCAAATCAAAACAAGTCTCATTGGGTGTGTGTGTATTCATGAGGGGATCTCCTGAGTCCCGACTGTGCTGAGAGTTCGCATTGCTTCCTGAAAACCATTTATATCGAAACAGGACACCAAATTTCGAAATTGTATTGGTCCAGCAAAACGTTTGGCTGGTGGGAAGTACAACCAGATAATAATATTAGCAACGTTTTATTATCGCAATGATCCAGATCAGATCATTGATTTATATGTGTAACAACAACAAAGCGAAATCCTGATCTTTACTTGGATCAATTTTTGTGATCAAAAAATTAGTTTTTCTTCCCCACAAGTTGAAATGTTGGCGTATATTTTCGATAAAAACTGTGCTGCCACTTTAACACATTCATTATCCGGGAATAAAATATTTTTTAATTACATAGCGAAAGCTGTTTATTTTTGACAAAATGATTTTTGATTTACATTTCAAACAGCTGCCAAACTTGAAGTAAAAATAAATTTATGGTAGAAGCTGTTTTATTTTCTTGATGTGATCCGGATCAGATTATAGGAATACTAAAACACAGCTATAATAAACTTAAATTTCAGTTTAAGGGGAAATTAAATCTTCACTTTAATTTCTTTGGAATTCAACAATCGACAATCCCAAAAATATTAAAAGAAACTATTCCAGCAATTTATTTGGCCTTAAATGAAGATTTTCTTAATTTCCTCAATGTGAAGACGATTGGTGTAGTATTGCAAAAGATTTGTATGACATGTGGAGATTTCCAAACTCTATTGGGTGGTGCTATAGACCACCACCACCGTCTATCTTAAACTTTAAATTATTGAAATGTGAAAAATAAAATAATACAATACAATACAGTCGCTAGCAGTGTTTTTTTTTAATAAGTATCCGCCGTAGTGCGATGTAATGGATTTGTTATATTGCATGAAAATACTGCAGGATATGATTCATGAACAAGGCTGGATCAGCATATTTCAATTATAAAGGGAATCGCTCATTTATTTAAGTAGCGATTGCTGCCGCCAATTACTTTTTATTGTACGTAGAAGTTGGTTACATTTTATTTTTATTTAAATTGTACGAAATCACATGCAATTTGCAATTTGTCAGAAGATTTCTTTTCTTGTCTTTATAAAATAATATTGTCTCTTTTTCTTGAGACTGACATTTTCATATTATTAATGCTTAGACAATGAAGAAAAAAATGTAGTATCATACGGGCTCAAGCAGTTGATAAAAACGCCAGATTGGGCGTTTAAGTGTGTTTTTTGTGGGAACAATTTTCAAAAAACCCAAGCTGAATTTTTTTGTTTGTTCATATTTTGAGGTGTAGAATTCCATACTTGTTACGTGTTACCGCGTCCATACCTTCCATACATGAAACGACACCCGTATGTTCCGAAGTGGGAAATTTCCGAAATTTTTTTTAAAATATTTTAAGTTGTTTCAAAATGAACAAGCCCGAAAAACAAATTTGGCTCAAGAAGAAAAACGTTGAATTTTCACTAACGCACGGCTACATTGACGCAATTACGGAAGCTCTATAATGAAAAAAAAAATAGGAGCTAAATCAACAAAATAATAATTCCGTTGATGATGAAAATTCCGATAATGTCAAAACAATGATCAAGTTTCCAAAAACACTTCGATAACTCGGCTTTCGTCTTTAACAGAAGAAGAAGCTGAAATTGATGCACAACTTAGAGTTATGGAAAAACGATGCCGTTTGAAAGAATTGCAACAAGAACTGGAGTCGAATCCAAATGTTTTGTCTAACCCGAAATTCGAAGACCTTCTAATCTTTTTAAAAAATACATAAATTTGATTTATGTATATGAAAATAAATATTTTAAGATTCATCAAATCAAAGAATAAACATCAATCGTTATTTTTTGTTTGCTTTTCTTTGCTCCTGAGTCCTGAGACATCCTTACATAAATTTTGAAAACTCTGACGTTAGTAAGAATGTGAATACCTGAATATAGTTTTTGTCTTGCTTATTTTGGCAACAAAAGGCAAAAAAAGAGTTATAACAAATTTTCTGAAGTTGAATTTATTGGCTCTAATTTTTCGTGTTTTCTAGTGCGGAAACCGGAATGTTATTGAAGTTAAATAGAAATGAAAAATGGTAAACAAAACTTCAATCAATCATATATACCTAAATAAAGTCTTCAGTTGTTGACTTAGTGGTGTTCTAGTAAACAGCAGTCTGAGCCAACTTTTTTATCTGTGTTTGAAACATTGAAAATAAAAATTCTTATCGCTTTGAAATATATTTGGAACATTCGCAATTCATCAATCACAGAATATTAATGAACCAAGCAAAAACTGACAGCCCTTTTAACAGAATTTACAAATTCGTGATAAAGCTTGTTGCGAAAGCTTCGACTATATGACTTATTTTTGGAGCCTTTTATTCGAACTACAAATATTGTGAAGAAACATGGATCAGCTGCTCCTTAACAGTTTCAGAAAGGCATAAAGGCTTTAACAGAGTACTCATAGTGGCACTAGAGATATTATTGAACCAAAACTATGGATAGATGCCAAAGAAAAATGTATGCAAGCAATAAAATAGTTATGTCTTTTAATTGTTTCTAAAAATAAATAAAATTAATATAAAAATAAACACTAATGTGAGTGGACCTTTCGGGTACACCAAGTTAAATAAAAAAAAATTAGTTCAGAGATGTCTGAACTAATTGTATTGATGAATTAGTGGATGTGGACACAAAACGGAAACGAGAATTTGTTTCTTAGGCCGTGTGCGAATTGGATGAATTGTGGTTAAAAATTAAAAATGGATGAATTTTTAACCACTACTGTCATTTTTTAACCTGCTCAGCAGCTGGTCATATGATGCGAAGTGTCAAAATTTAACCAAACGTCAATTTTTAACCCATTTTTAACTGAATTCGCACACGGCCTTATGTTTTTAAGAGGAGCAGGGTCATCAAATTAAAAACTGAGGAATGTGATTCCAGGATGGTTTATTAATCATGAGCACAAATTCAGAAGCTGAAGCACTAAGTCGACAGTATTTTAAGAAATTGACAAAGAGTTTCAGATACACAAAAATAATTTTTATAATGTGATATTATACATCGGGTAGACAAATCAGCCAATTAATTCAAAAACAAATAATATCTTATAGGTACGGTGACCATATTTTTAATTCCCAGAAAAAAATAATATTTAAACGATAACATTTTTATAATTAATATTTTACAAACAACACATAAAAAGCACAAAGCTTCTCTGATTGACTTATTGAAATTACAATCTCACGTTTAACTCTTTTTCTTTATAATTTAACAGAAAGATTTTATTGCCTTTAATAAAGAATTAATTCAGTCTAAAACTAGATACGCCTTTTCTTGCAAAAGCTAAATTTTACAATTTTAAAAATATTTTTGAAATTCATTTTGTTTTCCTTAAAATATTTTAAAATGTATAACCATCTTTCGCCTGCAGTACCTTGACTTTCATTCCATGCATTTATTTTCTCCAATAAAAATTATTTTTAACACTATGATTCTTCAAAATCGCTTCTCTCGCTTCAAAATGTGCATTAAACTTGCTTCAATCTGGTCTCAGGAAAGAACTGCATGTTAAAGTATCCATTACAAAACTTCAATTTCAACAATAATAATTTAAGGAGTCTAAACATTCATTTGTGTGTGATTTTCTTCTTCTCTCTGTAAATCATTTATCTTTTTTTTAATTATTATGATCAAAAAACATTCAGCCTTATCATGAATTCCGCCCGAACAGCATTCCGCCCGTAAAAAATCGCTTTTTTTTCTTTTCCCTTATTGAGAAATCCGGGCGAAAAAAATCTATGTTCGAAGAATTCCCCTTATCGGCATCAATCATTCCGGGCGAAATCGAACGATATTTAAGCTTAAAATTTTCACTTTAGTTTTGGTGGCGAAAAGATAAAAAATCTCAAAATTCGAGAGAGAAAACGTTAACAATTTATAATCGTTTGAACTTAAAATGAATCAAGAAATATGAAATAGCAGAAAATGGTCACGAAATATATTTCAATTACATGAGCACAAAACATTGAAGTAACGGTAAAAGAGGGTGAGGCATGAGACATTAAGTCGATTTTCAAGTGACGTAAATGTCTGAACGATGGTATGGTCACCAATCATCTTAAATGCTCTGTTCTGGATACTGTCCAAAAGACTTAAGTACGTTACTGGAGCACCAGCCCAAACGTGGGAGTTGTACTCAAGCTTTGGACGTATGTAAGTTTTGTAGATGGTAGCCAGATCAGAAGGGGAAACAAAATTCTCGGCCTTATTACCGTACCCGATCGGAGAAAAATTCTCTCCGATTCGTACAATTTCTAAGAATTTTCTACCACCGTATACTTTCGGACAGCTCAATCGTAGACATCTACGAAAAAATTTGAAATCTGCGTCGGAATTTCAAATTGAGAGCGACGTTTCGCGATTTCATGCGATGCATTGCGATTTGTTACTTACTGTTTTCGTCCGATTGTCTCCGAAACAAAAAAGTGTCGGAACTAAAAATATTTTTTAACTATCAAAACAACAAAGAAGTGTCGGTACGCATCACTAATTTATGTACGAATCGGGTACGGTGAAGGAAATAAAACTTCCGATCGGACATTTTCTCCGATCGGAGAATTCTCCGATCGGGTACGGTAATAAGGCTGTCTTGCATCGACTTAAAAAACCTAAACATCTTTCCTGGTGCCAAACTCTTTGAAATGCCTTTAAAATATCAAGTGCAACAATCTTACTTTCACCAAAACTATGAAAAAAATTGTTCCACTGTTCGGTGAGATAGACCATCAAATCACCAGTGGACCTGTTGCTGCCAAAGCCGTACTGCCGGTCATTAAGAAGCTTTCGTTCTTCAAGATATTTTTTAGGCTGATAATTTATCAGCGTTTCCATGACCTTAGAAAGAAGGGACGTAAGTGCAATCGGGCGATAATTGGAGGGAGAGGAGGATTTTTTGGGTATAGGCTGGACAAATTCTGATAACCTCTTTACAGCTCATATCAAACCATGCGTTCTCTTTGGGGCTGATGCTTTTAACCCTATTCGGGAAAAAAGTTCTCATTCCCAGAAGAATTAAACTTTAGAGCATATCTGCACTCTAATCTACGTCACTATCGAGGAAGCATAGTGACCAGTTAATCTGCCGAAATCACCTAGTCGAAATATCCGTTTGTTTGAATTTTTTTAAGAATGCAATACTTTTTACTACCTTAAGACTGCATTTTAAAAGATTAACAACGAACTGCGTTTGTTCAATATCAACTTTCGTCGTTAATTGAAATCTGAAAAAAGAATTTTTAAAAAATACTTTCTGAAATCAAAAATCAATTTATTTTAACTGAAAAATACTGCACATTGACATTTAAGTTTCCAATACAGTGATAGCAAACTGAGCAAAAATTTCCCATATGTTAAAATTTGTTCTCAAAATGATAAATATAATAGAAATGATATCTTACGAATTGGTCGTCAATAGCATCAAAAAATGAAAGCTTTGAATTGAAAAACAATATTCCTTCAATAAACTAGCCATCCGGATTGAAAGTTAAGAAAAATATAAAACTTTGCGGTAATTTGAAAGGAAAATATGTGGAATATTATTATTCCCTTGAAAACTGTGTTTTTTTTCTGCAAGTATGCTATCACTATTCTTTTTATTCGAAATGTCAATACAAATTCGAAGTGAAATCTTATTCGGGCGAGATTCCCGATAGCTTTTGAAATTCCGGGCGGATAGAATTCGTTTGGGCGGATTTCTGTTCAGGCGGAATTCATGATAAGGCTGATTATTTTGTTCTTTGATTTATTTATGACTTTTTTATTTTACCCTAGGCTTATCCTGCTCTGTGCAAAATTAAACCAAATCTATCCCACGGGCCACGGGAGCCGTACATTTTATCGGGATTAAAAGTAGCTATCCCACTGGAATCATAAATTTTACCGGGATAAGAAGTTTCCGACCCCTAAATTACAGCTATCAATGCAAAACTTCCTGTCATATCACGGGAACCGCACATTTTATCGGGAGAAAAATGAGCCAATGTTGCTTCTTATACCTCCAAGAATATATGTACAAAGATTCATGATAATCGGTTTTGTAGTTTTCGCGTCAAACAAACTTACATTCACAGTTGTTATATTAGTCCTTAGTCCTTAGATCCTTAATCAAAAAGGATGTTTCCATAATGCAGAGGGAAATTATATCAAAATAACTGTCACACTCCCGCACAGTCACATTCTCGAAAATGGCATATGGCATCCCTGTTTTAAATCTAAGTCATCATTAGAACCATTCAACAGTTCAATGCATTGGGCTTACACACACGGGATGAATGAATGTTGGTCTTAAACCGGTTTTTAACGACCCATACTCAGCCAGCACATTTGTGTGCAGACCACCGGTGTACTGACACCAGTGTGGCATTCCGCCACTCACATTACACCGATCGTGATACCGACATACACCAAAAATCAAAAAGTTTTGATTTTGCCCACATCAAAATCGGTGCGCACACCAGACCACAGACGGCACGCATCTCCGCACCCATACACTGTTGTGCACACAAGCGAGCTGTGTACTAGAATTTTGCAATTTAGGGCCAGTTGCTCAATCGAATCATAAATTTAAGTTCTACATAAAGTTCTACTTTTGTATGGGGATTTTATGTAGAACTTCATACAAAAATGAAAACTTTATGTAGAACTTAAATTTATGATTCGATTGAGCAACTGGCCCTTAGAGGGCTAGTGTTTTGTCCGTTACAATTAGAATCATCGCAAAGTGGACTAGGTACTGGCAGTAGTCGAGTCGGTATGTAAAAAGTCAATGACTAGAGCCGTTTTCGAGAAAATTACAGGCAAAAGAAACCTCTTATTTGAGATTATCTATCATCGTAATGTTGTCATCGCGAAATATCTTTTTGCATCACTGTAATACTTGCTCTTCTAATAGAAGAATTTGAAATTCTTCTGTACGTAAGTTCAAACTTTTAACATTTTACGAAGCGAAGCTTACATTTTTCTCAGTTTGTTTCCAATATTAATACAAAATTCGAAGAGACAAACAAAAGTATTTAATTTCCGTTTGACGGAGAATTCGTTAAAAAAGATATACCATGAAGGTATGCATTGGTATTGTTTAGCAAATTGTTGCAATGTAAAAAGTTTCACAATGTGTTTTCTTTTTTTCTAGACAACTTTGTTTACAGGTTTCTTAATCATTTCAAAAATCGTCCCTAATTAACCCGCCATAGTCTGTTAAAGGATTTGTTATCATTCAGAAGTTTGTTCTACTTTTTTTTATATTTTGGGAACAGAACAATAATACTCACCTAATCCGTAGGTCACAAGATTTGCACGACCCATTTTGAAGAAATGATGTAGGTTTGCGTATAAAGTGTATAATAGATTTTTTGAACCACTAAAAGATGTTTAAGAATAGCAAGAGTTCACCGCGCCGGCTGGAAACTTAATGTTTTTCTAATATTAGACTCAAGCGCTCGCAAGGGGACCTGAGCTTTTTTCACGAATGAAAACGTTGAACTAAAATAAGTGTTCCCTCATGTTTCATTATTTACTTCTGCTTGACTTTGTAATCAAAATAAAATCAAGTAGTTATGCCATACACCCCTCACTATCACAACTTCCAAGAAAATATCGCACTTCGGTATAATGTGTGAATTGTAGAAGATGGCGGTGTTGAAAATGCTTAACCGGTGCGGCGAGCACAAAAGACATGTTCAAGTACATATGTATTCTCAAGTGATAGTCGAAATTATTTGAAACTACTAAATAAACCACAACGTTATATGAAGTTTTAAGAAGATTGTAATGTATCCGAAACGAAACGGTCAAAATTTAAACGCTTAATGAACTAGATTATACATAGGTGAACATTTTACGAGAAGAATGATAACAACAAATTGGCTTTATTTTTATATTCGCGTCATCATTTGTATAGCAAAGACCCCACGAACACATCAGCGCGGCGGTGATGACAAGCCCACGAACGTCCGGAATCAATCTAAACACTAAAATAAGAATACCACCATAAGTAGCCATGTTTTCCTTCTTAAATAGAATATAATATTCTTCATATGTATATAGCACATTAATGTGGAAACCTAAATCTTAATTTTATCATTATCATTGGCCATTACCTATAGTCCTATACTTATAATATAACATTCGGTTAAAGAAAAAGCTCATTGTATATTTACAGTTATCTAGGTTCTTATAATTGAAATGGCATAGGAGACTACATTAAATTCTATAACACGTGGGATAATCAGTGTCTGCACTATTTAGTTGTTTGCGCTACAGCATTTTCGAGGTATGCAATTAGAACGTGTGTATTTTTATCAGATAGTATATGGGCGTGCTATTTAAATTATGTACTATTTTTTTCATTATTAAGACTTTCGCTGTCAATTGGATTGAGATATAACCATCAGACAATTCTTCACATGATTATGCATAGTAAAAAAATGTCAAACGTTCGACTAGGTAAACGCAGAGTCTTATACATATTGTAAGCGATAAATATTTAAGTTTCCTCAAGTCGTTTCTGCTTTCGAACTCTAAAAACTGACCAGACGATGCATATGGGTCATTCAAGTCGAAAACATTGAGGAAACAATTTTCTTTTAGAAACGATTAGAGCCGCTAGGAACATGAGATAAGCGGCTTATTTTGCTGCTATTTTGTTACTGAGAAATAGGCCATTTACATTTGTCAGAAACGTAAACTTTCACGGGGGTGTACCACCCCTTACTTTGTTTATCCGAGATCTATCTCGTATGCTCTAGTGTATCTCGTAAACTAGAGCAGCTAGGAACACGAAATAAGCGGCGTATTGCTATTTTTTGCTGAGAAATGCGTCAGCTAAATACTATCGTAAAGGTATCCCTTCAGGGAGGTGAACCACCCCCTACTCTGTGTATACGAGATCTATCTCATACGCTCTAGCGTATCTCGTAAACTGGAGCCGCTAGGAACATGTGGTAAGCGGCGTATTTAATTGCTGAGAAATAGGCAAGCTACATATTCTATTCCTACATATGTTTTTAAAAAATATAATGGCATTTCATTGAATATGGACATTCCTGGACCTAAGGTGGCGCTACAGTCCGGGGTGGACTTGGGCCTCAACCAACCAACCTCTCCAGACAGCTCGATCCCTAGCTAGCTGTCTCCGGTTTCGCCTGCCGAGTTGGTTAAGGTCATCTTCAACTTGCGCGCGCCACCTGAGCCTTGATCTTCCTCTACTGCACCGTCCATCTGATAGCGGAGCCAAGGTATACAAAGTCTCTAACTACCTCGAAATTATATGCGTCTATCATGCGTCGGTGTTGGGTGTCCTTTCTCGATGACAACATATATTAGCCTTTGTCTGTATATTCGCAAAAGCACTGTTTATGAGAACGGTGCGGGGAAATAACTCCACTGAGGGATTTACTTCCCACCAAGTGAGAACTTACTCCACTTTTGTAAAGTGTAGTTAGTTCGCATGTACGGTGAGAACTTAGTTCACTTTCTAATGGGAACTAAGTTCACACATTTATACATGGCGCAGGGAAACTGGTCCGGAAGTCAGAAGTCCCGAAAATGGGTTTCGGGGCTAATGACCCACTATGGTGGGTCATACGTGTATGCATACATAACAACCCCAAAATGTCCTATAAATAAATAAGATCATTTTTATTTACTACCTATTTGTCGACAAAATTGATAGAGCAATTCATTTTCAAAGCTGTTGGCGTTTCCTTTAATTTGGAAAAGCATGCTAGTGTGTGGATAGCAGGTGCTGCACTGCAATTATTCATTTTGAGCATCTTTTTTCACCTTGGTGGATGAAGACTATCTGTAACACTCAAAATCAATTTGGCAAATTGATTCTCTTTTGGGCAAAATTTTTTCAGCTCGAGTTAAAGGTTTTTAAATAAAACTATTTTTTTATATTTATAATTTTATTTAGTTTAACAATGTTTCGCAAATACTTAGGAACTAACTGAACATTTTTGGGGTTTGCTATTTATATTCTTTTTTAACTGAAGCCTCAATCAAGTTGCTATGGGGATTATCCAGATGTTTTTTGTCGGTTGAACATTAGAGGGGATTTGCTTGATGTATTGTTTATTGAACACCTGCAAGATGTTTTGTCGCTTGAAAATGTTTTATTGAACACCTGCTGCTGGGGTCAGCCAGATGTTTTGTTTATTGAACACCTGCCAGATGTTTTGTTGATTTTATTGAACACCTGCTCCTCGGGTCAGCCAGATGTTTTGTTTATTGAACACCTGCCAGATGTTTTGTTGATTTTATTGAACATCTGTGATGATTTACTAGATGTTGATTTTGAACACCTGCTTCTGAAGTTAGCCAGATGTTTTGTTTATTGAACATCTGTGATGATTTTGATTGATTGAACACCTGCTTCTGAAGTTAGCCAGATGTTTTGTTTATTGAACATCTGTGATGATTTGCTAGATGTTGATTTTGAACACCTGCTTCTGAAGTTGGCCAGATGTCCTTTCGATTGAACACCTGCACCCAGATGATAGTTGATAGCCTGTTTAATGTTGATAGCCCCGATGTTTTGAGTGGCTGTTGCAGTGTTACAAGTGGGATATGTAACTCCTCCCCCATTAGTATGGACCAATGATATGAAGACTTTATGTTCATAGCATTGGTGCTAAGTAGGAACTCATCCGTAGTTAAGGATCACTAAATCATCAGAATCATCAGTAGGTTTATTAGGGATGTGGGAAAGGGATTTTGGAAGAGTTAAAGATAGTTAGGCAATTTTTTTTTGTTTTTTTTTTTGTTAATTTACTATTTCATACAAAAAATGCAAAACGGTTCAAGAATGAAAAAGAAAATTAGTAAATTATTGAAGATATTTCTTATTTGAATATCGAATTTATTTTTTTTTATATTAACTTAAGAATTTTACCATGTATGAACGAACAGAAAGTATTTTTTTTTTTAAGTGGCATATTTGCGTTTTTTCTTTATTTTTTGTTTATGTACCTTTCTTTTGTTTGTTTCTAAGGTAATCTTATTATTTTTAATTACTACATGTTCGTTGAACCTAGGGGCTAATTTATTACGCCTATCATCTGACTCGTATATTTTTTGGTTTGGTATAAATTCAGGTGGCTCTTTTCGGTTGTCATTTAATTTATTTATTGTTTTTTCTTTATAGGCTAAATTTTTTTATGTACTAAGTTTGCCAGAGTATTGTACTCATCGATGTGATTTTTAAGATACTCTTGTTCTGGTTTATATGTTTTATTTATTGAAAATACATTTTTGTCTGTAACGTGGCCATTGATAAGTTCAAAAGGAGAAAGATTAGTGGCAGAATGAATTGAGTTGTTGTAAGATATAACAGCCTCATCAACGATTTCACTAATAGGTTTTTCTTTGTGTTGAGATTTAATAATGCGTATTAATTCAGTCAATGTAGAGTGAAATCTCTCTACAGGTGAGTTTCCGTTTGAACTTTTTGCGCAGATAGTGTGTAAGAATATATTATAGCTATCTAAAAAACTTCTAAATAAAGTGGATATAAATTCACTGCCGTTGTCAGTAATGATTTTCTGTGGGACTCCATGATGAGAGAAAAAGTGTTTCAAAGATTGAATTAAACTAATACTATTCCTGGCAGTTAGTAAATACACACTAGAAAACCGACTAAATTTATCAATTATTGTTAAAAAGTTTTCTTTGTGGATGAAAAAAATATCTAAATGAAGAATTTGTAAAGGCCTCGAAGGCGTTTCGGTGATTTCGTATTTTAAACGCTCTCTTTTGCGATCATATTTATACTTATGACAAATATCACAATTATTTATTATTTTCGTGATAAGATGTTTCATATTTGGAAAGTAGCATTCTCTCTTAAGATGAATCAAACTTTCGTTTATGCCTCTATGGGTGGAAGTTGTATGATAGTCTCGAATTAATTTTTCTTGTTCATCAATATCAGTTATATCTCTTAACATGATAGTACATCTTACTATTTTTAGAGCACTATTACTAAAATATTTAGTGTATACAGTTTGAATTATTTTGAATGTTTCGTCATCTGATAAAACGGCTGTTAATCGTTTAGAAGCCATATATTCTTTAAAAATCTTGATAACAAAACTTTCTTCTCTTACTTGATCATAAGATATGGTATATCGTTTTTTTTTCTTGAATAGGATTTTAAACTGAATATCTGGTTTTGTTTTATTTTCTACCTGTTTCAGAATTATTTGGTTAGAGAATTCATTTATAGCACGTTCTGATATTGGAATGCCATCGTTAATATTTTCTTCTGCCGAATGAATTGTAAATAAATCTTGTTCGTCATCATCGACATTATTGAAAACAGACAGAAGATCTATGTTTTCGTTGTGAGTAGAAATGGAAGAAGAAGGTTTGTCGATTTCGTTGGTGTTAATCTCGATTCGGGATAAAGCATCGGCATTAGAGTTTAGTATTCCTTTTTTATATACTATGTCATAATTATACTCTTCT